>JAECXB010001995.1:3880000-4480000 GCA_018151435.1 Zaprionus africanus
ATTACATTCTAATGTATTTTAGCATGCTCGTTGGTTGCATGCGTCATGAGCGGGTTGCCACGCGGAGGCCACGACTTGGCACTTGGCTTGCAATCAAGCAGAAATTCTGCATAAGTTTTTTGCTGCTTTCTCGATTTCTCTGGAGTTTGCCCAACTTGAAGTCGATCCATTATGCAGCATATATGCCAAATTTCATGGCAGTAACTGCAACAAGAATCAACTTAAGGGCGCCTTGTTACCAAGTTTATGCAAGCAACTTTAGGTGGTTAGGGACTTCAGTAACTAACTGTAGGTAGTGCAAACATGCGACTTGCCACTGGGGCAATTACGGGATGTTTCCTCAATAATTCTATTCACACGCGCTTCGCCGATTAAATCATTGCAAAATGCAAATTGCGATATCGGATGCTGCGAGTTGCATATAAAAAAGAGAGGGAAGAAGAGTAAGAGAGATGGCAGTAAACAGGGAAAGTGAGAGAGAGAAAGGTATGAAGGGGGAAAATATGCGGAACATATTTGGGCCGCAAACTTGTCTGCGC
This sequence comes from Zaprionus africanus, assembly GCA_018151435.1. Taxonomy (NCBI): domain Eukaryota; kingdom Metazoa; phylum Arthropoda; class Insecta; order Diptera; family Drosophilidae; genus Zaprionus; species Zaprionus africanus. The sequence continues at coordinate 3,880,540 of JAECXB010001995.1, forward strand.
TTTTAAACAATTTTGGGCTGCTTGTGGACTGGCTGACTGGCTTACTGGCTGGCTGGCCGGAAGGACAAACGGACAAACGGACAGAGGGACAGCTGGACACGGGGACAGGGGGACAGGAGGACAGCGGGACAGACAAGCGACTGTTTGTTTTAGCCACATGACACATGGCGGGCATAAATCTTGCATGTGGCGTATGGCAAATGAATGCGCCAATAACTCAATAAAAAACAACAAAAAACGCATAACGAGTGTGCCGCGTGTGACTGCTCTGGGTCTGTATGTGTGTGTGCATGTGTGTGTGCCTGCGTGTGATGTCGTTATGACCAAAAATGGCGTCCAATGGCAGCGCTGCAGCTGCTGCTTCCGGCTCTGGTTCTGCCACTGGCGGCCATTGCGCTTGCTCTCTGACAATTGACTTCCGTTTTAAATTTTGCACAACTTCCGGTCGCGTCAAACGTCATCAGTAGCCGCTGCTGCTGCTGCGGCATCGGCGGCATCGGCTGCATCAGCTGCATTTGTGATTTCATGTTGACCGCAAACAGCAGCAGCAGCGGCAGCAAAATAGGCGGCAAACAGCAGCAGCGGCAGAAAAGGCAACATAAAATGACTTTGCGTCCTTGACAAAGGTGCCGGGCCAGAAGACATGACAAAAAGTTCACGCGCGCGCGCTCTCTCGGCATGCAACTCAATGAGCAGGCAACGGCATGCCACAGCACACCCCTCTTCTCCTTTCCTTCCCCATTTCACTCTCTCACTCTCTTGCATGGCGAGCAAAACAATGCAAGAGCCAAAAACCCTAATAAACAAACAGCTCGACGCGGCGCGGCACGGCGAGACTTCTGTCTTGGAATTATAAAAATGTGTGCGGCGCAAAGTTTTTTGTTGTTCTTGTTGTTGTTGTTGCCTGTTGTTTTCATTCTGCATACCCTGTAGCCATAAAGTGGGTAAATAAGGCTTGCTTGACTGCAGATAGGCAGAGATAGAGAGACAGATACAGCGACAGAGAGCGCGAAATAAAGTAAGAAAGTCAGTGGGCGTGGCACCCGACATTTGAAAAAAAATTAACCTGATAAACAGAAACCTTCATGCCAAATTTGGTGCCTCTAGCTTCTATAATACCTGAGATCTGAGTGTTCATCTGGTTATCCGGACATCCGGACAGACAAACATGGCTAATCGACTCGGCTAGTGATCCTGGGAAAGAACATATATACTTTGGGGGGTCTCCCACGCCTCCTGCCTGTTACATTCATTTGCACAAAGTTAGTATACCCTTTTTTGACAGTTTTCAATGGTCGAAGTGTATAAACATTTTTCTCAATTAAACTTTAAATTTTATTTCAAGAATATTCAAATACAGTGCAAGACTAACACTACTAATGCCTAGCAAACTCACCAGCTAATTACAGGGTATCTGAGCGTAGACTTCAGCCAATCAACTGCCAAGTTTATGCCCCGTGGGCCAATTAGCTGAATGGGGTATATTACATTTGAGTACTCATATGTGACGGCGAGCAAAAGAGAAAGACAGCAAGAAATGCAGGCTGAGGGAGTGAAAGAAGAAGGCGGGAGGGGCGACCAAAACTGAGACCGAGGTAGAGTTTATTATGAGCGAGCGACCATAAAAACTGAAGCCATCGTATAAAGTTTATGCAAATATTTTTATGTAAACTGAGCTACGTTTATGGCCGAACAGTGTGCAAAGTGATGATGTTTTTTGTTTTCTCACCCCCCACTCCCCCGCAACTTCCTTTTTCCTTCCTTTCATTTTCAAGCAACATTTTGCGAAAATTGCTTAAGCACATTTTGTTGTTGTTGCAATTTAAGAGCGCACTTGGTTAATACTCTCGTTATGCGCATTGTGTAATTAAAATGCTCTTCTAACTAATTGAAATTTTGTCAAAGTTTTGCTATAAAACTGCAGACAACAGCAGTTTATGGCAAGTTTATGTCAAGATCGGAATAGATTTGGATTTGCCGAAAGATGATGAATCGGCTAATTGTTGTGCTTAATTCGTTATATAAGTGAATCATTAGAGGCAGGTGGCAACTTAGGCAAAGAAAAGGAAATCCTTCCTAGTCATATTACGTATAGGTTAAAGCTTTTTGGGACTTCAGTCAAGTAAAGACCTTCCACGAGGAATAGATGTTACTGAAAGATTGATTCATTTTAGACCTTTTCCTTGCCCACGTTGGGCGCCATTTTCTTAAGAGCTTACGTATACGTAAAGGCAGTTTGGGGTGCCAGTCAAGTATAGACCTTCCACGAGCAATAGATTTACTGAAAGATTGATGCATTTGCAACTATTTTTGTTGCTCACGTTGGGCGCCAAGTGCGATGAATTTGCTTTGAAGCTTAGATTATAGCCACTTTATTCAATTGCCAGTCACAGCTGAGAGTTTGAGGTAAAAAAAAGTATGTTTGCTCCTTTAAATAAGCACTGGGCGCCCAACGTGGGCATGCTTGATGAACTGCTGGGCATCTTGTAGTTCAGCCAGCTGGCCAGAGTTGTTTTTGCCGTTGTTATTGTTGTTGTTGTTGCAGTTTGGGGGCATAAAACAAAGGCGTGCGCCAAATGCGAACAATGACAAAACGGCAACGCCAGCAGCAGCAGCAGCAGCGGCAGCAGCAGAGGTCGCCAAGTGTTGGCAGCATTGGCCAACGACAGACAACGTCGAAAAGTGGAAAAACAAGTCGCGCCACCTCATCCCCCACCCCCCCCTCTCACTCTCTCTCTCCCTACTGGCAACCCCAGTTGCCCCTCGTGCAGCATCCAGTCAGCAGCAACAGCAGCAGCAGCAGCAGTGGCAGTGCCACCACAGTAAGCCCATTTCCCTGCCATTTTTGGGCTCTTTTGGCCATTGTGGCCAGACCCGAAACGAGGTCGGCGCCGCAGCGTTGCCATATTTTTCTGTTTTCTGCGCGTCTTGTTTTTAATTTTATTTGCGCTCGCTCCACTTGAAATACATTGTGCAGCCGCCGCTGTCAAGCCACATTCCCCTTTCCCCTCCCCCCCCCTCGCTACCAGCCTGCTGCAGCCGAAAGCCAATGCAAGGCCGGACAGGGTGGAAGAGGGCAAAGCAGGGCAGGCAGGGCAGGGCCGCGTGTCGAGCCGGGAAATTGTGTCACATGGCAGCTCCCGGGCCAGCACTCGGGCCAGGGCCAGTCAAAGACAGCGTGCGCCAGTGTTGACTAATATGCACTTAGATTTAGTTTCGGGCCGCACAGATCTGCCATCCTCTTGCCCCCCCCCTCTCTCTCTCTTTCTATCTCACTCCTCGCTACTCACGCTTCTTGCGGAATAATACAAAAACCAAAAAAAAGGAAAAGAAAAAAGAGAAAACAAATTTATTGTGGCATTTGCAGCGAGCGCGCGCGCCCCACCAAAAAAAGTGGGCCATTGCAATTGCAACGGTAACGGTAATGGCTTTACACCCCCTCCACTTCCCTTCCCCTAGCTCACCGCTTTCCCATGCTGCCGCCGTCTGTGGCTTTGCCAACGCTCGCGCGCTTGATTTATGCTTTGACCTTTTCCGCAGGCAGCACTTTTTCCATTTTTGAGCTTAATTAGCGCCCTTCGCTGCAAATGACATTAGCGGGTTAATTAGACTTGCATTGCACATACCCATGCACACACACAGACCCATGCACACAGCCATGCACAGAGAAGCACTCTGACAGCACGTTATCAATGTGTGTCAAGCGCTAATGAGCCCAGCGTGCGGCTCATCCTACCACGCCCAATTAATTTGATCCCACCTCGAGTGATATGATCTGTGCGAGTGCGGCAATTGACTGAAGCCGGCTCTCACACACGTTGACAGCTGACAGCTGCTGGCACGTGGCATGCGGCATGCGGCATGTGGCTGGTGGCAGTTGAGGTGCAGCAACAAAAAGAAGACGCCAACAAATCATTGCATACTTTGCAGCGCATGCGATGCAATGCGTTGCTTTTGAAAAGGGGGAATTACATGAGCGTAAGCTGACTGAGTGTTACTCTAGCTTATTGCAGGTTGACCTAGTCATACCCTAGATATATATGCTGCACTTAATGATAAACGGGGAATGCTGATGTGGTATATATTGATACGGATATTCATAACCTGAACTAGTTATCGTGTAAAGAAATATTCTGTCCGCGCGCAACAAGCATCGACTTGGTGTCGTCGGACCACTTGCTAATACAGTCATTCAACGTCCAATTTAAAAAAAAAAAAAAAAAAAAAAACCATTAGAAAATATGAATATACAGTTAGAATAGAGTATGATATTCCAGGAATAAATATTTTAAAGGCTTTAGACTACCTTTAACACTGGTCTGGCATACCGCATCATACCCTCTGCTTCATTCTCTTGCTGGCAACAAATGCGCAAAGAACAACCAACAATTCATGTAATTCGATAGATATTCTAATAAAGTTTAATTATGAGCTCAAGCGTAGTTACACACCAACACACACACACACACACACACACACACACACACACACACACATACACACACAGACACATATAGACACAGTGAAATCGGATATTTCTTGCAGAAGGATTTCCTTCTCGTTATGATTGAACTAATTGCAATGCGATTGCAGCTGGAAATCGACCAGAATGCGAGAGAGGGCTGCCCAGTTAGCCACAGGCAAAACTAACATACCTTCACAGATATCTATATATACACATACACATCCATATGCATATTGATAGCTGGCCCATAGCTATGTAGCTTCTACGTGAGGCACATGCGGCGCGTGGCAGTTACACACGCAAATTACGAGAATGTTGCAAATATTTGTTCAAAATGTCAGCGTGTACGATGTTTGTTAATACGCAACATTTTCAGCATGCCAGGTGGAAATTTTCCAAAAATTCAGATACAGATTTTTCCCACACATGCACATACCTTAGCATACAACCACACACACACACACACACACACACACATACGCATACGCATACGGTTGAATAGGCAGCTGGGCAGACTGGCAAAGGTTGTCTTGTTTTTGGAGTGGCAGCAAATATTTGTTTGGGGTTTGCTGCCGTTGATGTTGCTGCTGTTGTTGCTACTGTTGTTGTTTTTGTTAAGGACAAGTTCTATACGGCCATGGTACCTGGCTGCGATCGGAGCAGGACTTTCAAATGCAATTGCCAATAAAATGAAAATAGCCAAAGTACTTTGGCACATAAATCAAACTAGCAACTGGGCCAAACATTTGACATTCCTCTCTCCTGCTTCTTTCTTCTTTTTCCCTCTGTCCCTCTCTCTCTCTCTCTCCCCTCTGCATTTTCATAGTCACTAAGTATATGTCCTTTTAGTGTCGAAAAAGTCACATTTCATTGTCTCCGACATGTTGATTTCGGATATTTTCTAATCGCATCAGGCCTTGTGTCGCGTCCTTTTCCATCTTTTCTTTCCCCTTCTCCTGCCTTATGCCTCTCTTAGGCCTTTTTGCCACCATTGTAACTGACACTTGACAGTGTCGGAGTGTTGGAAATTGAAAATTGATATGGCAACGCCGCCGCCGCCGCCGCTGCTTTGGCCTCTTTGTTGCCCTGGCCCTTATCGCATCGGGTGTCTGTGTCGCGTTTTTCTAAAACATTACCATGCACTTACAGCCCTGGCCCTCTAGCCCTAGTCGAAGCCCATGCCGAAGCCGAAGCCCTAAACGAGCGCAAATAATAATGACAATGCCAGCTGCCAGCCAGCCTGCTGTTGCACAGTGGTCTGAAGTAGTCGGTATTCTATTCAAAATGCATTCATCTCATTTTCTTTTAAGTTGAAAAATGTTTTAAATGTTTATTGAACTTGAACTGCAACTTCTGCTGCAACTTGAGCTGAAGATGCGAACATATATAGTAAATTAAATGATAATTGTTTTATTTATAATATATGTATTTTATACATGCCAATTATTCTATTTTATAGTCTTTATAGAAACAATCACATAATAATTAAAGTTTTTCTATCAAATTTAAAAGTACTTTTACTTTTTTCAAAACTTTATTACACGACTTGTTTTATATAACTGAATATATTTTTTATTTTTCTATTTAAACTATATACTATATATATTCATAAATATATTGTTAATAGGAACAGTATTTGAATTAATTGTATTTATTTATTCGGCAATGCTAAAAATTTTTATTGTATATATTCGTAAAATCAAGAAAGAGAATTTTAACTGGTGCTATGTGTTGTTGATTAAGAATATATAGCATATTATATAACATATAATTAAACACAAAGATAATGCCAAAACTGTAGTCAACATTTTGTTTCTTGAGTATGCTTTGTGGCCCACTGTGCGCTCACTGTGTGTGGATGTCGGCAATGTCGGCAATGCCATACAACTCTTTTCGTTTCCTCTCCACATGCGATTGTACGCGTTGCAGTTGCACATTTCTTGTTGCAAGCGACCCGCGACTCTTTCATCGACCCCCTCTTTCTCCTCTATGCCTCGTGCGATGGTTTCTTCTTTCATCAGCCCATCTGCATGCACGACATGTGTGTGTGTGAGAGTGTGAGTGAGTGTGTGTGAGCTCAGCCATTTATTCGCGGTCTCTCGCAGTCGTGTTGATGTTTTAGTTGCAGCATTCTTTTTGCCTCGCATATACCCTGTAATTATGCCAACAGTATAGGGATTGCTGTGCAGTAATACCCTGTGATTTGGTGACTATACCCTGCACTGAGGCCACAACAATCGAAGATAGAGAAGAGAATTCTGTCAACTTGCACTTTCTTTCTCTAGGGTATCTGCCAGTCGCACTCAGTTGCGTGTGGCAACAATTTTTTTTTGCCCGCCGCTGCTACTGCTGCCTCATCTGACATGATTTCCGCATGTCGTTTGAGCTTTACTTTTTCTCCTTTTCCCTATTTTCTTGTGCTCGTGCTGCCGCTGCCGCTGCTGGGCTTGTTTTTGCTAGCTTTTGGCTTATTTTTGCCTTTCGTGTGCTCAATTTCATACGACAAAAAAAAAAAAGAACGGCTAAAAAAAGAAACCAAAGCGAGATGACAAAAAGCAAAAGAAAAAAAAAACGGCAAAGAACCAAAGTTGAAGAAGAAAATGTCAGTTTATTTTGATGTCTCTGCATGGTTTTCCTGTGGCGACGGCGACGGCGACGGCCTTACTAGAACGCCAGCTTCAGCTATGACTGCGACTGCGACGGCGACGGTGACAGCGACTGCGGCTGCTGCGCGGGCTGCATTGATATCGCTGACGAAATTGAGAATTATTATGTTTAAACGTGTGCCGTCAACGGCTTTTTGTTGGCTTCTTATATCGCTCTTTGCTATCCCGCCATGTGAGTGACATGTGCCAGCGAGCAGCAACAGCAACATCAGCAACAACATCAGCAACAACATCAGCAACAGTAGCGACAACAGCAACAACAGCTGCAACAAGCAACAAGCAATTTTTCGCTGAATCCTGATGATGCCTGCCAGCTGCAGTTGCAGCTCCCTCAAATTAGATTGTCTGCTCGTTGCGGCCTTAAAGCCAGTTTTAACAGTGTGACACACACACAAACACATGCACACATACATACACATACACACATACATACACATGCATACACACACATGCAAATACTGGCATTTAAAGCTTTGAGTGTCTAAAGCGACAATTTACTTCATTGATCGCGTGCAGCGAATCTTAATTTAAGTTTGAGGCATCTAAAATTATCTATAACATCTATAACTATATAATCTTTATATATATTTATTCAGATTTGTTATAGATATAATAGAGATATATTTATGCCGAATTTTGAGTTGCTAACTCTTATAATGGCAGAGTTCTTTGTAGTCACACTGATAGACAGACTGAGACACAAACTATGTTCTGTTTAGGAATATATAATATATAAAAAATAATATACATATATGTTTTGTATATATGTTGACTCTTCTCTCCCTCCCTACCTCCTTTTGCATACCCTGCATATACCCTGTTTACTGAAGTGCAGCAGGGTATAAAGCGTAACTTCAAATATCTCCCTGTTCAGACAAGTTTACTGATTTCGTCTGCGTATTGCACTATTGGAAATAGTCGGTAAATAACTGAGCGCCAGAATTGAGGGAGTGTGTGTGTGTAAGTGTATGTGTGTGTTACTGTATGTGTATATAAGTGAGTGTGTAAATGTGTGCGTATGTGACAAGTGACATTTATTAAAACAAGCTGCAATTGCTGGCTTCATTCAAAGTGCACTCGGAGGTCAATCAATGTGCACAGCACAGCAAGTAGAGGAGAGAGAAGGGAATACCAGGGGGGGAGGAGGTAAAGAAGGAGTTACTACCAGGAAGAAGTAAAGAGGACATTATGCCTAGGACATGGACTAAAGTCAATGCCACATGGCCTGTCTTTGCTGCCTGCTGCCAATGCGACTGCAGCCTCTTCTTCTACTTTGTGCTATTTAAGTACGTAGAGCACATACAAAGGGCTCTTTGTTTAGTATTCACACACGCACACACACACACATATATACACATATATACACACAGATGTAGCACACATGCACACGTGCGCGCATTTGTATGCCGAGTGACTCTGACACACTGCCAAAGGCTAATGAAGGCAAAGCAAAGCAAGGCAAGGCAAACCCAGGCGAGCCTGGGCAACGGCACCGGCAGCGACAGCTACAGCGACAGCGAGATGAGGTCTAGGACTCAGGACTCAGGACTCAGATCTGAGGACTCGTTGCCCCTCGCCCGTAGTCCTAGTCGTAGTTGGGACTGGGTTGCACTTCAGTCAGCTGCTCATATGCCTAGCTTGTTGACAACTAACAAACAGACTAACAAAACAAATGCACAAAACAGCCGGCAAAAGTGCACAGTGCAACAACAACAAAAGCAACAACAACTGCAGCAACAACAACTGTAACTACAGCCACAACAACAACTGCGAGAAAAACTGTAAATTGTATAAACAGGCAAAAGTTGAGCCCATTTCACTTTAAATTTCGCCTCAAAAGTTTTTCAAAGCGTCGCAAACAAGAGTGTGTAGAATTTAGGAGAGAGGGAGAGAGAGAGTGAGAGGGAGAGAGGTTGGTAATGGCACTTGCTCTTAGCTTACATAAATATAGAGAGAGAGTTTAAAGGAATAAAGAGAGAGCCAGAGAGAGCTCTAGCTAAGGTACAAGGCAGTAGAAGGCATGAAAGCGGGAGAGTCTCTCTCTCTCAATATGAACATTAAAAGAAAAATAATGAAGGAAGAATAAATGAATATGTCAAAGAGAAAGAGAAAGATATAAAGAAAGAGAGGGAGAGACAAAGATATAACTAATAAGAAGATCTAGAAAAAGAGAGACAAGAGACTGATCGACTAAGAGAAATAACTCAGAAAAAAAGCTTTAGCTGAAGTTACAAACAGTCAAAAAACAAAGCAAGTAGGCATGATGCTGTCTCCTTCTCCACCTCTGTCTGTCCCTTTCTCAGCTCCCTCTCCATCTCCCTCCCTCATTGATTGCAGTGATATCGAATATCTAGAAGAACATAATCAACTGCCGCTACTTAACATGTCTAGCGCGCTGCACATGCTGAGCTGCTGAAGAGGCAGCGCTTTGGCATATTAAGTATACGTAAGAACATCAAGTATACACCACGTTTAATTGGCAATCAGTTGAGAATGAAAAGCACACATCAAACACAATATGCGGCAGTTTGAATACTCTTTCCTTCCATATAGAATAAAGATAAGCTTGTCAGAACAGAAAAAGAAAGAAGTAAGAACATAAGAGAATATATATTTATGGCACTAACTAGTTGATATTTCAAACATTGCACAGGCCTTGTCGGCATCGAGAGAGTATGCAGTAGGGTAACTACTCCCCCCACTCCCCTCCCCCGCTTATTCTCATAGCGCTGCAGTCGAGTCGAGTCAATTGAGCCTCTAGAAATGCACTTCTCATTACGAATACGCGAGATTGCTGTGGATTTATGCAGATTACTTGAGCAGCGGTGGCAGCAGCAGAAGCTGCATTTCATTTCCAGGTTTAATAATGCGCAGCAGACGCACCAAGCCAGGCAGCCAGGCGGCCTGTGTGGGGGCGTGGCAAGGGCGGTGATTGCAGCCGAGCGACGACAAGCAAAATAACTTTAAATTAATTAAAAAAGCGCATGCAAAAATGTTTTTAAATGCGCGCTCGCGCGCGTTGACAACAAACACAAGACGGGGCGGGAGAGAGAAGGGGAGAAAGAAGGGGGGATGGAGTGGAAGAGTGTAAAGCAAACACCAGGACATGTACAGCAACTGCTTGTCTAGCTAAAGGAGCCGACGAGGACGAGGACGAGGACGAGGACGATGAGGACGTCGACAGGGCGCATCAATGTCGCGGAAATTAATTGAAATGAAGGCAGGAATTTTGTCAGACTTGAGGCGGGGCTTGGCAAAGGATGCACACAGAAAGCAGAGGGCACAATATAATGAAGATGTCTTGCCAGCGCAAGAGAGGCAGAGAGAAAGAGAGAGGGAGAAGTGAAGGGGAGCAGCTGAGGCACTCATGAAAATTGTAATTAATGCGCTTTGCTGGCGATTTATGATTGCCGATTGTGTCCGGTGGCAGGCAGCAGGATGTGGCAAATGTCGAGAGCTTAATGCAACATTATCGCACGCCCACAAGACTCCTACAACGTCGAGTCTCGCTCTCTCTCTTTCTCGCTCTCTCCCTCGCCTGGTCCGGCAACAAATGAAATTAAGCAAATAAATTTGCGAGGCGGATTAGTTTGCAGGCGACTGCGAGGCAAAGGGAGAAGAGCAGAGCACGTTGCGGCTTAGCAAAGCTATCTGGCAACGCTGGCCCCGACCGTGCTGTCTGCTCTCTGTGGGCGTGACCGGCTTAGTGGCTGCAACTCCCCCTGCCTTCTCTCTGCACTCTTCGACTCAAATGCGAGACCAAGAAATTCGCACACGTTTCCAAAGTTCGAGTCGGAGTTGCAGTTGGGCAATTAAAATGTGGCGCCACCTCAATCTGCCACACACACACACACACACACACACAGAGAGAGACGCAGCGCAAAGCCGCAGACAGTCAGACAGCACCCAAGCCACCCATTGAAAACAAAACACACAACAAATGCAAAAGTGAAAAGCGAACAAAATGAGAACGTGAATGGGCGGAATGAGACTGCGAATGCGGAAAGGTTTTTGCATCCATTTGATAAATTAAAAATTAAATGACATTTGCCGAATGGATTTGGGGAAAATCAAAATGAAATGGAAACTCAACGATCGACAGTCGCATGAATACAAAAATATTTTTATTCAACGAGCAAAAGAAGCAAATAAATCCCGCTAAGTGAAATTCCACTTGAAAAACTTAAATCGACGTGAATTCAAATGCGATTTAAGAGCGAATATAAAATTGAGTGGAGAGTGAAAGCGTGTTTAAAGCGCGGCTTTTAATCATAATGGCATGGCTGGCCTTTTTAACAGACACTTTAAGTACTTTCCATATACTTTCAGGTGATTGCTTAACTGATTTTATACCCTTGCATGGGGTATATTTATTGCCAGGAGTCAACAACTTGCAAGACACCTTAGGATACAAATTTGACCTTATAAAAGACAAATATTCTGAATAAGTATGTGGTCTAACAAGCACTGTCTGTCTGTCCCAATGTTCGTGTGTCCGTCTGTCCGTGTGTCCTTCAGTCCTCGTGTCCGTATATTCGTGTGTCCGTCTGTTGCAATGCAAGCCAGTCTCTCAGTTTTAGAGCTATCTAGAACAAACTTGGCACACAGACTGCTTATTGCTACACGCTGTAAATAAGGCAGAACGAGCCATATTACATCGATATATCGAACAGCTGCCATACAAACTATCGCCTAATTTTTGTTATTTTTCAAGATATTGCAACCAAATTTACTACATCGCTTTATTTCTATATAAATTATGTGCTTGTAAAATTTCATTAAAATCCGACCACTATATTATATAGCTGTCATAGAAATAGTTCCCCAACATGCTGTATTTTCATATTAAGATCAGTTTCGATTTAAGAAATAATTGAGCTTATCAGTGTCAATCAAATAAATAGTCAATTCCGTTCAAGGATCGGAGGTTAAACGAACGTGCTAGTGTATAGAAGCTTCGGCTTGCCGCAACTAACCTATCTTTATGGTTCTTATTTCTTTTATTGTAAAATACTTTGAGAACTTCGCTTTCAGTAAAAATAATCGCAGCATACTTTTTAGTGCTCTGCCTTATCTGGCCTGCTGTCGCACTCTCTCTCTCTCTCTCATGCTCGCACATGTTCGAGTTGCGCGTTAATCTCTTACTTGAATCATTTAGTTTTTGCGGCCTGCCTGAACATTAGCCGTACATGCATGTCTCCCTCTCTCTCCCTCTCCCTTTCTATCTTTATTTCCATCTCTTTCTCTGCTACTTGTGCCAAAACTAAGTACTAACTGACTCAAATCCCCTGCCTGCGGGTGGCTTCTCTTTTTGTTGTTGTTGCCCCCAACTAAAGTACATTAAAACTGAGCAGAACCTAAATAAGTAAAAGAAAATCTGTTCTTATCTTCCTCTCCCCCTCTCCTTGTACCTCTCTTACTGTGCCATGTCTGTTTCTTTTTAACATGTTTTTCTTCAATTCTTTTTCCATTGCAGGTGAGTGCAGTTTCCCGCTGCTTGACCCAAGAGGAAAAGTAGCCAAAAAATCAGTTTGGTTTTTTTCATCTCCTCGGGTAAGAAAGAAATATTTCGATAGCTCTACTTTCAAATACCCTTGAAGAAGGGATAGAGTACGGGTGGGCATGCAGGCTGTCTACAGGGTATGCAGTTAGTCGGGCTTGCCTTGTTCTTCAAGGGTTTCATACTATAGGAATTGTGTGTTTCCTCTCGTCGTAATGATAATGCACAAAAATTATGCTAATAGCTTAATGCCGGTCCACTTAAGCGCTAAGACAGCAGCGACCGACGGCGACGACAGCAACAACAACTACAAATTGTGATACAGTTGTTGTCGTTGTTGTTGTTGCTGTTGGTAGCCAAAGTTGGCTGGCATTTGGTGGCCGTTGACAGGCGCCATTGGGCACTTGAGGCAAGACGAGGCCAGTTGGACTTTTGTCGCACTCTTGGCAGCTGTGGCCAACAAAAACAATAACAACAACAACAAAGAGGGAAGAGAGTGACAAGAGGGGGGAGGGGAGGGGGGGGCGTCAGTGGAAGAACAGAAGAAGTGGGCGCAAGTGTTTTGCTTTCAACTTGGCCAAGATTAATATGTCGACAGGGACACTGGTCAGCAAGCGAGACAGAGACAGCACCAGAGACAGAAAGAGATGTGTAGAGGGGTAGAGAAGGAAGTAGGGGGTGCAGGCACTGCGACTTGGCATAATGTAAGCAGCTGGCGGTAGGCGTGGCCAAAAGTTATGGCTTAAAGTTTCTTGCATTGCCCGAGGACAATTGAAGTGGAATACACGAGTATGTGAACCAAGAGATGCAAGAAACAGAGAAAGCCAGCGACAACTGAAGAAAAAGGAGTGAGTGAGAGAGAGGGAGGGAGGGAGAGAGAGAGGTAGGGGGAACAAAAGTTGTCTTCAAATTAAAATTGAAATTTTTTTGTAAAAGCGAAAAAAAGAAATCAATTTGTGCAAAGTTTTGTGCAAAAGTTGGAAAATAAATTGGAAGAAAAGAGAGAGACAGACAAAGAGAGAGAAAGTGAGTAAGAGCGAGAAAAAGTGAAAGAATAGAGTAAGCGAGTTGAAGACAAAGGAAACGAAAATAAGAGGAAACAAGAGGAGCAATGAAGACTAGAAAGAGATCGAGAAAATAAACAGAAGGTAGAAGAGAATTAAACAGATATTTAAAAGAGAGAGAGAGGGAGAAAAAGATAGTTTGAAGAAGGTTTAAGATTTGAGAAAAGAACGAAAGTGAAGAAATTAAGTGAAAAGAGACTGTACCAAAACAAAGACTGACAGATTCAGTGAGAAAGAGATAGAAAAGCGAAGGAGAAAGCAGAACGGAAGTAGAAACCGCTCGACAAGACAAATTGGCTTAGCACAAAGAAGACACTGAGGGCGAAAGCAAGTAGGAGCTAAAAGAAGAGAGGGAGAGAGAAAAAAGGAAAGAGACATGGAAGGATAGAGTGAGCTGCATAAAGAAGGAAAGAGATAGCACGTATCGTTATCATGCTAAACAAGGCTAATCTCGTAGATTGCATAACAATCGCTGAATTAGAACAAAGCACAAGGAATGACAATAAGCGAACAGATTGCAAGGACAGCGACGAAAGGCAGAACGAAAGGAAGAAAGAGAGAGAGAGAGAGAGAAGAAAAAAGAAAAGCAGAGTGTGTGCGAGAGAGAAGGAAGTATGTTTAGCGGATGAAGTTGATGAATAAAACAGATGAAAGTTGCTAAAAAAAAAACTCCCAAAACGATACGCAATGCCTCAAAATGTTAACGAGCAACAAGAGGAACGCACAACAACAATAACAACAACAGCAACAACAACAGCAACAACAACAACAACAGAAGGAACCATTTAAGCGCTGCGTCAGCAAAAGAAACGATATTTTAAGTACAGCATCATGAGAAGAAGAGGAAGATGAAGCACAGCAACAACAGCTGGAAGGGGTTAGGGGTTGGCAAGAGGGCAAAGGCAGCAGCCAAAGGGGTCACAATAACGACCAAATATCCATCAGCAGCAGCGACAGCAAGAGCGCACTTCCCCCTCTAGCTATCCCCTACCACCCCCCTACCTACCCCTTCCCCTGCCCAGTTCCTTCACCCTTCTGCTTGAGACCCCATTCGCATGCACGCCCTGTCACACCTCGCACACGCCTCTCATCTCAGCCGGGCAGAAGGGGGGCATTCCCAAAGGGAGGCGTGGCCGCTGACGACAGCAACGAAAAATGCATTAGCCAAAAACAGAAAAGAAAAGAAAAATGTGAAACAAAACAAAAAACGACAAAGCAGAAGCAAAAGAAGCGAAAACTTACGCTCGAAATGCAACAAGACGATGACGCAGGCGATAAAGACGAACGAGAAAGCCAAAGACGGAAGGAGCCCTTTCGGGCGAGGGGAAAGGGAAAGGGGAAACGGATGTCAAAGCCGAAAAACGAGACGAAACTCTGTGTGCGTGTGTGTGTGTGTGTGGGCAAAGACGGGAAATGATTTTGAAAATCACTCGCAATGCCAACGGAAAAGTGCCGAATCAGCCGAAGAGCAAATATTAAATGATTTGCAGCAGATTTAACAGTCCCATGCATATGCCCAGTGTGTGTGTATGTGTGTGGGTGTGATTGTGTGTGAGTGTGTAACTGTAAGTGTGTGTGTGCGCTTTGGGGCATGACCGTAGCCACAGTTAAAATGAAAAGTGCAACCAAAGAACGTGAACAAACAAACTACAGACACGAAGATTAGTTGCATTGAGAAATGAGACTGGGAGATACCCTGGAAAATTAAAAAAATTTGATGACAATAGATGTTTCTTTCCCAAACGCCATATTACATTATAATAAGTAGATCAGGCAATGTTCAAGTCACTTTTATGAAACTCCGAAGCTATCGATAAATATCGATACTTTTTCAAAACGTGTCTTTGACTTGTAAAACAACTGAGCGCAAACTCTGCCGATGTCAACATGCCCAGAAAACAGAAATACAGTTATCGATAGCTATCGATTATTTATCTTTTGGTCTCTATCGATAGCCATCGGCTTAAGATGATGTCTTAAAAGCGATACTACAACTATCGGAAAGTATCGATTATTTTGTTCGTTCTCAACTATCGAAGAGTATCGATTATTTTGTTTAGTTCTAAAATGAAATTGTCTTAAGGGCGATACTACAACTATCGAAAAATATCGATTATTTTCTTCGTTCTCAACTATCGAAATGTATCGATTATTTTGTTTATTTCTCTTATATACCCCGCTGTACATTGCAATTGCACTTGCTGAGCATTCAAACATCACACACCCAATGCAGTGTTCAGCTGAGCGGAACTGGACACACACACAGACACACACACACATACACATACACATACACAGCTGTCGTTTAGTGCCGGGACAGAGGCTCAAAGGAAGCGCATTTCAATGCAAGCCAGGCACAATCACAGTCGTCGGGGAGTTCATTTCATTGGCATTATGATGGACCCGGCTCGCCTCAGCTCGGCTCAGCTCAGCTCGGCGTCGACAAGTGTATTCAAAAGGTGCCAGGCCCAGCCCTCGTGTGGGATATCCCAAATTTCACAACGGAAATGACCAACAGCACCGGCAGCGAAAGAGAGGAGGAAGAGAAAATAGGAGAGTGGATGAGGGAGGCGAACTATAGAAGAAGATGAAGAGTAGAGCATAAAGTGGAATACTCTAACTGAATCAAAAAAGGGTTTTAATTGCATTTGCTACTATCGATTGAGAAGATTATCGATAACAATATAATACAAATCAGTCTGTCGATAGTTGTTATCAAACTTCAATAGAAATATTGCTAATTACTTTCCCTATCGAAACTGTTAATGAACGAGTTTGTGATCAATTAATTGAAGCTATCAATTTTCAAAAGTTATCGATGTTGAAGTCGAGTATCGATACTACAATATGAAGAGTAAGCGATGAATCTATTCAAACTGTGAAGTTATCAGTGATATCGATAGTTGTTGTTGAACTCCAATAGTAGCATCGTGGGCAAAAATTAATATCGAACTGTAATTAAAAGAGAAGGCGAGTAATCGATTGTAACTATCAAGTCAGTAATATCGATAGTTGTTGTTGAACTCCTAGAGAAATATTGATAGTCGCTCTCCATATCAAATTTATAATAGAAGGAGTAAGCGATTAGTGGATTGAAACTGTCTAGATATCAGTTATATCGATAGTTGTTGTCAAACTGCCATAGTAATATCGCTAATTACTATCAATATCGTAAGTTTAAATCGAGAGTAAGCGATTAGTCGCTTACAACTGTCAAATTATCAATGTTATCGATATTTCTTGAGAGACTTCGATAGTAATATCGCTAGTTACTGTCAATTTATCGATGTTATCGATAGTCCTCCCGCTATTTCTCTAAGATGAGGATGCCTAAACATCTAATTCTGCAGCCAACTACACGTCACAGTGCCGCTACCCTGCTCACATAGGGAACGATTGGTAAGGCATGAATCAAGGGGAAAAGGAGAGGGGGGGGGGGGCAGGGGGCGTGGCTGTGGGCAGCTGCAAACGAAGGGCTCACTGCCGAATGCCGTTGACCGCATCGCTACGCTGCGACTACGACGATATTCACATCATTTTTTGTCCCGCTTTACAGTGCAGCAGCACGAACTGAAGTGAATTTGAGTTCTATTACGAGACACATACTGGCACACACACACACAAACACACACGCGCACACATAGACATAGACTCAGACGGGCACACACATTTGCCACATCAGCAAATGATGTGAAAATGTCATTTGCAGGCAACGAACGGCGACACAGAAGGCAGAAGGTAGAGCCGCAATTGGAGCCCGAAATTGGAGACCAGCTGAGCTGTCGATGGGCGGCTGCTTTTGGCTATCAAATCACTCCACACACACACACACACATACAGAGACACCCAGGCGGGACACACACACGCACGGACAGCAATTGACGGCATTGCCGTGCAGTAAATTTGCGGCAAGCAGCGAGCAAAAAGCGCACAAAGTACGAAACTAATGATGGGTAAAGGCGAGCTGAGAGGGCGAAGAGAGGGGGGCGTGCCACGACGATTGAGCTTATCAAATTGACCATGCATGTCACAGTCGTGCGGGTGTGTGTGCGCAGCAGTATGTGTGTGTGTGTGTGTGTGCCGCACTGTGTGGTGTGGCGAGGAAACAAATCAAATTTAATTGAAGCATTTGCCAATTCGCAAAACACGTACTAAGGAAAGTGGAAATTAGCGTCACTTGCTGCACACATAGATACCCTATTTTGAGTATATATAAATACTACTATATATACACAATATGTGCAATATATACTGCAACCCAGTGAAGTATATTTGATATATAGAGAAACACAATTTCAATTCTATTTGATTCACACTTCAACAGAGCCTACTCAATTGATGCCACAGATTCAAACATAGACCCTTAGCTGTGGTCTCTACTGCATACTTGATATATACATATGTTATCAACTAATTAATATACCCTTATATACCCTATTAGCCGTCCACATTGTGTCACCCACAACTTACGCGCCCGCTGCTGATGAGGTCAAAGGCATTTGCGGGCAAAGTGCGTGGTAAACGACGCCACTTAAGCACATAAAAACAACAATTTATGGTTAAATAAAGGCGTACTGTATATACCAGTGGGCGTGGCCCATACAGAGTGAATGTGTTTGGGCTAATTCTAGCCAAAAAAAAAGAGAAGAAGAAGAAGGAGGAGGCATTGCCGGACAAGCAGGCGAAACATATCTGAAGGGAGAATTTCTATGACTTTGTTTTCGTTGAGCTGGGCAAATGTTTGATTGAATGAGAGACACGCTCAAAGGGAGAGAGGGAGTAGAGAAAGGGAGAGAAGGGGAAAGGACAGGAGCAGGAGGAGGACACAGCGGGGAGGCTAGAAGGAGGAAGGTTTTGGTTATCAAGGAAACGAATTGGAAATGAAAACGTAGGCGAAGGCGAAGGCCTTTTGTGCCTTCATTTACGCCCACTGTCGCTGTGTGTGTGTTCCACTGTATGTGTGTGTGTGTCTATCTATCTCTGTGTGTGTGTGTGTGTGTGTCAGTGTGTGTAGTATTAGTGCAATAGTGTGACTGTTGTGTGGCAGTACTTATTGAGTTTTCTTTTTTGCTTCTCTTTGGAGTTCTTATTTGTTCGCCACGTTCGCTCGTGCATTGACCTGAGTGTGCGACTGTGGTATAAGTGTATGTGTGTGTGTGTGCCTGCTGCACACTCTGCACAGCTCGTGCTGCTGTTTGCTGAAACAATTAATTTGCCGATTTACTTAATTTCTTTTCTTTTGCAAAGATTTTGCAAGGGGAGAAAACCTAAATCCCTTTTCCTTTTTCTGCTATGCTCTCACACCCTCGGACCGCACATTGATGCTGCCAATTAAGCGAGGGGCGGAGGAAGGGACAGACAGAAGCGAGGCGGAGGGGCAAAAGGAAAAAGAGAGGAGCAAAGGAAGAGGGAGAGAAAGAGAAAGCGCTTGCTGCTTGGCTGCCATTTGTTTCGCCCAGTTGCCATGATCGATGTCTGATTGTTTCCCCAAGCTTGGCTCTCCCTCTCTCCCCTCTCCACCCCTCTCCTTCCCCTTCTAAATAGGATACGTGCGCGAACTGCTTCAGTTGCTTCAGTGTTGCTGTTGTTGCCCCTTCGGGTCCATTACGTGCCCCACGCGACTCGCAACCTCAATTTGACTTGGCTTCCACCGCTTTGCTTTGTATGCAAAGTGGCAAAGTGAATACAACTTTGAATGAAATTTGAGTGCGCTTTGAGTAAGCAACATTTTGCAACTAATTGCTAAATAATTTCCGCGGCTTTTCGGCTTATTATTACACCAATTTTGTTACCCTATTTGAGGGTTCTGTCGAGGTTAACAAACTTGTTTTAGGCTTGGCTTTTGTGAAAGTTTCCCAAACGAAAATCGAGTTAGCAAGTGATGAAAACTTTATGCTGCTTACACAGATAATCTGAGACACGCACACATAGACACACACAGACACACACATGTGCGTACTCCTTCATGCATAGAGACTTGTAGATATTACGTATACGTCATGTGGAACACAGCAACAAATGCGAATTGCAGCCACGACTCTTGCCCTCTCTCTCTCTCTTTCTGCCTTGAACTTCCTCTATCTTTCTCTCTCTTTCCTCTTCCTCTCTCTCCCTCTTCCTCTCTCTCTCTCACGCCCTCTCTCGTATGTATTACACCGTCTTCTATCTGTCTTCTTCTATTCCATCATCTCTTTTTTGTTATTTATAATCCTATTTTATAACTCTCGTCTCTCTCTCTCTCTCTCTCTCTCTGTCACTCCCCTCTCCCTACCTCCCCCTCTCCCTCTCTCTCGCACTCATTCTCTGTCTAATTGCTGCTCGGCTGCTGCTGAAACTCAAGCATTATTGGCCACTTGACTCGTTTGGGGTCACAAGATTGTTGCCTGCTTGAGAATTTGTCTCAGCAACTTTTTGTCGTTTCTTTTGATGAAATTTGAAATTCCATTGCAACTAGCAAACGCCGGGGCAGGGGGAGAGGGCGGGAAAGGGAGTGGGGGGTCAGATGGCAAAGGGCAAACAGTCAACTGGCAGGCAAAATGGCAAGTTTCATTTGTATCAAAGTTGTGTGTTGCGTTTTCATTAAGTCTGCTTCAAAGCGGATTCAAGAGTCAACAGAGCCAGCTAGATTTGCATTCGCATGTGCTGTGTGTGTGTGTGTGTTTGCTGCGTGTGCTGTGTGCGTCCTGTCACCAGTTACCCCAAGGAGTGAGCCAAGCGGACCAGAGCAGAGCGAAGCATTTCCCAGCTCGTTTTTGTCTGCCATTGGAGATTGCGACGAGAGACAGAGAGAGAGCGCAACAAATGGTGCGTAAGAAATGCTTTAATAAACATGGACAAATTTCTTCCTTTGCATACTTTTTATTCCGCATACCCTGTCACAGCACACGGCAAGCGGATGTGCTCGACTGCAGCTTGTCTGCTCGGAAATAGACTCCTCATCATCTTCTACATGCTTTATATGTTTTATAGGGTACCTTCGTGTTTGCTAGCTTTTCTTTATATATCACTGGGTATCTACACGTTGTGCTGCTTGCACTCTGCTGCATATGCTTTGTTGCTTTCGTTGCCATTGCCATTTCCGGACCATTTGTTTCTGGCCAGCCCGAAATAGATCGGATCGCCGCTTAAGTCTTTAACTTGCAGTCTGTGAAAAAGTATTACGCTTTTGGGGGCTAATAAATATTTAAGGGTGGCTGGGAAAGGGGTTGGGGTTGGAGGTAGATAGGAAGAGCAGCAGCAGTAAAAATATGTGCAGGCGGTAACAAACGAGCGAGCAAACGAGTTGAGTAAATCAAGGCGTACTTCCGCTTCAAGCTTCACTTGAACACACACACAGAGAGACATACGCAGAGAGGCATATATGAAGGCACACACACACACAGAGGCATATATGGAGACACACATGCACACACAGTCGCAGACAGACGCACACAGAGGCACACAGAGGCACACAGTGAGTGCAACTGCTGCTGTAATATTTTGTATTGCCTGCTTTCTGGCGCACAAATGAAGCCGCAGCCCCAGCCCAGTAGCCATTGTTTCCCCCCTCTCTCTCTTCCCCCTTCTTCCCTCCCTGTTCGTCATTCGCTCTGCCACATGGCATGTTGCTTGTTGCGTTGTCTGCAGCCTTCTAACTGAATGAGAGCCTTGGCGCGTTGACTGATTTCGAATGGATTTTCATGTTTTGCATTTGCAAGAGACACAAAATCCCCAAAGGTGCAAAATAGCGCACTTCACCCAGCCAAGCATGTGCACATTTCTGTTTTGCTTGTGCTGCACACCCCATGCCCCTCTACCCCCTCTCCTTCTTGTTGTTTTTGTTGGCATTCTGTGCCGCGGACCGCTTCCTCCTGCTTTGATGCTACGTGGCTACGTTTCTGTTTCGTTCCTCAACAAGGCCACCTCAGCTGCAGCTTAGCATGCCCCCTGCATACCCTGTACATTTATGCAAATGACATGCAAATGCTGCTGTTAATTAATTAAGCTTAGTGACTGGAGATAAGCTGAAGCGAAAGCTGCACAAACAAAGCAAAGGCAGATTGAAATTGAAGATGAAATGCACTTGCAATTGCTAAACTCACATGGTGTAGAAGTCTTTGAGGGCGCGAGGTGCGCAAGTTAAAGGGCATACGCAGTTCGTGCATGCTCCTCCCGCGTTAGATCTCTGCGCCGCTTGCAACATACTCACTTATGCTGTTTCCTCACAACCGCGTTGCTACTGTGCGGGGTAAAAGAACAAAACAAACAAGATGGAACAGCAACAGCAGCAGCAGCAACAACAGCAGCATGAAAAGGAGCCCAAGGAGTCGCAAGACGAAGTCGCGCAAGACGACGCAAACTTAACGATGTGCTTAAGCGGAAAACAACGTTTTGTTGCTGCTGCTGTTGTTGTTGTTGCGCCCTGTTGTTGCATTGGCATTGTTTGGCGATTTTCGAAAAATATTTTCACAGTTATTGCAGCGGTGGCACGCGTGGCAAACGCTCAACTTGCAGCAGACTGGCAGACAACTCGACTGCGCTTTGTTCGCTTTGTTTTCGTTTCTTCTTCTACGCGTTTCACGTGCCTGTGGGGGTTTCCCATTGACCTTGCCGTGGTTTACCCCATGTCTTGGCCGGCGCCAATTGCATATGCTTGGCTAAATCCGAATCCTATTCCCCATCGCCCGTTCTGCTGTTCCTTCCGCATCCCCTCACCAACTCCCTCGTTTGCTTCCGCTGCTGCAGCCCTGACAAGCCCCAGGGCTTTCGACTTATTGAGGTGTTAAGCCAAACATTTCAGCCACACACACACACACACACACACACACACACACACACACACATTTCTTGCTCATAGTCCAGTTGCCCACTCGGTGCTTCTGCTGTTGCTGCAGATTTATGTTGAGCCAACGCAGCGTATACTTGATGTGTATATTTATGTGCCTTGGGGGCTGCACACACAAACACACACACACTCACACACGGGCACAAATGGAAGCGAAACTAATGAATTCAGTGTGCTCTCCCTGTGCTGATATCTTCTACAGCCAAGCTTCTGTCTGTTTGTCTGTCTGCCACCCCCCGCCCCCAGCTTGAAAATACACTACAAAAATAATTCATTTCAATTTCAATTCATTCAAACTAAGCTAATTTCAGTCAATAATCGCTTATCGATAATAATCACTGCGGTTGCCTGCAATAAAAAAGCTCATTGCTTTGTTCTTGTATTAAAGCTAATTGCTGCGACAAAAAGTTGCGAAACGAGCGATCTCTTTTGCAACATAGCAAAAGCTAATTGCTATAGCAAGAATGAGCTGAATTTGAGTTATCGATGTTAATTTGCCATTTGTAGCACGATAAATCTAGTGGAAATTAGATTAAATGGCAACACTAGTCATTGAAAATAAACTTCACTTCTGTTTAAATTCAATTCAATTAAATGATAATCAAAAAACTAGTCATTTTATGCTTTTCATTATGCCCTGTTTGACGGCATTTAATAATGCAAAGCACATGAAAAAAAGAAGCAAATAGAATGTAATTAATTAATTGAACAGCAAATTAACAATGAAAACACGCAACTAACTATAGAGGACTCTCAATGCAATCGGTTAAAATTACAGTGCAGACCACAAAGGGAGCGTACACGGGGCACAAGGCACGAGGCACGACTGCCTCATTAGACCGCACGAGGAATGCAATTATTTGATAGTCGTGGATTGTCAACATAATTAAACAAGCTTTTGAGTTGTGTAGCACACACACACACACACACACTTGGACACACACACTCTTACACTGTGAAGTGCCCATTCAGAAGGCACTCGTGGAAGTGTCCTTGACTGAGGACAGTATGGAAATTGTTTTTGGCAAAGTGCACAATGCACTTGACGACTGTCACGCCAGAGAGGTGGAGGAGGGTGGCGGGGCACGAAGAAAGGGGGCGACGGACAGATGGACATGAATGGGCATGTACTTGAGCCGCTTGTTGTGCGCTTGTTTTACATGCATGTGCGGCGTGCATAACTATCTATGAGTGTGTGTGTGTGTGTGTGTGTCTATAAGTGTGTTGAACAATAACAACAAAAGAGAGGGACAGAGAGAGGGGGAGTGGGAGAGCGGCCAACGAGGGCAATGTGAAAACAACAATAAAAATTGTCCTTAAATGAAAGAAAATGAGGACAATTGCAACAACTTTCCGGCAATTTTATATCTAGCATTTATATGTGACTGCAACTGTAGCTGCATTTGTATTTGTGGCTGTATATTGAAACAATGCCATATTGTTGTTGCTGCTGTTGTTGTTGTCGCTGCTTTGGGTCAGCTGCGCGGGCGGCAATAAAAATTTGTCCTGCGGTAAATGAAATGGATACCAATTGCGATTGCGATAACCGAGCCATCAGCCAGCACACACACACCACACACTAGCACACACACACACAAACTTACACACACACACTGCGCACACACACACATGCAGCTACACCCACATGGCGAGAAAAGAAATACAAAAACTGAGCCAAAAAATAAAGTTACACTGGGTCGAGGTCAGTCGGACAGCAGCGCCTGCTGCTGCCTGCCATCACCCTCCCTCCTCTTAACCTCCTCCACCCCCCTTAGCATATGTAGCCATATTGTTTCTCAGTGGGTTTCCGTTTGTGTTTTTTTGGGTTCCAATTCCGTTTGTTGCCTTTCGATTTTGCACTTGTGGCAGACTGTGGCAGCTCCATTAGTTTTTTAATATCATCAGCTGTGCGCGATGAGCAAAAGTTGCCAGAGACTTTTTACTGGGTCAATTGCCTGTGTGTGCTGTGGGGAAGGGAAAAGGGGGGGGAGGCTTGTGAGGCAGGTCCTTTTGCTTGTAAGGATTACCAGCTGTGTGATGCCTAATTAACAAAAGTCCTGCGAACGCAAAGGGAGAAATTGAATGGAAAGTTTGTTCCCGTGAACTTTGACACGGTTGCGGTGGCAGAGTTACGTTGCCCTCGTTTCAGTTTACCTGCTCTCTTTCACTCACTCTCCCTGTCACTCTCTCTCTCGCTCTGTGTGTGTGTGCGAGTGTGTGTAACTATGTCAGGTAATTGCGAAATACGTTCAATAAGCAGGTCAGACAAACACACACACTCGCACACACACACGCACTGCAAGTGTCACTTGTGCTGCATAATTGGCATATCAATTGCTTGGGGCATTCGCTGGCTTCCTACTGAATTACCCGCCTCTGGCTCATCCTCTCCCCTTCTCTTTCTCTTTCTCTCTCTCACTGCCTGCCTTAACTCCCTCTAAGCATGTCTCAGTTGCCGTCGCCTTTGCCGCCATTGCATGCATAATTAACTTTCAGTCGCTGCGTTCTGTCTGTTGTTGCTCCCTCTCCCTCCCTCTCCCCATCTCTCTTTCTCTCTCCATCTCTCTCTTTTCATTCCTACCTCGCTCTGTCTCCCTTTTTTGCACACTTACCCAAAGCCATTGGCAAATTTTGAGATTGGCCAATGCGTAATTTATGCGGCACTCGAAATGAAATCGTGCGAAAACCAACCTAATTCGTTCCCTTCTCGCTTCCCCTTCCACCATCTCCCCCTTCTCTTTCCCTTCGCCCTCTGCACTCGGCCTGGTCATCCAAAGGCAAAGCGCGCAGCCAGCCGGAAGCGGATGCCACCCATTGCCCATTGCCCTCTGCCTCCGCCTCTGCCGAAATGGCTAAAGAAAATAAATTTATTAAGTTGCCGGCTGCAGTCAACGAACTTTTATGTGCACTGCGTGTGTGTGTTGGTGTGTGTGTGTGCCATGCGGCGTATACGTAATGCGAGCATTGCAAGTGCGCTCGAGAGTTTTTGAGAGAAAACATTGAGCTGCATTGAGAGCACAGTGTTAATGAGCTCATTAGGAGTAGATTGGAGAAAGGAAAGAGAGAGGGAGGAGTGGAGGAAGTTAGAGAGGCAGAGGAGGAGATGAAGGAGATGAAGGAAGGGGAATATGGAGAAAGGCAGTGCGCTCTACTTGATGTTGTTTCCCTTAACCGAAACGTTATAAAATTATCTTGAATTGCTCTCGAAAAATACTTGAAAAGTGTAGAAAATAATTGCTCGATGCGAACGATAATAATGACACAAACACACACACAAACACACACACAGAGAGACACACACACACACATACACACAGAGACACACACACACACACACATAGAGACTCATGTGTGGTAGAAAGAATCAAGTAGAAAGATAATGCCCCATTTGAGAAAGTTAAACAAATTTGAGGAATTTGATAAGTGAGCTCTGAGCTCAGTGCAGAGAGCTAATATAGTAGCTGGATCGTTGGTCAAGAAGAAGAGGCAAGGCACAGAAAGAAGAGGTTACCAAAGAGTACGAGAGAGGGGGGGGTGGGAGCAACTTAAGCTGTGCTTGTCGTGGCCACTCGACTTTGTTGCCGAGGCTTTTGCAATCGAAAAGCGATGCGAGATATGCCTTTGCCACCCTTCAAGCCTCTCTGCCACTTCCACTTCCACTCCCTCTCTTCTCGTCTCTTCCCCCAATTTCTAACTTTCTTCGCTCCTCCCACTCTCCATTCACTCTCTCTCTCCCTCTCTTGCTCTGCTCTTCTGTCTGTCTCGCTCGAGCAACTCGAGGGCAATCAAAGTATATCCAGCGGCCAAGAAGAAGGGCTCTTGCCTAGCCCCGCCCAGCCTCGGACTCCTCCTTGCCCCGCCCAGCCAAGCCTCTTTCTGGCCTGCCCACTGCAACTTGGCTGATTCCCTCCGGCCTCGCCACTCGATTTTAGGGGCAGCATAAATATTAGCAAGGCGTTGCCTTGCGACGACATCGCAGTCATTTAAAGGTTGCTGACGTTCAAATGTTCTTGCTGTTGCTGCTGTTGTTGTTGTTGTTGCTGTAGCTGATTATGCCATGGCCCCCAAAGCTGTCAACGCAGCACCGCACACACCGCTTAACCCTACAGCCACGCCCCCTGCTTCCCTTGGCAGACGTCTAGCGTACAATGAATTAAATGAATCTCAATTTCCGTTTGGTTTGCGGTTAAAAGCCGCAGCCGTCCTCGTGCCTCGCTCCCCGTTTCCCCCGCTCCCCTCCCCCTCCTCTCACTCATTCCCTGTGCCTGCTGGCTTGTCCCCTTGGCGCCTTCTTCATTTTGGCTCCTTTGCAGCAAATGCAAATCCTCCAACGCAAAATGAAAACAAGCCGAAAAACTCTCGTTGCAAGAAGAAGAAGAAGGAGAACAACAACAACAACAACAAGTTCGTGCCGCATTCCACGTCGCGCTGCTTCAATTGCCAGCGTCTACGTTTGCCGCTGCCCCTCCCCGACTTGCCGACTCCGACTCCATTTGAAGTTGTTCTGATTCTGTTGGAGAAGGCCAGAAGGAACAGGCCGTAAATTGCTGCAAGATGCCCGCGCTGCGAGCTGCGATTTTACAGCCAAACTTTTGTGCCGGCAAAGCGGCAAAACTTTTAAATACCCCAACCCACCACACCCCTCTCCCCTTATCCACCACAGCGAGTAGCAGCAGCAGCATGTCATGCCAGTTGTCGAGGCCAGCAGCAGCGGATCAGGCCAGAAACACAGCGTTCCATTTTGTTCCGTTCCGCTCTGCATTGAGGAATGAGCAAGAAGAGGGAAGAGAGGGGAGAGAGGGTAAAGCGTTAAGGGGCAGGGGGCAGGCGAGTTGGCCAAAGTCAAGTCGCGTTTGGGGTCGACGCAGGGTCGCGCAGTCGGTCTGCAAAACTTTTGCGATTTGTTTGCGCGAAATAAACGCGACGCAGATAATTTGCGCAAAAGTTCTGTTAGTCGCAGTCTTCCTCTCCGTCTTCGTCTCCGTCTTAGTCTCCTCTTCATCCTTCATCTTTGGCTTTGCCTTCCTATTACCACATTTTCTTCAACTTAATTCGAAAAGCTCTGCTCCCCCTCCCTTGTACCGCATTTCCCTTTCGCGTTTATAAATTGAACAGATCGCTGAGTATGAGATATATTTCCCCTGTGAGGGGAGGGGTGGAGAGGGGTAATAGTTTGTTACTCGCTGTGATTTACTCGTTATTTCTTAATTTACATTTGTTGCGATTCCGTTTAATGTATTGTTCTTAATCGAACTTCTGCTTTACTTGAAGCTACAGTAGGTAAGGTGCCACTCTTGCTCTCGTTAGTTATTGGTACTAGTTCTCGTTGCTTTTCACTTACTCGTCCAGTTAGTCAATTTACAGCGAGTATGCTTGTGTATGCCCATTGGTTACCACCTAACTTCTTTCCCTTTTTAATCTCTTCCCCTTTTTTTATTATGTTGCTCACTCGTTACTTTGCATAGCTCATTTTATTATCGAGCAGTTTTTATAGTTCTTATATACTGTCCACTTGTTATATTCATAAACTGGAATACGTTTGTTTCATTGCTCTTCTGGCGAGTGGTGTTTGCTCGTTACTTTAATTAACACGTTTCTATAATTAACTCGTTACTTTTTTTATATCCTTCACTTTTACCATAATTTTTCTATCCTAGTTTTCTGCCCTGCTTTCATTGCTCTACTCGTTACTTTTATCTACTCGTTACTTTTATTTACTCGTTTCTTTTTTATTCTCTTTACTTTCAATTCTAGTTTACTAGTTTTACATCTTTGCTTTCATTGTTCTCGTTACTTTAATTCACTCGTTACTTCTCTTTACCTTTATTTTAAATCGCTCCATCGTAGCTTCCTCTGAGCCACTTAACGCCACTTACTCGTTATTTTGAAATTTCCCTAAACTCTTTACTCGATAATTTTCTACTCGTTACTCAGCACTGCTCTCCGCTTCTTTCCTCAACTCACTTGGCAAAAAGACTCGATCATTTTCTTGCTGGCGAGTCCCAACTAGATCTGTGCTTACACACATTTCTGTTTTATTTTCTTGACAACGAATTTACAATACAAAGAGCTCGAGAATCAACGAAACTACAATGAATAAATAAATGCGTCTTCGTAGTGTTGAAGCGAGGGGTGAGGGGGTTGACACAACAGAAGACAAGACACGCCAGCTGTCAACGATCCCAGGGGTGCGAAAGAAACTTAGTACTTGGAGCGCAAGTTCCTGCATTCGGCCATGCGAGCGAACTCATCCGTGGAGATGAAGTCGATGATGGGCAAGCGAGTGGTCAGTGGCACCTCCAGATCCATTGCCGATTTCGGATCAGCAGCAGCAGCAGCAGTACCAGCAGCAGCAGCGGCGCCAATGGGGACTGTGCCGCTGCGTTTGCCGTTGCCATTGTAGTTGTAGTTGTTGTAATTGTTGTAGTTACTGTAGTTGTTGTAGTCGTAGTTGTAGTTGCCATTGGCCAGAATATTTTTGCTGGCATTGATGTTGTACGGGTTGTTCGATGTATTCATGGCTGTGATCTCTTCAATGCCAGCAGCTACACGATAGTGTTTCCGGCGCAAATCCACCATCTTCTTGTCGAGGTAGATGTCCTTGGATGCCAAAGAAATTCGCTTTGCTTTGCTCGGCTTTTTCGGCGATCTCATTGGTCCGAGAGCAACATCTCCGCCGCCAACTGGCCGCGACTTCAGCACATCGTCGCTTCTTGGCTTGGACTTGGTCTTCGCTTTGTTGTTGGATTTGGAGATCGTTGGATTCTTTGGTTTCTTCGTGGCACTTTTGTTGCTCAGGTTCTTGGACTTGGATTTGACTTTGTCTGTTCGGATTTTACCTTTGCTCTTCGCTGCTCGCACTGTGCGTGCTCTGGATCTCATAATGGGCATCAGTGCGTTGCTCATCAGCGTCGATCGACGAGGCATCTGTGTTGGCTTCTTCGTTTGCTGAGACTTCTTCTGCTTGGGCGACTTACTGAGCGACTGGCCCACAGCGTGGGGCGTCTGAGTCTGCGTCTTGGCCTTACTCTGTACGCTACGCGCAGTGGTCTGCTGTGCGCCTGACTTGAACTTGGTGGTGGTTACTCGTGGCTTCACGTTTGCCATTGTTAATTTTGTGAACGTTGCTGTTCCTCAAATAAATGTTTCACTTGATGATTTTTCTGTGTATCCCAAAAATGTTCTATGCTATTCCAACTGATTACATTGAATTTGAATGAATGAAACTGTAGAGTTGAGTCGGGTGCGAGCACATGACGATGGCCTGCTGCGTTGACAGCGGATCCACATTCGTCTCATCCACATGATCTGCAAGGAAATGGCAACTCAGTTTTTTTTTGTTGTTGTTCCCACTGCCTGCAGCTGTCGGCACTTTGACTGACTGACGGGACTGTCTCTCTGTCCGCCTGGCTGTCTCTCTCGGCATATGAACTTGAGCACGTTTTGGCATTCGGCATGCTGGCTTCCCCGACTTCTCTCTCTGTTTCTCTCTTGATACATCCGCTTCCTTTCACCTTTTGACTCGCCGAGGTTACAAGTTCAAATGCAGCAGCTCAGGCAATTCAAATCCTCGCGCACACACTCGCTTCATATCTTTCATTTCGCAGAGTTCCCATTTGCCTGCTGCTTCTTTTTCCTTTTGCCTCTCCCTCTCCCCCTCTCTTTCTCTCTCTCTCGCTCTCTCGGCCTGCTACTTGATTTTGTCTTCCTGTTGTTTGTCTTGGCCTTTGCTTTATGCGCTTGTTTGTTTTACTTTTGCCCGTGCCAGCAACTGCTGCTTACTGCCTGCACTTGCCTGCCACCTCATGACCCCCCCCCCCCCCCTTTTGCCACCCTTTGATGTGCTGGCAAGGCAGGGGCGACTTGAAATAAACTTTCGTTTGCTTTCTTAGATTTCTTTCACTTCGCTCGGCAAGAAGTATTTGCATATGCTCGCTCCCACACACACACACACACACACACATATGTCTTGCCTGTGCTTCCTCTTTCTCTTGACTGTTTTCAGTTGACTGTGCGTATACGCAACGCGTGGCGGCATCATTTAAATTCATTTGCCCAATTTCATTGCATACTTTGCGGTCGCAGCTGCGGCAGCTTTCTATTGATTTTCAACAGCCCCCTCTATACTTTACTCTCTGCTTACAAATGCAACTAACAGCATAAGAACAACAACAACAGCAACTACAACAACAACAGCAACAGCAACAACAACTACAGCTAACGACTCATTAATAAGGCACATAAAGTAGACTTCCCCCAGGGCAATTCTCTTCTTTGCTCTCTACAACAACATTATTTTTTCTTTTTTACGAGCACGTGTGCAAGTGCGTGTATGTGTGTGTGTGTGTGTGCGTCTGTGTGTGTGTGTGTGGTTGCCACACAACTTTCGGTTAGGTTACTGTTTTACTTTGCCGCATTTTGGTGTCAAGTGTTGCGTATCATTTAATGTGACACACTCCACAACGGCAACGCGACGCTCGAGTGACAGGCAACACATGTTGTTGTTGTTGTTGTTGTTGTTGTTGCTGCTGTTGTTGTTGCTTGTTTAGTTACTTGCTCTGTTGTCTTGCTGTCTTGCTGCCTTCTCCCCCCGTCTGTGCCTGCCTCATGTGCCATGCCTCATGCTAATTTGCTGCGCTCAGCAACTCGGCAGAATGCACGCAATCTGATTGTCAGCACAAAGGGGGAGGTAATGGGGTGAGGGAGGAGTGTTAGTAGAAGTCAAAGGTTGATTAGGTCTTTGATCTATGCACTGTGTTGATGATGTTGCTGGGGAGTCTTGGCTCAGCTAAAGTAGGTTCCTCAAGAGCGCAAAGTGGGCTCTACGGGGAGTCTTAAAAAGGGGGGAATATGCCAAAGCCAAGGCAGCTTATAGACTGCATATTAAAGCTGTAAGATCTCTACTTATATATTTTTTTATCTCATGTATATCTCTTTATTTCTTCGTTGTCTTATTGCTAAGTTCTTCTGCAAGTTCTTACAGCTCTTCTTTTCTAAGGAGACTCTATGCTTAGAGCACCTTAACTTAAACATAACTCTCTCTCTCCTTTTCTGCCTTTCACCCACTGTTACTCTGTACCTCTCTCTTCCTTACCTCCCTCTCTCTCTCTCTCATTCCCACTCTTCCTAATCATTCACTCTCTTTGTACACGTTCATATTGTTAGTTGCAGTTCAACTCAACTCTCTGACTCGTTTTAATTTCCTTTTCTTTTGTAAATTTGTTTCTCATTTGCAGCTGACATTGATTGCTTCATATCTGCTAACTCACCATGATATACACACACACATTTAGTTGTTCTGTGTGTTTATTAAAACATATATCTGTGCACGCGTGTGTGTGTGTGTGTCTGCTTGTTTGTACTGGTCAGGCAATCTATCAGGCTGACTCCACGCAAAGCCACAAGCAATGTGTGTGTTGGTGTGTATGTGTGTTGGTGTTTAACATAGCTCTGCTCATTTCCTGTGTGTATGTGTCCTGTTCCTGTTACAACTGAGTTATGTCCGCCTGCCGCTAAGCCAAATGTTTAGCTGCCCAGCAAATGCCCCAGAGATAGAGAGAGTGAAAGAGATAGGTAGCGAGTGAGGGAGAGATAAACAGCAAAGCAGAAATAGAGTTCCAAGTGAACACATTTCAGTTGGAAACAAACAGAACTTCGTTTTCTAAAAGCAGCCCAAAAAAGTATGCAACAGTTTTTGCAAAACACATAAGAAACAGCAATATAATGCAATATTCAACATTCAAAGACTCTCGCAAATATATTTACTATTTGTACAGTATATATATATACTAAATATGCACCTAATACCATAAAATATCAACAAAGTCAAGTGCTAACAATATATTTCAAAAATGTTTCGCAAAAATAAAGTAATTCAAAAAATGTTTACAAATTGCTTGAAATACATTCAAGCTGACTCACACATACGTTCATTCCTGCATATGTATATGCATAAATATGTACACATGCATGCATAAGTTGTATACATGTGTGTGTGTGTGTGTGTGTGTGCTCTCGCTTGCCATGCTGACTCTGTTGCCTCCGTTGCTAAGTTGCGGCTTATGTTGGGTTTGCAAATGCAGATGAACAAAAACATTAGTTAAGCTGCTTCTCACTTATCAACTGCCAGTCAGTGCGCAGAGGGGGAGGGGGGGGGGGGTGAACTGTCTGTCCGTCTGTCCGTTTCGACCGCGCAAGCACGTAATACAATTCATAGGAATTTGAGCGTGTTGTCTGATTCCAATTGTTTCACAGACAATAAACGTCATGTGTGGTGATTAGCATTTTGAACTGCACTTGCACTGAACGCACCAGCCAGGAGAGGGGGCAGCAGAGGTAGGGGGAGGGGAGGGGCTGCTGCTAACTCGTCGAGTTTGGCGCTGACAATTTGCCGGTTTTGGTTGGCTCTCGTAATTTGGATTTGAATGGGCCAAGACTTGAGATTGTCAGTGGCAGCGAGAGAGAGAGAGAAGGGGGAGGAGCGTGAATGTGCTGTGAGTGTGATGTGAATGTGTAAGTGAATGTCAGTGTGAGCATGCATGTGAATGTGAGTGTGTGTGTGCGTGTGCATGTGAATGGGAATGAAAGCGTATGCGATTCGGCTGGCCGCTTGACTTTATTGTTGTCATATCAAATGTTGAGTGAAATTTATGCTGACATTGCGAAACATATGCCAGTTCAGGCCAGCCACGCCCCTCGCCCCCACTCTCACCTAGCTGTGTGCATGTGTGTCTGCCTGTTGTTGGGCGTGCGCACTTAATTTGATAACATAATATTTAACTAATTTATTTGATATATTCGCCTGATAAATGACTTTACACAGTTCAGTCCCAGTTACCCCCCGACCCCTTCAACACCCCTGCTCGTTTCCGCGCCTGTGTCCTGACTGTAAATGCATTTAAATGCAAATGCAAATTCAAATTCAAATGGAAATTCAAATGCAGCTGCCGCACATGGAAATAGAAGTGCAAATGGAGAGGGGAAAGTGGGAAAGTGGAGCAGGAGGAGAAAAGGGAAATGCAATTTATGTCAAAGGCGAAGCGAGTCGTGTCTGACAAGTGCCAAATAAAATTGCCGCAAATTGAATGCGTTGCGAATAAGCGAATTAAGCGAATTGCGCCATTGAGCAATTGCACAATTGAATTGATCAATTGAGTAACTGCACAATTGGGCAGACAATTAAATGATGTGAGAGAGGCAGAAGATGCTGCAGTAGATAATGATACTAAGGCAGAGACAGCTCTAAGGCAGCTCAGGTGTAGGGCAGTAATGCAAAGATACCTTTAGAGAGCTTAGGGATGAGTTGAGCCAACAAGCAATGGAGTTGAAGAAGTAGAACACATTTAATGACGGATTTATAAGCTGCAAAAGGACAATCTTTTCCTGGAAAGTAATATTGAAAATGCATTGACTTCCTTCTCCCACAAACTAGAGTTGTTAAGAACTGCATAAGTCTATATTGTGGCGACATATTCTCAATTATTTGCGTGCATAAACTTAAATTTTTCTATTTTAATTCCTTTTTATACCCTCCGACCATTGAAAATGGTAAAAAAAGGGTATACTAACTTTGTGCAAATGCATGTAAACGGCAGAAGAAGGCGTGGGAGACCCCACAAAGTATACAATGTATATTCTTGCTCAGCATCACTAGCCGAGTCGATTAAGCCATGTCTGTCTGTCTGTCCGGATGTCCGGATGTCCAGATGAACACACAGATCTCAGCTATTATAAAAGCTAGAGACACCAAATTTGGCATGAATGTTTTTGTGTACCTGGCGCAGATGAAAAATATTTCAAATGTTGGGTGCCACGCCCACCGCCGCCGTAAATCAATAATTTAATCTTTTAAGCTGATTTGTGAGTGACATATAAAAGATACAACATACTGCGTAAGACCATACTTAGCTATTTACAATACCAACATAACGTTAAAATTTCAATCTGTTCGGACAACAAACACAGACGTTATTAAACAAAAACCTTGCTCGCTAGATTTTGTAAACAGATCAGCAAGCTTTGACGTCATTGCAATGCTCAATTAGGAAAGAAAAGGAAAGAGAATGCGATCTGTTGTTCTTCTCTTCTTTTCTAAGCACACACATTTTTTGCATTCAATCGAATAAACACACAAACATTTGGGCTTGACCAATGAAATGCTACATGCATATTCACTTATTCATATAAAGACGCATATATTTCTATTAAGTAGTAGTATCGTACAATTATGGACTCTAAACGTTTAAAAAAAAATCGAAGGGTATCCCGCTCGACTGTTGCTCTTGTTCAACATGTTTTGAACAGAATTTGTATAATATCTCCACAGGCTTAAGACTTCAACTCTGTCTTTAACTCTAAAGGCAACTTTAAACAGCCAAAACTAAGCTGATTTAAATGTGCTCGCTCTGGCAAGATTCGCATTGTTCTGTAGTCAAAGTGAAATTGGTAAATTAGACGCAATTCATTAGCAAAAGGTTTCCCAGACAGAGACAGGGAACTCATAATGAATAATGAATTGAATGTGCCACATGCGAGTGTGACTCTCTCTCTCTCTCTGTGTGTGTGCAGCATTTACTCAGATCCTAATTGAGATTGATTTGCTGGGACTTAAGCGAGACTAAGCAACAGAGAGGGAAGCACACAACAACAGAGAGAGGGAGGGAGGGAGAGAGAAGGAGGGTGGGAGAGAATAGTTGATAGAAGTAGTAAGCTGATTGAAAGGGCGTAAAATGAAATCTGTGTGCCAACTGTGGCCATAACATAATGGTAAGTAACATGACCATTTCGTCTGCTAGTTGCCGGACTGGGGCCCGCCCATTAAAACGTTGAGCAGTTGAGCAGTTAAGCTGTTCAGCACTAATGATCCATCCCTCAATTACGGGCAAGATGAAACACGTTTACTGCGGCAACCAACCCCGCCTCACCCCCATCAAAGTCGTCTCGACGTTGGGCTAATTGGAAAGTCAGCTGAAGACGAAGACGAAGAGGGAGCTGGAGCTGAGGCTGAGGCTGAGGCCAAAGCTGATGTTGGTTGCTTCTTCAGTGAGGCAAGTTTGCCGTTATAGTCGAGTGTCAATTAACAATTTGTGCGCACTGTTTACGAGTCAGTGCGAGTGCTTTGGGAGGTTTCCAAACTGCGTTGCTAATTTCAGTTTCAAACATCAATTTGGCATTTCATCAAGCGGCAATTTCAATTCAAAATCGATCCATAGATCCGACATATGTAACTGTAGATTGCTCTTTATGTCGCACAACAACAACAATAACAATAAGAACAGCAACAACAGTGGAGATACAATGGTCAGCAGTTGACTTGGTCAATTGGTTTGTTTACACGTTGATTTCACTCAAGTGGAGGCGATAAGAGCTCATTGAAGTCGAGCTGCAATTGACGAGGCAAACGTAGTGAGTGTGTGAATACTGGCGTGAATACTGGTGTGGGTACTCGTGTGAGTACTCGTGTAAGTACCCATGTAAGCACTCGCACACTCGTCCGTTGTCCATTGTCCGTTGTGCACTTTTATTGCCCCAAATTGAACGTGTTACAGGCCTGCGAAATGTTCAAGCTAAATTGATTTGCTTATCCAGAGGGAGGAAGCTTCGTTTTGCTCAATTACAGAGATGGAAAACGTGAGCTTTTAGAGAGGGGAATTTTATGTAACAGAATTTTGTATTTAAGAATTCTGTACAATAGAAATTTCTACAGTTGAACTTTATATAATAGATTAGAAAGTCACACTTGAACGATCAGCTGAGAGTTCTTTCTCTGATTGCCGAGTTGAAGTTAGAAGAAAACGAAGATGAAGATTGAAATGGAGAAAAGTTTAAGGATGAAACTGAAATTATGAAAGTAAGGCCAAGGAGAAGCTGGAGATAAGGTTTTTAGACAGAAATAAAGATACAGACAGACCCCATAAAACTATTTATACCCTTCGACTATTGAAAATGATCAAAAAAGGGTATACTAACTTTCTGCAAATGTATGCAACAGGCAGAAGGTGGCGAGGGAGACCCCACAAAGTATATATATTCTTGCTCACTAGCCGAGTCGATTAAGCCATGTCTGTCTGTCTGTCCGGATGTCCAGATGAATACACAGATCTCAGCTATTATAAAAGCTAGAGACACCAAATTCGGCATGAAGGTTTCTGTGTACCTGGCGCAGACGAAGTTTATTTCAAATGTTGGGTGCCACTCCCACCGCCCCCGCAAATTTATACAGACCAGCAAGCCGTGACGTCATTGCAATGCTCATGTAGGAAAGAAAAGGAAAGAGAATGCGAGAGCGTAGCGCCATCTGTTGTTCTTCTCTTCTTTTCACACGTATTTTTTGCATTCAAACGCACACACACATACACACAAACATTTGGGCTTGACCAATGAAATGCTACATGCATACGCACGTATTCATATAAAGACGCATTTTAAGCCTTACATATATTTCTATTAAGTAGTAGTATCGTACAATTATGGACTCTTAACGTTTAAAAAAAGGTCGAAGGCTATCCCACTGTCGCGTGCTGCTCGGCTGTTGCTCTTGTTTAATCTGAATTATCCCACAATAAGGCTGACTATAAGAACTGCAACTCTATTCAACCCATTCTCCACATCATCCACTTCTGCAAATCACATAAGTAAGACAGTCAGTCAGTCAGTCAATCAGGCAAGGAATAATCCAGTGGCAACTCTCGATTGACACCCACTTGTCGAGGTCAAAGGTCGTTAAGTAGTCACGTTCGAATCCATCAGAATTAAATATGCCCTCATTGGCCATGCACAAAGCTGTCAAATTTGCCGCCTCGCTGAGTGCTGAGTCGATTTGTCAGTGGCGAATTAATTGCTCGATTTGGCCCAGTAGGGGGAGGAAATAGAGAGAGAGGGGGGAGGAGAAAGACTGGGTTGATTGAATTAAAGCGCAGTAACAATTGCATTAGCTGAGCAAATCCGTCAATGCCACAAAGAGGGGGCAAATGGGGCAAGCTGTTGCAACAAGCTGTTGAAAGCGTAGCAGGCTCAACAATGGAGGCAACCATGAAATCGCCATCGCTGAATGTATAGCAAGGGATTGATGGACTGCCGGACGCAGGAAGACGAAACTGATGGACTGTCCAGGCAGCAGACAGCTGGCAGCGAGCTGAGCTGAATGAAATCGCATTACAACAATTAACAGCACGCGCAGACATCGGGGCATGCCACACACTTGAGATACCCTGTGGGCCACAGGCTGGCACTGCCTGCTGCTTGAGCCACTGTAGCAGTTTACTGCATGTTTTGCAGGGTATCAGCAAGTGGTGCATGGCTTGCCTATAGCCTCACTCTCTGTCTCTCTCTCTCTCCCTCTCTCTGTCTCTCTCTCTTTCTTTCTCTCTCCCTCTCTCCTGTTTTATTCTTCGCTCTGCACGCCATTTGGCTGCAAATTGTCTAACAAAGACTTAAAGGCTTAAAGCGAAATAATCCCGTTTGTCAATTGTGTGCGGCGTGCGGCACGCAGCGCCTTGCAACGCTACGCTGTACTCTCCTCCTCTTCTCCCCCTCTTCCCTCTCCTTCTCTTCCCTTGTCCACCTAATCCAAGCTGCCTTTCTTCTCCACCCCTGACTCAACACATTCAATCAACGAAAATGAAAACGACAAAGATTGTGAAGCTTTCTCTCTCTTCTTTCTCTTTCTTTCGGCGTGTGTGCGTGCGTGTGTGCGCACTTATTCATTCATTTGTATACTAATAGGCGCACAATCAGACAAAATGGCAGACAATCAGTCAAATAAACAAACAAACAACAAACGCAGGCAGCGGCAGCGGCAGGCTACAAACGACATTATCCAAAGTCAACAGCACATGCACACACAACACACCACTCACACTCACACACACATAGAGACACACACATGAGTAGCCTGACTTGGCTGCGGGTACACACACACACACACACACACACACACACGCACAGACATTAGGTGCGCTTCATGTTTATCTCAAAATGCGATGCTCGGCTGCTGATGAGTTCTCTGAAGCTCATCACCCTCCCTCTTCTCCGCTCTCTTTCACTGCCTTAGCCACGCCTCTGCCTTTACTAAGATGACAGCAATTCGTTGGCTGCTAACTTTGTGCTGCTGTTGTTGTTGTTGTTGCTGCTGCTGCTTCTGCTGCATAAACCGCTTAGCGGCGTAATTTAAATCCCTTTTGTGTTCAAAAACTCGTGCAAAGCCTTTCAAAATAATTATCATAATAGCAAATGGCTCTTCTGCTTGTTGTTGTTGTTGTTGTTGTTGACTGCGCAGTATACCCTATCAGCGTGTGACAGCGTGCGAAAGGGATAGAGAGATGGAAAAATAGAGACAGAGAGAGAGAGAGAGAGACGGCTAGAATTGACAGTTGTAATAAGGGAAGTTCTGTCGTTGTCTTGAATAATCTAACTTATTTAGACATATTAAAGTAATATTAATATATAGCTATGTATAATACATATATATATCCAGTTGATCGTTGAGTATAAGTCTTCTTCTATATGTTTTCCAAAGTTCAGCTCGTTAGTTCAAGGCTTTAGTTCAATTACAGGGTAATTCCCCATTTGGCACGCGATGCTCGCTTGCTGCTCAAGTTTTCTGCTAAGACGCCAACACTTCTCTCTCTCTCTCTCTCTCTTTCTCTTTCCCTCCCTCTCTCCCTCTATTTGTTAGCCAACTTGTTGGCCACATATTCATGTTCTCTCAGGCCACAACAATGGCAGGCAACAGCAACAGCAATTGGATTGCTCGGATTGTTCAGAATTGTTGAAGATTGTTTGGGTTTGTTTCTTGCGCCAAGGCGAGGCGCCTCAGTCGCTCGAGTCGAGGATGCGGCATTGTTTATCAATTTACATGACAAGTCCGTGCTCTTGAATGTTGTGGCAATTATTGTGATTAAGAGATAATCGGCTAATTGCTAATTTATATGCTAAACAGCCACAGTGAAGAACAAAAGGAAGAAGGTGAAGCTGAAGAAGTTGATCCGATGGAATTCATTAAGGGTTAAGGATGGAGATAGAGAGAGTGAGAGTGAGAGAGAAAAAGGGAGAGAGAGAGAGGGAGAGAGAGAGGAAGGAGAGAGAGGAAGAGAGAGAGATGGGAGATAGAGAGAGAGAGAGAGAACTTGTAATCACATTAAGGCAACCACAGAGAAAAACACGCTGGGTTCCGAAGAAGAAAGGAAACACTGCCTTAAACAATTGAATTTCCAGAGCATCGAAAAGAAATCAATGCGTATTCAGTGAGAACTTATTATATTGAATATTAAATTAAAAGAGGAGAGGGGGGGTGGGGGTGTCACTCCCTTAGCATTTATTGCAGGCTGCAACTGGCGTTGAATAACAAATCATTTCATAATGAACGGCAATCGCAGTCGCTGCTTGTCCACTGCAGGCATTCCGTCTTCATTGTTGTTGTTGTTCTTCTCCTTCTTCTTCCGCTTGTTATTGTTGTTATTTGCTTGTGCCATTGTCTTGTCTTGAACAAGCCTTGTCCGACAGCTGCCTCAATTAGTATTCAACGGCAATTGGAGAAGATTCAACAATGGCAGGAACGGACAACGCTGTGGCGAAGCTGTCGGGGAAACTTTGAACTATTACCAGATATCACTCGCTCTCTCTCTGGCACTCCCCCTCCCCTCTCTCTCTGTCTCTCTCTCCCTCTCTCTCTCTCTCCCTCTCTCTCTCTCTTCTCTCTGTCTCTCTTTCTTCCACTCTGACAGAAATCACAATTAAAATGTCTGCTGGCGTTGGCCATAAAGTTGCAATCGCAACTTCTGATTGCCTTTAATAGTATATTCAACGTTCAGCAGCAAGGTGGAGCAGACAGTAAGGGGAAGGAAGGGGGAGGGGAGGTAGGTAGTTGTTGTTGAGGGTGCTCGCTTAAGAATAGAATGCTGTGCTTGTTACGTGTAACAAGTAAACTTGCTTGGCCAGCGAGCCCAAGGGGCGACTTCCGCAAACCTTAACAACCACTGCAACACAACCGATGCCGCTCCCGCTCTCCCTCCCAAACTC
Organism: Zaprionus africanus; assembly: GCA_018151435.1. Classification (NCBI taxonomy): domain Eukaryota; kingdom Metazoa; phylum Arthropoda; class Insecta; order Diptera; family Drosophilidae; genus Zaprionus; species Zaprionus africanus. The sequence goes on from JAECXB010001995.1 coordinate 3,921,077, forward strand.
GCACACACACACACGTACACACACACACTCCCCCCCTGCCTGCCATTACCCGGCAGACACGTCGCTAACGCTCTCCACAGCCCATAGACATGTCAGTTGATTTTTATATATGGCTTGCTTGTAGTTTCTTGTTTGGCTCTAGCTGCGCCCAGGCAAAGGAGGGAAGGGAAGGGAAGGGGGAAGGTGTGTCAAGTCTAGGCGGAGCTGGAGCTGGAGCTGGAGGCAAGATATGTGGCAAGAAGTCGTCTGTGCGCCGATTGTGCCGTGTGCAGTGCAATTTTCATGTCTGCGACTTCTTTTTCTCTCTCTTTCTCTTTCTCTTCTTCCCCTCTCTCTCTTTCTTCTTTGCTTCCTCTTCTTCGCTGCGTTGGGCGTTCGGGGCGTGGCAAGCGTCCACGTCCACGTCGACGTCTGTCTGCACGCGATGTTTAGCGTCTGGCGCGGCTTGCTACTTAGGACCCAGAGGAGGTTCCCAGACAGCCAGACGAGCCAGCAAAGGTGGCAGGGAGGGGGGATAGGCAAATGCAAGCACGAAAGTTTTTCGGCTACAGCGGGAAAACCCTGAGGCTTGGCATACCTTACAAGCTGCTGAGGGGGGGGAGGGGCGTGGCAAGAGGCGACTGGCTTGGCAGCTCCCCCGCTGAGGGGCACCGCCAATCATTGGCGTAAATTGAGCTCATTGTGGCCTAACACTATTACAGAGGCCTCGTGTCTGTGTACGTGTGTGCGAGTGTGTGTGTGTGCGGAGTCAGCGCCTGCCAATTGCAGCGGCGTCTCCGGTTGCGGCTGCGGCATCGTCGTCGTCGTCTGCGCGAAGTCGTTAAATGCGCCAAAGTAAAATAAATTGAGCCAAGTCATGTTCCGAGCATGAAATGCATTTTTATTGCGCTTGCCGCTTGCCGCATGCAACATGTAACATGCAGAAAACATGCCACCGCATGCCAGAAACACTATCGACTGCCAGTTGCCATTGCCACTGCCACTTGCCACTGCCACTTGCCACTCGACTGGCAATTCCCCATGCGGCACATAAACCAAACAATTGGAAATTTGTTGCACAAACTTATCGCACAACGACTGCACGAACTTCTATCGATAGTCAATGCGTCGTTAGCTTAGCAAGTTGCCAGTGTGTGTGTGCAAGCCGATAGTACGTTCATATATATCGACTTCAATTGGCTATAAATCAGCATCAAAGTAACAATCGTTTGCAGAGAGAGGAACTATCGCACGTGGTGGAGAGAACTCTCGTTGAACTATTGACAAACTGTTGCAAATATTAACTTTAATTATCGTGTTGGAACTATCGGCAAACTATCGCAACTATAAGTATACAATTTGTAGTTTGAACTAGCGTTCAGTTATGAGAAAATGATATCGATACTATGTGGCAACTAATGTTTAAGAACGTTAAGAGGCCTTCAGCTATTGTTCTACTGTTACATTACTAAACAAGAGCAACAGTCGAGCAGCACGCGACAGTGGGATACCCTCCGACCTTTATTTTAACGTTAAGAGTCCATAATTGTACGATACAAATCAGCTTAAAAGATGAAATTACTGATTTTCGGGGGCGGTGGGCGTGGCACCCAACATTTGAAATAAGCTTCATCTGCGCCGGATAAACAGAAACCTTCATGCCAAATTTGGTGTCTCTAGCTTTTATAATAGCTGAGATCTGTGTGGTCATCTGGACATCCGGACATCCAGACATCCGGACAGACAGACAGACACGGCTTAATCGACTTGGCTAGTGATCCTGAGCAAGAGTATATATACTCTGTGGGGTCTCCCACGCATCCTTCTGCCTGTTACATACATTTGCACATAGTTAGTATACCCTTTTTTGACCATTTTCAATGGTCGAAGGGTATGAAAAGACCCATTACTTAACACATTAGACTGGGAACGAATACCAGACTAAAATCACACTTTAGGAAACTAGAAATTAAGAGAGGGAGAGCCCCAAACAGAATAGTATCACTCAGCAAGCACCTTCTCAGTTTTAACGAGATAGGGGCGACTAGTCAAGGATTTACTTAGAATAACTGTAATGAAAAGGGAGCTCTAAGCTCAGAGAGATTCACAAGGTCGCAGTACATTTTCCACACAACAAATAATAATAATCACATTACTAAGCATTACTTAATCTTCCTTTCAACTCTCTCAATGAGTTCCCCTTGTGCAATCTGAAACTCGTTTATATAAATTAAGCTTTATGCTTATTCCTAACTAAGTTCAGATTAAAATTAATCTTTGATGAAACCTTTGCCGAATTGCAACTTACTTATATACCTTTTATTTTCTCTCTCCTCTCTTTGCAGGTAAGTTTCACAGCGCGCACAGTACAAAGGGAATCTCAGTCTCCACAGCCGGACGCTAATTGCCCCATTCTGGCTGTCCGTAGCCTAAGCTGGTAACCAACTGAGTGGGGGAAACTCTCTCCGCTCTCTTCACTAAGCAGCTAACCAACTAGCTGACCAGCTTGCCAGCCAAGCCGACATCAATGTTGCCAGTTTTATATTTTCTCAAAGTTTTCTTCCTGTGGATTTCACTCCCTCTATCTCTCTGTCTCTTTCACTCTGCTGCTTTTCCGTGCGGTGGCTTCATAAATTTTAATGTTATATTTTCCATGTTGTACATTTTGATGGCGCCAAAACGCTTACAACGCCCAAAATTATGCCATAAAAATGCACAGCACTAATTAGGCCAACAAACATGGCCAACAACAAGCGCTACCAACTAGCCCAACCAACCAGCTAGACAACCAGACAGACAGCCAGCCAAGCAACCAACTAACGGACAAGCGAAATGCGTTTTTAGAAATGTTTCGCTGTCTGTCTCGCAGTCTCTCCCCGTCTGCTGCTGTTGCTGCCGTTGCTGTTGTAGTCGTATTCCCCGTTCCTGGACCTTCAATGGGCTTCTTAACGGCCGCACATTTTTTTTGGCCTCTTCGAACTGCCCTCGCAGCGGGCATATGCGCGCTGAAAGCGCCAGAACTATGCAGCAGCCAAAAGTGTAGCATACTTTTGAGCTCATTTGTAAATTTTGCTAAGAATAAATTGCAAATAGAATTTTCTTTACCTTTTATATTCTGAGCTGTTTTCATAGGAATTTTATGTTTGGAAAAATTAATGAAAAGTATTTTAGATACATGTGTAGGTTGCAGGTACTCCCTTTGCCTTACAGATTGCAGGGTATTTAAGCTGCGGAAATTGCAGATAACTTTGTGTTTTTTTTTTTTTTTTTTGCTTCTCTTTCCGTTTCGGTTTTCGGTCTTTTTTTTTCTGCTTCTTCTTGCTCCTCTCCTCCTTTCAGCTCACTTTGGTGTAGCCAAAGTCCGCTTGTTGTGCGCCATTTCAGCTGTAAGTGTAATCATCGCACGATGAAAGCCGCTTACAATAATTGCCCCGCGTTGTCGGACATCGCATCCTACTATCCTCCTCCGCCTCCGCCTCTGGTTGCTCTGAGTCCCTCTTTACTGCTTCCCCTCCCTTTACTCTCCTCTCCTCACTCTTACTGTTTCTTTTTCTTTCGCCCCTTCTCCGGTTTGGTTAATTCATTGAAAACGCAACGTTTTGTGTCGATTTCCGGGCGCAAACGGTGCGACGCTCACGTAATCCCAATCATAACTAAGTAGGTTGTGGCGGTAAGCCAAAGCCGCGCTTTGCATGCAAATTGAAAGTATTCATTAGAGAACTGTGCACTGATTCAATCGCCTTCATTAGCGGACATAATTGGCCAGAAGTAAAATGTTAATTCAGCTTTCAGCAGCAAATTAGCTGACTGAGCAATAGAAACAGATTCTCAAAAGGCGCAAAGAGAGAGAGAGAGATTAAGTTAAGTCGCCGCAGTTGAAGGAGAACGCACTTAATGTGGCAAGGTACATAATCTGCTTGATGTCATTTATTTATATATGTTGCTGCATATGCCCACACAGAGAGTGGATGTTAATCTTCCTAACAAGAATCCATTGAAAGAAGAGTCTATTCACTTTGGTAGAGAATATGTGCTACAGAGTTAGGCGTTATTACTAAAGAAGCTTAGTTGTTAAATTATATAGAACTTTTTACCTATTTAGGGGCTCTACTAGAGACTTCCATCTGTATACTTGCAGGGTAGATCTTCTCCAGCTTACCTTTAATCTTCCATTCAAGTTCTATTCCCAGTTCCATTCTGACAACGTCTTTAACTTTTCTTAAACTTGTTCAGTTTCTGTTTCTCTGCCGCTTTTTTAATTTCTCTTTTCTGCCTCTCATTTCTTATTCGATTCGGTTGAGAGTTCCAACGCTTGAAAAAAAAAAAAAAAAAAAAAAGTTTTTTCATAGTCTCCTTACCCCCCTCCTTCCACTCTTTTTCCACAATTTCGCAACCTTCGTTTTGATTAATTTGCTTCGGCTTCGCTTCGCTGCCAGCTTAACTAAAACATTAATAAATAATTTAATTTATGTAAGTATTTTAAGGCACTCATAAAAGTTATTCATGTGATGCCTCCTGCCAGCTCCCACCTCCCTCCTCCCACCTTCCAGCAGGCACCCAATGGCGACTGTCGCTGGTCAGCTCGGGGAGAGGCAACGGGTTCTGGCAACGGGACACAATCATGGACACAATATTTATGCCTTTTGCTTTGTGCGCCTGTCACAGTTGTTGTTGTTGTTGTTGTTGTTCTGTTTCTTGTTTGTGTTCTGCTGCCAGTTGTTGTTGTTGTTGTAATTATTGTTGTCATTGTTGTTCTGTGTCACAGTTGTTACTGTTATTGTTGTTGTTGTGCCTAGACGAGGGTCGCCTCGCCTCAGCTCGACTCCTGCCGTTGCTGCTACGCATTCAACATTCATTTTGTTATGCCATCATTTTTCGTGCCACAAAAAGAAAGCCTAAAAAAACGACAACAACAAAAAATGTGAAGGCAGTCGAAAAAAATAATAGTTTCTGCGTATGCGCAACTAGCAGATACCCTGCACAGCACTCATGTGTTGCTTGAACTTCTTTCGCCTTCTGTCTTCCGTCTGTCTCTGCGTCTTGTATACCCCACACTGTCTGCAGGGTATAACAAACTTTTGGTCATTTATGTCATTTCATATTTATTAAGCGGTCGCCGCATAATTGGCAAACGTCGCCTCTATCTGTCTCTATCTCAGGGCATCGAAACCTTTTACCCCAACCGCGAAGCACATCTCCCGGCTCTCTCTTCCCTCTTGCTCTCTCTGTTTGCCACACCATCTGGCTTTCGCTTGCCCCGAGTGCAGCAGCGCTTTAAGCGACCGCCAGACCACAAGGCTGGCACTTGAAAACCGTCGAGCGAGCCACATGAGAGGATTGAACGATGGATTCGGGCAGGTTGGCGGTTTTTGCTGGAAAACGAGTGATGGTGAGGAGGGGAGGAGGAACATGGTATGTGGGCAATGAGTAGATTGGCGTGCGGCAAGACAAGATGAGGCTGCAGTTTGCAGATTGTAATAAAATTGAAAGGGGCGTGTTAAGTAGCGCATAAAATGATTGCACTTTAAGTGCAGCTACCCCTTCTGCTGCCCCCCCCCCTGCCCCCCTCACTACCCCACAACATTGCCACCTTCTGCAGCTGCCGTTGCTCAATTGTTGTTGCCTTTGTTTTTAATGAATAATTGCGTTAAAGTGGTCGCTGTTTGGCGAAAATGCCGTTAATTGAGTTGCAAACGGTGGCTGCAGTAAGCGAAATTTACAGAGAACATTTCACAATAATTAAAGGAGAAACAAACGAAAAGTGTTAATTATAATATGTTAATTTGAGCAAAAAACTATTAAATTAATAACACGGCGTTGTCTTCTAAAAGAGCATCAATACATACAGAAAAAAAATAAAGAAGAGAAGTAGAAAAAAATTATTATAATAATTCTAATGCATTGCCGATCATTATTGTTAATATATTCTCATATTATTATTAAATAAAATAAATCTATAATCATTATTAAATGAATAACAATAATGCCAAAAATTATAAGAATAATTAAAGCAATTATGATAAAAAAAATGAAAAAATAATTATAGCAATGATAACTATAATAAAATTAAAAAAAAAATTTGACTATTTTGGCTTTACAAAATTTATATAAATATAAATAATTAAAATAATTAGCGTAACAATAAAAAAAATAAAAAAGACTTAAAAAAATAATGAAAAACATAATCAAAACAATATTAATGATACTTAGAATCTTAAAATTTTTAAAAATGTAAAAAGTAAAAAAATAATCAACAATAATTACAAAAATATAAAAAGAATAACTTATGTTTCTGTTTATAACATAAGTAAAACCTTATAATATAAATAATTAAATTCATATGAAAACATAATTAATGATAATAGCAATAAAATAAATAATATAAACCATCAAAAAAATCAACACCAAATAATGAAAAAACATATCAAAACTTTTACTTTTATAACTGTTAATAATAAAAATAATGCCTTATAACATTAATAATGACAATCATCAGTCCCATATCAATGATAATTATAAATTAATCAGCAATATCAAAAATATCGACACTTAAATAATCAACAATAATTACAAGAATGTTTAAAAAAACTTCTTTTACAATTCACATTATAAATAATACCCCCCAAAATTAATAATGAGAAACATATCAAAATAATAATACTGATAATAATGATAAATTCGACAATAATAAGTAAAAAATCACAAAAATTAATTAGAAGAAGAATATAAACACTAAACTCATCAGCAATAAAATCTTTAAAAATGACAGCTAAAAAACAAACCTTAACAAAATACTATTAATTATTAATAAGAGTAAAAATGAAAACAGTGAAAACAATAATAATAATATTAAAGACTCAAGCCCTTATTCAGAACTGCATCCCATCCTAAACTCCTCTTCCATTTCCACCTTGATAGTTCTCTCGCAAAACATAGCTAATCTCAAGTCAAATCACATGTATGGCACACACTGACATGCACAACTGTAATGCATATATATGATATCTGCCATGTTTATCGTTGACTCGAGACAACTTCGCCGGGCTGTCGCCTTGCTCCCTTCATACGTTACACAACACTGTTATTGGGGCAGCAGCAAGAACATCGAATGGAATATTTCATTTATTTATACGCAATTTTGTTATTGTTGCTGCTGCTCGGTTATTTCTTGCAGTGTAAGAGAGTGTGTTGTCGCAAGTTTATTTTGGTTTTCATGGGATTGGAAGCAGAGGGGTTGAAGGGGGTTGTGCAGACTGCGGATGTGGCTGTGGCCCAATGGACACGCACAGACGTGTGCGAGCCGAGTGTTGCATATTGCATATTGCATGGCTTGCACTGAATGCGGAATATCACGCATACGTCATGTGGCACTCGCATGTGCAGGCTCGTCTGCTCAACGACTACCTCTCTTTCTCTTTCTCTCCCCCTCTCCCTGTCACTCTTGCTTCCCCTCTGTGGCAACTGTCTGCTCTAGTTGCATCACTTTTGGCGCACTTGACTTTGACTTTGGCACATCAAAACCCATTTGGCAATCTGCAGCCAGCGCTGGCGTCCTGTTTGCGGTTGCCTGCTCCTGTTCCTGCCTCTGCCTCTGCCTCTGTCATCCTTCCCCCCCTCTGCCTGCTGTCTGACTGCGGTTGGCTCAAAGCACTCGTAGCATTTGCATATTTTATTGTGTTTTAATTAACTAAAATTCTACATTGATTCCGTTTGGCTCCAGCAGAAGAGTCGAGACTGAGAAGGAAGCAGCAGACGGGAAGAGACTTTCACTCCGCATTGAGGGCTGTCCTTGCGGCCAACCAGGCCACGCATATTGCTTCCCTTCCCTCCCTGCCTTACTTCGATTATAGATCCGATTTGGCGAAGAGCAGAGGGAGCGTCTCTGTTTGTCGCAGCTGTGTGGCAAGTGTCGCCCAATTGAGTTTGTGGTCGATATGCTGTGGCTGCGTGGCTGCCAAAATCTCTGCCGAATCTCTCTCTCTCTGTGCAGGACTTAGGCACTTTGCCGTTAACTGTGAAAAGTGGCCGACAGTGGCGTTTGGTGCACTCAAGAACGCTTAGGGAAGAGGGAGAGAGCCACATTGATCGTTTAAGTCACAGCAATGCTTCAAAGTGCTGCAATTTAAAGGGTATCAGCAGCGTGTACCTAGGCTAGGTGTGTGTGCAAATAACTGCACAACTAATAAGCTTACCAACCCAATTCCATATAGGGCATATGGAGGATTTAAGCCCTGGCACAGATCCCTTTGAATTATCAGTTCGTACTCAGGCCAAAGTTTGTCTCCCTTTGCCATCGTTCCCCATTTTAAGTGGTATCTACAGCCGTGCACACATATTCCGACTGCACTTTTAATTGAACAATTGTTGTTTGTAATTATTCAAAATAAATTGTGCTGATAAAAATCAGATCACGAAAAAAGAACAAATAAAAAAAGAAGAAGAAGAAAAGCCACAGCAGCAGCGGATAAAACGTCATTTAGTCGCAGTGAAAATGTGCGTTAAATGCAATTAAATAATTTTTGTAATGTAATTAGCGCTAATTGTTATTAAATAATTCACGCTTTAATAACTCTACGTGCGCTTAATTGCAACAGCAGCAACAACTGCAACAACAACTGCAACTGCAACTGCAACTGCAACTGCAAAAAGTTGCAATCGAATGAATGAAAATTGAAATAGTTTCAATGTCAATTTTCATTTAGAATCGGGATTATCCGACCACGCCCCCGCTGCTGTTGCCCGCATTGGTGGTCGAAATATTGTGTTGGCTTTTTGTTTTGGCAATTGTTGTTGTTGCCGTTGTTGTTGTTGTTGTTGCTACGGCCAAATTGTTGTCATTGTCTAAGGCTATAAATCTGCATTAAAACTCAATTTGCATATTTGCCGACTGTCACGGGGCGGAAGGGAGGCAGCAGAGGAGATAGAAGAGGGAAGAGGAGAGTGGCCAGAAAAGGGGAAAAGAGGGAGGCAGGTGACTGCTGGTCTGCTGGAAGAGAGAAAGAGAGAGAGCTCTGCGTTCAGTGTTGAAAAATTAAATGTCATGGCTAAGGCCAGGGCTAAAAAGTTGTTAGCCCTGCTGAGAGGGCCCTGTCAGTTGCCACTTGTTTCACTTGCCCGAGAATGAAAGTCGCACAGAGCAAGAGAGGCAGAGAGTGTGTGAGAGAGAGAGAGAGCGACTCTGTTTACTCGTCCAGCGAGCAGTTAATTTATCAGCAAATTGTTAAAGCCAACTTGACTGCAGCAAGAAACTTAGGCTGCCCTCTGAAGTTCGCTGACATTCGAACAAATTATATATTGACTTATTTCACTGACAGACTACTAAATACCCTTCTTAATAAACTAAGCCTACGAACAATTTTTTAAATTGTTCTCGACTTTGATCGCATTTTGATTGGGCTTCTCTTCAATTGCTCATAAAAACCAAAAGCGCGCAGCTCTCTCTCCCTCTCTCTCTTTCATTCCACTTCTTCCTCGCCTCAGCTGCATGTGCCAATATTTGCCACATTTTTTATGTGCTTCGAAAAAGAAGAGAGAAAAAGAAAAAACATTGCCGGAAAATTCGCGATTTTTTATGGAATTTGTTTGCGATTCGCTTGTCATAAATTTAACAGCAACTAAATATTTGATTTGATTTCATTTCATTTGATTTAAACTCAGGCTTTCCCCTCCATATTCAGCATCTGTTCGTCTGTCCTGCCAGACAGACGTCCGTCGGTCTACGTAAACTCCCCCTGGGGCATCAACAGTTGATTAAATGACGATTTAAATGCAATGCATTTTCCCCAATTGCGTGCTGATTATTTGCGAATCGTTTGAATGGAAACCTTTCTTCCTTTTCTTTAACAGCATTTCCTGTGCAAGAACTATGTAAAGGCAAAGGGAGAACAGTTCTTGAGAACTTTGCAGCAGAAGAGTGAGAAAGAAACAGCGAGCAAGACACATTTAAATGAGGGAAAATGTTATTGGAATATGTTCGAAATTTCTGGGTAATTTTCCATTGAAAACTGCATTCTCTATGTATATATACATAAATATAAATATAATATATATTTATTTTATATTCTTTATAATATTTATTCTATATTTATTACAGTAGAAAACAATTAAAATCATTCAAACATTCAGCAACTCTTCATTTGTGTTATACAAGCTGTATAACAGTTGCTTACCTGATGATTGCAAGCGCAAACTGTTAACATTGACACTGTTAACTTAACAGTGCCAAGTGGGCCTATCTATTGTGATCTCCCGTTGAGGATTGCTTGCATTTTAATTTAAATTAAAATTTGAATTGTTTATTAAATTTAATCAAATTAAAATTGTAATTGTTTGAATGAACGTTGATGTTGATGATTTCATATTCCTTGTGGAAGACAGTCTCAGTCCCAGACTTAAATGAAGTTCACCAACTTGCTGCACAATTAGCAATTTCAGCAATTCACAAAGGCAATACAAGGCAGGGCCACACACGCACACATACACAGAGATAGGCATAAATATGTGTGCATGTATGTGTGTGTTCGTCTCGGCGTACAAAGAATCCTTTCCAGTTTTTCCTACTCACCTTTGCTGACAACGCACTCTCCCTAACCCCCCTTCTCCTCCTCCTCTGATATTGAAATATTGAGGCGACTTGCGCGCAGTCTGCGCTGCATGCGATGTTCATTTTTGCGATTTCATGTGTGCGAAGGCGGAGGGCGTGGCACATTAAAGTGTCTGTCATCTAATTCCTTGTGCATGTGCGTGTGTGTGCGCTCGAAAATGAGCATAAAACAAAGTTTATGTGCAACTTTTTGATTACAAATGCAAATTACAACGTCTCCGTCTGCGTTAGCCTCGACAGCGGCAGCGGCGAAAGCTTGAGAACTCAGTGAAAAAAAAAAAACAAAAATAAAAATTTGTGAAAAAAAAAAAATTTTTGATATTGCAGCAAAATTGCGCCAATGTTTGTTTGCAGCGCAAGTGTGTGGCGTATGTGGTGTGCGTGTGTGTGTAGGTGTGTATTTGTGAGTGTATGTGTATGTGTGCGTGCGTGTGCAGCCTCTGCCACGCCTGCCATTAAGCTGTGCGCTGTTTTGGCATCAAGTTGACAAAACATTTCATTCGCAGCCAAAAATGCGTAATCATAATGCCAACAAAAGAGACGTCAAGCGAGTGAGGGGTGCGGCAGGAAAGAGTCAGCAAAGCAGGCAGATCCCCCTGCCACTTCCGCTCCCAAACCCCCTCGCTCTACCTAGTTGCAAACTGCGTTCTAAGCCCGCGCGAGGCGTGTTTAATAGACGCTTCTCGGGTTAATTTAAACTCAGTCGTCATAAAGTTTTGACTTGCAAGGGGAGAAAGGGGAAAAGAGGAAAAGAGGAAAAGAGGGGAGTGTTTTGTAATGGTGTCGGATGCAAAAGGATGAAAAGTTGCTTCCGGACTAAGTTTTCCGCTACAGTTGAGCTCTTTAATTGTCGCTGATTCGTATTACTTCTATGAATTTGCACTGTGCACAACAATTCGAAAAAGAACTCGGAGAAAATGCGCGAGGGCTTAGAGGAATAAATTATATTAATAGGAATATGATACTATAAACACTAGCCGGTAGATGGATCGATTCTAGATGAAGCGTTTGTTTATTATAAACAAACTAAAAAAGTTTAGAATATTGTATGAATAGAGAGCATATTTATTTAAGCGGTAAATATTATATATTAAAAATGAATGAATGCTTGAAATTATGAGAATTTTTGTATTCACACTTCTCCTTGCCCAGATCATCGCATAGCTCATTCGATCTTCAGTACAAAGTTAAATGTAATTCGACCCTTAACGTAATTCTTTACCTTTCTTTCTCTCTCTCTTTCTCCTTGCGTTCTTTCAACGCAGTCGAAAATGGAATCGTAGCAATTGGTGCGTAATTTTCGCTTTATTCCTTTGCTCTCTGCCGCTGTCGCTCACAAATTGCCGACGCACTCGAGTGGGAGCGCGGGAATGCGACAGAGCGGGAGGGAGAGAGGGGTGGAGGTAAAGAAAAGGAAGGGAATAATATCAGGTCTGACATTTAACATCCGGTTGAAATTGCTCAACGCATTTCCCGTGAGAGGGTCGGGCAAGGAGACGCGAAGTTGAAGTTCTCGACCTGCAATTAAACGCTTATCGAAAGTTCTGGACACAGGCAAACAGAGAGAAAGAGAGCGACAAAGAGTGAGACAGAGATAAGGAAGGGGCGGGGAGAGTCGAAGACAGAGACAGAGTAAGGCAAAGAAACGCAACGCACGACAATGGAGGCGACACAATGAGCTGCTGCTGCTGCATATAATTGGGGTTATGTGCAGCGACCGCACCCCCTTGCCACGCCCTGCTTGCTCTTCCCCGCCTACGCAGCTTTTGACCAAGTTGCGTAGAGAAAGTTTTGCAAGGCAAAAAGTTGAAATAATGTGACAACCGCCAGACACAAAATCCCTGCCAGCAGCACCTGCATATGCGGCATAACTGCACACAGACAGAGGGACAGGGAGACAGAGGAACGAACAGGCGGACAGCCTGACTGCCTGATGGACAGTCAACTTAAGGAATTAATTAGGGAGCCAGCAGAGCGGATGTCAACCTCCTTCCACAAAGCAGGTGGTGAAAAAAAAGCGACTGAGGACGACGCAAACAAATCGAGTCATTCGCATGGAAATTAATTGCTGTCTGTTCTGTCTGTCTCTATCTCTGTCTCCCTGCCTCCCTTCCTCCCTCTGTGCAACCGTTTGGTCTGCCTGCCTGTGTGGGGCATGTGCAAAACGTTAAACGACTGACAAATTGAGTAATGATGTTGCCTGCGACAAAGACAATTATACAAAATACGAGAAAAAAGGAAAAAAAATAAAAAAAAGTTACTTCGGTTTCGACCGTGACAGGACTCGAACCTGCAATCTTCGGATCCGAAGTCCGACGCCTTATCCATTAGGCCACACGGTCACATGTAGGGCAGCGCGCCAGAAGCTCTAAATGAGACACACTGAATGACGCAATCACGCTGACGTGGCTGGGGCCGGCCGAGGCTAATGGCACCGTCTATAAATAGCAATGTGACTGGAAGGTAAGAGAGAGAGAGAGATAGAGCAAGGGGATGGGGAAATAGGAAGTGGAAGTGTGTGTGCAAAACAAAGCGTTGCGCTAATTAAGCGACGCTCTAATGAACAGACACACACACACACACACACATACATACACACAGGCAGGTAGGCAGTAGTGCACACACACACACACACACACTTGCGCAACAATAGCGAAGGCACGTCGCATATGCAGCTGGCAGGATAAATGAGAATGTCAAGGAAATGTGCAAAATGACTTGTAAAGTCTTCGTCGTCGTCGTCGTCGTCGTCGTCGTCGTCGTCGTCGCATCCCATCAGCAGCTACCTTAAGCGTGCATTGTGCTCCCCATTGTTATTGCCATGCAGCAACAACAACAACAACCACTAACAAGAGACAACAAACAGCAAGAAAGAGAGAGACAGAGTCAGCTTGTTGTTTTTATTGTAACCAGCGGCTTCCGGCCGTGTCGCTAATTAGCAAAAAAATAAAAAAAAAGCTTAGCTCGCATCAGAACTTTTTATTTAAAGCTTTTGAGCGCTGCACGATCGTGCATGTTTCGTGCCCGCTTTCGTTCTCAGTGCGCCTCAAACTGTTCTATTTTTAGATCGAGCACACTCTCAAACTGTAACTGTCGCCTGGATGACGCCACTCACATCGGCCCATTAGCTCAGCTGGTTAGAGCGTCGTGCTAATAACGCGAAGGTCGCGGGTTCGATCCCCTCATGGGCCAACTTGAATTTTTTTTTATTCTCTTCTTTTTTATGCTCATTCTTTTGTTTTTAATTCTTTTCCTCTGCTTTGATATCTCATTGTCGTCTTTATGGCTTATTGTTTGCCCAGAGGCGCAATCTGTTGTTCGGCCGAATATTTATCAGCTTTATAAATATATATTTATGTTAAAATGCCATTTAGACGAAAATCTCATTACATTTATGGCCCGCTCTGCCTGAGGCGGCGGCGTGGGCGAGGCAGGGGGCGAAGTACAAGAGTCAAAGCAAATGACGTTGATAAGTTGCGCAATTATTGCGCTTCGCTGGCAACGCTGCCCTAGTCGCCATCGCCGTCGCCGTCGCATTCGATTTTCCACAATTGAATTCAATTTCATTCACAATAAAATTTCGTTGGCAGCGTCGTCATCAGCATCATCATCGTCATTATCATCATCATGAACTTCTTTCTCAGGCTGGCAACGACCCTCGTTCGAATTCGGACTCAATCTGAAACTCAAACTCCGTTTGGAGCTCAATTCAATTGAATTGAATTCATTCGATTCATACGATTCAAACGATTCATGGCTAACAATTTGCAGGCGCCAAAACAACACGACGACGAGCAGGCCACTCCCCTCCTCTCTCTCTCTCTCCTCTCGCGCTGCCCCACGCCCAGAACTGAGTCTCCTCGAGTCTCGTAGGCTGCTGCTCTTGCCAAAGGTTTGAGGAGACTTTTGGCTAGGTCATAGGTCGCGCCTTGTCTGGGCCTTGTAAATGTTTTCATTTTCGTTCCCTTCTGCCTCGCCTTCCTCCCTTGCTTGGCCCCCTTCTGCACTGGCATTTTGTTGGCAGACATTCAAAACTAACTAGCTGCAAAAAAAGAATGGATCGAAAATATGGCAGAAAAATCAAGAGAAAAACTGCGGAAAACACGATAATGTGCATCAAATGAGCTGTGCGCACATTTCGCTGGCGTCGCATTGGCTATTGAACTTTATTAGCCTTGTGTACAAGACCAGCAAGTGGCAACGAATCGCCTCGACTCGCCTCGACTCGACTGGGCTCGAAGCGGGGCTCACTTTGTGGCCAGTTGTGGCTGACTAACCGAGTGACTCGTTACCCGCTGCTGCCAGCACCCCGCCCGTGCTGGTTACCAGTTACCCTGGCTACCCCTACCTCTGCACCTATGCTTACCCCTTCCCCCGTCTGCCGTTGCTTTTCCTAATTTTTCGTTGGCCAAGCAAGTCTCAAGTTGAGCAAGCTGCAGTTTATCAAAAGCTTAACGAATCACGCAGCCCACACAACAACATCAACAACATGAAGAAGCATATCAAATGAGCAGATGAATAGGCAGATACCCTGCAATCGGCTTTGTGGGGAGGTTACTGCAGCGAATACTTTGGCAGAACTTTGGCATTGGCATAAAGAATATGATATTAATTAGGGTTATGAATATACATATGCAATATAAAGATCTTTGACTCAGCGCCTTCTTATTTTCTTATAAATCTTTTGGAAAGAAAGTAGAAAGAATTCCTTATTGTATTTTGTATTTTTACAAGGTGTGATTCTTTCACAAATCTTTAATAAATATTAATTTACTCATTCATTAGCTCAGTATTCATTATTTTAAATACTTTAAGAAAGTCTGCTTATTAAAGACATTTCTAGCCTAAGCTAGTTGTGAATTACAAATTATTCCTTCCATTACCAGTTGTGAATTACAATCACAAAGTACGAGGGTCGTTTGATAAGTCCGTGACTTTTTGTATTTGCCGCGCACCTGCTCTAAATACAACACTGCTCCTGTCAGCAGTTATCGATTAACAGCTGACTGTAAAATTTTGAGAAAGCTGCGTTTTTTGGTTTGCGTTTTATAGGCATTGAAAGCAGACGATCTCAAGGCCCTCAAAATACGAGGGTCGTTTGATAAGTCCGTGACTTTTATTTGCCGCGCACCTGCTCTAATACAACACTGCTCCTGTCAGCAGTTATCGATTAACAGCGTTAAAGCTGCGTTTTGGTTTGCGTTTATAGGCATTGAAAGCAGACGATCTCGTGAATTTTAACGAAAATGGAGATCGAGATCGTCTGCTTTCAATGCCTATAAAACGCAAACCAAAAACGCAGCTTTCAAAATTTTACAGTCAGCTGTTAATCGATAACTGCTGACAGGAGCAGTGTTGTATTTAGAGCAGGTGCGCGGCAAATACAAAAAGTCACGGACTTATCAAACGACCCTCGTACCATACTAGTTGCTAATTACAAGCGAAACTGTCGGAATGGCAACTTTTCATGAATAAACTATATTAAGAGTTTACTTAAAAACTTAAGCTGCCAATCGACTCACCCTACGACTGGCAGACATTACAGGGTATAGACCTAGTTACAAAATACACACATCATTCTGGCTGGTCGTGCATGTTTCATGTCCACTTAAGACTTGAAAGACGACGACGAAAATCCCATTGCCCGCTACTGGTCGCTGTACCACCACGACCACCCCTCCCCCCTCTGTTCCCCACCCCCTACTGGCCTTTGTCAACGTTGTGTGGCCGTGCTTTACAGTTTTTGCTGCTGCTGTTGCTGCTGCTGGCACTGAATTACCCCTAAATTATGGTAATTTATTTTGCCCCAAAGAGCGATCCAGCAAGACGACAACCGATGTCCAATGGCCAACGGCGTCATTGTTGTTATCGCCAGTCGCAGGACCCTAGCTCCCCCTGCCACGTCCACAGCTTGCCACTCGCATGTGGCAGAACTTTGTCTGGCCATTTAAAATGTATACGATTTAGCCAAAGTCCAGTTATGAAGTGCTTCAGTGCTGCTCTTCCTTCTTGACCACATTTCGGAGACTCTCTGTCTGTCTGCCCGTCTGTCTGTCTATCTGTCCGTTTGTCTGTCCGTTTGTCTGTCTGTCTGTCGCTGCCTTTGACGCCTCGTCAGCGTCTTGATTTATGTGGCCGCACTCGATGAATGTGCGCAAAATAGTGGAAAGAAAAGCAGCAGCAGCGCAGAAATTAGAAAACCACAAGAGGAGTTGGAGAGGGAGGGGGAGCAAGCATGAATGCACTGGCAGTGGCACTGCCACTGGCATTATGCATACCCCTGGGGGTGAGGCAGCGCTGGGGGCTGGGGGTTGGGGGCAATTAAAATACAAAAATCTCGCACGGAGCTTTGCGAATCAAATGCAAATACACTCGAAAGTCTCCCGTTGCGACGTGGCCTGCCAAGCTGGGGATTAACATGTTAGCGCCGCGCGGGGCTCATTAAATGCATTAACACAGCCCCAACCCCCCCTCCTCTCTGCTCCCTTATATACTCAATTTAACGACTGACTGCATCTGCACCCCAGTGACTGTGTGTGTGTGTGCGTGCGTGTGTGTGTGTGTGCACATCAAACGGCAAAGGCATCGCGCAAATCATTGAAGCCGCAACATTTGCTGGGCCAAATATTTGCCTTGTGCCTTGTGCCTTGTGCCTCGTGCCACGTACCTCGTGCCCTGCGCATTAATTTGCAAATTCGCGAGAATATGAAAAGTTTGCTAATTTCTATTTGACTGAATTATCAGAATGCTTTAACTGGCAGCGCAAGTCGAGTGAAAAACTTGATGAATTCCATTCGATTAGCTCGATTACGCAGCTTGATTGTGAAGTTGACTAACGATATCTATCGCGATATCTGTTCGAATTAGTGTGCAAGCAGTGCAGGTTAACATATCGATAGTATTATTACTAAATATAAATATCGAGAGTACGATAAACATATCGAAAGTGTTGTTTACTACAATTTAAATTCAAATTCGAATATTTTCAAATCGATTGTAACCAAAGTGAGACTTTGGGACATTTCAAATACGATTGGCTAGCATGGCGGGTATAGAATATCGTTAGTTGTCCTTACTAAAAATAAATAACGATTGTACGATAAATATAACGACAGTGTTTTTAGCTACAATATAAATTCAAATTCGAATATTTTCAAATCGATTGTAACCAAAGTGAGAAGCAGAACTTTTCAAATAGATTGTCTAGCATGGCGATAAAATCGATATGCAGTGTTCGTCAACAATAGTCGATAGTTTTAGTACTGCAATGGCATATTCAAAATGTGAATTGTACCCACTGTCGCTGGCGTGGATAGAGTGAATAGTTCCCTGAAGCAAAACTGTCGATAACATTAAATATAACAACTGTACCAGAACAATGTCTCTGCATTGATACAAAGATTTTCATTTTAAGACTTCTAAGTTAAGATTTGTAGGTTCAGTGATGATATTATAAAATCGATAAGCAAATAAACCCAATTAATCGATAACATTGGAAGAGCCTGAACAAGCATTTATTTATCAATTGCAATCGCTTGGCAGGATGTGGTGCAAAGTGACCTTTTAGCGTTAAACGGTTACCGGTTACCCGCTACCCGCTACTCGTTACCGGTTATCCTCATAAGTGGACCAAGGCGGTCAGGTGTAACGGTACGTGCTCGGCTCTGCTCAGCTTCCGCTCTGCTCTGCTTACGTTGGCGTCTCATTTGCGTTTGCCGTTTGGCGTAAAGCAATTATGACCCAATTGGTTTGGCTTTGGTTTGACGTTGAAAGCATTACGAGAACAGCAGCAGCGGCCCCCAGTAGACACACTCACAAATACACTCATAAACTCTCTCACACACACACACACACACACACACGCACACACATACATTGAAACGGGTAGGGAGTCGACTCATTCGCAATGCTTATCGCAGCTCGTTGATTGTGTGTTTAACCTGATTTTGTCGGCTTATATAGAGTCATATGTGCAATGTGCACTGCGAGAAACGAATCAATGCAGTTATGTGTGTGCGCGTGTGTATGTGTGTGTGTGTGTGCTTTGTTGCTGCTTTCTCCGCTCTCCTTTCTCTCAGTGTATGGTTCTGTTTGTCTTTATGCACCGAACTGACCCAACTTATGGCCAGCTGGCAAATGTGTGCGCTTTTCTAGCTCTTTCTGGCATGCAGACACACAAACACACAACTACAAACAAACACATACATACACACACACACACACACACACATACAGTGCATGTACAGTAGCCTCGTGCACGAAATGAAATTATCACTTTCAATTGCAATTGCAGTTGCAGGTGGCAATTGGCAGCGACAAGACAGTTAGACACGTGCATGCGCTCACACACACACACACACACACACACACATGCACTTGCAGGTGTTGAGCACACGTAGCCAGGTTTTACATGCTGCAGCTGCAACTCGAGCCACGTGCCTAAGAAACTTTTCGAATGCACACGAGCAGATCTATTTTCTTTTCCTTGCACTGTCATTCCTTCTCCCTCTCTCTCTTGCCATCTCCATTTTCATCTCCTTCTGCCCGCTCTCATTTCTTTGTTTTCTCTACCTCTTCTAGCTGCCCTCTCTCTCTCTCCTTTCCTCTCTCTCGTTGCTGTGCGGCGTTTTGTTTACAGCTTTTGCCATTTGCATTGCATACTTTTGTGCGTTCAGCTGTCTTGGCAGTTGCTGCCAGTTGCCGTTTGCCATTTGGCGTTGCATACTTTTGTGCGCTCGTTTAATTGCAGTGACTACAACAAAGTTGCAAACACATACAAAACCGATGCCAAAATGCGTTAAAAGCGAGGCAACAGACAGCTTAGCACTGGTGACCCTTTTCCCCTCTCTCTCTTCTTCTCTCTCTCCCCTCTTCCTCTTTCCCTTTGACTGCTGCAAGACATATGCAACGAAATTCTAGCACAACAATTTGTTGCTGACTTTCTATAGATTTGTGCTTCGCTCTCTGCTGTGTCTCTCCCTGTCCTGCTTGCGTGACTTTGCACAGGCATTCGCAATATGCCCGTCTTTCTCTTTCTTTCTCTCTCCGTCTCTATTTCTCTGTGTCTCTCTCTCTCTCTACCTATCCGCATTTTCACTTTTTACACACACAAATTTAATTTCGCTGTTGATTTGCACAACTCGCCGCTGTAAATAAGTTCTTAATCAGGCGACAGGCTGTCAGCAGAGTAAAAGAGAGAGAGATGGGTAGAGAGAGAGCGAGCGAGAACTGCGTCTGGCCTATAAAAACCGCAAGTGCTTTGGCTGCAGGCTGCGGCTTGGGCTGGCCAAATGGGATCAGGCAATTAGAAGAGCATTTGCATACGCGGCCGAGTGTGTGTGTGTGTGCTAGTGTGTGTGCTAGTGTGTATGTGGTTGCATTTGTGCTTCTGGCTGGCACACACACAAACACACACAACACACACACATACATACAGTCTGTTCCTGCTGCAGACGTAGTTGAATTACGCCAAAGCGGAATTGTCTCAGAATTCTATTAATGACAAGTGTTGCGCCTAGCCCCGCTCCCCTTCTCCCTCTCTCTCTCTCTCTTCTTCTTTCCCTTTCGCTGTCTCTCGACTGCCTTAATCAGGACACAGTTCATTAGTCAGTGTTGCCCGCCTCGTCCTCGTTAAGCAATGCAAATGCCAATTTGCTTCACTTTCGCTGCTTACGTAGCCTACTTACTCAGCATTGCTGTTGTTGTTGTTGTTGTTGCTGTTGCTGCTCTTGTTGCATGTTGCAACGCGCTCTGCGCCTGCTGCACTTGCTGCGCCTTTTTCCGCCCCTGTCTATGTATTTCTTCCTCGCTTTTTTCTTGCCATTGTTTACTGCTTGGCTTGGCCTTGTGCCTATTGCCAGCCCCTTCGCGCACAGTGGGCGCGACGTATTTAAATTTAAATATAAAATTAATTAAATAAATAAATAATAAATACCATAAATATCATACTTAATTTTTGCACAATTTCTTGTTTCTTTCTTTTGCATTTTCTCTTCTCTTTCTTGTCTTCTCTTTCCTTTTGATATTTAAATTTAAATGTAAAATTAATTAAATAAATAAATAATAAATACCCATTAATATCGTAAATAATTTTTGACAATTTCTTGTTCCTTTCTCTCTTATTTTCTCTTCCCTTTGCCTTCTTCTTTTCTTCCCTTTTGTGCCTATCTTGTACCACTGTGCCCTGCTGCGCTTTTGCTGTGCCTGGCTGCACTGCACTCGCTCATTATCAGGTCAAGCCCCCGGAGGCGTTGGCCCTGCCTTTCTAACTCGCTCTCCCTCACCCCCCTCCCCATTCTTTCTACTTTGCCTGCTTCGCTGTTACTTCTTTCACGTCATTCGCGCTGCTCAATCGCTTTAAAATTTGCCAGTCATCTTCTGGGGTAAATTTGTTGCAGCTTCGCCTCTTTCTAATCTGCCCCGCGCTGAGAAAAGCAAAAGTGTCGAGCTGGTGAATCTCTCTCCCCCTCTCCCACTCCCACTCCCACTCCCTTTCCCACTCCCTCTTATCCTCTTTTTCGCTTGCTATTGCCATGTCCATTTCCACTCTCCTGCTCCTCGCTTGAGCCCATTGTGCGGCTCATCTTTGGCACGCTTCAGTGGCTCCTTTTGGCTACGGGCCCATTGTGCGTGTGTGTGTGCGTGTGTGTCGCTGATAGCGCAAAACTGCCAGATGATTATCGCCGGCCCCAACGTTTTTGTCAACTTTATAAACGAGCTTGCAGCACCCTGACCCCCCCACCTCGCCTGCAGCACGTGGCACGTCCGCATACAGACAAGACTTTAACCCTTGCCCGTGTCTGTGTCTGTGTGTGTGTGTGTGTGCACTTTACCCCGTTTTGTTTGACTTGTGCTTTTCTTAACAGCACCCCCACCAACCCCCGCCCTACCCCTTTGGGGCGTGGCAGCACTGTCGGGCTTGGCTTCTCGTTAATTGGCTGCCACAATTTGACTTTTTGCGCCTATCAGCACACAAAATCAAGCCAAAGGCAGCAGGACAAAGGCGCTACTGGCAAAGGATCTGTCAGCGAACATCATCATCGTCATCATCATGATCTCCCTCTGCCTCCCCTCTCTCTATCATCTCCTTGCCATTCACTGTGGTGCGTGACTATCGAGCTATGTCGCAGTTTTGCATACAAAATTGAAAATTTTCACTTATTGTTTGTCTAGCCATGGACAGCGCCTTCTCTTACCTCTCTTCTCTCCTTTCCCTCTCTCCTCTTTCCTCCACTTCTTCTGCTGCTTCTACTCCCTACACACTTTTGGCAAAATTTGTCAGGCTTTCTTTTTGGCTGCTTCTCTCTTTTTCTTCTTTCTTTCAGTTACTGCACTCTATCACACTCGAAAAAGCCAGCTGACTTTAGTTTCTAGCTCTTTTCAAGCTGTTCAGTTTGTCTGGCAGAGGCAGGAGAAGGGCAGAGGACAGGGGCAGGGATAACTGCATCCATCTGTGCCACTTTAACGCTTTTATGCACTCACTCAACGTTCATCCGCCCCGTGAGACGTGGCAGCAGCAAAAACAACAATTTCTAATATAATTTCCGTTCACACATCGCATTCAGCGACATTTCCCTTGGGGACACGCCCCGCTGCGCTGCCTCTGCCACTGCCACTGCAGTTTAGTGTAATTTTAACAAATTTTAGAGCCTTCAAAGTTAACAAACACTCACGAAAAAACAAATGGGAAAACGCGCTGGTTAGAGTAAAGAGTTAACATGGCTAACAGATACCCTGGAAAAGAGAGCTTGACGGTCGATAAGGTGCATGAAGTAGAGAAGAAAGAAGAGGAATCTGCTCTAGAAATACTCTTGCTAGAATATTGAATTTGTTTCTAAGAAATACCCTGGCTAAAGTGAGTAGAGAGGTTGGTAAGGTGCATGAAGTAGAGAAGCAGTAAGAGGAATCTTCTCTATAAAAACTCTTGCTTGAATATTTAATGTATTTCCTGTTTTCTTCTGGACATTTTATAAGAAATTAGTTTCCAAATATGCTGGCTATGCATGCGAGATGTAGGAAGAAACGCTTAGAAGAAGGGCAACAGTTTCACAGATCTAGCCAGTTATAAAATATAAGTTAGATGAAGAAAGAAGCTGACTTGCCTCACAGGGCTGCACAGATGTCTTGCAATGATTACAGAGTATGACGAGACAGAGAGAGAGAAAGGGAGCAAAGAGCAAGCACAAAGTGTAGGAGGAGGAGAAGCATGCGAAGCAAAACAGCAGCTGTGAATGAAGAGCAAAAGACGAGGCAAAAAGGCAAGGGGAAGAAGCTGGCACCACATGGGCTTCATTTTATATGATTTCGCTTTTGTTTCATTTTTCGCTTTTTGCAATTCCCACAACTGCATTGAGTGCGAATGTGTGTGCAGGTGTGTGTGCAGGTGTGTGTGCAGGTGTGTGTGCCTGTGTGTGTGGCTAAGTGTGTGCGAGTGGCATTATAAACTTATCATAAAATAAAGTTAGCTGCTATTCAAACCGCAAAATTTGCAGCGTCGCGTTATTAAATCACGAGGCAACGCGCTGTGCAGACTCCCTCCTTCTCGCTCTTCCTCTCGCTCTCCCTCTCTCTCTGTGTGTGTGCATTTCATGTGTGCTGCCTGTGTGTGTGTCTGCGTGTGTCGTAGGTGTAAACTTAACAAGCAGCAGGCGGGCAGCAATGCCTTTGCAGCTGCTGCCTGGGCGCATATCCTGCAAAAAGTCTGCAATGTTTAGACGATTTTAGATGCAGACAATAGGGGTATTATAGAGGGTATATAGAGGTTAACATATATATAGATATTGGTTTAAATATAGGCATTTTATAAAGCTTTCCTTGGGTTGCCTTTAGAGGTGTCAGGCAACTCTTTTATTGAAGGAAAAAGAAAGAGCAATAAATATACCCTACATTGTCAAGCAGCAGGGTATGGCCAGTGGAGCGGCGCATATGTGAACACACGCACACACACACATACTCTCTCTCCCACACCCACTCACACACACAGATCATAACAGTAACGAACACTGGCAGGCTGCAGTCGCCTGCACACACACTCAACGTAACGAAACGGAACGGGATGAAACGAAATGAAATGAAATGAAACGAATGGCAGCAGGTAACAAAGTGAAGCAGGAGGAGCAGAGAAGGGAGCCGAGGCAGGAGCAGAGCAGAAAGAAAAGTGAGAAGGGGGGGGAGAGGAAGGAAGTTGGGGGAGGGAGCAAAAAGCAGCTTCGTTGACATTTTCTCAACTTAATTAATTTTCAGCTACCCCAACTAATATAAGTAGAGCTCCCTCGCTCGCACACTTACACGCACACACACACACACACAGACACAGACACAGCCTCCCTCACTCACTCACACACACACACACACTTGAGCTTCACACTGGCGGCATTTTGTTTAGATTTTGCTTTACACTTGGCGCTTGATTAAATTCGGAAGGCAGCAACGACAACGTCGCTGTCGTTGCCAGAGTTGCCAACGTCGCCGTCGCCGTCAGCGTCGCATCGCGACTCGTTGCCTCGTGGCAAGTGAAAAGTGGCAGCATAAATATTTCAATTTCAATTAAAATTAAAATTTCGAAACGCCTTTTTGCTGTCGAGTGTTTGCCTGGCACTCTACACCAGGCAACAGCACACTAAACTACACTGTGCTACAGCACACTAACATACACTACACTACACAACACTGCACTTCACTGCAGCACACACACTCACACTCAGTCACTCCAGGAAATAAGAACAAAACAGACACAAGCAGCCAAATTCGCTGAGCAAAGGGAACATTTTGCATTTGTTTATGCAAGGCGGAGGGGGAGAGGGTTGAGGGAGCGAATATGCCACATACATTCCGATAATTATTTTTAATGAAGTACAAACGTGAAAATGAGAATGAATGCGACGAGGGGAGAAAGTGAGGCAGTGGAAAGTGTAGAAGGAAATAGAAAACCGCGACATTTCAAGTTAAAGTTGCCGATTATTTAAGCGTGATAGAAGAGAAGAGAGAAGAAAGTAAGACTGCTTTATATACATATACATTTATACATATATTTTTATTATAAAATATATATCTAATATATAATGTATATAATATAAATAAATAATAAAAAACAAGAGGACATTCGGACATCCGGACAGACAGACAGGCATGACTTAATCGACTCGGCTAGTGTTGCTGAGCAAGAATATATATACTTTGTGGGGTCTCCCACGCCTCCTTCTGCCTGTTACATACATTTGCACAAATTTAGTATACCCTTTTTGACCATTTTCAATGGTCGAAGGGTATAATAAACATTTAATACATATATATATGTCTGAATACATCTACTATACAAATAAGAAAAGTAAACTTGCAAATAATTTCGATTTGGAGTTAATTCTTTACGATTTGCAGTGACAAAAGTGGGCGTGGCCAAATTCAAAAACAAACATTATCTGCGTGTGATTAATAGAAATATTGTTACCGAATTTGTTAGCCGTAGCTCGTAAGGTGACTGAGCATGAGCTGTTCATACGGACATACGGACGACTTGGCTATATCAACAAGCCTGTTGATGCTTAAATATATCGTAGAATCATTTTTCTATATGTTACATATATATTCTTTTGGTATACAGTTCAGTTTTAGAATAGTACAAATCGAATTTAATCAAATTCAAACGAGTTTAATTGTATAGTAATTAAGTTTTCTTTAAATATGTTTAGTGGAATTGAAAGTTCTCAACTTGTGAACTTTTCCACAGAGTAACAGGTATAGATAAATATACATACAATGTATATATGCATGTGTATATATTACTTATATATTATAATACATAGTTATTCATCTCTAAAGATTTTCAAATTGCCTTGGCTAATTGAATCATTTTAATATTTGTGCGAAACTCACAAGGGAACCTCATAGATCTACCCACATACTCACATTCAGTTTAAGCTGCATATATATAGTAGACCGTTTAGCTGCGGTTATTGCTGCCGTTGTTGTTGATGTCCTCTTCCTTGTTGCTGTTGTTGTTGTTGCTGCGTTGAGTTGATTTATTCACGTTTTTTCGATCAACTTGAACAAAAGTTGAAGCCGCACTTCGCCGGTTGCGCTTCAGCGGCTCGGAATGAGTGGATAAACCATCATCAATGGGTGCCGAGAGTTTGGGGCGGGGCAGGGGCGTGGCAAGAAAGGAATGGAGGAAGGGGGAGGGGCAGTAGGATGCTAGCCTATCCATTTGTTTATTTTACACGCATGCAAAGGGGCAAGGAGGAGCAGGCTGCGACTGCAAGCTCTTGTTGTTGTTTCGTACACTGCGAGGGTTGCTGCTGCAGTTCTCTCTCTCTCTCCTTCTCTCTCTTCGGTGTGTGCT
Source organism: Zaprionus africanus (assembly GCA_018151435.1). Classification (NCBI taxonomy): domain Eukaryota; kingdom Metazoa; phylum Arthropoda; class Insecta; order Diptera; family Drosophilidae; genus Zaprionus; species Zaprionus africanus. The sequence continues at coordinate 3,946,996 of JAECXB010001995.1, forward strand.
GCCTGGAGGCCATAGACGCGCCGAGTGCCCCCTTCTTACGCCTTCTTCTTCCCGTAGTATCTGCCAACTGCAGCCAGAAAGTTCAATTTTCTTCAGGCGCTTCTTCTTATAAGTAAAATATAATATTAAGTTGCGCGCAAAATATCTTTTCAGCCATCAAATTCGGCTAGACGACAGTGTAGAAGACAGGCTGGATAGTGTAGGCTGTCAGAGCTAAGGTTGCCACTGTGTGTTGCAGTTGTTGTTGTTGTTGTAGTAATCATCTCATTTCTTAGGCAAAGCGACAGCCAAAGAGCGGAAGTTATTATTTGCCAAGCAACTAACTAAAAAGCAGAATTCACAAAGTGCAACGAGGCGAAATTAGTTGGGGGGATAAGCCAAGCAGAGCAGGCAGACAGAGAGAGAGAGAGAGAGCGAGAGAGAGAGAGAAAGGGGAGAGGGGGAAGAGGCAGATAAAGTCACAAAAAAGCGGAAGCAATTTCAATGCCGGACAATGAGCAAAGTTTAAATTGCAGTTGCGTCGAGAGTTTTTCGAATTCCGAATTCTCTGAGAATGTGACCCCAGAGTGAGGGACAGTGTCCACCTAAAATTTGCCATGATGCAAACTAATTGATGAGCTGTGCAGAGGCGGGCCAGAGGGGGGAGTTGGGCGTGGTCAAGAAATGTTTACGGCCAAAAAAATCAAAGCATATTGCCAGCTGGGACTCAATTATTTATTTTTTATTTTATATACAAGTATGATACGTATATTACATATCTATATATATATGCATATTTACAAAGGTATTCCAAACACATACATACATACATGTACAGTGAAATATAGAAATATATAAGCAAGGCAAAGCAAATTCTTATACCAAACTAAACATCAAACTTGTGCAATTTATTCAGCTTCAACTTGGTTAAAATAGGATTATCTTGGATAATACCTGAGCAATGTTATAAATCTTGAAGGCAAACAGAATATTTGAGTGTCTGTTCCTTGTGAAAACTGCCACTAGCATGTGGCATATCATGTTACGAATTGTTTTGAATTTTTATTTAATATTTTTATACCCTTCGACAATTGAAAATGGTCAAAAAAGGGTATACTAACTTTGTGCAAGTGTATGTAACAGAAGGAGGCGTGGGAGACCCCACAAAGTAAATATATTCTTGCTCAGCATCACTAGACGAGACGATTAAGCCATGTCTGTCTGTCTGTCCGGATGTCCGGCTCTCCAGATGTCCAGATGAACACACAGATCTCAGCTATTATAAAAGCTAGAGACACCAAATTTGGCATTAAGGTTTCTGTTTACCTGGCGCAGATGAAGTTTATTTCAAATGTTGGGTGCCACGCCCACCGCCCCCGCAAATCAATTTTTTAATCTTTAAAGCTTATTGTGAGCGACATAGAAAAGATACAACATTCTGAGTAAGACCATACTTAGCTAATTACAATACCAACATAACGTCAAAATTTCAATCCGATCCGATTTATTTATTTATTATCTCTTTACATTTGTTAACCTTCTCTTCTTCATACTTGAAATATTCCCTTGTTTATTTTGGGCTATCAAATTTAAACGATTTGCTGCATTCCTCGCAGTTCATCTTCTTGCCTGCACAATGGGGCGTATGCGTAATGCCAATCAGCTAAAAATTCTTAAGCAGCCGCGTGCGGCAAATTGAAAATCCATAAAATTGCCACGAGCAACAACGTTATCGAGCAGACAACGAAACCGCCATAGCCAACGCCGCCGCAACGAACTATGCCGTACAGCTTCGTCTCTGCCCCTGCGACTACTACTTCCCCTTTACCCTACCCTTCCCCTGTGTCTACACCTCCCCTCGCAGTGCTGCTGTTCAGCGTCGTGGAGCAAATCAAGCAACTATTGAACTTTGCAGTGAGGCAGGCAAGAAAGTGCCTCACTCCGCTGGCAGCTAACAAGTTGCAGTTGAAGTTGTTCTTGTTGTAGTTGTTGTTGTAGTTTTTGTTGTAGTAGTTGTTGTAGTAGTTGTTGTTATTGCTGTTGTTGCCCACACCGTCGCCATCGCCGTTGTAATCCACTTAAAGTCTTTGCCAGCCTGCAACGGAATTCTCGGCTGCTTTGTATCCTGGCCATAGCCACAGCTGCCAAGCGATTTGCATAATGTCATATAGAAAGTGAAGTCAAGGGGGAGAAGGACAGTGCGAGGGAGTGAGAGAAAGGTCAGAAAGAGGGAGAGAGAAGGAGAGATAGAGAAGGCGAGAGAGAGGGAGATGGCTGCAGAGTTGAGCTGAAGTTTAGCTCAGCTGAGCTGTGTGAACTGCGCACCAGGGGATCCCCCGCCCACTCTTGGACTCTTTTCTTGCTGCTCTGCTTCTTCCTTGTCTTCTTTCTCTTACTGCACCCCTTCCCCCCACCCCTCGCCACTGCTTTGCTTGTCTTACATATTCTATGGCATTTTATTTACTAATAAAGTCTTTATGAAGTTGAGCGAGACTTCGACATGAGTTCCAATGTTCTCGGCACTTTGACCATCACACAGCCCTCTCTCTCCCCCTCTCACTACACCCCCCTGCCTAGTCATTGTGATATTTGTCTATTGTCTGAGCCGTTGCATAAATCATACACAATTTGCTGCTCCTTCTGCTGCTACTGCAGCCTCAATTAAAGTGTTCGCTGCAATAAATTCATAAATATTATTCAAATGCACAACAAAAAGTACAACAACAACAACTATAACAACAACAACAATGTTTGAAAAGTGTAACACAATTTGATGGAAAGGGGAGTGGCACTATGTGGGGGGGAGGAGAGGAGGGAGTGGCAGGGAAACTGGCCACATTTACCGCAACGACAGTGCACAAAAATTCAAATTCACTTCCTCTGCCACGCCCACGCAGGAAGAGAGTGAGGGGGCGGCAACAACAGCTACGCGTGTCAATATGCTGCGACACTTTACGGCCCGTCGACAATACCCTAGAAAAACTATACAGCGAGTGTATTGAACTATTAATGCAACCACTACAGGGTATTTGCTAGTCGTGTGTGCTTTTTTTGCCCGTCTCACTGCTCATATTTTGATGCGCATGCAACAACAAACATTTTGCGGTTGCCGCGTCAAAAAGTGCATACACTCTCACACACACACACAAAGATTCACACCCACATAAAGGGAAATTTGTCGAAGGCAACAAAATATTTAATAGAAAATTTATTTTGCGTTTATCAATTGCCGTCACTGTGGTGCGTTTTAATGGGTTCAGTGTTGGTAAAGACGTGCATAAAATAGCGGAAAATATGCAAAGGGTAAGCAGAAGAGGCAGCGGGGCAGGGGCAGGGGGTGAATGTGAGTGTGTGTGGCGTGATGACTGTTTAGAGTAGAGTGAAAGCAAACAGGCAAATTGAGTTGAATATGCAAATTGCAGCCAGTGTTGGCTAACTGTTTCTAAACACAAAGCAACATTGACAAAGAAGAAAGAGAGAGAGAGGGAGAGAAAAAAGAGGGAAAGAGAGAGGGAAATAGAGAGAGCATTGTAATACAAAAACCTTAATAAGATAGAAACCTTTCAACTTTGTTCTTTCGCCTCGTGGATTCTTTTGAATTGAGTTCGATTGGAACGTTCATTGGGAATGGCAGCTGCAGTTCCGAACTTGTTCTCATCATCATCATCATCATCATCACTCCTGGCAACATCTGTCATACATTTTTCATGTGCTTTCACTTTAACTGCAGCTCAAACTCAACTTCAACTCCAACTCCAACTGCGACTCTGACATCGGCTCCAACTGCGACTGCGACTACAATTAAATTAAGCAGATCCATCATTGCGCTCGACAAAAAAGACAAGCGCTTATAGAGAGAGACAGAGAGAGAGGGAGAGAGAGAGAGGACAGGTGCCATGTCTGGACACATTCTGGACGCACATGTTGATGCTCCCACGCACAAAGCTGCTGGAGGCCATTGTTGCCGCTTCATCTGCCAAGTGGGCGCCAATTCATCATTCAATTGTTAGCTGCTGTCTCTTTTCCCCCCCCCTCTCTCTCTCTCTCTCCACCTACTTCACTCCTTTCTCTACTCTTTGTCGTGCTTCCCTTGCGTATGCTGTCATTTCCGCTGGAGACTTAGAAGCTTTCCGTTGCGGATTTAAGCGTCAGATCAGTCGCAGAGCTGCATAAATCCCATTCAAGATGATTTAGGGCCACATCCGCATGCAGGTTGGCTATGTGTGTGTGTGTGTGTGTGTGTGTGTGTGTGTTGGAGGGTTAGCAATCAATTAAAAACACTTTGCATCGAATGCGTGACATATGCGACAATTCAATTGGGTTCATCCCGGTGCCAACTTGATGTCTTCTCTATAAAAATGTTGATGCAGTGGCAAGAAGCCTTTTGGAAGCGAAGAATGCGAAGTAATGAAAAGAGATAAGAGAAAATAGATAACTACATTCAGTTAATTTTAACTCTGTACTTTATATACTTCTTGTGCAAATGTATGTAACAGGCAGAAGAATTTAAGAACTAAGTTAATGCGAATATAATAGGAAAATTCATTTATTTTAGGTCTCCTCAGCATAAACTTAATAGTAAGTGTTGGAAAAGAAAAGTTTTTTGAATTTGAGAAGAAAAAAAATTAAAATATTATTAAAAAAAAAAAAAAAAAAAAAAAAATAAAAAAAAAAAAAAAAAAAAAAAAAAAAAAAAAAAAAAAGAAAGTATATATTCTTGTTCAGCAACACTAGCCGTGTCGATTAACCCATGTCTGTCTGTCTGTCCGGATGTCCGGATGTCCGGATGACCAAATGAACACACAGATCTCAGCTATTATAAAAGCTAGAGACACCAAATTTGGCATGAAGGTTTCTGTTTACCTGGCGCAGATGAAGTTTATTCCAAATGTTGTTCTTCGCTTCTTTTCTATGCACACGCAATTTTTGCATTCAAACGCACACACACATACATACATACATTTGTGCTTAACCAATGAAATGCTACATGCATATACACGTATACATATGTATATGAGTCCAACAGTTTCTTGTTTCTCTTGACATGCAGCAGGAGAAAAGAGATTGATATTCTTTCATTATGTCGTTATAATTTGAATTGAAGAGTATTATAAAGAATATACCAAACGAACGTTTAGTATATACTAATTAAATACTGCTGCTTGTTGCCGCCGCTGCTGCGTTCCATGAAATTAGTTAGTGAGAGCTACTAAAGTTTCAATTATGACGCCACTCGCCGACAACGCTCGACAGTGCTTTGTGCACGGCCTTAGGGGCCGCCACTTGTCACACACTCTCGCACACACACACACACACACACCCGTGGCACACTGAAGTTTTTAATTAACTGCCTGACAAAGATTTCGCTTTTGCTTGTCGCGTTTTTTCCGGCGTGCAGCGTGGCAAAGAGGGGGTAGGGGGGATGCAAGGGGGGTAGAATAGACAAAATTGTGTGCTCGGGGCACATTGCCACGAATTGACATTCTCTGCAGCCCCCTCCCCCTCACTCCCTCTTCCTCTCTCTTTCGCTCTTCTGTTTGTGCCTCGCTTGGAATTTAATAAGCCCGAATTTGTTGGCGACCCGCCATAACAGTGCAAACCTCCCCTCCCCCTCTCCCTTTGCCCATGGCAGCACATTGCTTGCTCCCTCTGCAGCAGAAAAAGAACGACCCCCAGCGACATTTGCTAATTAAACTTTTTGTTAAGCGCTTAAAACATATGCCGCATGCCAATGCATATGCACTGGAAACCAGGACATCCCCCCTGCCCCCTCTCCCCACGTCACGTTAATGACAAATGGCTGTCAGTTTGTCAGCTGCCGCTGGCGTTGCAGCTGCTGCCACGCCAATTGCCACTTAACAATCGGACGAATGGCTGCAAGGGAATATGGCGAACAAAAAGCTTCAGGAGAAAACAAAAATCGAATTGAGGAAAAAATCAAGTGATGGAGTGGTAAGGAGAGAGCATAAGAGGAGGAGGGGGTGCAAGTAGAGCTAGCCAAACTGTTTTACTCGTTTTTTTACACCTGGCCAAGAGGTGCGAGTGGAAGAGGGGAAGGGGCTACTGTGAGTTTTCCAAATGAATTGAACGTAATGAATGAAGTTGAAAGTTGGAAAACGCATCGTTCTGCAGCGAGCAACAGCACGAGGGAGAGGGAGGAGGGAGACAGGGAAACAGAGAGATATGGTGGGGAAGAGGGAGAGGAAGAGGTGACTCGGGAATGGGGAATGGGAATCGACTGGGAGCGAGTGCTGAGCAAGTTCTCGCTGTGCAATTAACTGTAAAAATGCTGTCACAATATTTCAAACTTTTAATTGTTTGTGCAATTGCAAATGCAGCTGGCAGTGGGCAGCAGGCAACAGCAACAACAACAAGCACAGTTGCAACACTGTGGCGCCACTTGGCAGCTTAAAGGGTCAACTTCGTTCTCAACTCAATTTCAGCTGCCAGCTGTATTCACATCCGCATCGAGACTCGCATTCACATTCGTCTTCTCACCCGTAGCTGTACTTGTCTTGACATACTATACATATTTATTTTTCTGCTGATATTCATATTCATATTCATATTCATATTCATATTCATATTCATATTCATATTCATATTCATATTCATATTCATATTCATATTCATATTCATATTCATATTCATATTCATATTCATATTCATATTCATATTCATATTCATATTCATATTCATATTCATATTCATATTCATATTCATATTCATATTCATATTCATATTCATATTCATATTCATATTCATATTCATATTCATATTCATATTCATATTCATATTCATATTCATATTCATATTCATATTCATATTCATATTCATATTCATATTCATATTCATATTCATATTCATATTCATATTCATATTCATATTCATATTCATATTCATATTCATATTCATATTCATATTCATATTCATATTCATATTCATATTCATATTCATATTCATTCATATTAACAATGATTTGTCCACTTGTGAGTACTCATGCTCCTAATCATTTCTACATTCATATCTATATTCGTCCTCATTCGCATTTACTTAGCTATTCGTGTCTAAATTCTCATTCGTTTCTGCACCCAGACTCACAGCCTTAATTGAATTCACATTCACATTCGCATTCACAATAGTATTTGTATTCGAACTGACATTCACATCTGCATTCAAACTCACATTAGCACTCACATTTGCGCAGGAATTCACACTCACATTTTAATACTCATTCACATTTAGATTCTCACTCGGATTCACATTCACATCCGCATTCACATTCGCAGCTCGTTTCGTTCCTCTTCTGCATTCGTTTTGGTTTTCCCTTTCGGGTTCAGCTTCAGCTTCGGCTCAGCTTCGGCTTCGTATTCGCATTCGTATTCGTTTTCCTGCTCGTTCTTTTTCTTGGGAAAATAATTTAACATGAATATATCGCATTTCATGGAGTCATACATCACACAGCGAGCTGTGCCACTGTAGCGGGCAACATGCGGCTGCCGCTGCGGGCGTTGGGGCGTGGCCTGCTCCAGGCCACGGGGCAAGCAGCAAGCAGCAAGAGGCAGGAGGCAGGAGGCAACAAGAGGCAAGTGACAGCACTAACATAAACCACAATAATATCCAAAGTCATGAAGGAAGTAACCAAGTGTGAATTTTCGGTTTATGCCTCGCGAACCAGAGCGCTGCCAGCGTCGCTGCTGACGTCACAGTCGGCTTGATGTGCACCCTGCACAGCAGGTTGCAAAGATCCTACAGATTGTAACTAAGTTGCAAGGAAATAAACAAGGTTTTCTAATTTTGATTTTATTGTTAGAATAAAACCTCTTCAATTTTCGTGTCATTGATAAAATCTTCTCAGTCTCTTTGCCTTGCTCTCTCTCTCTCTCTCTCTGTCTGAGTGAGGTCTTGTTATGGCGTATGGAAAGCTTTAAATTTACAATTAATACTCGCCATACTTTGTTTGTATATACCATATTAATTTATAGAATACATTACGCGCTTAGATATATAAAGCTTAATTAGTTCAAAGCTCAATCTTCAGCTTTCAACAAATTGCGCTTTACATCTTGAAGCTTCAGTTTATTATCATACTTTTCATTATATCTCAGATCGAATGAAGATTTCATTTATTATTTATGCTTTTCAATGTACTTAAAGTGTAAGAAAGTGAATTTTTCATTTGAAAGCTCAACTTTAATCTTAAAGAACTTTGTGTAAACTTTTATTTAAATAAATACATTTTTTATTAATGATCATCAAATATTTTAAAGTTTTCTAAATCATTCAATTATTTTTCTAATGATGAAGTGGAAGAGAATGAAGGCTGTTGATAAAGCTTTTACTTAATGCAGCTTTCAGTTTTTCAACATTTCAAGAAGTATTCTACACCTTTTTTGCCATATTTCATTCTGTAGCGTATTTCACACTTCTGTAAGCCGATTCGCTGTCGCTGCTGCCTTTGCCGCCTTTTCTGCCGCTGCCTCTGCTGCTGCTGTGTTGCTTGTTCTGTGTCCTGTTCTGACTCGCTGGCGCGCGGCGCCCCTTGCAGTTGTTTTAGTTGCTGCTTCCGTTTCGCGGACAGTTTGCTTTGCTGTAATTTTTTTTTTGTGTGATTCTTTGACTACACACACACACACACACATACATGGAAAAAATGTTGCAACAAAACATTTACGACGTCATCGTTTCACAATTTTCGTCCAGTTCTGTTGTATCTTAAAATAAAAATGGTTGCTGCTGCTGTTGCTATTGTTGCACAGCCCCAGCGGGGTAAATGAAAGAGCAGCAGGACAACAGTAAAAGGCGGAAAAAAGCAAGCAAAACATAGCGAAAAATAGAAGAAGTCAGCGGGGGGAATCAAGGGGGGGAAGTGTGTTGCAAAAAGAAAGCAAAATCTCGTGTCATTTATCATGCATTTCCACTTTTGGCTTCCGTCGGCCGGGACAAGCCCCAAACACACACAGAGACACACACACACAGATGAATGCACGAAACGGACACAGACGAAGCGATGGACAATTGCGAGTCGAGTGGCAAGTGGGAAGCAGCAGCAGAGCCCGGGAGGGGGAACAGCTGAAATGATGTGTGCGCTGCCTTTGCCGCAAGGCTGAAGAAAAAAGATGACAGACGAAACACATTTCAGTGTCAGTTTCCAGTTTCCAGTTCGCAGTTTTCAGTTGCTGCTTTATTTTCATTTTGTTAGTTTCATTTTCATGCCAACACTTGCTCTCTCTCTCTCTCTCTCTTCTCTTTCTCTCTCTCCTGTCTCTGCTCTCTCAATCCTTTCTTTCTACTTTCTTCTCTCTCTATTTCTCTTTTCAACTAACTCCTCTCGACCCGATCTACAGTCTCTTCCGCTGCAAGATCAATATGCCACCACTTTGCTGCCTGTTATGCCTGCTTGCCACACGTTGCCATCTCTAGCTGCCCCATCGAGGCTTGCATTGCATCACTGCCTGCGGCCAAACCAATTCGTGTGCATTTCCAGCAAAGTCCGATTGCATTCGTGTCCAGCCCCGTTGAAACTTCAATCTGCATCTGCCGCTGTGGGCGCAAATCAACGACAGACGCTCCTCAATTTATGCGTTTTCATTTGCCCAGACATTTTCTCATTTTCATTTCCTACATCTCCCTTCCCCTTCCGCTTCCCTTTGCCTTTCTCCTCCTGCCTCAGTCACCTCCTTCCACCTTTATGCAAAATTAATAAAAAAGCAAAATCGCCTCGAAATCGAAAAAAATTCCCTTCAATTAATTTTCTTCGAGGGCTAAGCAACTTTTTTCTTCCTGCTGAGCACGGTGGGGGGTGGGAGGCAAAATGTGCTTCGTCATTTGCTGTACGGCAATTTGAATATGGAAATGCCTCCTCCCCTCAGCTTTCCCTCCCCCTGCGCGCTGCGTGCCCGAAATTATGAAAAGTTCTTTAAATTGTTTGCCTTGCGAATGCCGCCGCATTTTCCGAGTGGCATTCAATGTAGTATGTGCCACATGTTGAACGGCGAATGCCAGCCACCCTACGCAGCTGCCGCTCCCTCTCCCCCTCGCCTGTCACTCCCCCCCCCCCCACGGCAATGAGTTGTGTATTTCTTTTGTATTTCGGCTTCTGTTCCTGTTCCTCGACTCAAAACACACATCCGACATTTGATTTAAATCTTTAACGATTCGCTGGAAGTTACAAAGCAACAACAACAACTCAACGAATTTGGGGATTTGTTTAAATGTGTGTTCTTTATATTTATGTATATTTATTTATTTATATGTATCATACTAAGTTAGTATTTATTTAATCTTTGGGAAGCCTGAAGTTGTAGCCGGAAAAAAAATTAGACTTCATTTGATTTCATTCTAACTCTAAAATTTGAATTGCAATTCGTATATTTCTATAAAGAAGGCGCAAGAGGCGTGGCCAACAGTCGTGGTTTATAAACTTAAGTGCCGTAGTTACTTCTAACAACATATATCGCGACTGCAACTGAAGCAACCAGCTCTATATATCATACTTGCCTTATACCTTGGCATAACTGGGAATTGTTGTTTATCATTGGCCCCTTCGATGTGTCTATGTTTTGTTGGCTTGCGGCAAGTTGGGCGCAGCCAGCAGCCAGCAGCTTGCCTCATGCCTCATGCCAATGTCGCCTCGATACTTTGACACTTTGGAACAACAAATGCGGCTGGCGCAGCTGGTGCGGCACACACGGAGTAGGCGGCCACATGCGACAAGCAGGCAGTCTAGCCAGGAAGATGGAGGAAGAGGAGGACGAGGAGGAGGAGCAGGAGAAGCAGGAGAAGTGGGCGGGGCTGCCTGATTGGGTAGAAAACTGCGGCAAACAAATGCGACGCCATTCGGTCTGGCTCCTTGTCTGAGCGCAGGCAACCGCAATGAACTTGAGTCGAGCTGTCAATGTGATAAATAAACTTGGCTCAGTTTGGGCAGCGCCTCCTCCAGCTCCTGCTCCTTGCTGCTGCTGCTGGTGCTCAGGTGCCGCTGGCTAAATAAATAATATGAAGACATGTTTATAAATCTGCGACCGCTCTCTCTATCTTACTCTCTTACTCTCTTACTCACATACTCACCTCTCTCTCTCTCTCTCCTTGCAGCGACAAGTTGACAGCAAACAGCAGAAGGAAGTACCCGAAATCGCAGAGAGAATCTCGCTCCAGTTCACTCCCCACAACACACACTTGGCAAGGACAATGGGCGTGGCACGCCTAGCTCGTATGCTGGCGCTGGCAGCGCTGCTGCTGCAGCTGAACCATGCGGATGCCTATTCCAGTACGTATACGCCATGTTGCACGCTATCAATCGTATTCGTGTCTTTTGTGTTGTCCTTGTTGTGTCCCCTCTGCAATTTCCAGAGCGATCGCTCCCCCTCTCTCTTTCTCTTTCTCTCTCTCTTTTTTTCTTTCTCTCTCTCTCTCTATTTCAATTCATCTCTGTGTGTATTCTAAATAAATGTTCTGTGTAAAATGTCACGCTCGATCAATCTTCATCATCTTGATCATCAACAACTTCATCGTCGATCATCATCATCATCAACTTCGCATCTATACGATCCACAAATCCTTGTTCCATTCGATTATAATTTGATTTATTATTTCAACTTTATCCCCGTTCAACCTACAACCTACAACAACAACAACTACACTGAACCAACTGATCCCAACACGAAACACACCCGAAAACCAACCGAAACACGACTCCGTCTTTGCCTCCGTCTCCCGCTACTGCTCCTGCTCCCGCTCCGTCTCCGGTTATGGGATGCGTGTATAGAGTACGGACGAGGCTGCGCCGACATCGGTTGCCTGCCCAGCGAGGAGTGCGTCATCACCAGCGACTCGTGCAGTTACAACCAGCGCGATGGCAAGGATTGCGGCAACTATCCGACCTGCAAGCGCAAGAGCGCCTCCAGCAACAACCAGGCGAATCCCTCCTCGTCGTCGGTTAATCCCTCAGGTATTTACTTATGATTATCATTTCTTTCGTTTCCATTCAAAGACATTCAAAGTCTCTCGTCCTGGGTGCGCGGTTGAGCTTTTATCGAATTCTCAGCGACATAAAGACGGACGCAATATGAACAGATCGAGGGAAAGAAAAGAAACAAAAAAGGGAATTGAAATTTGCCGTCTCTTTATCATTTGCTTTAAGTTCTATGATTGGTTTTATCTTATCTGTTATTCTATGTACGTATCTAATATCGTAAGATCGCAATATCGTAATATCGTAATGTCGTTCTTCAACTCTCAAGCGAGCAAAGTGAAGAAGAATAACAAAGCAACACTCACACACACACACACACAGCTCTCAAGCAAGAACCTAACACACACACACACTGAAACGCTCTGCTTCACATACCCGTCTCAGTCTGTCTTGCTCTCTCTCTCACACACACACACACACACTCTTTACACTCAATCACTCACAGCACTTGCACCTGCGCTCGCACACTCACTCGACCCGCTCGCTCACTCATTGTCTCATCGAGCAGCTCTCTCTCTCTCACTCACTCTCTCTCATACTCGTGCATTCGCTTGTGCTCGCTCTCACACTCTGTATCTCTGTAGCACACACTCACACACGCACTTGCTATGGCTGCAGTTGCAATGGAATCCTCATGGAATCCACGTGGTATCCATTTTGCGTTCATAATGATCCACATGTGATATATACGAATGAAATCCACATGTGGTTTTTGAATGGAGTTCATATATGTTCCACATACAATCCACATAGTATTTACTTGATATCCAATATGGAATCTATGTAGTAACTAAATGGAATTCACATGGAATCCACTTAGAATCCATATGTGATCCACATACCCTCCACATGGAATCCACATGTGCACAAAATGACACCAATATGAACTCCACATGGTATCTATTTAAAGTCCACATGGTATTTAAGTGGAATTTAGATGGCATCCACATGGAACCCACATGTGCACAAAATGAAACTAAAATAAACTCCACATGGAATCCACGTGGTGTCAATCTGAATTCCACATGGTATCTTAATGGAATCGACATGGGATCCACATTGCACTGATGACCAAAATGAACTCCACATGGTATCTAAGTGGAATTAAGATGGCATCCACTTGGAATTCACATGGGATCCACATGTGAACACAATAAAATCAAGATGAACTCCACATGGAATCCACATGGTGTCCATTTGAAGTTCACATGGTATCCAAATGGAATTGTAATGGTATCCACTTGGAATCCACAAAGGTTCCACATAATTCTAACACACTTGTGCGCCATATGGAATCCAAATAGAATCCAAGTGGAGTCTACATGGAATCTTGGTGATATCCACTTGAAATCCACATGTAATCTACATTTACATATAAAATCCACATAAAATCCACATGGAATTCACATGGAATCCACCTGGAATCCAAACAATTCCACCTGGAATCCATATGGAATTGATATGGCCACTTGGAATCCACATGCAATCCACATGGAATCCACGCGGCATCCACAGCACAGTCGCATAGCAACGCGGATAACTTAACCAAACTAATCAAATCTCTCTCTCACTTAACTCGCTCTCTCTCTCTCTCTAACTCTCTCGCACTCGCACGCGGCTCATGGCTCTGGCTCTCTCTCTAACTAACAGGATCCAGCTTGAGCACTGGCCCCGAGAATAACATCTTCGCGCCCGCCTCATCGAATCCCACACTTAACACCTACACATACTTCAATCACAACAACAACAATAACAACAACAATCAGCAGCAATTGTCGCAATCGGGTGGCCAGCAGAAACAAAATGGCGGCTCCGGCGGCATGGGCGGCGCCATGGGTGCTGGCAATGGTGGTGGTGGTGGTGGGGGCCTACAAAACGGCGGCCACTCGGGTAGCTCGGGCCAAAAGAGCAACTCGGAGAGCAGCATGGGCAGCCTGGCAGCGGCCAATGGAGCCGCCGGCGCCTCGGCCGCGGGCATCGATCCGCACTACGTGTTCGGGGCGAAGCTGCACATGCCCATCATACCCAACATGCCCATCTTTCCCTATAACTCACCCACACAAGCGCCATCGTTTCAACAGTTTCCCCAACCCAATCATCCAGGTAGCGTTCTGAATCCCGGGTATCCCATGCACGGCCTGCAGCCGGTGAACCCCTACAATCCACCGTTCGTATTTGGCCAGCTGCCGTTCTACTCGGGCCCCGCCGGCACTGGCGGACCACCTGGTGGCGGTGCTGGCGGCATTGGCGCCGGCGTCGGTCTGCCCAGCTCGAGCATTGGCATTCTTGGCGGCGGAGGCGGCGGCCTGGCGCCATACGGCAGCAACTACCAGGGCTATCAGACCCATCACTCGAATGCGAACATGTACAACAAGCCGCCGCCACAGTATCAGAACCAGAATCAACAGAATCCCTACAATCGCCAGACCCAGGCGCATCCGTCGGCAGCGTCAGCGCGATGCGGCGGCAGCATCCATGAGCTCATGGTGGGTGCACTTGCTCTGCTTGTTCTGCTTGTGGCCAACAGAGGAGCAGGCAGAGGCAGCGGCAGTGGCAGCACGTAATAAGCAGCGGCAGGATCAACCACGACGAACCCCAAGACGACAAGGAACGACGATCAACGATGTGCAGAACTTTTGCGTTGCTTTTGGTTTCAGTTTTTATGCTCCCCTCTCTCTCCATCCAATCTCCCCTCTCTCTCTCTTTAATCTCTATATTATAAATGGTTTTCTGTGGGTCTAGTTTATAAGGCAATAACAGGAACAACAAGAGCAGCAGGGATAACAATGAAAATCAAGCAGAGCGGGAGCACACTAGTCGTCTCGCTCGCACTCACTGGCAGCAAATGAAATGAAATTTCAAAATTGGTTTCGCAAAGTCAAATTTGAATAACAAGCGCAATTACAGCAAAGACCATGGACTACAGCCCCCCTTAACACACACACACACACACATAGAGACTGCACACACACACAACAATTTAGTTGGAACTCTACGCAGTTTTTTCTCAGTGTTTCTTTTATTAGTGCATTTCTTGTGCACATTCTTTACGTAATTTCAGTTTAATATTGTGCTCGCTTTGTGCGCCGCTCTCTCCTCCCTACTCTCTCTCCCTCTCTCCTTCTCTCTCTCTCTCTCTCTGTGTGTTAGTTCATTTGTGTGCTCCAACTATCTGTCAGTTGTGCAGTCCCTCTCGGTCCCAGTCCAGCTGGGCCTCCCCGTGGGGCTGCTGCTTCGCTCAGCCTTTTTTGCAGCTCAATTAAATTGGAATTTAATTTCGAGCTTAGTCCGCTCGTTCGCTTCTGTGTGCTGCCTGTGCCAGCCGCAGACTTTGGTCCAGCCCAGGCTAACACACACACCCACACACACACCCTCCCACACACACACACTCACATGGTTAGATAGAAACTTTGATGTTGATGTTAATTTCATTTGTGTTCATGTTGATGCTACGAATTTTGTGGTAAACTGGGGACTATCATTTGCCGCCCCTGCTGCTGTTCTTGTTGTTGTTGCTCTGCTCGAGCAGAGTTGCTGCAGACCCACACACACACATACGCATGTCAATCAAAATGCATAACGAGCTGCTTTTTAGACTGCAAAAGAGAAATACGAAAAAAATCAAAAAAAAAAGGAAGCAAAAAAAATTTAAAAAAATAATTTAGAAATTTGAGTTAAACTAAAATTGGAAAGTATGCACAAAGTGCACAAAGAAATGTAATAATAATAGTACGTTTATATTTTTTTCTATCATACTAACAAGAGTTAAGAGAGTTTTTAACGCAAACGAAAGCAAACTTGAATAATCAACAGCGAAAATCAAACTCCAACTTCAAATCAAAACGCAGCTGAACGAATTCGTAAAATCGACCGAAAATTCAAATGTAAAAACAAAAACAATAACAGTTAAATAAATGAAATCAAAATTATATACGTAAGAGAAGCAAAGTAATGGAAACCCATAATAAAAGCCAAAAAATGTCAATGTAAACCCAAAATCAAATCAAATCGAATCAAATCGAACCAAATCGAATCGAATCAAATCGCAAATGCATCAAAAAACAGTTGAAAACATGTTTAAATTGGCAACGGGAGCTAAACAGAAAACATATTCGAATTTATTTTTATGTGCTTTATTTGGGTAAAATCTAATCACAAACGATTCATGTACTATTTGTAATATACCCTATACACACTGCAGAGTACAATATGATATGATATGCTAAGAGTAATCGAATATTGTTCGAGTCTCATTCATGGGTATATAAAATGAATATCTGTTTTACTTATGCGTCTGTACAGGGTATCATGCTAGTCGAGCACCCTCGACTGAACCCTTTTCCGCTATATTTATCGTACTGCAAATATTGTGTAATTGATTTGTTCCACTGGTTTTATTCGATACGAGTTTCTTTGTGTCACGAATGCATTTGTGAATAAATAAATGAACTTTGAACAGAGCAAACACGAAACAGTATAGAGAAAAGAAAAGGAATGGAATGGAAATAAAAAAGAAGAGGAACAGCAGATGAGCAAGACAAGAAGAAGAAGCACACACTTACTCCGTCCGTATAGATTCACATTCACATTGCAATTATGCCTTGTTTATTAGCCTCTTTATCTCTGTTTCAGTCTCTGTTTCTCTCTCTCTCACACATACACACACATTCATTTAAATAGAGCCCAACTAGAACTGCCATGTGAACAGTATTAATAACTAAACAGAACTAACTGAAGCATTTGAATGAGCTACATTTATCTATATAATCGAAACTAATCCTGGCGAAAGGAAAACGAAACGAAAACCAAAATGTGCATGCTACTAATAAATGTTTACTCGATAACCGTTAACCGATACCCGATATGAATATAAATATGCATAATACATATATAATAATAGTCTTAGTGGCATTCAGTGGTGTTCAGGCCCCCGTAACCCCCCGTATACCCGACCCCTCTTAACTCTGAGATAACAATATGAAGCGAGGACAAACTTAGCCCGGCGTTGTACATAGCATTCGCATTTATAGGTATATAATACGTACTTATATACACTATATATACACACATATATACCCAGTATACAGATACGCATGCATGCGCATACTTATAATACCTACTATAACTGATATACTTACATATAGCTATAAACATTTCGATGGCATTCAATGAACATTTACTAATCCAAACGGCAGAGAAGACTTATATGAACTAAGCGAATAATTAATAAACAAAACTAAAAAAAAAATACTAAAAAAAATACTAGCATAATACTAAGAAAATACTAAAAAATAAATATGAAACAAGCAAAACAAAATCAAACTCAAAGTTGTGTAGAACTTAAATGTTGCGTTCGATAACGATAACGATAGCAACAACAATAATTATATCGAAAGCGATAACTATGAATTGAATAATCGAAAACAATAATATGTATGTATTTATCGATGTCAGCAAATACTTATATTGATGGCTATATTGATTGATTACTCGATAGCGATGACGATAACGATAACGATAGATCTATCGAAAGTAGGCAATTCCATAAATGCTAATCAAAACGTAACGACGAGCAACTGTATTGAAACTAAGCTAATTTAATTGATAACGATAACGATAACGATAACGATAATGAAAACCAAGCCCAACCGAAACCCAATCATTCCCTTCCCCCTGCCCCCTCGCCCCTACAATCATTTTGTTATTCCGCTTTGATTTCATTCCCATTTTCTAAATGCTTTTTATGTTCTTTGTTCTTTTTTGTTTATCAAACGCTTTTTGTGGCTAACATTCTCTGCTTGCTGCGCTGCTGCTACTGCGCTGCTCTGCTCTGCTCCGCTCCAAAGTGAGCCACGGCGAGACGCACAACTCGTACGCACCCGCCGAGCCCAGCGCACCGCTGCCGACTCCCGATGCCAATCAGGGCGGTGCCGGAGGAGCTGCGCCAGCTGGTGGTTACGGTGGCGGCGGCGCCGGTGGTGGTGGATATGGTGGTGGCTTCTCGGCTGGCGGTCACAGTCTCTATCCCTCACTCCCCAACAACAACAACAACAACAATGGCGGTGCAGGTGGCGGTGCAGGCTACAATCCCTACAACGGCTACAATCCACAAGGCGGCTACCATCCACAGGGTGGCTACAACCCACAGGGCGGCTACAATCCACAGGGCGGCTACAATCCACAGGGCGGTTATCAGCCACCCTCCGGCGGCTATCAGCCTGTGCCCGGCTACACCCCACCCGCCCCTGGCTATGAGAATGGCGGCAACGGTGGCCAGAAGCCCAAGGACAAACAGGGCGGCGGCTTCTTCTCCAACTTCTTCTCCAATCCGGCGGTGACTCAAGCGGTTTCCGGTATCATTGCAGGCCAACTGACCAAGCAGCTGCAGGGCGGAGGTGGCGCCAACAACAACAATGGCGGCAACAATGCTCCCTATCAGCCCAGCGGAGGTTACGGCGGTGGTGGCGGCGGCGGTGGTTCGTCGGGCTCCTCCACGGGCAGCAACATTCTTGGCGGCCTGCTCGGTTCGGTGCTCTCTGGCGGTGGTGCCAACGGTAACAGTGCTGGCGGCGGTGGTGCCAGCAGCTTCCTGGGCAGCCTGCTCAGCGGCGCTGGAGGCGGTGGTGGTGGCGCTTCCCAAGGCGGTGGCAGTGCTCTCAGTGAGATCTTCAGCTCGAAGAACCTTGGTGGACTTTTTAGCGAGAATCCTTCCTCGCGTGGTGGCGCCAGCGGCAGCAGTGGTGGCTACTCCTCGGGCGGCGCCAAGAGCTACCCCACCCAACCGCCATACGGCAAGTGAGCACCACAAGGCACCACAAAGCACCACGGAGCACACCGTGCACACAGCCGCTTCATTCTTGGCGAGCTCTACAGATATTTTCCATCTTTATCCAACACTAAACTAATCGCATAACTAATCAACTCGAGGGTTTTCAATAATACAACAACAACAAATACAACTACAACAACAAATACAAATACAAATACAGTTACAAATACATATACATACAACTAAACATTCAAAATACGATTTGAAATACAGTTCAGATAATACTTAACTTTAATCGAAGTCGAAATACTGGAAAATTGTGAAAAACCGATAAACTGAAAATGATAAACAAAATGTGAATTCAATTTCAATTTGTAAATAGAAATACGTAAGAATTGAAAGCCAAAAATGTTCATTTTGTTTGCATTCTTGGGGGAGGTGATTCTACTTTTTCAGTGCAGGAACGGGTAAGTAAACAAACTTCGATATATGAATCGATGCAGAGAGAACTTCATTTGAATAAAAGCTGAGTAATCGAATGCGAAAAGGAAGCTAAAAGAATGAGTAGATTGTATTGTGCTGACTTCAAATGGAACTGCAGAAGAAATTGCAAACAGAAATGAAGTTTAAGTTGTACCCATAGCATAGGTACTTTGAGTTCCAGTTTCAAATGTGGTAGATTAAATAGAATCCACTTCAGACGCAGTTTTTAAACTCTTCGACTATTGAAAATGGTCAAAAAAGGGTATACTAACTTTGTGCAAATGTTTGTAAAAGGCAGAAGGAGGCGTGGGAGACCCCACAACGTAAATATTTTCTTGCTCAGTATCACTAGCCCAGTCGATAAAACCATATCTGTCTGTCCGGATGTCCGGCTGTCCAGATGAACACACAGATCTCAGCTATTATAAAAGCTAGAGACACCAAATTTGGCATGAAGGGGTCTGTTAATCCGGCGCAGATGAAGTTTATTTCAAATGTTGGGTGCCACGCCCACCGCCCCCGAAAACCAATAATTTAATTTTTTAAGCTGATTTGTGAGCGAAATATAAAAGATACAACATTCTGAGTAAAACTATATTTAGCTTATTATAATACCAACATAACGTCAAAATTTCAATCCGATCGGACAACAAACACAGAGGTTATTAAACAAAATAATAATAATACTCAAATATATTACAGATTAAATTTCAAAAATCCTAAAAGTTGCCCCGCCTTAAATTCCGTTCCAGTCGCGCCTGCAGAACTGCAATAATGGCAATCACATAATAAAACGCTTTGCTCGTACTTTATCAATGCATAACCTCAAAATAAATAACGCTTAAGTTGCCAATTGAATAAAACGGCAGACATTCGCTGAGCTGAATTGAGCTGCTCGCCATTACCAGGTGTAGCTCGGAGAGATTCACTCGAAAGAGTGAACCAAGCGTGTGTTTGTGTGTGTGTTGCCCAACACTAGCAGCGCCACTTGTCGAGCTTTCATGCTGCCACGGCAAGAGCTGTGCCACTATGGCATAACTATGCGTGCGACCCACTTGACTATGCGCTAGCAACAATATATTATGCGCTAAGATCCTTAGCAAGGACTACAGCCCGGGGAGAGGGGTGGGGGTGGCAGGAGCTGACTGAAACGAGAGTTGGCAACGAGATGGCCATTTGGCTTTGGTTAACCGACAACCATTTTGTAATTTATTTAAGTAATAAAATAAATATACGACGAGTGTGTACATTGTCCCAGCTCAGCCCAGGCCAGGCCAGGTTAGGCCAGGAAAGGACAGGCCAGGGCAGAACAGAGCAGGGCAGCCAGGCAACCAGGCAGCTCGTGGAGCACCTGCAATGTGGGCGCACTCAGCGGGTCCTCGAGCAGTGCGGCGGCTGTGTGTGGGGTAAAGTGGGTGCCTAGTGGGGTCGTAGCACACATATGCGCTGTGGCTGTGGCTACAGCGGTGGCTGTGGCACTGAGTGCGAGTGAATGCACTCAGCGAAAAGAATGTGCCACACAAGTGTGGTTTGACTTAATGAATGAACGGAACTTTTAAATGAAACTACAATAAAAAGGCTAACTACAACAGTGAGTATGATGATGAGGACTAACAGAGAGATGCATACATGACTGAGTTGCTTATTAAAAGTATTATATTGAATAAACCTGACAAAGGTTTTATAATAATTTGTTTATTTTGTTGGAATGATCATATTTGCCATGTTGTGACCTTAAACTGTTGAGTTGAGTGCTGTCAATATTGTTTAAGAACAGATGGAAAAGGAGTTAAAACTAAATAAATAAACAGTTGATTGTCTAAACAACATTATCATATATATATATATTTACAATAAAGTTGATTTTATAGGCGCTAAAGAATAGAATAGATGACTGGTTATTAAATAATGAACGTTTTCGTTTTCGATTAAATTTGAAGACCGAAACATCGCGAAGTGGAGAGTTTGGTTTGAGTATAAAGCATTTATATATCATTGTATATTTATGAATATATATAGAGGTAAAGTTTGAAAAAGCTGCGTTTTTTGGTTTGCGTTTTATAGGCATTGAAAGCAGACGATCTCGTGAATTTTAACGAAAATGGAGATCGAGATCGTCTGCTTTCAATGCCTATAAAACGCAAACCAAAAACGCAGCTTTCTCAAAATTTTACAGTCAGCTGTTAATCGATAACTGCTGACAGGAGCAGTGTTGTATTTAGAGCAGGTGCGCGGCAAATACAAAAAGTCACGGACTTATCAAACGACCCTCGTATATTCAAATTATTATAATATATACACAGAATAGAATATATGCACAATATACAGATTACACTAAAAGACTCTTTTAATAGGAATAAAGGAAGGTTATAGTAGACTGAACATCATGGTGAGTACATTGATATGTCTTCTGCAAAACTTTATGAATATTACTCAAGCAATTAATAAAGATCGTTTGCAACTATATCTTATACATATCTCTAAACATGTTTACATATATTATGCACTTATTATATATTATATATTATTATATATGTATATATAATAATGGCGACGACGTCAATCGATCGATGATCAAAGCGTTTCAAATGTTTCAAGTGTAGCTTGGTTAAGCCTGTTGTTGTTCTTGTTGCTGATGTTGTTGTTGTGGCTGACTATGCCGCTGGTATTGTTGCTACTGCTGTGCTCGTTCTCACTGTTGTGGTTGTTGTTGTTGCTGTTGTTGTTATTGCCAGCGAAAGTGCGCTTGAAGTGCAGCACGGAGCACCTACTTGGCCAAAGTGAATTTAGTGTCAAGTGCAGGAAAATGTGAAAAGCGGCAACGAGTTAGTTTTTCATATTTAAGCAGCACTTCACTGGCAACAACAACAACAACAACAGCTACAACTACAACAGCAGCAGCAGCAGCGGCAACAACAACATCGAAGTTGATGTCGATGCCAACAGCGACGCCCGGCACCGCTTGCACCATCCGCAATCCACAAGCGCAGCCACATTACTCGCCTTCTTGTTGTTGTCGTTCCTGTCGAGTGGGCATGCAGGGGAGGGGGGAGTGGGTGAGTGGGGGTGTGCGTGTGTGGCCTGCACAACGGCAAAACAATGACGCGCGCATTTAGAAGGCAAAGCTCAAGCGAAAGCCAAAGCTGACGCTGAAACTGAAGCTGTAGCCGCACCCGCCGCCACCAGTTCCACTTGGCTCCCCTCCCCCACCCCTCACTGTTCACTGCAACCTTTCCCATCGTCGTCATCAGCTGCCTTGAGCTGCGTCGGATGTCGTTGACTTTTCAAGTCGCATTAGGCGACACCGCGTCGGCAGCAGCAGTGAAGCAAAGCAATCCAGGTGAGGCTGGCGAGGGGAGGGGAGGCAACTTGAGGCACCTTGCCGCATGATTGGAACGAGGTGCACATAAAAATACATGTAAGAGGCTTTCAGCTTATTGTTTGCCACTGTCGCTGTAGCGTTTTATGATTGCTTCAAGCACCGCCTTAGTCCTTGCCACACCGCCTCGCCCCCTTCCTTTTGCAGGGCGATGGGCCATCGGCTTAATTTTATTGATATAACGCGTACTTGTCACTCGCGCAGCTCACAAACAGGCAACGCCATGCCCTGCTCTGCCTTCCCTTTGACCCCTCCCCCCACATACCGCCTACCTTTGTGGCACGCTATTAATTTTTACGAACGAACGACAATTTTTATAAACAGCCAGAGAGCGTTGCCCAAGTTGATCAACTTTTATGTACAGTTGCTTTCCCTCCGCCTACACTCGCGACTGCCCTAATCCAATTACGAGTCATAATCAACCAGAGCTGACACGTGCTTCGCTTTTACGAGTCCAGCAGTGGCATGCAGCATGTGGCGAGTGACATTTGCAGAAGGTGCTGGATTTGTGCAATTTGCTTGGAATAAGTTTTATGAATCAAAGTCTTTCTGCAAGCAAAAGTGCATTAGGCAAGTTGAGGTTAATTTGAGAGTAATTTATGTATGTGTAAAAGGATGATATGATGTGGGAAGATATGCGTGTTGCAACAAGAGATGCAAACGGTGGAAGGAAAAACCCAAACAAACAGAACTACAGAGATAGAAAGAGAAATAACTTAAGATTTGAACGAGACAATTAATTGTGAACAGAAAAACAAGAAGTGAAATAAAAGGAAGATGAACCCAAGTGAAGAGAGAATAAGTGAGGACAGAAATATACTTAGAACCTATCAACAATCTATCTATCAACAATCTATTGCTATCCATACTTACTCAAATGAGCTAGTGACTGATAAAAAGAAGTCTTACTAAATATAGCGGGAGTACAAGTATCTCATCAAACGCACTCATCGCTAGAAGAAACTCTGCTTAAACTGATTTCCATTTGATTGAATTTTAATTTAGTTTGCTCTAATTGATACTCAACGGAAATATGTCAAGTGAAGCACGCACTTGAAGCTGCGAACTACACTAACTGCACTTTAATGAAGTTGTATCTAATGAATACACTCAGCAAGTAACTTAAATTGAATGTGCTCACTGCTTACTGCACTGTAAAAGTATCTTGAATGTGAGAAACACTTACAACTCTCTAATGAATTTGCAGCCATAAAGCGATGCTGGCTTATTTATTAAGAACTAATTAAAACGACAAAGTATCTTGCAGATACAATGTGCACTTATTCTCTGAAGTAAACAAATTGCAGTAGCCTTCAAAGTACTTTGTCTCTCTCTCTCTCTCTCTCTTTTTTCTTTTGTTCTTTCTTTCTCTCTTTTTACTCCTCTTTTCTCAGATTATTTTTCCCACTCGACTGTTCACGCGCTTTAAATACATGTTCACTTCGAGCAGCAATCGGAGCTGTGTCTCTCACTTCCACTCCTTCTCCCTCTCTTTCTCTTACACACTCACACACACACACATGCGCTACACACTACTTTGTTGTGCTTTATTCGTTGGTTTTAATTTTGGCGAGTTAGTTGCGCTTCAGCAACAAATATTTGTTGCCACGCTGGACAAATGGTGCTCAACTTTGCATGGACAGCAACGGCAATGGCAACGGTAACAGCAACAACAGCAGCAACGGCAACACAAAGAACACTATGTTGCAAGCGTGTGCTCACTCGCTTGTTGTTGTTGGGCAATAAAAGCCTTACAACTTAATTAATTAAGTGCAAATGATAAAAATGACCAAACGGCACGAACAACTCGGACCAACAAAGACAGCAACAATAACAACTAGAGCTACAACACTTACAACAACAACAACAAAAACAAAAACAGCAGCAGCAGTAGAAACGACAGCAACAGCGACAACAGCAACAACAACAATAACAACAACAGTTAAGCGTCAACTGCAACAAACAAAAGAAAAAACTAATTAAGTTTTATGTGCAATTTTCGTGGCTGAAAAGTTTTGCCGCCACTCGCCGCTTGCCTCAACCGTCAGCCGCTTCCCCCTCACTCCTCCCTTCCCATGCCCTTTGCCGTTGTGCTGTTTTGCGGTGAATGCGGCGCTTTACGTGCCACGCCAACATTTTGTTATTTATTCCGCAACTCCAGTTGCTCATGTTGTAGTTGTTGTAGTTGCTCAGTGCGTGAGTGTGTGTGTGTGTGTGTGTGAGTGTGGGTGGCAAATCTGTGCGCTGACATTTGCGGCGATTAATGAACGCTAGCAGCGACGAAAAGTCTTTAATTTGCGGCCATTAAGCGAGCTGGCGAGTGAAAAAAGTGTTGCCTACTTTTGCGGGCCAACTGGCTGCGTGCGCAAAACTATTGCCTACTTATGTGGCCAGACAGGCTGAGTGACCAAAACTGGCCGAAAATGGCCCGAAATTGGAACGAACAGACAGAGAGAGACGGACACATTGTCGCTTGTCGCTTGTTAACATGCGTTTGGCGCGTGGGCCAAATAAATCAAGGCCAAATGAGCCACACACACGCACACAGACACACACACGCACAGTACCCACAGTAAGCACCGCAAAGCGGCAGTTACAGCTACAACATGAGTTACAACTGCAGCAACAACAACTACAGGCAACTAAACAGCAACTGCCACTGCAAGTGGAACTGCAACTGCAACTGCAACTGGCGCTGTGATTTAGTCAGCGCAAAGCAAAAGCAAAAGCTGCTGCAAAACATTTGCAAAATTTGCAAAACAAACTGCAGTTTCCGTCGTGATTCCTCTGTTGCTGCAGCTGCACGTAAATTAAGTTGAATGCCAACGACACGCAGCAGCAGCCGCGGGGCAACTCGACTTGCTTCTCAGCCGGAGTTGCAGCCCATTGAGAACTTCTTGGGGAAATATTCTTTTTCCATCCAGGCAACAGAATTGTCGCAAGTAACTAACTAAACTGCCTGAACAAACTCAATTTGTGGCACCTTGTCGCCTGCCCCAGCATGCGTAAGACTGCCTCCAAGTGTGAGTAAATAACTCTCTACTCCCTGTATGTGTGTAAGAGTGTGTGTGTGTGTGTGTGTGTGCGTGTACATCTTGAGCGAGCAAACTTTTAACTTTAGTACACAACTTACCTCAACTTTTGCTGTTGTAAAAATTTGTCAACTTTGGGCTCGTCGCTAGTATGTGCACCCCTTGGCCCCCTCCCCCTCTCCCTTCGCCCTATGCTAGTTCAGTTACATGGTGCAACTTTCAGTGGCAGTCGCAACAAAGTTCGTGCCGTAATTGATGCACTCAAAGGCGGCATGCAAAAGGTTTAAAGCGAGCGAAACTTTCTTCGTGTCCACTCTGCACGGCACGTTTCGCAGGTGATAAATTTCCGCAAGGTATTTTAATTGATTTCGAGCAGAAGAAAGTGCACAGGGTGTACAGGGTGTACAGGGTGCTCTGAGGTACAATGAGCTGGCATTAAATATGCAATACGCAGCCAGCTGACAATGCTGATGATGTTCTTCACATGTGTGTGTGTGTTTCAATTAAAAATGCACTTGATTTGACGGCTGGTTGCAGAACTTTCGGCTGTCACTGTTGCCGAAAGCAGCCGCAGCAACAGCGCAGCAGGCTCTGCTTCGTGTTGTGCCTGCAACTCAAATAGATGAAAAGACAAATGTCAGACAGACGCCCAGACAGACAAAAATGAAGAGGGGAACGTGGCAGGGGGGGGGGGACAAGGCAGGCAGAGCAACCTGCTTGGTATGAATAAATTTCCAAGCAGTTGAAAATGTTGAACCGAGCGAGCTTTGCTTTGTTTCGGCGCAGCACACATAAAATGATCAGGACACAGGCAGCCCAAAAAGGAGCAGCAGCTGTGGCAGCTGATGGGCCAGCGGGGGAGGGGGGAAGAGAGAGAGAGAGAGAGGGAGGCAAAGCTGAAGCCGAGCCGGAGCAGTTGCAATAGTCGGAGCAGCATGCGGTTTGCGGTGGCATTTTACTTGCTGCATAGTTTCGCCTGCAAACGGACAACTTGCCTTGGGTTTGCTTGTGATTCAAAGGGAGGGTACTGGGGGGAGGGCAGCAAGAGGAGAGCTACGGGGCTGGGCTGGGCGGCCGCTCAACTTGCGCTACAAAACCCACAAAAATAAAGTAAGGCTGCAAAAGACGCCGACGACGACGAAGACGAAGTATGGCAACAATGCATAACTTTTTGCAGCTTGCTATATGTGTGTGTTTGTATTTGCATGTGAGTGTGCTTGTGTGTGTGTGTGTGTGCCTGTGAGTATGTGTATCTGTGCGAAAAATTAGAACCGCAAATCATTCTGAAAACAATGCATATGCCATGTCATATACGAGGCAGGCAAATGGATAAGGACTTGCCACCGCAGCCCCTGTCGCCCGCTGCCTATCTTCCGTCCCCTGCTCCCTGCTCCCTGCTTGCTGTCTTCTTCTGCATTCCCCATACAAAGTCTTAGACAGAGCAGGAACCAGCGGCAGCTTTCGACAATGTTGCCCAAAAGTGTCTGAAACTGCAATTTAAAGTGTCTTGGCGCGCCTGGAGGTGTAGCTGAAGTCAGTTCTAGTAGAAGTCTAGTCTCCCCTAACCCTTCCTTCCACCATTCTCTATTTTATTAACTCACTTTCTCTCTTTCATATTCTTCATATTTCTTTAACTATTTCTCCCTTCTGGCATATGCATATTTATTAATTTTAATTTATCTTTTCGTACAGTTCATCGAGTTTCTTTAAAATCAATGGCTTTTCATGCGAACCAGCATTATTCTTTTATAATAATCCTGTCTATCTGCAAAAATGTGAAGTAAATAAGCTTAATTATAAAACTTTGTAATGCAGTTATCTCTTTCCTTTTTACTTATTTTGTTAATTAAATAACGCTTCACTAAATTTTCTTTTTCACTTTCTGTGTTAACAGTTTCCCCATTAACTAAACGTTTCTTCTCCTCAACTTCCATGCTTGCTACCTTTCCCCCAGTTCTCATTATCTAACAAATTATTCCCCCTCCTTCCCCTCCTCTCTTTCATCCTCTTTCTTTGTTCTTTAAAAATTATCTATTGCTCTGCATTTATTAAATTTTGGCATTTATGTTAATCACATATCGATATCAGACACCCTGCTCTACCCACTTTTGCACTGGCCCTTTGCCCTGCCTCTGCTTCGCTTTACTTCTCTTTTACATTTTAATCCTTTCATTTAAGCTTTCATGTTCCGGTTCCCCTCAGCCGTCACCCTTCTCCCTCTCTCTCTCTCTCTCTCTCCCTCTCACTCTCATTCTTTCTCACTGGAAGCCCTTATAAATATGGCACATGCATATGTAAATGCGGGCTCAGCACCCCCGACTACTCAGACGCTGCCGCGGTCTCTGCCCCTGGCAACGTCATTGTACTCTACTCCCCCTTTCTCTCCTTTCCTTCCCCTCCCCTGCCTCCTTTGGCTGCAATTTAATATTCATTTTGAAAAAGCCCATTTACATTTGCGCTTTTGTGGCACCTTTGCGTGTGCTTCAACGGTTTTTTGTTTCACGTCGAGAGCAGCTGAATGGGCATGTGACCGAGGTGGAGCGTAAGAGGGAGAGTAAGAGAGGGGGGGGAAGCCTCAGTCAGAATGTAACTTGGACGTGCACAGCACGGCGTATGCGTAATCTAAGCAAAGCCGCTTGCCTTTGTTTGACTTAATTCAACCGCAAGGCAACCAACGTTCGTCCGACTGCCACGCTGCCACAGTGCCACATGCCACCTCCCATGCCTACGCCTACACTCTCTCTCTTTGGGGAGCATGCCGAAAATATGCAGCTGCTGATTTATAGGGACACAACCAGTGCCGGGCCTCATCAAAGCTGTTGATATGCCACAAGCAGATGTTCGTGCGATGCAATGCGACTCAATTCGATTCACTTCGACTCGCCTCGAATCCTGTGCCCCTCCCCACACAGAGTGTACCCTGAACAGCATTCGGCTGCACTTTGCTGGCATTTGGCTTACACGAAGCCGGCAGCGCCGGTGGTGTAGTGGCCAGCATGGTTGTGTCCCAAACAGCAGATCCGGGTTCGATTCCCGGCCGGCGCAAGGCTGCCTGGGAAAGGAGAGAACACTTTCTACTTTTTTTATTGTCCCTGCCGAGCACCCAACAGAATTATGACAGTATTGTGTTTCTCACTCTCCTTCAGCCTTACCCTAGCCAGCTGCTTCCCTTCCTTGTGCCTGCCTCACTGACTTGTCGTGTCCTGTCTGTGTCCATTACGAGCTTAAATGATTGAGCGCCAGTTGGCTTTGATTAAATTGCAAACATGCGTCGAACTGCTTTCCTAGTTCGATTCAGCTGAATCCGAGTCCGCGGGCAGCTCAGTGAGTATCCAATGTGGATGCAACGATACAAACAAAAAGTTGCTATTTCTTTGATATGCTTTGTTCATTTAGGTTCATTTAATATTGATCTTTTTCATATTTATGCTCACATTGTTAGTATCAACTTTAATACTTTACTGAACAATCATCCAATCATCTTGATCGACGAACTAAATTGAACTATTCACCAAACTGAACGAACGAACTAGGTCTGTCTTTATAGTTCAATATACATAGTTCGTTAGTATGACAGCATAGTATGAAATAAATTCAAAACATTTTTTTTTTTTTTGAAGCACTTTTAAGAAAGTTTAAAAATTAACGATTGAACTAAATGAACGACCTAGTTCATTGATTTTAAAAGAACGAACGAACTTATTCCTCAAATTGAACTAGGATTATAGGAATACTAAATTTGCATAGACGGGTGGCATAACTGGCAGAGTTTAAATTTTTATAATCTGTGTATGATGCCCACTTTGGAGTCACTAACTCATGTAATAAGGTATAAGTAAGTGTCTAAGTGTATAAGTGTATAAGTGTATAAGTGCATAAGTGTATAAGTGTATAAGTGTATAAGTGTATAAGTGTATAAGTGTATAAGTGTATAAGTGTATAAGTGTATAAGTGTATAAGTGTATAAGTGTATAAGTGTATAAGTGTATAAGTGTATAAGTGTATAAGTGTATAAGTGTATAAGTGTATAAGTGTATTAGTGTATTAGTGTAGATTATAAGTGTAGAGTATAAGTGTATAAGGGTATAAGTGTAGAGTATAAGTGTATAGGGGTATGAGGGTATACGTGTATAAGGGTAAATGGGTAAAAGGGTATAAGGGTATAAGGGTATAAGGGTATAAGGGTATAAGGGTATAAGGGTATAAGGGTATAAGGGTATAAGGGTATAAGGGTATAAGGGGATAAGGGGATAAGGGGATAAGGGGATAAGAGGATAAGGGGATAAGGGGATAAGAGGATAAGGGGATAAGGGGATAAGGGGATAAGGGGATAAGGAGATAAGGGGATAAGGAGATAAGGGGATAAGGGGATAAGGAGATAAGGGGATAAGGGGATAAGGGTATAAGGGTATAAGGGGATAAGGGGATAAGGGTATAAGGGTATAAGAGGATAAGGGGATAAGGGGATAAGGGTATAAGGGTATAAGAGGATAATGGGATAAGGGTATAAGGTAACTAGAATACTAGAATACTGAGGATCTGATGTACTAGGGTTCTAGGGTAACAGGATAGGAGTATAAGGGTACTGACTTACTTGAGTATACGGGCTACTAGAACATAAAAGTACTTAGTATTTGAATAATAGAGTAATCGGGTATAGGGTGTATTTGGGACGACTGTGAGGACAGCAGGTGTTCCACAGTCGAGCATACCCAACTGTAGCTCTCTCGCACTTGTTGGAGCTGCCCTCGTTGTGGCGCTGGCAATGATAAAATGTTCATTACGTGTTGCCATGTAAATAGAAATTATGCATAATCACATAACTCATTCAGCCTCATGTTGCGTGCAACAAGCCACGACTGCAATTTGGGAGCGACAGACGAGGGGATGAGCGGAATAGGGATGTGTGTGTGTGAGTAGAAAGGGAAAAAAACAACAACTCGCTGGTCATTCAACGTTGGCAGACAAAGCGATGAAGCCCAGCGGAAGCGGGTCATCCCCCCCCGCTCCCCCTCTCTCCTCACTCGAGCACGACGACGACCACAACGAGGACGAGGCCGCTTCCTGGGCCGACTGAGTCGACAGAGAACGCAAAGTTGTGGCACTAATGCGAATGAACTCGACTCAAAGGACAGGACTGCCATTCAAAAGGCAGCGCGGACTATATATTTAGAAACAAACAAGAGCACAAGAAGAACAAGAAGAGGAAGGCAAAGACGAATTCACTGGGCGCATGCAGCTCGCACGGCTCCGCCTCGGAGTCTATTTCCGTGTGTTTGCCTCCTGAGTGCGCGTGTGTGTGGAAACGTTTCTATGCCGCAACTCCATCAGCGACTCCAACTTCATGTCTTCATGTCCCTTGCTCTTCCCCCACACCTCTGCCGCCTCAACCTGTCAGCCGTGCTGGCCACCCTGCTCGCGCTGCAGCCGCAGGCCGTAGGTGTATGCACAGAGGCGATACGAGTCGATGAAGCGATCCATGCACAGGCCGATGCAGCTCCGCTCGTTGCCGCTTAGATGATCGCGCGGCTTCGTCACGCACTTCTCGTAGCATTTGCAGGTGATGTTGGCCAGCAGCTCCTGCGCATTGGCCAGTGCTATCTGATGCTTCAGCTGGCGCATTATCAGCGCCGTCTCCCCCGCCCCGTAGTGTTCGCGGTCCATCAATGTTATCTTTCTGTTGTACAGCTGTGTATGTTGGGGTTACTGTTCAAAACTTCAATGTGTTTTTTACTGATTTTGATTTTGATTTTGAATTTAGATTTCAATGTTTTCTGCCAAATGTTTGATGTTTTCTGTGTGCCGAATGTGTGTAAGTGTGTGTTTGAGTGTGTGCAAAGGCAACTACTGTGGCGTCGAGATAAGTTTCATTTTTATTAGACTCAAGGTTAAAGCCCTAGCCCGGCATTGCGTGCCCCCGCACCGTACTCGGCGGCTTCGCCTTGGCCAGTGATGCCACCTGTGGCTTCTCTTGCATCTTCTCACGAGTCTTGTCTTGAGTCTTGTCTTGCGTCTTCTCTTGCAGCTTATCTTGCGCCTTCTGCTTCGCTTTCTTCAGCTCAAGGCCGCGCTTGACCTCACGCTGTATCCGCTTGACGAAGGCCTGCGCCACCAGATCGTACGAGTCCGCATAGCGATCTGCGCAGAGCAGTATGCAGCGCTCCTCGCGCTCGTTGAGCACCTCGTGGGGGCGTGCCACACACTTCCTGAAACAGTGGCGCGACAGCCTGCTGAGCATGTGCTGAATATCGACCTCCTCGGCAGCTTGCCTCACCTTGCGCTTGATCTCGTTCGTGCTCAGTGGCTTCTTGTTGCCGGCGACACTCTCCGTTAGTTCGACCATTTTGTGAGTTGAGAGTGTGTTAAAAAACCGTTAGGAAATTATGAAAATTATAGAAAATTGAACTTTGAATTTGTTTGCTGACAGCTGCGTCAAGCGGTACACTCTTCACTAACCAACACAGCACGGCCAACTGGGTGAAGGGCACGCGATGAGAGAGTTGACAGGGAAGGAAGCCGCGTACAAAGAGTTGTGGCACTATCAATTTGTATTGGCAGCATCGTACAATCATTTATCAACCTTACAGCTTGCCAGATTCTTGGCTCTTCTATCGATAGTTTCTGAAGTCAACGCTGCTCCATATACCTTTGTGCTTGGGTCTGTAACAATCGATACTTTCGATAGTTAATGAACTCCACGCTACTTTGTATACATTTGTGCTTCTGTATCTTTTCCGGTTGTAATCGATAGACCCTTGCAATTAACAATCAATATTGAAGATTGACTGGTTCTTAGCTTTACTATCGATAGTTCCTCAGCTCGACGTGGGTCGATACACCTTCGTGCCTTTGTCTGTTGACATCGATAGTTTCTCAACTCGACGCTACTTTGTATACATTTGTGCTTCTATGTGTTATCGACAGCACCTTGCAATCAATGATGAATACTGAAGAACGACTGGTTTAAGCTTTACTTTACTATCGATAGTTCCTGAGCTCTACGCTGCTCGATATACCTTCGTACCATGTTACTCTCTCTGCCAGAATATCTTCACTTTCGCCCACATTTCCCTCCTTCTATCTATCCCTCTAACCTTCGAATTATCTTATCGATTCAATTGCAATATCTCGCATCATTCTATCGCATTGCTGCCTTAGAAACTATCGTCACATATGCATACTCCATTGTGGCCAAAACTAGATCCTCATTCTGCTTAATATTTTCGGCCATCTTTGAAAGCAAATCCCCCCATCCCCGGGTGCGAGCTAAGCGAGCAGGTCTGGCTTCAATTAGTGCTCAGATTGAGACCAGTAGTAGTTAAACTGTCTCCCTGGCGTGCCACTCACATTGGCACTCAGTTTACCCACTCTGAAACGCACTCACACACACTCGCACACACCTTGAGCTGAGCTCACCAACTGTTGACAAGGCAGCTGAAAGGCTGCCTAGCCGAGCCTGGCCGTGCCTGGCCCGGCACTAATGCGTACTATGTGGGCCATTATCCGGCTCCTTCTGGTTGGTCGACTACTGCTTACATCAGTCTCTCTGTCCGTCAGTCTTTTAGTCTCTCTGTCTGTCTGTCGGTCTGTCCGTCTGTCCTTTGGCAGTTAAACCGCTTATGCTTACGCAGAGGCGAGACGAGTCGGCAGCCTCAACTGACTGAGTTCCAACCGAGATTTGCCTGCTGCAGGCTTTAAGTCCTTCTACAGGTGCCTACAGATTAAGGGCGGCGTAGGCAGCGGATTGCTGGGCATGCTAAAAGGCTCGTTCTGTCACGTTTTATATTGATATTTAAAAAAGCAACAACAACAATAATTGTGTGAAATGCAACAGTGAATGGGAAGGGGCGGGGCAAGAGGAAGGGCAAGGGACAACTACTAACAACAAATGGCTGAACAAATTTCTGCGCATTTCCCATTTGCCACTCGCGCTGTACGTGCCACGAGATGCTTCACAGTGGGCGAAAGAATGCGAAAGAGCGGAAGTGGATGAGGCAGAACCAACAAGAGTGTGTATCAAGTATTCCTTTATATAGTAGAGCAATCAGCGAAGGATGCGAAGATCAAAAAGTATCTTTTTGAAGCTCAATAGTATCTTTTAGATAGTAGAACTTACTTTCTGCAGCAGACAATCTTTCGAATTGTTCTGTAAACACAAAAAGAAACATCTTATAGATATAGAAAATGTCCTTTAGATTTTATACAAATTTCTCTCCTTTATCTTTGTGATTTTTTATGGAATTGCATCTATCCAAGAAATGCCTGAGACCGACTTAGGACTTCATGACTTCTCTATTTATTTTTCTCCACCTCTTTTTCTCTCTGTTTCTATCTCTTGCTCTCTTTCTCTGCCTCTTTCACACTTACTTGCTGTTCTTCCACCTTCAATCCTCTCTCTCTCACTTTTAAACTTACCTTACCTTCCCTCTCAAACCCCACAAATTGATCCGGATCTCTATAGCCTTCTCCCTTTCTGCAACTGTCTTCCACTGTGCCCATGATGGGGAACACCAAAACAACACTGCCTGCAAAGCAACTCTACTGGGAACCAGTAGCAGCAGCTAGAGCTACTAGCCCATCGGAAAACGGATGCAGGCGGCCACGTAGCAATGGAAATGGTATTGGCAACCAGCGAAGCCAGCAACACGGCACGGAAATTGCAATTGAGTGCAAATTGCTGGCCAGCAGGGCGTGCAGGGAGCGAGAGAGAAAGAGAGAGAGAGGGAGATGGGGAGATACTAAAGCAGGGCAGGTGCATTGCAAAGAAGTTTACAACTTCAGTGGGTCAACTGATAGAACCTTTGTCTGGCCTCAACTCAATGATTTCTAAATATTTCATAGGCTGCAGCGAATAAATCTGGTCGAGATTTGCGTGCCTGAGACTTTACGGATATTCCCGTAACTGTTGGCTTTAAGATGCCAGCAATGACAGCAGCTGGGCAGGGAGAGGGGGCGATGGAACTGGCTTTAAGGCCGATAAGAAGACTGGCAGCCCTTGGCTTCCACGTCAACGTCGACTTTGATACTCTGGCAAGGTAAACAAGTGGGTCGTCACACAACGCCCCCCCTGGCCACACCCCCTGCCCATACGCACAACGGGCAGACTTCACTTAAATGCCTCGCCCGCTGTGCCGCCTTTGTTTGCTCGCAACGGTAGCGGGCGCTGCGTGTCGATTGTCACGTTCGGGCGCGATTTTAATCGCGCGCAAAACGCTTGAAAAGCAACTTTAATTCGTGGCCCACGTGCCGTGGCTGCTTTTCAATTTAAATCCTGTTCTGCACACAAAAGAAGGCGTTGCCAGAGCAACGACAAGCTGAAGTGTTTGCGTATGTGTGTGTGTGTGCGAGTGTGTGTGTGTGCACATACGCATTCACATGTCTTTAAAGCAGCAAATGGTGCAGCATTTTAGCAGATCAGAGACGCCGCATATTGCTGCCAATTAAAATTGTTACTTCTAGACAAACACACACACACAGACACACACATACACACACACACGCATGTGTAGACGTATGTGTAATATGAATGCAATTAATCAGCTTAAATGATTTTCAAATTGAAATTCCCTCAAAGTTGGCAGTCGTCTTGAATAGATTGTAATGAAACGAATTTGTCCATTTATTGCACTTGCCTGCAAGTCAGAGATAATCTAGGCGGGCATACCCTGCACAAGACCAGTAAAATAGGGTATATACAACTCAGAGAGAGTGGGAGAGAGGGAGCAATTCAGGGCAGTGCCACTTTATACTCCCTCTGCAGTGTTATTCTCCCTCTTCAGCTGCCTGTAGATTGTTCTGTGTCTGCGTCTAGCATACCCTTTACTGCCACCTGCACTGGGTATACTGACATCGCTGGGCATCGTAATAACTAAATTGCACTTCAGAGCCAACAAAGCCCTTTGGTGTCCTGTGGCCTCAGATGTTTTAATTGGAATTTACAAAGTGACAAACACTTGCCGCACTGACATACGATATACGGCAGGCAGGTCTACGATATTTGTGCACCTGACAGCATGAATTATGCTCTGCCCCCCTTCCCCTTCCCACTCCCTTTCCCACCTTACTTTGAAGGTGTCTGTCTGGGCTGTCGAACGAGCAAATTGCGCAATTCGTTAAGGCGGGCGACATCATTTCGATTATATTTGCATATTTCTGGCATATCGAAAATCGAAAGGGACAAAGAGCTCAAAATAAACACAAATTGACAAATTGAGAGATTGCCAAATTGAGAAATCGAAATGGAGATATGGAGAAAATGAGGCTGCACTTGCAGTTGCAATAAAAACATAAAAAACTAAACGGAGAAACGTTTTATTATTGTTTGGCAAACAGGCTAATAAAGCAATTATAGCTATGATCGACTAGCGAATACCCTCTGGCATTGGGTTGCAATAGATATGCGGCCTTTTTATATTTGTATATTATATACATATATGCACATAAACATATGTACGTATCAATACACATTTATTATTTAATTAACAAACAAATTCACTTTTTATAGTTCTTGCTTGCACAGCAAATACCCTGTGATTCGTTAGCGATTGACTTGTATATCAAATTAATTAGAACTCAAGAATTGTTTTATAAATTTTGTGGCTTATCTCTTTATAAGTAAATGATTCAATCTAGTTGATACCCTATAAATTGTTTCAACTTCCCGCCTATTATATAATGTTCAATGTACTCTAGTTTTGTTTACACAATAAGTATAAAAGCTAGTGAAAATTGCCAAATGTAGATGAGTGCATTTTGAAACATACATTATTTCACAAAATATACCCTGTAAAAACGAAACTTCTTTATTTAAATAGAATAATGACCGTGCTCAACTGACAGTCAATTCTTTGCAATAAATGTTGGATCGGTTATATCTTCGTCTATCCCAGATTAGATTAGATTTAATTAAATGAGATTAAATAAAAGTTAAATTTAATAAAATTAAAATAATCTTAATTACTTAATGCTTAAATTTTTTTATAAATTTATCACTTTCTAAATTATTTTTTGTCAATTCTGTCGACTACATTTAGTTGACTTTAAATCAATTATATAAAATAAAAAATAAAAAAAAAAAATTTGACTAACTTAAGCGACTACAGAGGTATTTCTCTGAACATTACTAACAAAAAACCTCTCCTTCCCAGTAAACCCACAGGGTATTTCTATACACTTCACCTTTCCCACTTCGACTACAGGGTACCTCTGTGCACATACGTGTACCTTTAGTGTCTGTAAATGACAAACAAATAATACATTAAAGGCGTTGATTAAAATCTGAGCAAAAACACTGCGAAGAAGCAGCGGCCCCAGGGCAGTCTGGCGGCCCTGCACGAACCAAAAGCAAATAGCGACACCCTCAGCTCAAACAGTTGAGGCAGCTGCAGTGGGGGCATGAAGAGGATGGAGGGGAAAGGAGAGAGGAGAGCAGCGGGCACTGTTGCTGTTGCTGTTGCTGTTTTCGAACAGACAGTGCTCTCGGACGCATGCAGTGCGTCATTTATGCGGGCCGACACTCAGACAACGTCGGACAGACAGAGAAAGAGAGAGAGAGAGTGGGAGTGGGAGAGAGAGGAGAGAGAGAAAAAAAGAGGAAGAGAGACAGCTGCATATATCTATATAGCGCTGCGTATAAGCTCAGGTAAATAAGCTGCACTTTAAAGCAAACAAACGGAAAACTGCAAAGAGCCGCAACGCATCGTAATGTTTCGAGCACGAACCTAAAAGAGCCGAAAGCCAAGCCGAAGCCGAAGCCGAACATGAGCCAAGGTGTAGCGCAGTGTGGCGAACCACTAGCCAAACTCGAAACGTGTCCAATCTCATCGGGCGATAGGCCACGATTCGCCATGAAGCCTACCAAAATGGCAAACTGCTCAGCACGTCCGCTCTCTCTCTCTCTGTCTGTCTGTGTGTGTCTGTGTGTGTGTGTGGCAGAGATAATAGTGTGCAAGAGTGCCAGCGAGTGGGTGTATGTTTGTGTGTGTGTGTCGGTTTGCGTGTGTGTTGCCTGTCTGCAAATGTCACGAACAGGCGCACATAGAAAAATATTTTAATAACTTGTCGTACTCCATTTTGGTTGACCAAATGTTTTCATTAGCCCACAAAGCAGCGGGCAGCGGGAGAGGGTTGACAGGCTGTTGGAGTATGTAAAAAGTGTCGCTACTCCACCTCCTTACTCTTGCTTTTTTCTTTTATTTCCCTCTCTTTCTCTCTATCCTTCTCTGCACTGTTTTAATCTTTGTCTTTCTAGTCAACTCAATTTTAATCTCCATCGCTATCTTTTGGAATCTCTCTCTCTTTATCTTTCTATATTTGACTCTCTCACGTTCTCTCTTTCACTCTCTCTCTTTGTCTCTCTCTCTCTCTCTCATTCCCTCTCTCTCACTCTGTGCTCTTCACAGCCTCTCACTCGCTGTCTCTTTCTCCCATTCCTCCCTTTCTCCATACAGAATTAACTGCAAATCGCTTCAAGTGCAGCAGAGGAAGAGGCTGCTGTCACTGAAGTTGTAGGTAGATGAGGAGAGAGGGGGCGTGGCAGGTTGCTCAACTGAACATTGTTATTATTTTTAAAAGCGATTTTCGTGTGCCCAAAGCAGCTGCGCTCGTTAAGAGCACTAACAACAATGCCACGAACAGCAGCAACAGCAGCAGCAGCAGCCGAAACCCGAAATCGAACTCCAAACGGATCCCCCATGGTGTTGCCCAACTAAAGAGGAGGAGAGAAAGAGGGGGGGAGAGAGAGGGACATGTAGATTCACCTACGCCCATTTCTCTGCCACCCCGTGCACCCCACACATGCCACACGTCGCGGCAGTTGCCCCCACGCGATGTAAGTCATTTATTGAAAATCCACTGCAGTGGCCCAGGCAGGCATTGGGGGGGAAGGAGAAGGAGTGTGAGGCATGAGGGTGATCTGCTGTAGATATGAGGGACACGGGTTAAAGCCGGCCAGGCCGGGCAGGCGACCATGCGGGCAGCCGACTGCCGCCCAAGTATGACAAACAATAGCCAAATGGGTTTTTCCTACAACAACAATTTTTCAATATGTTCAAACAAAATGACCAAAAGAGTTGCCCGCCCAGAAGAGAGACAGACAGCGGAAGAGTGAGCGAGAGAGGGAAGTGTGCCCTGCTGCTGCTCCTGCTGCTGTAGTTGTTGTTGTTCCTGTTGTTGTTGTTGTTGCTGTGCTCGTTATTGTTTTTATTATTGCGCATTGTGCCCGCTGTCTGTCCGCGTCCACGTCCGCCTGCTCTGTTGGCCAAGGCTAAGAACATTCGTTGGTCGATTGTCGCTGCCATTAAGTGTGCATAAATGCGACAACAACAATAACAGCAGCAACAACAACAACAATACCGATAACAACAACTTCTGTCCATGGTTCGCTGAATGTTTGTCGCGGCCGCAGCTGCTGCAGCTTTTTTGCCTCAAACTTTAAATAAAAATTGGCAGAAAATAAATTTTAATTTCTGACATTGGCCGCTTGCAGAGCAATTGTTGCTGCTGGGAAATGGGAATTGGTCAGCGGGAAATGGGAAATGGAAAAGCGGACAATACCAAATGGGGGATTGATGTCGGGCAACTTTGCTGTGCACAACTACATAACGATGACGATAACGGTTAACGGTTAACGGTGACACATTTTGGGCACAGAATGTGCACGCAATTTCAATCAGCGCCAATTGAAAGGCGATTCGATAACGAATAATCGATAACGATTGCCATACTCCGATGAAGGAGGTGTCAATGTGTGAAGACATTGACATGATAATTATACTTTTCGATTACGCCTGCATTTCGATACCGATAAATGAGCTCGAATGACACAACCTCGCAACAAGCATCGGCTTGGTGTCGTTGGACCATTTAACGTCCAATAAGATGTGAAAAAAATAAAAAAAAATATATTGATCGTAGAGCAAGTCCCATTATAATCACCATCACTGTATGCCAGTTACGTATACGCAATGTGTGCGCGAACTCAGTTGAATTCAGTTGAATTGATGTGACTATCTATCTATCAAACTCCGCCTACGTATTGCGAATGAACATTTCACGTAACGTATACGTAAAGTGGACATTTGAAATTTAAATGCCTTTTTGATTGGGCTTTCGCTATCAAATTCGAAAGCGATTTCAATACCAATGGTCTAAAACTATCTCATAGTTTCATATCACGTGTTGTGCATTTAAAGGTTTAAAATCTCTTTCGATTCATCGTTAACTTTGTTGAATGATAACTTGAATGTCTGAGAACATTAAGCTGGTGCCTATTAAGCTGAAATTCAGGCATATAAATGCAGTAGAAGGTGCTAGGAGGCGGAGGAGAAGGAGGAGGAGGAGGAGCACTGGGGCAGAGCCAAACACATTGCATGCATAACTGCAGTTTGGCATGTAAATCAAATAAATGCAGTATTATATTCCATTATATGCTGCTCGGGGCGCAGTGAATGGAGAAGAAGCAGAGAGAGAGAGGGAGTGAGAGGGGGAGAGAGGGAGTGGGAACCGTAACGGAGTCGTGCAAGGTGCGGGAGCCATGCCCGGGGCCAGGTTCGGGCACAATTGCACTTTGCATTTTGCGTGCTAAACACAACGGCAAAAGTTAAAGCCAAACACACAAGTTTAGGAGAGAGTTGAGGCAGGGGAGGAGTCAAGGGAGCAGCAGGTGTAGTAGGAGCATGGGCGAAAGCACATTAAACATAATCATGGCCACATAAATATGGGAGTACTTCGTCCTGGTTCGGCAACTTTATTGATATTTGATTAAAGGCAGCAACAGCGGCAGGAGAAGCAAACTTTGCATGGCAAACAACGTGCACTTGCCGCGCTTGGGCAAACTGTGCAGAGAGTTTCTTCTACCTATAGTTATGCCATTACATTGAGTGCAAACGGGGCTGAGGTGGCCAGCAAGCCATACCTAAGCCGTTTGCGGCTTGAACTGATAAATCAATAAAATGTCTTGCACCTCATCATATTCAATGAGTTGGGTGGCAAGGAGAAGCCGCACAAGAAAACAGATATCGCATTCGGAGAGATAAATAAGTGAGTTTCTCCTATTACAAAGTGAACAATATGAGCAATGGGAGTATAAGGTGACAAAATAAATGTAATTTTGATCATAAAGGTATTATTTAAACGATGATTGCTGTGAAATATCAACGATATATTGGTAAAAACTATTATAAAAGATTTTGAAATAAGATTGAATAGTTTTTGAATTACGAAAAGACATTTTATACAGAAAATTCTTTAGGAAATTATACTTTTTTTTAATGAGATATCATTGTCAGGTTCTCAAAGAAGTGATTTAGAAACAATATTATAAGGGAGAACGAACAGTTTGAATTCAGTTTGAATTTGATGTTTGCCAGCAGCTCGAGCCAAAAGAGCAGACTTCTTAGCCAAGGGCAAAACATTAACACAAAGCACTTGAAATCATTAGGGATTGTTAATAAGAGATAAGAGGCGGGAAGGGGTGAAGGGGGCAGAGCGAGAGGGAGGCTGTAAAACTAATTGAAACTCGTCACACTTGAGCTGTCAACTCGCAAATCGAAATAGAAATTCCAAATGAAATGTTACAAAATGTCAATAAAGCTCGAATTTATTGCGGACATTAAAGCAGGCAAGTAAGTGCATGTGTGTGTGTTTCTGTGTGTGTGCCTGTCCATCCCTGCGGCATTTACATATGTAAGTTCATTGCATGCGAATCCTGGCAAAATACTCGTAAATGAAATTTGCCTCTGTCAAGCGCAAACGATGACGAGCTGACGATGTCCTTGTAAATACCATAAAGAAATTGTTGCCCCATTCCCAGTCGCAGCCCGTTCGACGATGTGCACAGAACAGACCAGAGGCAGCTTCGGAGTCTGAGACTAGCAGGGAGAGTCGGCAATCGCCATCATCTGCTTCCTTCGTCGTGCTTCTCTTCGAGCACAGAGGCAGTCCTAGCAATGCCCACAGCCTACGGGAGACTACTGACAGGAAGCCCTGCGAAATGTTATTTATTGGAATTGTGTAATAAATGTGACCGAGAAGTGTACAAGACATGCACGAAATGCAGCAAGCAGCAGGCATCAGTATTCAGTATT
Organism: Zaprionus africanus; assembly: GCA_018151435.1. NCBI lineage: Eukaryota > Metazoa > Arthropoda > Insecta > Diptera > Drosophilidae > Zaprionus > Zaprionus africanus. The sequence continues at coordinate 3,988,697 of JAECXB010001995.1, forward strand.
CAGAAGCACCCTTCAGCCTGTCCCGTCCTGCCCCCTTTGCCGTTCCTTCTGCCCAATGTGTTCCAGCACTCGGCCGAACATCCTTCCGTTTGGTCTGTTGAACTTCTTGAAATTGACCAAATTTAAATGTGCAAAATCAACACACAGCCCTCGAATGCCATACACTTTCGAACAGCGCAATCGGCTATAGCTTTTCGGTTTATTATTTTTATATATATACAATATATATTAAATTTATAAAAGCTCAAAAAGTTCATCATGCAAATACTTCAACTTTGTAATTGATCAAGAACCTATAGCTTTGTTCTGAATGCATCATATTCATATAAACTTGAATATGTTGTATGGTGAAATGGCTGAAACACTGATATATACATATTCGATATATAATTATAAATAGATCGCGGATATTTCAGTACTGAACACGAATATATAATTACGGAATGACTCCGGCACCTGTGCGCTGCAAAAACCTAATCACGCCCCCTCTGCACGGCTTTACTTCCATTCTCCTTTTAACCTTCTCAACTGTTAGGGCGCATGATGCACGCTCAACATGTTGACACACATGTTGCACGCCACATGTTAAGTCTCAGCATGTTGAGTTGCAACTGTTACGCAACTGTTGAGTTGCAACTGTTGAGATGCAACTGTTGTGCATTTGTTGATTTGCAACTGTTGAGTTGCAACACTTGAATTGCAACTGTTGTGCGACTGTTGAGTTGCAACTGTTGGGCTGCAATTGTCAAGTTGCAACTGTTGAGTTGCAACAGTTGAGTTGCAACTGTTGAGTTGCAACTGTTGAGTTGCAACTGTTGAGTTGCAACTGTTGAGTCGCAACTGTTGAGTTGCAACTGTTGAGATGCAACGTTGAGTTGCAGCTGTTGAGTTGCAGCTGTTGAGTTGCAACAGTTGAGTTGCAACTGTTGAGTTGCAACAGTTGAGTTGCAACTGTTTTGCACCTGTTGAGTCGCAACGTTGAGCTGCAACTGTTGACTTGCGACTGTTGAGTTGCAACTATTCCGCAACTGTTGACTTTTCGATCGCAATATCCAAGACTTGTCGTTTTGTACGGTATGTGAAGACTTTTCAAATGATTTGTTGAATTGCCCAATACGAGCTCATAACCGCGAATTCCTAAAGATGTCGCGCCATATAATTTTGCCATATATCACTCATAACGTGTGACATATGAAATAAAAAGTAAACTTATCAAAAACATATTGTCAACTTGTACTCGACATCATTGCCAGCTCTACGCGCTGTCAACAAGGTTCAGTTGGGTGGTACCTCATGCCACACAATAATCACTCTGCCCTCATGCCATATGTCATATATATGGCATTTCAATTACCAGAGCCTAACAGACAAACGTTCTGAATCGATTCTCGATGGCTCGTTATGGGCCAAGCAGCAGCCTAATCCCGCAGCTGATCGAAGCAGTTGGAGCAATCGGAGTGCTTAAGTCGTCACAATTTGTGTCCGACACGGAGTGACACGGACTCGTGCACTCACGGACACAGCGCAGGAGACAAGGAGAGGGAAGAAGTAGCCGAGAAAACACTTAGCCAGGGGCAGCACCCATTCCCCCAGAGACTTGTGATACTTGTGTCTAACTGTATGCTAGATTCTCAGGTTGACAAAACGGAAACAGGTCCCTTGAGCACCGACGCTTTGACTGCGCCCCCAACTCGCCTGCCAAGTGGCAAGTGGCAAGTGACAAGCGCACGTATGTAGTAGGACACTGCACACACACACACTCACACAAGAAGAAAGCTAGAGGTACAGAGGAAGATACAGAGACAGAGACATACATAGCTCAACTGAGCAGACAGGCAAGAGCAACAGCAGCAGGCAAGGGGCAAGCAGCATGGATAGGAGTGAGGGGAGGGGGTGGTATAACGTGCAGTGTATGTTACCACTGGGACGCTTCGGTACATTCGTGTCGGCTTTGGGCTTTGGCTTTGTACCGAAATTTCCCATCGATTTGATTTATATGCAAAATATTTAAATTTTATTGCCAGTTTGCATATGGACCGGGCACGGGCCCATGTGCTGGCCCAGGCTTAAGTGAGATCGATAGTTGTAGGTCTGTTTAAAAGGCTATGCAATACACGAGCACACACATGCACAACCACACACACGGGCAGGACACAGCAAGGGGCGCATATAAAGACGAGCATCGCAGCAGCTGAGCCAAAACGCTGGCCAGCCTCATAAATTATGCAGTTTTTGCCCATTGAAATCGAAACTGAAGCGTAAACACACACACACATACGCACACGCACACACCGAGGGGCAGCTGGAGAAAGTGTTGTGCAGGTAGAGCACAGCTGTGTGTGTGTGTGTTATTTATTCATGCTCATGTTCCCCAATATCGTTTATGGTGTCATTTGCCACTGACTGCAGCTGGAACAGCACGAGGCAGCGTAAGAGAGACATTGATTATGCTAAGTTCCCACGTGCCAGATATCTTACTCTCTCACACTCTCTGTCTCTGTTTATTTAATTCATGTGACAGAGAAAGAGAGAGAAAGAGAGTTACGGTTCAAGATAATCCGATAGGTTTATGTTTACATTGATTTACAGGCTGTACTTGACCTACAACTGACTGAAGAATCCCTTGCCAGACATATGACACTCATATTTAATATGACTTTACCTCATTGAAATATGTTATCTTTTTTTGTCTAACTTGCTTTATAAGTATATAAAAAACTATTTGTTGTAATACAGATGTTTCAACATTCAACAGTCTTCAATTCCAAGTGCTACCGGCTCAGACTGTGTGCCAGATATCTGTTACGTCATCTTTTTATTCCCATATTGGCTTCTTGTTTACCAAAAAATAACACTTGTGTCAGACGTATGACACGTAATATTATTTTGTAGACATTGTAATATGAAATGTTTATCTGGTTACTCGTTCTGTGTCACATCTGATACAGATATCTGGCACATTGTCATACTTAACCCATTTTTCAACTAAACTTCATCAGATATTTGATATGTTACAGTTCCCACTCAATAACAATTGCCAGATATCGGACACGTGCAGCTGCCAGACAGACTTAATAACCTATGTCATTTCAGACAACCAGAGATCAGGGCGCCACGCCCATGACCGTGCTGACGCCATAGACTGTCCCATAAAACCGCCCACAAATGTCGGTGAAAAGGAAACTCGTTGTCGACGGCGTCGGACACTGGCACGGGCGCATTGCCAAGAGTGTCATCCGAGTGCCGGGTGCGGAGTGTGGAGTGTGGAGTGCCTCGTTGAACTTGTTTTTTTGCTCTTGCTCATTTTCCTGTTGCAAGTTGCCAGTTGCAACGCAACGCAGCGAAACGCAAAAAGCGCTGCATGAAAAACTTTGCTCATTTTTCATTACCCCAAACGCCCCCAAGTAGGCGTGTCAAAATTATGTTGATTGTTGATTGCCGGCCAAGGAAATAATTAAGCGCAGCATCAGCAACCAAGTCGAGCGCGCCGAGTGAGAGGCAGACCGAAAGGGAGTAAGAGAGACAGACGATGTTGGCACTTGGCGCCCAGTCAAAATTTGCATGTGGCAACAAAAAGCAGCAGCAGCCAACATTGTCAACAGCAATGCGATCTGGTGGCACAGTTGCTGCAACTGTTGTTGCCTTTTTGCTACTGCTTATCCTCGTCCTGCAGTTAGTTTTTGGTCCTCGCTCGGGTCTTAATCTAATTAGCAAGCTACTCGGCCAAGTTTTGATTTACATTCCTCGGCTCGATTGCAGCGAGATTGTTGTGCAAATTAGTCCTTGTTGCTCTTGCTCTTGCTGTTGCTGTTGTTGTTGTTGTTGTCAGTGCCAGTTGACTTATTTGGCAGGACTTCAGGATGTTGCAAGTTGTTGCCTTGCTGACCTCCATGGCTTGCCTCTCTTTCGCTCCCTCTCCCTCCCAGTGTCTACCTTAAAGTGTTGACTCATTGGAAACTTTGTTCAATTAAGTGATGACAATATCCTTGAGCGAGTTTGCTGGCAAAGTTAACACTCAACCTGAAAGATAACTCCACTTTTAAAGCAATGGAATCAAGGCACAATTCTGTCAAAGAGTAAAATTAATAGGAATTGTTTGTGAATTGTTAATCTTAACTAGCAGTTAGCAAGCAAGTACGAATTGAATATTAATTAAAAGTTGAGCGTACTTTAAACTATTGAAACTTAAAAATAACCATAAGTTAAAGAGTTAACTGCACTAATCGAATCTTTACTGCGCCAAACGAATTTTAATCGAAGTTATCTCTCAGTTTAAAAAAAAACTATTGCTAAATTAAAACTTAGATGCCATTGGAATGGTAAGTGCTTATTCTCTTAGTGGTTTGTTAACTATCAGTTAAAATTTGATTTAAACTAAACGGAATTGATTTCAAAGTTAACTATGAAAAAACCGAATCCTTCGAAATTTAACTCTTACTTTTGAAATACTCTTTCCATTTAACTTTAAGTCTACATTTCTTGTTGCTGTAGTGCAAAGTTAACTGACAATTAAATTAATCTTGTTAATCTTAACTGGCAGTTAGCAAGCAAGTACGAATTGAATTGGTTTGTTAACTTACAGTTTAATTTGTTTTTATTTAAATTGATTTTATTTCCAAGTTAACTGTCAAAGAGCCGAAGCCTAAGAAATAATAACTCTTACTTTTGAAATACTCTTTCCATTTCTACATGTCTTGTTGATTAAGTGCAAAGTTAACTGACAGTTAAATGTTTTACTGTAGTTGGAACTTAGCAAATGAGCTGGTAATGTAAACCTTTTACTTCCGCTCTCTTGACTCTTAAGAAGGGTGCACTTTAAACACCGTTTAAATATATACACGATAAGGTTGTTAACTACATTTACTTCCGCAGAGCTAACTAAACCGTCAACATTTACAGCAAATTGCGGGCTCAGTCGTAATCCCAGCAAATAATATCAAACAGAACAACAGGTAGACTGTCCTAATGGAATAAAACAGAAACAGAAAACAGAGAGACAAGTAACGGGAAAATAATGCTGCTGCTGCTGCCATCTGAAATCAGTGCTTCATCAGCAGCTGCATGTGCTGGCGAAATCCAATTGGAATCACAGTTTGATTTCAGTTTGGTAAACTTTCAACTAATTTCCGCACAATCGCCGCCAAATCCGAGCGAACATCAAATCGAAACGACCAGGGAACACACAGCACACTGCTAAATTAGATCGATCAATGGAACCAGCCACCTGCCACGCCCCCTGCATAGCCCACACACCCTTTGGCATCGACGAGTTACGCTGTTTTCACAACGGGCCAGCCAGCAACAGCAGTGGCATTATTACGGCTGAATGACATTTTATCGCATTTCATTAGCAGTCGACAGAGGGAATGCCAATGGAAATGGGAAAGACTCTCCCCCCCTTATTGGGGGGGGACTGTACGAGGGTCTGAAAATCCAATTCCATTTTACAATTCGTCGCACTTCATTTGCAAATTTGCGAGTGCGACGCGATGTCGATGGTTTCGCGTTCGATGCAATGAAATTCGTTGACTATTTCTTTTGTAACCTTTTGCCAATCGCAAAGGTTCAACAGTGAACCTAACCGATAACTGAAATCAGACCTAACCTAACCAGAGCAGAGCAAAGCAGAGTCGGTCGGCAGGCCAAAGCAAACAATGTGACACGCCATGTTGACAGCAATTTAACGTTTCAGCTTGACCTACGTCCCCCATTCCCTCTTCCCCTCTTGCCGCATTATCAACTCCAACACGAACACCTCTCGGCAATCCTAATAGCATTTTATTTATTTATAACAAATTTACTGGGTGTCCCAAGTGCTTGTCATTTGTTTGGATTTTCCAAATGATGCAAATATTTAACAAATTACTCGCACCACCCTCGGCACCGCCCCACTCTGCCCCACGCTGCTCTGTCCCGTGATAAGCCATAAGAATTTTTGGCTTTTCATCCTGAATAAATTAAAATGCCAAAAGCTCAACCAAAATTGTGTGTGCGGCTTTTGGTAGTTGCTGTTGTTGTTGTTTTTTTGCATATTAAAGGCAAACAGAGCGTTCAAATTTTTGAAAATATTTATAAAATTCCAAAATGTCCTCGAAAACTACTCGGCATTTTACAGTAATTGCAATCGGAACATGATACCGAGCGATAAGCACAGCAGCTGGCCGTCGAAAACAGCAATCCACTTACCACACAAAACAAAACAATGGAAACGATAATAAATTATCGTACAGAGCGAGAGAGAAAGAGGGAACCGAGACTATTAAACTGAAAGCTACCCCGTGGTGGTAAGAGAAAATATCTGCCTACTGGCGACAACATTAAGTTAACTTTCCATTAAAGTGTCAGAAAATGCTTCAACTAAATTGATATCGATTGTTTATCGAATGTGGTGAAAAGCAAAGCACGCTATTATCGAATGTTTCCCGGCATAGTTAATCGCTTAAACGTAGTCATGTTACACTGTGTGTTATACAGTATCTTATATATATATCATACTAATATATCATATATTACCGTTAACACATCTATCAGTCAATCGATCAACCGATAACTTAAGCCCATCCTTCCTTGGCGACATTTGCCAACTGTAGTTGATGCAAAATACAATCGAACCTGCATCCAAGAGTCATGTTAAGCTGTGTAGTAGCAGATGACTTGCATATCGTAATTATGTAAAATATATAATCGATAATACATCTGTAAATTAATCGATTTATCGATAGACATAGTTAATACTTCCTTGGCGACATTTGACATGTTAAGCTGTGTGTAATACAGTATCTTATATATATATCGTACTTTTATATAATATATTACCGTTAACACATCTATAAATTTATCGATCAACCGATAACTAAAGCTCATCCTTGGCTACATTTGCCAACTGTAATTGACGCAAAATACAATCCAACCTGCATCCAAGAGTCATGTTAAGTAGATAGTTATAGATATCTTGTATATCGTAATTATGTAGAAAATGTAATCGATAATACAGCTGTAAATCAATCGATTAACCGATAGACATAGCTAATATTTCTTTGACGACATTTCGAGCCAGCATCCACAAGTCACTTCCTATCGACTACGTGAGTATTTGGTGCATCGATTAATATTTCCCAAAGTTTAACAGGAAATATATAGTAGACTTTACTTTAAAGCAAATTTCCATAGTTCCGTTTTGAGAGCTGGTCGAAAAAAACTGTTGGCACAAGTAAATCAATTGGATGCCATTAATATGCGTGGCATTCGGGAAAAAGCTGGAGCAGAGTAAGCGACAGGGACAGGGCAAGCCGGGAGGGTCAGGCGACAGAGGGATGGAGGAAGGGAGGAAAAACATCGAGTCGGCAACGGAAGAGCCTTGCCTGCAATAGGAGGATTGGGAGTTGAGTAAGGCCGAACAGCTGCTGCCATAAATAGCACGCGCAGAATATGTTGCCTCACCTCCGCATGGAATCCACCTACGCGTGTGTGTGTGTGTATAGACTGCCCAGCAAGGTGTAAGCGAAATTTGCGGGGCGTGGCATGCCAAAAAGCTGGCGAACCGTAGGTGGTCCTGCCTGCTACCTGTAACCTGATTTCGATTTCGATGCTCTGGCTCTGACGCTGGCTCAAGCACTGGCTCCAGTGGTGGCTCTGGCTCTGGCTCTGGCTATGAGTCTGGTATGCCCACAAGTTATGTAGCATCACTTTATGCGTAAATGCAAATTAAATTTTCACTAAAGGAAAACACAACGAAGGAAAACCAAATGAAACAAAACGAAACGCAACTCAAGTCAATGGAAAATTGGAAGTACTGGGGAAAAAAACAAACGCAGCTTGAGTTGATTTCGAGTTGATGCTCTTACGCAAGCCAAAAGTTCTTACATTTTGTGAATGACTTCAGATCAGTTATGTAAAATAATTATGGCATAAAGGATATTATATTTATTTTATTTATTTATTTTTTTTTTTATTTAAAGCCAACTATGGTCAGTCGAGTGTTTAAAGTAAAACAATTAATTTAATTTGTAATAATAAGAATTAATTAAAAGGAAACTTAAATAAAAAGAAAACAATTTAATTAGAAATTTTTGGATTCGATTAATATGGGAAGTATCTTTAAGAAGCAGCAAATACATGGATGAAAAAATGTATTTTTGCAATTTTAAAAAATAAAATAAAAAGGGAAAAGCTACATAGAGTATATAAAGAATTGACTGTATTTAATATTTCCGTTCATTTTTGATAGTTCTAAGATAATGTAGAAGGTGTTAAGTTAAAATTAAATTAATGATAAATTCCACATAACTTATAAATATAGGGAAAGTCAGTGGATAATGCAATAAAAAGAAGAAAAACAAGTAAGGAGTTTTATTAATAATATGTGAATAGCACAAGAAACTATCTAGGGATAATATGATACTTTACTTCCAAATACTTCTACAATGGTGCATATAAAAATATATACATTACTAGTTACTTAATCATCGTATAATGCAGGGAAATATGTATGTGTATTAATATATATTTTACTATTATAAAATTATTATCTAGTATATATTATTTTATTATTGTTATATATTATTATTAGCATTTCTTCCTTTACTCTTTCGCAACTTGGAGAGAGTGTTCGAACTTCGGCTAATGCCAACGGTTGCTTCTGCTGCTTGTTGTTTTCACTCATGTTTTCGGTATTTTTGAGGTTGGCGCACGTTCCACTGCCACTGGCTCTGGCTCTGCCTCTGCCTCATCATCATCTTTGGATACAGTTTCTTATTCTGATTCGGTTGTTTTTTTGCTTGCTCTGTTGTTGTTGTTGTTATTATTGTTGCTGCTTGCGCCTTTTTTATTTTATTATTGCTTAAATTTACGCCAAGAGCAATAAAATATTTTAATGGCCACATAAAATGCTGCAGCATTTGAAAATAAAATCATGAACACAGGACTTACAGCGGACTAAGGAGGGGGGGTCCACAGGGCTAGAGGGTGCAGAGAAGAAGGCGTAGCTGAGTGTGCGGGGGGGGGCGTACAAATCAGAAACGTGTTTCGGTTTGCTTTGTAGTCCGGCACGCTGTGTTCGCTTCGTGTGCGTGCGGTGTGTGTGCCTGTGTCTGTAAGTATCTGTGTCTGTGTGCTGTGCCTGCTTTATGTTCGGTCCGACGGCAACGGCGAAAAACAATTTGCCAAATGAAAACGCGTCGCAAATATTTGGCGCGTTTTGTGCGCGTTTCGTGCGCGTTTATTTACAGCGCTAGCGTGGCGCAAGAATGCAAGCAGCAATTTCTACATTTTAACACGAACGAACACACTCGGCAAAAGGGATAAACAAATAAACAAATAGCAAAACAACGTTTATTAAACCGATCAACAACAACAACAGCCGCAGCAGCAGCAGCAGCAACAATTGAATGCAATTAAAAAGTTGCCACAAGAAATTCAATCAAGTTGCACGAGGCGACCGCATCGCAACAACGCACCCGTGGCCCGTGGGCCATCGAAGCCGAGTGTCCAAGTGCGAGCCACCACATCCCCAACAACAACAACACCTGCCACCTGCCCCCTGCCACCTGGCATCTGCTACCCATCAACGCCGTACCTTTCTGCCCACCTCCCTTGGCACCTTGTAAACACTGAGCCAATTAAACGCTCATTAAGTGCGCATTCGCCGTGTGCAAAGGGCAGCGGCAGCGACTGAATGGCAAGTGCCACAGGGCAAAGCAGGGGTAGAGGTGGACAGAGAGGGAGGGAGGTTAAAGAGTGGCAGACAAGAAGGGCCAAGGAGTCGGGGGTAGGTCCGAGTCGGTTTGGCTGTCTCGAGTTAATTTTAAAGCACAGTTTCCGGCGCAGGTGAAGAGTCGCGTCGCCATTGCCTTCAGGCAGCAACAACAACAACAATGGCTATAACAACAGGTAAATGCGTTCAAAAGTTATGTGTGCTTTGCTTTGCTTTCTTTTTTTCTTTCGTCACGCGCTTTTTTTATGCTGCATCAAGTTTTATCCTTCCCCCTTTGTTATTCTCTCCTCTCTGCTGCCCCACTTCGACGCCAGACGTGTCCATTTCTTGGCCTTTCTATGGCCCGGAAACGGATGTCACACCACCACCTATAAACTGGACAATCCCCTTTTTGTTAGCCTCCCTCTCTTCCGTCCTGCTTCCGGCTTGAGCCGCGCGCAACCCACATTTGATTTGATTTGTTTAATTTAGCTAAAATTCAGGTCAACTCGTACTGTTTGCTGTGCAAATGATGTGGAAATCATTTGTATGGAATCATCCTGTAGACAGGGAAGCACAAGCTTTATTATGGATATATATATTTAACAATACAAATATATAAAAAGACAGTTATGATGTGTTTTTTAGAATCCCTATAGTGCCTTTTGTCCTACAGATAGAAACAGATTATATAGAATTAATTGCATGGGGAGAACCTCTGCCTTTCATGTATAATAACTTTTTATGGATGCCAGCTACGCTTTACAAAATAATTATAAAATATTAGAAGCGAGGAAAAATAAACAAAAGTCAGGAAAAGGGCTTAGCTTCTGATGTTCCAATGTGCTAAAGTTCCTTTGAAGGTTGAAAGTGCGCCTAAACATAATATGGAATTATAAAACTATATATCTCTGAAATATTTGTTCCTTGCACATATTCCTGGAATAAAGGAACAACTTTATTGACAGTATATTAAAAAAAGATTCACTTGGGCAATTAAATACCGCCTTACTAAGAGATTTGTTTAGACTAGACGGAAAAAAGAACAGATCTGATCCACAAAAAGCCAAACCTGTCAGCCATCATTATTCATTTACAGGGTATTCTATTTATTACTTACTTTCTTTTATTTCGATGCATGCGCAAGTTAAACTACTTGTATATACAGTTGTATATAAATTTATATATTTATTAATATACATACATATATTTATAAGTGTGTGTGTGTGTGTGTGTGTCAAAGTACAAGCTTACCGCCAGCATCCGCTTTTGCTGTTATCGCTTCGCGAAAAAATAAAGCATTCAGTTGAGTTTAAGCCTGTTGTTGCTACTTCACTTCCGGGGCTGCCACTCACGCACGCCGCACACCCAAAGACACTCCACCCTCACCCCTCTACCCCTTCACCCTTCAGCCACTTTACTGTGTCGCGTCGCACAATGCGCCTTAGCCACTTTCATGTGATTCTCTGTCAATTTAGTCCCCGCGAACGCGTCTCGACTGTTAAATAAAGAGGCTCCCCCGTCCTTCTCCCCTTTCCACTATATGCTCTCCATGAATCCTGTCTTTGTCCCTGCCCCCCTCTCCTTTGCTGTTCAGCTGCTGCAGCTGCTTCCTCTGCCTGCGCATTGATGCCAGTAATCCGTGCGATGTCTCCGTCAAATGTGCCTGTTATGCGAGCCATATTTGCTAGCCACGCCCCTCTTCCCCCTGTCCCTATGCCCCACTCCTTCGCTTGAGGAAGTATCATCGCCTTTTTGGCATTTACCAAGCTGCAACATGCTGCAGCTGCCAAGATGAAGCGGAACAAACAGAAGAAGAGGGGAGTAGGGCCAGGAGGAGGTTGCGGAGTGGAAGAGGAAGCAACTGAAACGGAGAAGACAAAGCAAATGACAGAAGCTGCAACTTCGATATCAATTGCAGCAAATGCAACTCGACTCGACAATGTCGTCGCCAGCTGCCACGCCACCTCTCCCCCTCTGCCTCCCTCTCTCTACACTTCAACCTCATCCACGCATCAAAGTCAGGTAACCCATCTCCTTGTGGGAGCGTGGGCAGGAGGATGTCAGAGCGCCTTCTGCTTAGTCGCCTGAGAGATGGATGCCTAATGGATGCCTGAAGGATGCCTCATGGAGCACTGATGGATGTTCAGCTCCAGCTGAGCTCAACGCTAATTAAGCTAACGTCGCCGCTGACAACGGCCATCAATGGCAGCAAAGGGCATCCTTGAATGGCCAAATGAGAAACACATTTCAAGTAGTTTAAAATTAACTTGAAATCAAATGAACAGAATACGCAAGATGGCAAAAATATCTAAGATATATAGATGATATAAAAAGTGACATGGGTAAGATTTGAATTACCCATGCCACTTTTTATACCCTTCGACCATTGAAAATGTTCAAAAAGGGTTTACTAACTTTGTGCAAATGTATGTAACAGGCAGAAGGAGGCGTGGGAGACTCCACAAAGTGTATATATTCTTGCTCAGGATCACTAGCCAAGTCGCTAAAACCGTGTCTGTCTGTCTGTCCGGATGTCTGGATGTCTGGATGTCTGGCTGTCTGGATGTCTAGATTTCTGGATGTCTGGATGTCTGTATGTCCAGATGAACACACAAATCTCAGCTATTATAAAAGCTAAAGACACCAAATTTGGCATGAAGGTTTCTGTTGAACCGGGACAGGTGAAGTTTATTTCAAATGTTGAGTGCCACGCCCCCCGCCCACGCAAATCAATAATTTCATCTTTAAAGCTGATTTGCGAGCGACATATAAAATATACAACATTCTGAGTAAGACCATACTTTGCTTATTATAATACCAACATAATGTCGAAATTCCATTCCGATCGGACACAGAAGTAATTAAGCAAAAACCTTGTTCGCTTTGATTTTGTATACAGACCAGCATGCTGTGACGTCATTGCAATGCTCATGTATGAAAGAAAAGGAAAGAGAATGCGAGCGCGTAGCGCCATCTTTTGTTCTTCTCTTCTTTTCTATGCACACGCAATTTTTGCATTCAAACGCACACACACATACATACATTTGTGCTTGACCAATGAAATGATACCCGCATATACACGTATTCATACACAGACGCATATAAAGGCTTACGTTACGATATTTCTAGTAAGTAGAAGTATTGTACAATTATTGACTCTTTACGTTTTAAAAAGGTCGAAGGGTATCCCACTGTCGTGTGCCGCTCGACTGTTGCTCTAGTTTATCCCTTACAATGAAAGCAACCCATGCAAAACACAATTTCCTCTGCAGTTTTCGTGCCAAACTAATCAGAAATTGCACATTATATATCATTATTTAATATCCGCAATGAAAAGTGACTAATCTGTTTCTTAAATAATCAACAATAATAATTCTCATTAGCAATAGATAGCAATTATTCTTGGCTCACAACAATTTCCTTCGTCCTTCGTTCTTCGCTCTGATCTATTGTAATCTGTATAAAATCATCTCGATTTATAAAAACATCCAAGGCATCTTATGTGTTTCGCAAACTAATCAAATATTTCACACATAACTCGGTTAAAGGGGGAGAAGGGGGAAGAGGGCAGGCAAACACAGGCTGTGATGATTAATAGGCCAAGAATCTGCACGAGAAGGGAGCAGAGAATGCCTCAAATTGATGTTGATTACAATTCATCATTAAAATGCAAATAGGCCACAACAGCGAGGGCTGAAGAGAAGCGAAGGGAGAGCAGGACTTTGACACTACGGAGAGGATTATCAACGAGGTGTGGGGGGGGACAGTAAAACCTAAACAAACAAGAGGCCGCAAATTCCATTGGATATTCGACGCAGAATCAATGCGCCTCCGTTTGGCCTCCCGACCTCGACCCGATCCGGATCCCGACCCGCCCCGTCAACAAGGGCTTTCACTGCCAATTTGTTTACATGCCAAGCCCCCCCTCACACCCGCTGCCCCGCTGCCGGACTGTGTCCCACTCGTGCCTGGTCGCCTCGACTCGCTTGCCCGCCTGGTTCCGCTGATGGCGTTATTTATTGTTATCAGACACTCGAGCACATAAAACATTTTATCACTTGCCAAAGCGCCGCTTCGAACAATTCCCCAGCGGGACCAGCAAGGCAGCAGACACAAAGAAGAAAGAGGGCAGAAGAGAAGAAGGGAGAAAGGGAAAAAATGATTATGCCTTATGTCAGAAGCCGGCGACACGAGCGGGCCAGACGTCAGCGCTGAGGGTTAGCGTAAGGCAAGACCTGACCGGACAGTCCGGACAAGCCGGACAAGCCGGGACAAGTCGGGACAAACCGAGACAAGCCGGGCAACCGGGACAACCGGGTGAAACTTCATCAGTCAATGTGAAAAAAGAGTGTTGAATGCAACGGCGGGCGAAAGTTGCAAGTTGAAGTTGAACGGAAACGGATATAACGCGTCGTTGCCTGCTCCCGATCCAGCTCCGGCACCGGCTCCGTCTCCGGCTCCGGTACGAGCTCTTTATCCTCTCGTCTCCTCTATCTTTAAGTAATTTGTGTGCGCTGCGCCGGGTTGGGCAAGGCCGGAAACGTGCATTGTGCACAGCGCGAAATGAGAGCACAAAGCGCACGAAGGGAAATCACATTTATGTCTAACGCGTCTTCCCTTTTCCCTCCTCTCTCTCTCTCTCGTTATGTTGGAAGATGGGAAGGGAACTTCAGCTCACTTAGCAATGATTAATTAAGCCCGAAGCGCACGCCTTCGCTGCCGTAGACCGCCAAATGTCCCGTCCGGATGTGGACGTGGTAAGCGTGCCAGGCCAGGCCGTTGACCTTGGCACCATCTACGTCTTGCGCTAATTGGTAATGAGCCAAGCTTATGAGGACCACAAATTAAGTATTCGCCCAATGGGCCGAGCGAAAGTTTTGGCCTAGATATCAATTCCTGCTCGACTAGACAAGGTTGACAACGATGCGGGGTTTCGACATTTGATTCACCAATAGCTGGGCAAGCTGTTACAAAACAAGTTAAAGCAACACATATCAAGAATATCATATAAGTCCTAGGCTATTTATCCCTTATCTCAGCTAACAAAAGCTAAGACAATTAAATAAGGCAAACTACATTCTAGTTAAACTTTAAGCACATGCTGGCAACTTCAACACAATCGAAAAATAAATAAAAAAGTTATACAGGACTTCCCAACTTAACCTATTCTATCTCAACCATGTTTACCTTATTAAACTCATCATCAGTCATGTCATGTGTTTAAAGTACAATCAAACCTCAACACTACTAAACATGTAGGGTTAAGAACTTGTTGTGTTGTCTTAAGTAAAGTATCGAAAATAAGACAAACAAGAGCAACAGTCGAGCGGCACGCGACAGTGGGATACCCTTCGACCTTTCTTGAAACGTAAAGAGTCAATAATTGTACGATAATACTTCTTAATAAAAATATCGTAACATGTAATCCTACATCAGCAAACCGCTGTTTATGAATACTTGCATGTAGCATTTCATTGGTCAAACACATATGTACACGTTGGTATGTGTGTGCGTTTGAATGCAAAAAACTGCGTGTGCATAGAACAGAAAAAGAAGAGCAACAGCTGGCGCCACGCGTTGCAATGACGTCACAGCTTGCTGGTCTGTACCCAAATTATAGCGAACATGGTTTTTGATTCGTGTTTTTTTTTGTCCGATCGGATTGAAATTTTGACCTTATGTTGGTATTATAATTAGCTAATTATGGTCTTACGCAGAATGTTGTATCTTTTATATGTCGCTCACAAATCAGCTTTACAGATTAAATGTTTGATTTGCGGGGGCGGGGGGTGTGGCACCCAACATTTGAAATAAACTTCATCTGCGCCGGGTAAACGGAAACCTTCATGCCAAATTTGGGGTCTCTAGCTTTTATAATAGCTGAGATCTGTTTGTTCATCTGTTCATCCGGACATCCGGACAGACAGACAGACGTGGCTTAATCGACTTGGCTAGTGATCCTGAGCAAGAATATATATATTTTGTGGGGTATACCCTGTTTTGACCATTTTCAATGGTCGAAGCGTATAAAAATGAAACAATAAGTTTTAAATTGAAAAAAATAAAATAAAACGAAAAAAAAATAAATAAATAAAAAGAAAAAAAGGAAAATTAAAATAAAATAAAATATCATAATATTTTAAATTTATACAGTTTTTCTTGCTCTATCAATGTTACAATGGCAATACTAATCAATATATCTGACATATTTGTTCCTTGCATCTATTTAATTTTATTATTGAAAATCAAATTGTTCCACGAGAATAAAGATTTTTATATAAAAAATTTTAAATAATATAAAAATATATTAAAAATTATAAGTTATATTAAAAATACGTTTTATTAAAGCAAGAAAAAAAGAAAGATATACGAACATTAAAATAAAGATATTTTTTCAGGCTAGACGAAACAATAAAAGCACAGATCTGTCCAAAAAAAGGCTAGATTGGGAGCCCTGGTCATTACGTTAAGAGATACATATGAATGCATATAAAGCAGACATCGCTGGCTGCTCTGGCAACTCTGTGTGCGTATGTGGCGTGTGGATTGTGGCGTGGAACACCCTGTTGCGCCATTAAGCAGCAAGACGCTAGCTAAGCACACTGGAGGGGCCTGACGGCGGCGATTACCGTTAGTTGCTGTTGCTGTTGCTGTTGCTGTTGCTGTTGCTGTTGCTTGTTGCTTGTTGCCGTTGCCCTCAGCTGCCTTGGCTAATTCGAGCAGTCGCTGCGCTTCAGACAGATTGCATTATTAATGCACTTGTGTGTGTGTTTGTGTGTGAGGTTGTGCCATGAATTGCTCGAGCTGATGGCGATGCAAACGTCGACGACGACGTCGACAGCGACGCTGCAGCTGGCAGTGAACGGGCAACAATTAACTTTGTTTTTCGCTTACATTTTCACGCCATTTTGAAATTTATTTTACCGTTGCAGCAAGCGTCGAGTGTGGTCCTTGTTGTTGTTGTTGTCGGTGTTCTTGTTGTTGTTGTTGCTGTTGCCCGCTTTTATTTATTTGCCATTTGCCGAGGCGCCCTCTAGCGTCGAGTGGCGTTTTGTTGTTTGTAGCTGTTGCTTTTGCCGTGAACTCAAGAAAAACGAACATCAGCAGAAAGAAAGACGCAGAGGGAGAGAGAGATTGAGAGGGAGAAGAGGGAGGGGGAGGGGGCTAGAGCAGCCGTTAGGCTTCGCACCTTTACGGACTTCTTCATCAACGCGCGCGCTTTACTTCGAAACTTTCGCAGCACAAGAAGAAACGAAGTTAACGCCAAATGGAATCCCCTCCCTCCCCCCTCCACCCAACACACACACACCCCTCCCCATTCCAGGGACACGCCTTAGTTGCCAGTTGCACGTTGATAAGCGCCCTAGACATGGACCTACCTCAGGCAGGCAGGGCGTGGCAGGACAGTGTAAAGACTAATTGAGTTATTTGCGGAGCTTAGCTTCAAATTAAGGCGACGCCTGCTACCACGCCTCCCTTCTTCCTCCTTGTGCAGCTGCCTGTGCACTAAGAATTAACTGTTAAACAAATCGAGTCTCTTAAATTTATGCTCAACTACTCGAAACACCTTCTTCCCTTCCACAAAGAGCTGGGGCCCTTCAAGCTAAGCATCGTTTTCTTTGTCCAGTTGCCGAGTGTTCTTAAGTAATGAAAGCTGAAGTGTGTAAAGCTCACTCATTGGCACAATGAGCAGTTAGTAAAGCTGCTGAAAGCTTAAAGGGAAGCAACTTTATTAAAGGAAAAATCAATGATGAAGGTAGCAGCTTTAATTTGTATGTGCATTGAAGCATACTTTTGTAAATTAAAGTAAAGTTACAAAGTTAATGGAAACCAAAGTTATACTTCTCACTAAGAAAGCACATTGGATAAGAAAGCCCAAATGTTAGTGTGTGTGTGTGTGTGTGTGCGTTTGAATGCAAAAAAATGCGTGTGCATGGAAAAGAAGAGAAGAACAACAGGTGACGCTACGCGCGCGCATTTTCTTTCCTTTTCTTTCCTACACGAGCATTACATTGACGTCACAGCATGCTGGTCTGTATACAAAATCAAAGCGAACCAGGTTTTTGTTTAATAACGTCTATGTTTGTTGTCCAATCGAATTCAAATTTTGACGTTATGTTGGTATTATAATAAGCAAAGTATGGTCTTAATCAGAATGTTGTATCTTTTATATGTCGCTAACAAATCAGCTTAAAAGATTAAATTATTGATTTGCGGGGGCGGTGGGCGTGGCACCCCACATTTCAAACAAACTTTATCTGCGCCGGGTACACTGAAACCTTCATGCCAAATTTGGTGTCTCTAGCTTTTATAATAGCTGAGATCTGTGTGTTCATCTTGACATCCGGACATCCGGACAGATAGACAAACATGGCTTAATTGACCTTGCTAGTGATGCTGAGCAAGGA
The DNA here is from genome assembly GCA_018151435.1 of Zaprionus africanus. Classification (NCBI taxonomy): domain Eukaryota; kingdom Metazoa; phylum Arthropoda; class Insecta; order Diptera; family Drosophilidae; genus Zaprionus; species Zaprionus africanus. The sequence continues at coordinate 4,006,799 of JAECXB010001995.1, forward strand.
TATATATACTTAGTGAGGTCTCCCACGTCTCCTTCTGCCTGTTACATACATACATTTGCACAAAGTTAGTAAACCCCTTTTGACCATTTTCAATGGTCGAAGGGTATAAAAAGGAATTCTCCCTGACGCCGATGGCAAAGTTCATTGAAAGTCCAAAGCTTCTAGATATGAAAAGCTTTTATTTGTGCATAATCAGAACATGAGACACAGAAGAAACTGCAGGTCGATTTCGAACTTCGTGTGAACTACATACTCCTCTTACATGGTCTGCTCTTAGACCGAACTCAGCAACTTGGAACTGGACGTGGGGAGAGTTCCGCCAAGTTGCCGGATGAGCTGAAGCTGGGCAGCCCGCATGCCGCTGACCTCCTGCACCGAGATGAGCAACGTGCTGGTTGCGTATCCGCAGCGCAGCACATAGTCGGCCAGATTGTCGGTCATGCACATGAGATGGACACCGGACTCGTGACCCTGATCCTTGGCCTGCTGCAGGCAGCGGCCGACAGTGAACGCATAATCCTCGGCCGCGAGTGGTCCACGCAGATGATCGAACAGCACCTGGACCAGCTTCAGATGGCGATTGTCCTGCGGATCGAAGTAGAAGAACTTGCGATCGGGCCGCGCAATCAGCAGCAGCGACCAATGGGCGCCCTCGTAGAGCGGCACAAAGATGAACTGCTTATTCGCCAGCTGCAGATCACGGGCAAGGCAGCGACATTCGCGCGGCTCAGCATAGCGGAAGCTATGCATCAGTGCCGGCTCCAGGAAGTGCAGCTCCGAACGATTCTTCACGTAGCGTCGGCTCTGCAAATACGCGTAGTAGAAACTGATGAGGCGATCGTTCAGCTCGAACGGACCCTGCAGCAGCTCCACGTCCGAGTGGCGCAACGATAGCTCTGCGAAGCGCAGCGAGACACTCGTCCGTGCCCCATTTTCGTGACAATCGCCAGCACCATCATCGGCGGCCGCGGAGCAATTGGCACGCGCCACAAGCAGGCGATGATGCAGGCAAGATTTGGCACCGTTCTTCTTGTGCTTCGGCATTCCTCTCCAACTCTCTCTCTTTCTCGCTCTTTTCTGGCTCTCTCCCTTACTTACTCTTTGACTCTATATAAGTATCTCAATACAGTCTGTGGGTTGCGATAGGGATATCGCATAGTGTGTAGCCGAAACGATTCTCCGAACAGTTTATTTAGATCTAATCAAACTTTTCCAAACGGCTTCCAGGCAAGTCGGAGACTTTAGACTAGCCTACTGCTAGCCTAAAAAACTAAAAAGATGACAAGCCGAAACAATGAGGGAGAAAAACTCTACAACTGTAGAGATATATTTCAATTTATCGGTTTCTCGACATCGACATTTGTATTTCGCTGAGAAAACTTTTGTCTACTCCTAGGAGGAGACGGTAATCTTCTCAAAGTACTCGATGACCTTCAACGGGAACTTGTCAGTGATTTTCTCGGCTGGCACAGCCTCGAGCATATCGTAGCCTTCCCACAGCACCAGAAACCAAACCTCATTGTTAAACTTCCAGACCTTTTGAATATGGCGCAGATTGAGGCCCTTATCGTAGCCGTAGACATAATTGCCATCCGCCTCATTTGAACCGGTCATGGTGGTAGCTTGAGATTGATTGATAGAATTTTTGTATCAATATAAGTATTGGTTGTTGGGACTCTTACTTACTATCTTCAAAAATCACAATCTTCTTGCTCGTTTCGCAGTTAGAGAATATGCAGCTATCTCCTGGAGAATGAAGCCAAAATGCCAAACCGGAAATTCAATTCGACGTTGTCACTTTGCGCAGGGTTGCACAACTATCGTTCGATATAATGTCGGCAGCCCTAAAGCTCTGAGGAAACACATGCAGTAAAACACGTGACTTCAACGGAGTCAGTGACTGCAACTGCGACTGTGACATCATTTAAAATTATAACTGGCTGCGCAATTATCGAGTTAACCAACAATTGATTGAGTTATCGATTAATCAAGCAGTCCAAGCCCAAAAGAATTACAGAGACGCTACAACAGAGACTGCGACTACAATTGTGACTGCGACTGTGACTGCATCTCCAGCTGTGACTGATAGCGGAATTATCGAGTAACCGAAGCACGTGTCTGTAAAGAGTGACTGTAAAAATGAGAGTAACTACGAGAACTAGAGGTGCCGAAACATCGAAATCGCGCGCGTTATTTTATTTTTTCAAAAGTTTTTCGCCTGCAACGCACTTTTTCTAAACACTTAGTTTTCATTTCAAATGAATCGGTTTGTTGGACACTGTACCGTCACAAAATGTTGCAGGCAGACTGGCGCCTTGCACAAAAAGGCAACAACAAAATACATGTAAATTTATTTATTTTCAAAATTCAATCAAATAAAACTAGAAGCGACCGCCAAATAATTTTATCACCTAAAATCTTGATAAATATAACCCTATCAGTGAAAAAAATTTAAACAAAATCGAAGATGTAGGCAGCTATTTAACCTTTACCATCTTATTATACAGAGGTTTGGAAGAAATAATATTAAGAACGCACCTAGGCGAAAATCTAAATTGCACTTTATTTACAAACACTATATGCATGACATTGGCATCACATTGAAGGTTTAATATGCGATGTTTTATCAAATGAAGCCGAAACAGGAACCATATTTGCGTCCCTTTTTTCACCAATCTAGAAATCATATATAAATATATGACCGCAAACTATTAATTTTCAAAAAACTATTCATTGAAATTGAATTAATTTAAATAGTTAAACAAATTCTAGTAAATTGCTTGTTCTTGGAATTCTGACAAACCTGAAAACATCGATAGTCGAAAAAAACCATCGGTGATTCGGAAAATTTAAAAAACATCGATACATCGATGTTATTAAAATAAAACACGAATCAAAAAACTATGCGAAACAGATATGAAATCAGTCTCAAAACCCTACAACTGTAGAGATATATTTCAATTCATCTATTTCTCGACATCGTCCTAGTCTATTTCTTCTACTCCCTGCAGGGAACGGTTTTTGTCAAAGAACTCGATGACCTTCAACGGGAACTTATGATTGATTTTTTTTGCTGGCACAGCCTCGACGTTTTCGTAGCCTTCCCAGAGTACGAGGAACCAAACCTCATTGTTAAACACGAAAGCCTTCTGAATGCGATGCAGATTGACGCCCTTATCGTAGCCGTAGACATAATTGCCATCCGCCTCATTTGAACCGGTCATGGTGGTAGCTTGAGATTGATTGATAGAATTATTGTATCAGTATAGGTATTGGTTGTTGGGACTTTTACTTACTATCTTAAAAAACCACAATCTTATCGCTCGTTTCGCAGTTAGGGAATATGAAGCAATCTCCTGGAGAAGAAAACCAAAATGCCAAACAGGAAATTCAATTCGACGTTGTAACTTTGCGCAGGGCTGCACAACTATCGAACAATGATGGCAGCCCTAAAGCTCTTAGGAAACACTGGCAGTAAAACACGTGACTACAACAGAGTCAGTGACTCCAACTGCGACTGTGACATCATTTAAAATTATTTAATTTATAATTTTTAAATTGGCAGCGCAATTATCGAGCTAACCAACAATTGATTGAGCAATCGATTAATCAAGCAGTGCAAGCTCAAAAGAATTACAGAGACTCCGACTACAATTGTGACTGCGACTGTGACTACATCTCCAGCTGTGACTGACAGCGCAATTTTCGAATAATCGAAGCACGTGTCTGTAAAGAGTGACTGCAGAAATGAGAGTAACCACGGGAACAGCTCCCACAGTGACTGTGACTGTGACTGTGAGCGCAATTGGCAATTTGTTTGAATAAAACACAAATCGAAAAACTTTGCGAACAGTTATTATATTAGTCTCTAAACTCTACAACTGTAGAGATTATTTCAATTCATCGGTTTCTCGACATCGATATTATATTTCGCTGAGCGAACCTTTGCCTACTCATGGCAGGGGACGGTAATCTTCTCAAAGTACTCGATGACCTTCAATGGGAACTTGTCGTTTATTTTCTCGGCTGGCACTGCCTCGAGCATGTCGTAGCCTTCCCAGAGCACCAGAAACCAGACCTCATTGTTAAACTTCCAGACCCTTTGAATATGGCGCAGATTGAGGCCCTTATCGTAGCCGTAGACATAATTGCCATCTGCCTCATTTGAACCGGTCATGGTGGTAGCTTGAGATTGATTGAAAGAATTGTTGTACCAATATAAGTTTTGGTTGTTGGGACTTTTACTTACTATCTTTAAAAATCACAATCTTCTTGCTCGTTTCGCAGTTAGAGAATATGCAGCTATCTCCTGGAGAATGAAGCCAAAATGCCAAACCGGAAATTCAATTCGACGTTGTCACTTTGCGCAGGGCTGCACAACTATCGTTCGATATAATGTCGGAAGCCCTAAAGCTCTGAGGAAACACATGCAGTAAAACACGTGACTACAACAGAGTCAGTGACTCCAACTGCGACTGTGACATCATTTAAAATTATGATTGGCTGCGCAATTATCGAGTTAACCAACAATTGATTGTGTTATCGATTAATCAAGCAGTGCAAGCTCAAAAGAATTACAGAGAGTAAAACGCGAGACTACAACAGAGACTGCGACCACAGTTGTGACTGTAACTGCACCTCCAGCTGTGACTGACAGCGCAATTATCGAGTAACCAAAGCACGTGTCTGTAAAGAGTGACTGCAAAAATGAGAGTAACCACGGGAACAGCTCCCACAGTGACAGTGACTGTGAGCGCAATTGGCAATTTGTTTAAATAAAACACAAATTGAAAAACTTTGCGAACAGTTATTAAATTAGTCCACCGTTAACTATGAGCCACACACACAGGACCATGCCCACCGCCCCACGCCCACCGCGTGAATGGCGATGCAATGTAAAATATCCTAATAAATTATTTTAATTATTCTGCAATTATTTGTTTGTGCTTCCGGTTGGATTATTTGATGACTAATAAAAAAATGTGCAAATTTAATTAGTGTGCGTTGTGCGTGCGACATCGACTTGATAGATACCCTACGAAACAGAGAATAATATCTGCAAAGGAATGCAAACTGAAAATGTTTACAGGGTATGACATAGTCGTGCGTGCCTGCTGTGGCAGTACTACCTGCTGTTGTCTCCTTGAACAAATAGTACTGTTAAATCCGCCGGGAAATTGATGTACTCGCATTTATTATTGTATTAAAACATAATTGTTTGCCCTTTTTTCTTTGCATTTCTTTTTTTCAATCGCACTGCGAGTCCCTTTGCCCAGACATGCCTTTTCCCTACTAGCTTTCTCCCCAACCAGTTTCATTTGCATGCCAACATACACACACATAAACACAGACACCAGGTCCGTAGCGAGGCGTGTGCAGGGTGGACGGTGCAGAAGGGCTCTCGCCTGCCAGGGGCCGCCGACAAACGGAAAAAAGTGGAACAATTAGACGAAGTATAGAAGTATTTATTTATGCAGCATGTTGAAATTATTTTAGGTGATCTAGTTGTTGAAAAAAGGCCCTTATTATATGCTTCAAATATTATTTATATATTTATATTAATAAAAAAATAAAAACCATAATTTATATGTCAATTTTTTCAAGTGTGTACGAACAATGAGGAGTTATTATACAGCGTGGGGTCCGTACGCCTTCAGATGCCTGTACATACTACCCTATGGGCCATGGGTATATCATAATATACATATTTAATATACAATTGACAACCAACAATGGTGCAATGCTAATTGAATGGATTGTTTGAGAATAAATGGGCCCAAAATGTTGATTTCTCAAAAACTATTGATGACCTTTTACAATATAAAATCGACAAAAAAGTCGACGTGATTAGTATTAACCCTTTCAGTCATGGAGGGACCGCTATGGTCCCACCTCGTAAAAAATCATTTCTGAGCTCTAATATTGAACCAAAGCCTCTGAAAATACGTATATAAGGGTTTTTTGAAAAAAGCAAGTAGAATAAAAAACAATAAAAAAACACAAAACAAAACATATGAAAAACCACAAAAAATTTAAAAACATGAAAAATAAAAGGAAAAAAACACAAAAAAAAAAGAAAGGGTTAAGTATCTTAATATTGTAAAAAGTTTTATAAACTAATTTTCATATGTTTTAAAGCAAAACAATTGTATAAGGGGCCTTCCACAGTGGCCCCGCCGCTACGGCCCTGACAGACACACACCTGGCCGGACCCAGCAGGACGCAGTCCGTTACACACGCGGCGCGCATGTTAATTCGGTTATGAGTCTGTCGAGTTTGTGCAAAAAAAAGTGTCCCGAACTGTTTTAATTATGTTGATTTTTCGCTGATTTAATTCGCTCGTTGAAGCTTTTTCCAAGCCAAGCCAAGCCAAATGGAATTTAATTTAATCCTTTGAAAAAATAATTTAGGTATTTCCACAGCCAGCAATGAAAAGAGAAAAAACTGCCGAGAATATATATACGTATATAGAAAATACAAAGGCACTTTTCCCAAAGGATTTGTCCGGCTCTCAACTCCTCCTGGTCCGACGCTGTGGGGTCCACTCGTTCGTCCCGTACAATAGAATAGCAAAAACTTCAAAAGCTCTCGCACAATTACCATACACACACACACATAGACAAACACATGCACAGTCTGGAATTAAGGGTCCAGTTCGGGTTGCAAGGCACGTTTTAGTTAATGTTACACCATTTGCTATAATTTGCCATAATTACATTTTTCCATAGTGCAGAACAAATTGCTCCGACTGCTCAGGATTGTTATTTTTTTGTGATTTTAGCTGCTTTATTATGAATGTATTTTGGTTTGTTTTCAACTTCAGCACATCTTGAGGTTTGCCTTTTGGGTTTTAGTCTTATATCTTATCCCGTCTACTTTGCGCAATCGGATAAAGTGTTATTCGATAAATCCTTTATTAGTTAACCTTAGGGCATCTTAGGTAAACAATAAAAAGCAAATGCAATGGGAGAGCGCAACGATTATTATTTGTGAGAAAAGGAAGGCAGGCAAAGTTAATCCTCCGGCTGTCAATGAACAAAAATAAGAGGCCAAAAAATGTGGTGGATCTGACCTATAGATAGGAACTAGACTAGCTTACTGGTAGACTAAAAAACTACAATGACAAGCCGGAACAATGAGGGAGAAAAACTCTACAAATGTAGAGATATATTTAAATTCATCGGTTTCTCGACATTGATATTATATTTCGCTGAGCGAATCTTTTCCTACTCCTTGGTGGGGACGGGCATCTTCTCAAAATACTCGATGACCTTCAACGGGAACCTGTGATTGATTTTCTTGGCTGGCACTGCCTCGAGCATATCGTAGCCTTCCCAGAGCACGAGGAACCAAACCTCGTTGTTGAACATGAAAGCCTTCTGAATCTGATTCAGATTGAGGCCCTTATCGTAGCCATAGATGACGTTGCCATCCTTATCGAGATGCACCGCAGCATTGGGACCGTCCATGGTGGTAGCTTGAGATTGATTGATAGAATTGTTGTATCAATATAAGTTTGGTTGTTGGGACTTTTACTTACTATTTTCAAAAATCACAATCTTCTTGCTCGTTTCGCAGTAAGAGAATATGTGGCAATCTCCTGGAGAATGAAACCAAAATGCCAAACCGGAAATTCAATTCGACGTTGTCACTTTGCGCAGGGTTGCACAACAAAATCAAACAATGATGGCAGCCCTAAAGCTCTAAGGAATCACTTGCAGTAAAACACGTGACTACAGCAGAGTCAGTGACTCCAACTGCGACTGTGACATCATTTAACATAATGATTGGCTCCGCAATTATCGAGTTAACCAACATTGATTGAGTTATCGATTAATCAAGCAGTGCAAGCTCAAAAGAATCACAGAGACGCTAAAACACAGACTTCGACTACAATTGTGACTGTGACTGCATCTCCAGCTGTGACTGACAGCGCAATGATCGAGTAACCGAAACACGTGTCTGTAAAGAGTGACTGCAAAAATGAGAGTAACTACAGGAACAGCTCCCACAGTGACTGACTGCAATGGGCAATTTGTTGAAATAAAACACGAATCAAAGAACTTTGCGAAACAGATATGAAATCAGTCTCTAAACTCTACAACTGTAGAGATATATTTCAGTTCATCTATTTCTTGACATCGTCATCTTTTTTTTTGTCGATGTAATTATCCTTTATTCCTTGCAGGAAACGGTTGTTATCAAAGTACTCGATGACCTTCAACGGGAACTTGTGATTAATTTTCTTGGCTGGCACAGCCTCGAGCTTATCGTAGCCTTCCCAGAGCACCAGATACCAGACCTCACTGTTGAACACGAAGGCCTTTTGAATCTGCTGCAGATTGATGCCCAAATCGTAGCCGTAGACAAAATTGTCATCCGGAGCATTGGGATTGTCCATGGTGGTAGCTTGAGATTGATTGATAGAATTGTTGTATCAATATAAGTATTGGTTGTTGGGACTTTTACTTACTATCTTGAAAAATCACAATCTTCTTGCTTGTTTCGTAGTAAGAGAATTTGTAGCAATCTCCTGGAGAATGAAACCAAAATGTCAAACCGGAAATTCAATTCGACGTTGTCACTTTGCGCAGGGTTGCACAACTATCGAACAATGTCGACAGTAGAGGTGCCGAAACATCGATCCTAACATCGATGTATCGATGTTTGTTATATACTAAGTTTAAGATAATGTATGTATATGAAATAAAGTCTCACTGTTTTTTAAGTTTGTAATATTATTATTTGTTGATTTGTTCTATATTAAGTTTAAAATCAATTGAATTTAATAATAAATGAATGTTTTTTCTTATTTTTCATGTGTAAATAAAAACATCGACTGCCCTAGAGCTCTTAGGAAACACTGGCAGTAAGACACGTGACTACAACAGAGTCAGTGACTCCCGCTGCGACTGTGACTCCATCTTCAATTGTAATTAATTACGCAATTATAGAGTTAACTTTTCTCAACAAGTATTGGGTAACACTTCGTCTATAGTTTAATCGTCTTTCTACGAAGTTTAAGAATATCGGGTTGATAGTTCAAGTGGGTAGAATCAGGCAACCCTTTCGAATCAAGAGTTTCGGATTATGCCATTCGTGTAACTTAATAACCTCCGATATATACTATCGAACGACTTATTCCACCCCTTAGCAGTGTTGCCAGAATGTTTTAGCGAAGAAAAGCTAGATTAGAAATAAAAAAGCTGCATTGTATGGAGTTGCCAGATATAAAAAAGCTAAATAGAACAATATTTTTGATTTTCCCCGCTGTTGAACAGCGAAAAACGTCAGAACTGACGGGAAAATAGCTAAATTGGCAACACTGATCCCTGGGATTATAATAAAAACTCAATCAAATTGTATTTACATCGAAATTGATCAATTTATTTATATTCACATTCAATTGGTGTACGCAAACTTGTATTCATATTCGTCGTCGTTTGTCGAAGCATATAAAGTATGTATGTATGCACGAATATATATAATATTATATTGTAAAATAGGTCGATATATGTATGTATGTTTCTTGTGTGGTGCAGAGAGGTATGGATATTCAACTAGATGTTCTACGGATAAGTACGTGTAGCATTCTAAGGCACAAATGTACCACACACACACAGACACATACGGAAGCTAAGAGATAAAAAGACAAGAATAGACAAAATAAGACAAGATAAGACACGATTTTCTTAGCCTAAGTGTTGCAATTAAAGCTCTAAATTCGTCTAACCATTGTAAAAAGATGCCCGAACAAACCTGAAATGAGAGATTTTAGAAATAAAAGTCCCCGCACAAAAATAAAACAAAAAAAAATAAAATAATAAAAAATAAAGTATAAAAAACCGCTAAAAAACTAAAGCATTACCATTAACCTATCACTGGAAACTGAACGAACTGTCAACTTATCACAAATAAAACTTGTCCGACCCGAAAGCGGGACAAACATATAAACACACAGAGAGGGGAAGAAAAACAGAGGGAGAGAGAAGGAGGAAGACAGGGATAAACAGAGAAGGCAAACTAACACGCAGAGTTTAGTTTTAAATTTAGCGGGTTTCAGCTTCAGGTGCTGGTCTCCTCGTAGCCGCAGTGCACGTAGCCCGTCTGCAAGCTCCCGCTGACCGCGGCCGACTTGCTCGGCAGATCGCCATTGCTGCTGCTGCCATTGTTTGCCTCGCAGTTGTCCAGGATGCGCTCGAAGACGGCCTCGAAGCGGCAGCGATTGATCGCAAAGTGTGCCGGCAGCTCCAGGCTAGCGGACATGTCTCGCACCGCCTGCAGCAGCTCGGCCAGCGTTGGCTGCTGCTGTTTGCCGCCAGCTGGACCCGCGCCATTGCTGACCTCCGCCTGGCGCAGCTTGACCACAAAACGCAAACTGTGCGCATAATGCTGCAGATCGATGGCGCCTGGCAATCGCTGTGGCAGCAACTTGGCCAACGCCGCCTGCTGTATGGGGGCACAGAAGCAACTGATGGCATAGTAGCCGCCGTGCTGGGCCTTCAGCTGTGCCGGACTGTTGCTGGCCACGATCTGGCCATCCTTGAGCACCGCCACACGCTGGCACAAGTGCTCGATCTCCGAGATGGAGTGCGAGGTGAGCAGGACGGCGCGTCGTGCGGCAAGCAGTTGCTCGATGGTGCGATAGACAAAGGAACGTGTCACCGGATCCATGTCGCTGGTGGGTTCATCCATGAGCACGGTGGGCGTGTAGCCGCAACAGCTGATGGCCACAGTTAGCTTGCGACGATTGCCACCGCTCAGTTGCTTTACTTGAATGTCGCGGTAGCTTCCCAGTTCGTAGGTGCTCAGCACACGTTCCAACAGCTGCTCCGGCTGCCTGATGCCGCGCAGTTGAGCATACAGACGGATGCATTCGCTGACAGTCAGCAGCGGATCCAGCGGATTGGTTTGCGGGCAATAAGAGAGGCCGGGCTGTAAGGGAGAGAGAGAGAGAGAGAGAAATAGTTAGTGATTGGAGGGTGTGTGTAGTGTATACACTCACATGCTCGAAGTAGATGTGACCCACGTCCGGCAGCAACTGGCGTGTGAGCAGCTTGAAGATGGTCGACTTGCCGGCCCCGTTCTTGCCCAGCAGCCCAAAGCATTCGCCACGCTGCACGCCAAAGTGCACCTGACGCACTGCATAGCGTCCACGACGATAGGCCAGCCAGAGATTCTCGACACGCAGCGCTTCGCCGGCGCCGGCAACGCAGCTCTTGAAGATGCTCTGAATGTTCACCAGCTTCAGTTGGCCCAGCTTGCGTAGCTCGCGTCGATACTGGCAGTCCAGCAGTGTGGTGACATGACGCCACATGCGGCTAAGCAGATGACACTCGATCAGCACGTTGAGCAGCAAACAGGCCACGCCCACCAGCGCCAGGGCGGTGTAGTGGCGCTGCAGCAGATCACTGGAGAGTGGCGGCTTGTAGGAGTCGATGTCGTAGCGCTTGAAGACCACAGCGACCATGTAGTTCTTGCACAGCTCCAGCAGGCCGTCACCCAGTGCATGCTGTGGGAAAATAAGGAATGCCGTGTTCAGTCCATGACGCCAGCTATCCCAAGTGCTGCCTTCGCCCACTACGCCGAGGATCAGCACAATGCCCATGGTGATCAGTGGAATGATGATGTTGGCACAGAAAATGGAAACGATGGCAATGCTCGAATCACTGAAGATCTTCTCCACAACATGCACAAGTGGCACGCAGGCAAAGCTAAGGAGGAAGAGGGGGATTAGTAGAGATCTGCCTTATCTGAACTGCATCGCTTTGCTCACCTGAACATCAGCGAGAGTGCCACAATGCCGGACAACTGCTGTCGATCCACAAAGACGGGCATATTGAAGATGAGCACAATGACCAGACAGACAACCAGGGCCAGCACCATGATGAGGTAATCCCAGACGAAGGCCACCAGCCAATAGGTGACAGCACTGACCCCGCTCAAGCGCTGCTGCAGCTTCTCGCCATGCACACGTTCGTTCACCAGATACACTGAACCGGCGGCGACAACCAAACCGAAGGCAATCAATAGAATGAAGACCATGCAAGAGTCACCAGCCTGGCGCAGCACCGAACTGGTGCTCAGCTCAGCGAATCCCAGTTTCCATGGCTCATTGAAGGCACGCAGCTCGTAGTCGCTGCTGTTCAGTGTGGTGCGCAACAGTTGCGTATCGAGTCCGTTCAGCCAGGCGACCATGGCATGGTAACCCTTATTGTTGTACCACACTGTGGCCCCAGTACCGTTCAACGTGTAGCCACCGTAGCGTCGTCCACGATAACTATCCAAAGTGTTGAGCACCCAGTCGAAACTTGCCTTGGAGCTGTTGAAGATCTTACACTCCTCGAACTCCGCCTGACACTCGGTTTGCAGCTGCTCGTAGAGCGGCTCACCAAAGTTCTGCGTGAGACGTTCGCGACTCAGCAGCTCCACGGAGTGCGGATAGAGGGCGCGACTTATCGGCAGCACTGTGTCGAAGTCATCCTCGAGGCGATAGCTGACAAACCACATGGCGCACAGCTCGAAGATGGCGGGCAGCAGAAGCACATAGAGCAGCAGGCGATAGTTGCGCACCAGATGACGTGCACGCTTGCCAAGCAGCAGACGAGATTGGGTGCACCAGCTTGGCGGTTGCTCTGTCACATCTGATGGGCCGGTCACAATGCTGGACAGTGTGCTCGGCACTTGGCCAGCTAATGGAAGCGCCTCATGATTGCGATTCAGTTGCTCGAACTCTTGATCCAGGCTGCCACTGCTGTTGAGTGCCAGATCGGTGATCTGTCCGGTCGCCTCCTTGGCCTGCAGCTGCTCCAGGAACTGCACAGCGTTCGCTGTGAGATTATCCGCGTAGCTGGCGCTGATGATCAACTGCTGAGGTTGGCGACCAGGCAGTACGTGACTGTCTACGAGGAGTTTCTGCGAGAGTTGTACCACCTCCGCTGAGACACTTGGATCGATGCAGCGCATCTCTACGCTGTAGTCCGAGGTGCTGAGACGCTGCAGCGAGTCGCGACTGTGTTGCGCCACGATGCGGCCCTGTGAGCAGCGAAGAGAGAGAGTAATGAAGAGAGTGAAGAGAGTAAAGAAGCATCTTCTCACCTGTCGCATGACAAAGAGCGCATCACTCAGATACCTTGCTTCGTCCAGAAAGTGTGTGGCAAAGATGACGGCGCGTCCCTGACGCAGCTGCTCGATCAGCTGCCAAATATCCTTCCTAGCCTTGGCATCGACTCCATTGCATGGCTCATCCAAAATGACCACACTGGGTGAGCCAATGAATGCAATGGCCACGCACAAACGTCGACGATACCCGCCAGACAGTTGATAAGCAAAGTAATCTTCGTGCTTGCCAAAGTTGAGACTCTTCAGGGTGCGTCGCACCTCCTGCTGGGCCGTTACATGTTCCATGTTGCTGCCATCCTGTCCAGTCGATGCCTTGGCACTGGCATCCAACTTGAGCTGCGCATACAACTCCAGATGCTCGCGTGCCGTCAGCTTTGGGATGAGTATGTTGTCCTGCCAGCAGACGCCCACATTGTGCTCACCCGCGAGCAGCACCTGGCCCGTTGTCTGCACCGTCTGGCCAGTGAGCAGCTTGATCAGCGTGCTCTTGCCGGCGCCGTTGCGTCCCAGCAGACAGCTGACCTGGTTGCGTGCAAAGTCCAAGCTCAGATTCGAAATGGCAAACTTGCTGCCGTACATCTTGGTCACGCTGCTCATCGAGGCGCCCAGCTTGGCGTCCAGAGAGGCGCGTGTGACACGCACGAACTTGTAGTTATCTAAAGAAGAGTTGAATCAGTTGAGCAACTCGAAAGAGGGATCTGCAGGAACTGTACTCACTCTGCTTGTAGCGCTGATAGCCATAGCCGATGGCCGCATAGAGCAGCGTGTCCAGCACAAACATGCAAAGGGCAAGCGCACATTCACTGCCCACTGGACCCAGCTGGAAGAGATGGGCCAGACTGAGACCCTGCTCCTGCAGCTCCATGCGCATCAGCTCGCTCCAGCCCTTGGAAAAGGCTGTTGTGAAGGACAGATCAACCAGGAAACTCTCCAGCAGATTCAGCTTGGCATCGAACAACAGCACAATGATATAGGGGCAAAGGGTGATGAAGAACAGCAACGCGGCGGCAACTGCTCCGATGTTGGCCGATATAAAGAAGTTGGAGCACATGTAACTGCAAGAGGAATAGGGTTAGCTCAAACCAAACAGCTGAGAGAGCACGGAGAGATTACTAACCAAAATGAAATGAGACATGCGCCAAAGACGAGGCAATAGAACATCATGAAGAACCAGTTGGTGTAGGCCAGTATGCCACCGGAATAGAGCACAATGCTGACCAGCACAAAGACGGCACAAAGTTCCAGGAAGCTCACTAGAATCCAGGCAACTAGCTCCGAGTGAGCGTGCATTCCCATCGAGCGCATGAGCTGCCAAATGAAAACAGAGAGGGAGAGAGAGAGACACAATTTGAAATTCGATCATCGATCTACACTTTGCTCAAAAGATCTTTTCAAAGTGCTATTAAAATGATATGCAAGGACCTTCTACAGAAGTTTAGATAAGAAAAGATCAAAGAGAATAGTAAACATAAGAATGAGCTCAATAGAAAGACTGCGGGTGAGTCTTTTAGTTCTTCAGCAGATCACACATGAAAGAAGATCAAGGAAGACTCAATGCAGAATGATGGGATTGAATAGATCGTTAAGAAAAGTCTGTTGAGCTCTGCCTGCTCAGAAGAGAGAATCCTCACCATGCTATTGCGACTCTCCCGCATCCAAATACGCTCTCGCACGCAGATAGCGACGGCGACGACCAGACCCAGGCAGTAAGCCACCTGCACGGCCTGAGCCAGATAGAGTCCACGCTTGAAGCTACAAAGAAATGAAAGTTCATTAAAATGACAAATTAAATAGCAACGTACAAGGAGACACTTACTCATCGCTGACGTAGGCGGGATAGGGAAACTGTTTGGTGTAGAATTGCATTTCATCCACATCGAATTTGGGTTCCTTTGAATCGCCACCGCCGCCGGTGAAGCTAGTGAGCAGATCCAGTAAGCCCTGTCGCCGGACACGATGGCTGCGCACTCCGGACTCTGCCTGATCGCCAAAGGAACTCAGCAAGTTCAGCAAATCGCTGCGCCGCACACGCTCGGCACGCTCAGGCACGTCGGCGCCGTCGGACAAGAGCGTAACGTCTGGTGCAATGGTAGAGTCTGAAGACTCTGTCGGCGTTATCTCGTCATCATTCAAGTCCTGCACAATTGTTGTTAGGTCCACAGGCTCTACAGTTGTTGTCTCACTTTGCTCCACAGTGTCATCTAGATTCACATCGAAATCATCGTCATCATCGAAAAGACTTTCGTCGACTTGCTCGAATTGTATGTTCGGTCGCTTGGACGTTTCCGGTTCGGGTTCATCGAGAGGTCCCTCCTGCAGGCGTTTGTGCTTGATGATGCCCAAGTCAACCATCTGCATGAGCTGCACAAAGCCTCGATGATACTTTAGATCCACCAGCATGCTAGCCGCCGGCCCTGGAAACCAGAAACGATTCTTATTCTCGAACGTCGGCTGCGTGTTGTCCGTGTCCATGTGGATCTTGTAGGTGATCTCTTTCCCACCGACATCCTCGAAGTTAAGAGCGGCCATAAACAGACGTTGCTGGTTCAATTCGTAGGCACGACGACGCAGTTGCTCCACACTCTCGACAGCCTCGAAGCGATCCACCGAAAGACACTCGAGCAGTTCACTGATCGTGGTCAATATTTCGTAGATAAGCGCATTGTTCCGCACATAGTTGAGCATTCGTTCGATCTCCTCCACATCGAAGTCATCTCCGACCAGACTCTTGACGAGCGGCGATCGTGCCAATTTAAGCAGACTCTCGAAGGCATCCTGGAATGTGGAGTTCGTGCGCAGCTTGGTCAGCACAGCTGCAGTGGCTGTGGAAAGCTTTTTCAGCCGATCCAATTCCTCGAATGTGGCATTGGTCTGAGGACGAGAGAAGAGTTATAGACATACAAATTGTAGTGAGTAACTCTTCAAGTTGATCTTACAAACTTGACAATGCCCTCGGTGTCCGCATTAGGTGGCGTATATAGAATTTTTCCCTGAATAATCGGCTTGATGGTGTTCCACGTTAGTTTGCCTTGATTCGTTGAGGTGACATCTAAGTACAAGCGCTTGCAGTACTTGGCTACAAAAGAGATTGAGTGTATTTATTTGTAATCGATCACTTGAAGATTAACTGCACACTTACTTGGCATAGCTTGCAGCTCTGCGTCGTTCACCTCACTAAAGTCCTCGGAGTAGAGTATGTCATTCACCAGGGGTATGCTCTCCGTGCTGGGGAAGGGATGTCCGCAGAGTAGAACCCCGAACTTGACGAAAGTCTCGCGATCTGAGGAGGAGAGAGGGAAAGAAATGGAAGAATTTGAGTTTACTCTATGAGCAGCTAGAGGATAGCTTGCCAACTTACTCGAAAATAGCTTCGTGATGTCAAAACTGTAATTCATTAGGCGTTCGATTTCTGGCACCAGTGAAATTACTTCGCTTATGTTGCCTGTCCCAGGAATGAAATCATTAAGTGTAAGTATTATAATGATTAAAAAAGTGGCTTACTGCGTATGAGATTGAAATGTTTGCTCGTGACCAGAGTTGTCACTGTGCTCACAAAACTCGCCTTCTCAGGCAGCTCGATAACCGCATTGTACAAAGGATCGTCCGTTACGAATATGTTAATGATATCGATAACTGAATGCAAACTAAGAACGAAAGTATCAAAACGGGAAAGTCATTTAAGCAAATAGCACTGAAAGTGATTTATTGTCTAGGCACTTACGGCGCATCCAGCCACTTGGAGTATTCCTCGTAGGGTTCGGTGCTCAGACACTTGTTCTCGATGCTGCAGATATATGAGAACGCGCTGGGCACTACCTGATTTTTGGTGGGCATCAAACGGGTGGGAAACTGGCAAGCTTCCATCTGCTCAGATCCATATTTCAGGCGAATGATATACAAGAGCATGAAGATCATCACGGGCCATGCGAGGAGCGTTAGGGTTAGACCCTTTTGCCGCCACAGCACAAGCAGATCCTTGCGCAGCAGAGATCTAACCTCACTTCTTTTAAATGACATTGTGTCGTCGTTTCTATTACAGACCCCTGAGGTAATCGATACTTGAAGTCACTTTGATGAACTTGATGCTGCGATACACAAAATTCAGTGAGACATTTTGTGGCTTTTAAAGTCCTAAAAAGAAACAAAAAGTTGAAATATGATTTAGCTTAATCCATAGATAACGTAATATCGATATACATTTGCTTAGCTTGTTAAATAATCGATAATTGTCTAATTGACCTTTCTTAAAGTATCGGTTAGTCGTACGAGCGGCGCACATCTCTGCACTTGACATTTTCGCAGATCAAGACAAAGCCCAGAGAAGCCCCAAGAGCAGCTAGTCAAACGGGTTTTGAAACAATTGTGTTGCATTTCGTCTCTGTTGGAGGTTGCGCTGAGTTTTCAATCGTTTTGGGCAATGCATGTTCAGCGATGCAGCTAAACAAGAACTTTACTTGGCCGGCAACTGGGTCGGGCCTAAAGAAGGCGTTAATAGGCGCTCACGAATAGTGTGAGAGAACCCTGAGCTGCGATGATGATGATCAAGTGCTGGAAACTGATGCTTTGCCACGCTTAGTCACGACTTGTGGGAATCGTTTGTTAGTTCGTTAGTTTGTTAGTTCCGAACGTGGCGACCTTGGGGCTCCGCATCGTCCAGCTGATATATGCGATGCGTACTAAAGAGTTAATTAAGTCCCCTCCCCACTTGACACTCTCCGGACTGTAATGACAACGATTTGCCGCAAGTTTTTCTAATGTATCGCTAAATTATTGTTGACGTTGCAGTTTTCCGCATTAATCGGTCCAACGATTGCTCAATGAGGGGTTAATATAATTACAGATAAACGCCAGGGTCGGCCCCTCCGATCACACCGTAACTGCAAATCACATGAAGAGATACCCTGGCGATTACAGGGTATGCAGTGATCGCTCAAACACCCGCAGAACATGCGACTAGCGACAGGTTAATCAAATGATGGGCTCATTAGCCGAGCAACTGTTTATCCGATTTATTACCAGAACAATGCGGGACCCTAGTAGGGAACGCAGCTACACGCGAGGGGTCTGAGAATGTCAGAGAGGGAGTACAGAAAACCAGTTAGGGCCTTCCGTTTTTTTTTTATTTGTATGCAAATCTTGACTTGTGACTTTTGATACCAACTGGATACTGGTTGGGTTTTGCCATCGACCCTGCCCCCCGTTCCTCACGTTCCTCCAATAGACGTGCTCCTCTTTGTACCCTCCAGCCGAAAGGGGTTTGACAAGCTTGTCCAATCCGAAGTTCAATCAAGCGCGTTTTTGTGCATTAACTGCATGATTCGACTAGACGAGTCGTGTTGTAACTTGTAGAGCCAAACAAAAGAATAGTTATAGTGTCTATATACCCCAAGCGGCATGAAGCGCTTTTCTGTGTCACTGACACCTCGACAAGGCTGTAACGAAGCTAGCTCATTACCGACTCATTGCTGTGCTGTGCGAATCTTCAGATTCTGATTAGCCATTCAATTGAAGGCTGCAGCTTATTGAACTTCATAGGATCAGTTCTCTATCCCTTTCCCACTCTCTCTCTTGTCTTGACTTAGAGTTCTGTACACTCGATCTATTACCAAACCATTACCAGGGTCATGCCTTGAACTCATAGAGCGCTTTCAATAACACCCAGAATATAATTGATAATTGATTTGAATCCCTCAGACAGCTGTGTTCGCTTTATTAGCAACTGCGATCGGCGCGTTGCACCTGCAGCTTTCCTTCTCACTTCTCCGCGATCGCTGAACCAGTTATTAGCACACACTTGTGTGTATGTAAGTGTGTGTGTGTGTGTGTGTGTGCTTGTGTGCAACTCGATTTTCCTCTCATTCAAATGACACAAGCAGCTAATGACATTACATATGACATAATCGTGCATTTCATTGATCAATTGGCGCGATCGCTCGAGCGATCGTTCCACTTGCAATCAAATAACGAACACCAAGAATCGAATGAATGATGCATAATTATTCGATCCACAAGTACCATAACAAGCTTACCCCTCCTTCGCGCTCCCCCTCTTTCTAACAGTAAACTATGTCAATAGTTTCGCAAATGATCCTCGACTGTAACTTTGTGGCCTTATCAGTTGACAGCATGATGGATGAAGAGAGAAAGAGAGGAGCTAGAGAGAGAAAACCCATTGCTGATAATTGCAAGGCAATTAGCTGACAGTAGCTTCAAGAACCTAAGAACTTAATAATAATTTTTTTTTTTTTACTTACTTTTTAACATATAATAACAAATAATAAATAATTATATTATCAACGGCTTGATTTCGATTTTAATTATATTCAAGCAATAGCAAAGAATGAAGGTAGACAATAACTATCGGCAAGACTATCGATAACAACATTCAGGGCATTCCCCAGCACTGTTTAAAGAGCAGCAAATATTTAATAAAACCGTGCTAATGAATTACAGGCAAACCAAACAAGCTCGTTATAATTAACACATTAGTTAGGCCGTTGTTTACTTCCCAGCTTCACTACCTCCTTCCCCACTTCCAGTGTCTTTAAATCCCTCGCTCTCTCCTGCTCTCTCTCCTGCTCTCTCTCTCTCTCTCTCTCTCTCTCTCTCTCTTTATCTATAAGCCAAGCAACCTAACTTTGTATGCGGAAGAAGCGCAACTCGAAATCGGAGCGATAGATCTGACACTTGCAATTAGCCAGGCACGGCACGTAGCACTCCAGAATTCGAACTCGAATTTAAACTCGAATTCAAACCTAACGATCTTCTTCACTTAAGCTCTAATGTAACAAAAGAGCTAAGAAGAAACTATCGTTGTGAGAAGGGGAACTACCTGCTAAATACTTCTTTGGCTAGTTTGAGTTAGTCATGCTTAAGACTAATTATAAATTCCATTCTTACAGCCACAAAGCCAAACAAAACGCATTAGGAAAGCTACAACACAAATAGCAAGTCATCGTTCAAATCGAAAAGCAAAAACACGTTGAGTTACTGCGAACTATCGACAACAACTCTGTGGTGAATTCAGTTTTATGTTTGTTATTATTGATTTTTAGTTTCGTTTTGTTCATTTACTTCACAAAGTAGATTCTTCTACACCAGTCTCCAGTGGAGATCGGCGAAATGCGAGATGTTATTGTGTCTGTCTGTTAAACCTGTTGGGACTAAGGCATTTAGGAGGTTCTTCACGCTTTTCAGCGAACTGAGACTTTAATTAATTCAAATTAGCTTCAAGACAAGCAAATCGTAGACAGTCTTCAAAGCCGCAATGACAGCTCCGCCGCTCTGTCGCTCTCTTTCTATCTCCCTCTTGCCCTGTCTGGGAACCTTGAATCGAAAGTGTTAGATCTCATTATAAAAGCGTCGTAATCTCTTTTTATTTATCCGCTAACATGCTTGAGCGGTCGTTGGCTAAGCGGCTCTTCTCTATAACAGCTGGGGCACTTGCCGATAGCGTCAGCCCCTCCCATTCTCGAGAATCTCCAACTTATAGTCGTATGTTAGTTTTCTCATTATTTTCAGTTCAAGTATTTCCATTCAAAGCTCGTGCAGGTGCAATTACAGCCAATTTCATGAGCCGATATCGAGTTAAGTTCTTTCCAAGCAATGTCAGGAATATTCGCTATTTTGTGACGTATATATATACATAAAACACGTTTGTTTGTACCAACACAGAACTATTTAAACCCAAATTAAGCACGGAATTTAAAAAAAGAGAAAAAAGAGTTACAAACTACGGGGTATCCCACAGTCGACAACTACTTTGGAAACTTGCTTTCATAAGTTGTTGCATATGATATGATATCATAGAAATACATTTACATATAAAGGGAGCATCGCTGAAATTGTATCATCTCTGGGTTCAAAACCGACGTGCCAGTTCAAGCTTAGCCAAGTTAATATTATCAGTAAACTGGAATGAGCCAGACGACCCTCAAAAGATGCCGAATAACAGTTGCACTAATTGCGATAAGAACAGGCCGAGCACCTTGGCTCCGACGGGGCTGAGACGCCCCCAAAGTGCAGCTAGCATAACTACATACACTCACACATGTGTACACATATTTAACATATGCATGTGTATATGTTTAAGTACACTCAACACGAGTCGTAAACATGAATCTTCGACTGACAAGCTAGCTAGCTATAAAACAGAAACTAACAAACAAAACTCGAAGTCTCGAAGTCGGACAAGAACTCGCGGGTGACAAGCGAACGTGATAAATGTCTGAGTGGGGGGCACTTCAAGCCGAGAATTTATCAATATAAATATCAATATCTGATCAGTGTGTTGAGCGACCTTGGCCATGAGGCTACTAGGTAAAAACTAATGGAAAACAAACGAAAAAGTCACACATTCGCAATCGAGATAGAAGAAACGCGAATGATCAGTAGACGACAGAGAGTAGAGTTGGATCGCCGATAGATCGGGAATGGGAGAGAGATCGGGAGGTAAGGCGAGGGCTTATAATAAAAGTAAATGAATAGAAAACTCGTTTAGTCATTGTCAATTTGCAAGCCATCCGGTAAACTCGTTTCCCCCCTCTCTCTCTCTCTCTCTCTCTCTCTCTTTGGACTGAAAGATTCTCGTTTTTAATAATATTACGAGCGTCATATAATGCGTTTTTATTTTGATTATTATCCCCACTTAAATTTACATGGCTGTCGCTCTCGATATGAGCGCTAATACAAGCGAGTGCAGTAACAAACGACTATATATAGAAGTTGTAGATATATATATATAGGTACTACTGTCTGAACTCTCCGGCTGCGACTTCACCGACTTACTGTATGTATAAAATGCTACTTAGTATGTGCACAATTAGTCGAGGCAATCGGATCGTGGACACAGAAAACTGGATACCAAATCCCGCTTATAATGATGATCTTGCAGAACCGATCGCAACGTTGGCTATTTTTATCGCCCGTTTCTATAAGCACCTTCCGAGGCTTACTTAGTCTGTACATTCTTCAGATACATACGAAAGCGTATTAACATTTTAAGCTGAATGCAACGGAAATGCTCGATCGTTGTTCGCTCTTCACTTCTCTCTCTCTCGCACTCTTTCTCTTGTCTTTTCTTTTACTACTTCATTTCGCACCTGCTCAGCAAGTTGCAAGGCCACCAGCGTGTGTATATATCTCACATAGGTACTACAATCCGAATATATGTAGCATGTTACCTTTGTATGAATATAAACATGTTGATGTGTGAGTAGACGCAGCTAGAAGGGGTCAACTGGCGGCAGATTAAACGCATTCGCTGCATGCGATCGCAATCTGTGCGAGTGATTGCACAGATCAGGCCATAAGGTCATCATAGAACATATTCGTAGTAAACTAACTATACGAGTTTAGTTTGTATAGTTTCTGAATCAATGACGCGGCATAGCCTAGATATAACGAGTGATTCGAAGCGGATTTGTATTCAAAGTTGTTCAGACTGATGCGGAAATGGCGCGTGTGGGTTGAAGAATGCTATATGGCTTATCTATGGCTAAATGCAAAGCAGCTTTAATCTTAAGATCTCATGCAATTCATGCTTATCGCAAGTCATTAATAATTTATATCGATATTAAATATTAAAAGGCTAGAGAAGCTCACTGAATAAGTCAGAAAAGATTCAAGTAACTTTTAAAACAAAATATTATTTCTACAGAGAATTCAGATCTAAAATATAATATAATCTACATTATAATGCACCAAGCTCAGATTTATCGACCTAATTGGAATGTTAAATAGAACAACGCTATAAATAGGAATGTGCCATTATTTTGTAGAATTTTTTGCTCGACATGATTATAAATTATAAACGAAATTACAAAGAAAACTGTTTTCCATTAACTGTATAATGTGATACCAATGAAAATCGATACCAATGAAACTGGATGCAATGATCGGGCAGTCGGGCAGTAATCATGCAATATACAGATGTAAGCTGGATATAGGATACTTATGATATTATTGGCCAGTTCTTGGCATATCGAATTGCGGGCGCTAAGTCGGTCCAGCCACGACGACGTGATGAAGTGAGTCGTTATTGAACCATATCCGATTTGTTTTCGCTTTTCACTCTACGGCTGCATACATTCCAGTCTTGTTATTGTTGCTGTTGTTGGGCGATGCCAACTGACGGTTTCGGTATTGCCAACTTGCTGTCAAACGGCCCTACGGCCACTCGGACAGTTCGAACAATGGGCCAACTTTGCAGTTGCTCCACAACAGCACAGTGAGGAAGAGTTGTCAAAGAGGGGCAGAGGAAGTAATGGGTAGCGTGTAGGAGAGGTTAACGATAGCGATTAAAAACAGCTGTTGGTTTGAGGACGCATGGACGGAGAGACTCTATTACTGCGATCGCTTTCAATCAAAGCTTGGAAATAGTTGCAATTCTTTGTTAGCTTCCATATGAGTTTAAGTAATACAAACAACTGAAGCAATACATACACAGACATACTTAATTACAACATGTAAATACGCATACATATGCATCAACTTTAGCCCTTTTCAAGCTGCAAGCAATAAGATAAACGCGTGCAAAGTTTAGCCAGAAAATAGCCAAAAAGTTGACAACACTGTTGCAGTTTCTTTTTCGTTTTTCGGCTTTTCGATTGATGCAATAGCATTGTGTTTGTGTGTGTGTGTGTGTGTTTGATTTTGTGTTTGCTTGTTAGTGACTTAAACTAGCCTTAAACTGTATTTGATTAACTTGCTTTGGTACGAACCCCCGCTGCACTTGCCGCCAAGACGCCGCTGCCTTTTGTTATTGGTTTCTCGCCTCGTTTTGTTGTTGCACACGCATCAAAAACAAAAAGAAACACACGAAACAAAAAAGAAAAAAGAGCGCACTCTACACACACACACACATACACGCGCGTGGCACACAAACAACACCGAAACTAAGCCACGATGCGAGCCCGTTATATTGTTATTGTTATCGTTGTTGCTGTTGCTGTTGTTGCAGTTATTACTTCTTGCTGTCGCTGGTGCGCTTTGCTTTTACTTTCTTTGGTATTCTGCTGCGGTATTTTTGGCGTTTGCTATTTCAAGTTTTTACTTTTTGCGCGTTTCTGTTGTGATCGCGACGCGAGAAACCGTTGCTGTTGCTCCTGTTATTGTTGTTGTTAATGCCGTAGTTACTTCATCTACACGCACACGCATGAACACGTCTCGCACGCAGTCGCAGTCGCAGCAACGCACACAGGTTTTTTCGTCGTCTTCTTCTTCTTCTTCTGTGTCTTCGTCTTCCTCGTTCGCTTTCGGGTTCTTTGTTTACTTTTCCATCGGCTGCATTTGCATCCGTTCGAGCAGTGCCGCTGCTTCTCTTCTTCTTTACCCTTGTTTCGTCTTCTGCTGCTGCTGCCGACGCTGCTGCGCTTGCGTTGTAAAGCTTAAGGCAATTAAAAGTTGCGCCGCAAAGCTTTCGAGAGAGAGAGACGTCCGTTGTCAGCGCTGGCCGCAATTGAACTGAGCTTAGCAACTCGCGCTTACGGAAAATTATTCAATTCCGCAGCAGCACCGGTAGCGACGCCGGCGACGGCAGCGACGTCGGCAATTCGACGATTCAACGACTCCATTGATCGGCTAACGCCACCTTCGCTGTCGTTATCGCTGCCGCCGTTGCCGTTGCTTAGAGATCTCTGCACCCCTCGCTCCACTCCCCGCCGCCCACTTTGTCATCACTCGCACTCGCACTTGCTGCGAACTCTTCCGTGATCGGTTCTAACTGTTTATTTCGTGAACAGGCAGCACAGCTTGCGTGCGTCGTTCTGGCTCTGCCGCTGCCTCTGTCGCAGGGCCTGAACTTTGGGCCACAAAGCACACACACACACGCACAAACGCACACATGCAAAAACTGTGGTGCGGCACGCAGCTTAATTAACATGTCGTCTGGCTTTAATTGCAACATCATTTCCTATTATGTACTTAGTACTTAATACCCTATATTAGAGCCGATCTACCCATCTGCAGCCTGCCATTAAAGTTCTTCTCACATGCATTTGTAGTGATAAAAACTAAAAGTCATCGTCGATCTGCAAAGGGGGAGGGAGGCAGCAAGTCAGGCGTGTAGGCTCATGGTAACAAACATGGGTACAGATGTGGGTACACGCATAGGTACACTTGGTACTTACTGGGTACATTGATAGGTGCACGGCAAACAATGTAGTTACAAGGGTACAGACGTGGGTACACACTTAGGTACACTTGCTACTTACTGGAGTTTACCTTTCTGTACATGCCTATATATATAGGTACTCTCATGTTTATGCCGATATTAGTACAGACATAAGCAGCGAAGTACCGACATGCTTGTGTGGTACTTAATCTAAATACCCTACGCACGAAGGGAACATAAAACAAGTCCATATTTACATACACTTTGTACATATTCTATTATTGTACCCTGTACAGTTTAATGGCACGGAACAAGCTGTGTAGGACAAGGTGATCCTTATCGATCAGCGATTTGTCCACAAAACCAATGATCCGCAATATTTCTAAACTTTTTGTACAGGAAACAATTTGGTTTGTTTTTTTTTTACGCACTTTGATTATTTTGTACATTTAATTTTAAATGCAGCGGTTAAAAATTCCGTTTAAATAAAGATCAATTTAATAAGAAGAAATGTTTATATGATATAGTATACATTTTAATTTAATTTCAAAGATCAGAGCTATAAACAATTTGAGCAGACTAATTTACAGACAATGAAGCAAGTGTTATTTCAAGAAAAACTTGAACAAAACACGGGAATCCCGTTTAACAACAAAAAACAAACCACTTTTTATCAATTAAATTTCGACACAAGATCTTGGACTTAAATTTGTCTAACAAAATTATAATAAGCAGCTGGAAGATTATCACAAAACGCATTCAATAACTCGAATTATCGATACACTTTCAATGATTCATGAAACTGTAAGAAACAGTTGTGCAACCAGCTGCATATCGATAGCCAGTCGGGCTTTAACCAGAAGTAAACATTTGCAATAGGTACAATTGTACTGGCCTTGGTTAACATAGAAACAAGAGTACTCGTACTCATATTTCTTCTTCTTTGGCTAAAAACATAAATATTAATACTCCCGATCAAATTTCTTTCTGCAGATAAAAAAAACTAGTACAATTTTCCTTAGTATCCACTTAGGATCAATTGACATGATATGACGAAGCAGCAATTGGACTCCAGTAGAGATAAAAATCTGTTTGCCCTTCGTAATGAAAATCAGAAAACCAGAACCATTCTAACCGACAACAACAAGAATATCTCACTGAAAATGGCCAAAAGTTTCGCTTCGCTGCGTATCAGTTGCGCATAATTGCCAAAGTCATTAAAAAAAAAGCCAAATACTGCGAGTAAGTGGCGAAAAAAGAACGCAGCTATAGCCAGAACCAAGCCGAAACCCCGAAACGGGTAGTGGAAGTACCAAACGAGCAGATACCCAATAAAGAAATTTATGGTACAGTCTATGTACACGTATATGGTAATTTATTCCATTAATCACTTTAAGTCCCAATTATTTTATATTGGGAATGTATTTACGATATATTTACGGTTTTTAAAATTCTAAAAAATATACCCCAAGGTTGGTAACTCATTTACTATAGGGTATCAAGAATTGCTATCTATAAAGCTGTTTAATTAAACAAACAAAACGCAGTAAACGTAGCCAATCTGCAATTTGAGCCAGGCCCAGAACAAAGCAAAGAACGTTTATACATCCATTATATTATGACTAGCTTAGTTTGTATACCATTATAAAAAAACAAATACATAAAGTATGTATATGTATACCTACTAAAATATAACTTAGACTATGATTTTGAGTCGACGCAATTCCGTCTATTATAATCAAATTGTTACCCCCATAGTTTCATCAAAGAGGTATACGATCAGAAGATTTGGTGTTTGATTACTGTTTGGGTAAAGTTCAATGAAAATGTTATATTATTAAGGATTGTATTGTTTAGAATAGAGTACCGGGCATGCCCCACGCTTTTTAATTACAATTCCAGACAATAAATTCTCGTAATTTGAGTATGGCAGATAAATTCCATATATAAATTCGAGCTTGCGACTGGATTTAAGGGCTTCGCATCGTTGCGGATTTAGCGTTACGATAATTACCCCCCAAGTTGATGTCATTATTGTCAAAACAACCATTTTTTGTCATGAAATTATCAATTGTTTATTAATTGGCGATTTTGATGATTTATTACTGAAATTTCAAGCTCTAGGAAAGTGCCGCCTTTTTGCATAGCATTGAACTTTTGTTTGTCTGCACTTGCAGCCCTTATCGATATCCTGCATATATCACGAAATCGATATCCTGCATAATGTGACAGCAAACAGCTTTCGTGTGGGAACACGCGAGTTCGAATTCGAATTGAAAAGCGAACTTTGTGCGCGAATCAAATAAAATAAAATGACAAAAGATGCATGGCAAGGGGAGGGAGTAAGTCAGTTATTTACTTGCTGGTAATTTGCAGTTAACAGCCAATGGATTTATATGGCGACTAGTTGACAAGTTGCGCGCTATTGGCTTAAGTGTGTGCGTCAGAGGGAGAGAGAAAGACAACGATCGCAGAATAATCGGAACTAGAAATTAGAAGTAGAGAGACACGGGAGAGAGACGTCACTTAAATTCGATTACAAGTCGATTACGATTTGCAATATAGACAAGTCATGATTACAGTTATCTCGATAAACAGGTTTCTCGTATGGCTTAATAATCTTTTTTCCGTTCTCTTTATTTCCCGCTGCCCGATACGATTCGCAGCTGCTGTAAGTAAATACAACAAATCACATCCTATTTAATATTTCATATATATTATATATTTTCGATTTATTTCATTCTATATTTGTGATTCCTATATTTGGCAGCTGGCCGCTCTGCCCCCAATTTATGTGCCGCAATATACGAGTATTCTCACGTTGGTTTTTAGATTCCTTTAATGAATAGTTTTCCTAAATGCCAAGGGGAATTGTTTTGGTTCTTGTCCAGGCTTAATACATAGTCAATTCACAAACCTATTTGCAAAAAGCTAGAGAATAAAAAGCTATACTATTGAAAGCTGGTAAAGACGGTAGATAAGCTGCCGATGGTGTCCTCGGCATAGCAAAATATAATACATATACATATATACATATATTTATGATAATACAGATATGGTCTGGAGTCGAATTTCTATATAATCTGCATTTATAATCAACTACACGTACTGTACAAAGTCTCTCAACTTTAATCAGATAAGCGGGATACTTATCTATACTTATGCAAATGTAAATTCCCAGTATCTGATGCATACTTTCTATATAAAAGTTCAGAAAGCAAGCCTCCACATTACAAACTTACATATATCTTCTAACTTGATAATGAAAAAGAAACAATAGATAAAGACTAATCAAAATCCCCCAACCAATTCGCCAATAATAGAAAAACAAACGGTTTAAAACTTGGAAACATTGGAACATTTGTTGATAATTTATTTGAAATAATACAAAAAAATATTGGATTAGTATTTCATTAGAACAAATAAATGTTTCTAAACCAGAAGAGCTCCTCGATTGATGCATTTTTCTAAGAGTCAATGTGGTGGCTGCGGCAATCGTCGTTCTATTTACAGCTTGCATCCCCGAGTAGAGTTCCATAGTCCAAAATGCTTCAATAGCTTCGCGGCTGCGAGCCAAAGCCGAGTCCAACGCCCCGCATGGTGTGCGTGGCGGCGCGGGCCACCTCGTATTGCTGCTCCATGGTGGAGAACATGCGTTGCCGCAGTTGCACGTCGGCGGGCACAGGAGCCCCGCTGCTGGTGCTGCCATTGCTGCCATCCGCATGCGTTGAGTCTGAGGTGCCATCGGGTTTGTTATTGCTGCCATGACTGTTATTGCTGCTGCCACCAACTCCTCCTCCTCCTCCTCCAACTGCGCCACTGCTGCTGCTGTTGTTGTTGTTGCTGGTGTTGCTACCACCGTTATTCTTAATGCCCATGAGCCGCATAAACTTGGAGGCCACCTTGCCATCAGAGTCCTGGGAGAAGTGCGCATTGCCCCACTTGTTTGCCGAGTCCTCGCTCTTCTTGGAGCCCCAGATCAACTTGCGCTTCTGCTGCTGCTCCGCATAGCGATTGGCATTGATGATGCCCGGATTATAGTATTTGGGCAGCTGTACAGCAGGAGGCTGAGCATCGGACAAGGCCAGCGGCGCAGGATTCAGCTCCAGCGACATGAGCGATGGTATTTTGGGTGCATAGCTGGGCGTTGGCAGCAATCCACTTCCGCCGCCAGCTCCAACAGGAATCGCTGCCGCATTCAGTCCGCCTCCAACTGCAGCTGAAGCCAACGAGCTGCCCACGGCAGATCTGCCTAGCAAATGTTGTTGTCGTTGCACGGAGTCAGCATCGCTCGAACGCTTTACATGCTCCTGCGGAGATCGTGAGCGGCTGCTCGAATCGCGTGACTCACGTCTGCGATATTTGCGCGATGTTGTGGCTGACGACGACGATGTCGCTGGCGCTGCACGGCGGCGATGTGACGGCGACTTCTCATGCGGTGTGCGGGAGCGAGAGTGCGAGCGAGAGCGTGACTCCCGTCGACGACGACTGCGCTCGTCATAGGAACGACGTTGCGACGACGACGACGAAGACGAGTGTGGCTGCTGCTGCTGCTGCTGCGACTGAGATTTGTACGTCGAGGATGATGCTGAGGATGAGTTGTGGGAGCGTGAGGTTGTCGTGTCGCTGTAGCGACTCTCCTTCTGGTGATATCGCGAACCAGTTCGCTCTCTATCTCTTTCCCGCTCACGGTCCCTGCCGCTGCCGTGGCGACGCTCATCGCGTTCACGTTCACGTTCACGATCCCGATCACGATCCCGATCACGTTCCCGTTCCCGTTCCCGTTCGCGCTTGTAGTCGCTCTCCTTATTGCTCTCTTTGGTGCGATGATGGCGATGATCGTTCTGCAAGTGAAGCATAAAACGTATTAGAAAGTTTCTCCCAAGCTGACGCTAGTCTGGTTAAGATCTTGGATACGAGCGAGAGGTAAACACCACTGAGAGAGGGACAACAGCACGGGTTCTCTCTCTCTCTCTCTCTCTTTCTAGTGGGCAATGCAACAAATAAGCAACTGAATCTTTTAATTTAACATGTTCCATCTCTTCCATCTCTATCCAATTAATCTTCCCTGGACAGAGAGCTGGAGATTGAAGAATTTGCTGCCCCTCTTGCTAGTAAATCCTTAAGATCTTATCCCATCCTTTCACTCACGTTGTAGTCTTTGTCACGTTCCTTTTCCCTGTTGCGTTCCGTGTCGCGGTGTCCGCGTCCGCGTCCCTGTGTATCCTGCAACGAGAAGAGCCAAGCAGCAGGATTGTATATTAATGAATGCACTCGCAAGCCAGGGCGAATATATGTCACTAAGACAGGTTGAAAATAAAAATTGTAATAACAGAACCAAAGACAAAGGCGTTAAGTCGCGCTGCTGAAAGAACCCAACGCAGGATTCAGTCCCGTTTTTCAGTGGTTCCAATGCGAATGTGGGATGTGATGGCAGATGCCGATGCAGATGCAGATGCGTATTTAAATGCTTGTCTAGATTGGGGATACACATTGATGTCGTTGCTGCTGTGTTGCCGGAGACGACGACTGGATGTGGGGCGCTCCATCAGCCGGGAGAGTTCCTTGAAGCTCGACGCGACTCGAGTTAGTTGGATAGTTGTGTGTGTGTGTGTGTGTGTGTAGTAGATTAAATGCTAAGTTTGGTTTTTATTGTTATTATTTGTGGCAATACTCACATTGATGCGTCTCGATCTCTTCGTTTTCTCTCTCTCTCTGTCTGTGTCGCAACCATGCGGTCTAAGTGTGTGTGTTTCAAGGAGTTAAAGGAGTGGGACACACACACACACACACTCGCACGCGCACTCGCACACGCACAGATACCCTTGGTGGGCAGGCGTTTGGAACAACTCAAATAACTCTCTCTAAACTCTCAGTCCCGTTAAGCGTCGTCGTTTCGTACATGTCTTAACGGTCCATCTAAGTTCAAGTGCGTCCGTCGAGGTCGTGGGCGAGGTCGAGATCGAGGTCACAAGTTCGCGGTCGCTGTCCACGCCGCCGCCGTTCAGGTCGAGGTCGAGACTCTTTTCATTTTCATTTTTCTTTTGCTTCTTTTTTGTATTTGTTTTTGTTTTTAGTTTTTGGTTTTTGTATTGTTTTTGTTTTGGTTTTGGTTTGTTTACATAATAATAACAATAATAAAATGGTATATTTTAGTTATTTGTAATCATAAAGTTTGCATTAAGTTTAAAGCTTAGTTAAATATAAATAGCGAATTACGATTAAGAGTAAGATTGATAAATAGCCAGCTAAGGATTAAGTACAACAACCTTGACTCCGCCACCAAGCCTCCTCAACTCCTTCTCCTCCAAAAGACGTACACACGCACAGAGACTGAGAGAGAGAACGAGATGGAGATGGAGAGGGAGAGACCCATATACAGACATGATAGTTCCCTCCCAGGCACGGACAACATGATGAATGCAAAATTATATATTGAAATGGACACGAAATAATTGAATATGTGGAGTACATTTGTACCTTAGGTGTCTATACATGGGGTACATTTGTACCTTAGGTTTTTATATAAGGGGTACAGACAAACATGAGCAAGGAAATCAAAATTAAGGAATAGTATATCCCTTATAAAGATGTAAAGAAATGTGCTTAGGAACAAACTTTGTTCGTTCTTTCATAGTCTCTTAATTCTCAATTGTCAGACTTTCATAAGGTTCTATAAACATATAAACTTTCCTTTGGACTCTTGAGTGTCTTTATAAAGTATAACTGATGAACTTTTTAAGATCTGCCAGTTATATGATAAACTATATGTGCCTTTCCAACTTTACTTCGGACTCTTGAGTGTCTTTATAAAGTATAACTGATGAACTATTTAAGATCTGCCAGTTATATGATAAGTATATCATGTATGGCACACTCCAGCATAGTTTCTATGCTTTCTAGAGTACTTTATGGACAAAACAGATGAAATATTGCATGTGGATCTGGCTTATGGGTTTTAATGGGTTCTATAAACCACCAAAAGTAATCCCAGTTGTCAAGTTCATGATAGAAAATGATCTCAAGACATGGGCACATCATAGATATTTATACGAGCTAGGTGACTACTTCGAGAGAAATACAACAAAAGTTTACCTCATCATTGTTGTTGTTGTTGCTGCTACGACGACTGCTCTTGTTCCTGTGATGCCGATGACGATGATGATGACCATGTCGACCGCTGCCGCCAGTCGTCGATGGCGGCGATGTGTGATGATCTATGGCCGCCGCCGCCTTGGACGATGTCGATGACGAGGGCTGTGGCGACGACAGGCGTTTCTTTGCCTTCTCTCTGCTGTCGCTGTCAGCGCTGCTGTCGCTGTCGTCGCTAGCACTCTCGCTGCTCGACCGGCGACGCAGGTTGCGCTTGTGTCGCTGATCGCTGCTCTTGTTTTTGGTTTTCTGTTGCTTTACACTCGATGTGGTTGTGTCCGCAGAGGCTGCAACGGGCGGCGTGCTGGAGCGCGAATGTGTGGATGCAACTGCGGCGCTTGCTGTTGCTGCTGCTGCTGCGGTGGCGGATGATGCTGATGTCGATGTCGATGCCGACGTCGATGATGTTGTTGTTGTTGTTGTTGATGATGATGAAGGTGGTGGTGGTAGTTGTGGTTGTGGTGCCTAGGGGAATTTTGCAACTATTCAGAAACAGCAAATTCGCATTATTTTACTAAAGCACTAGGTACAAACTACATACGTATACGTATATAAGACATGGGAGGACATGGGTGTGCGTGTTTCAGGGGTGGCCGGGTGAGCTGAGTTAATCATTAATGTGCGAGTGTTTGTGTGCACTTGTTTTGATTGTAAATGACCCGCCATACACATTGCATACACATACTTTTCATCTTGTATATATATATACACAGATCTGTATGCATATGTTCGCCCTCACACGCACACACACACATACTTATATACAGACGAGCACGCACGCCTTGGCAAAATGTATACACAAAATTTAATGCGCTCACATTCGGCATTGTGATTTTTCTTCCTATCTTTTGCATATGGACTATTTACCCTTATTTCGTAGCCTTCGTCGTCGTCGTGCTCATCCTCGCTGCTATAATTGACCAGCGCCTCCATAGTTTCGAGATATTAATTGATTTCAATGCGTAGTTTTGACAAATAGTTCGATATTAAAATCAATAAATCTATCCCAGCTCTTCTGCAACTTTTCTACTTTTTTCTTTATAGACAGCCTGTCGATAAATCAGCCTGCTCGATAACTACTAGTAGGTGAGAATATATCGATATAAAAATGGGAATTTTTGTACTGCAAATATTTCGGATAAAACACAATTAATATTATAGGCAGTCAAAAATAACACTATTAAAAATATTAAATTAATTTATTGATTTGCATTAATTCAAAATTAATTAAAAAATTAATTTTTTAGAGTTTCTTTTTAAATACTCAGATATCGATATTTATATTATATAAATTTGACTGACAAGCAACACTGGGAGTTCTGTTTTTTTTTTCGAATGTGGTCACACTTGCTGTGAGCAACCCTGCAAAGACGCGCGAATTTAAAACATGTAAACAGAAGGTGTTAGATAACCATGTAATAATGTAATATATTCCATTATGTCACCTGTATCGCACGCAAATGCCAAAAACCCCTCCCCACGTGCTTTTCTTATACCCAAACAAACATCCATCATTTTGTAAGTGGCCCCAAATTGTAAGCAGATAAGTACATGCTTGAAAGTTCGGGAGACTTGTTGTTTACTTTTTTTTCCATTGTTATTGTTTTTTTTTACAATGTTGTTTACGCACAACTTGTGTTTTGGCCAACGTGCCGGCTCCAACGTCGCCGACGCTACACATTACCCTTATTTTTCATTTTTCCGAGATAAAGCACAACAGAATTCGACAGCTAAAAATAGCTATAAATTTACAGTCTTGCTGCCAGAGGCCATCGGAATCGAGGAGTTGGCATTTACCACTTAGCACTTGTCCGGTTCGTGGGAGGGGTTATTATGATGTGCCACAGTCCACATTGCCTACAAAGATCGCTCGCCCAGACAGAGTTTTATAACGTAGACAAATAAAACACATAAATAATCAGTTTATTCTCTTGATATACATATGTACATATATAATTTAATTTAATATAATACCCTTAAGACTAGTTTTCTTTATTAAGAGGTTATGTTTTGCTGTTGGGAACTCTCTCATTATCAGACAACCTTATCAATCGTCCACTGTGCGAGGAAGCCTTTCAATCGCCGCAGACTTTCAGGGTTACCACAGTGCGCACTTTCGGTGTGGATTACAGCAAAAGTAATGCCATCAATATACAACACACACACATACTTACACACCCGCAGCGTCGTTCAGAAATCTACAGATGCGTGCGTGCGTGAGTGTGCGTGTCGTGTGCCGTGCGCTGTATGCAATGTTTGTTTAGATTTTTCACATGTTATTCTGATTTTTGGTGGTTTTGTTTTGCTTTTTGCCTTTTTAGAATGTTTTTGTTTGTTGGGCAAGGTCAATTGCTCGAAACACACACACATACAAAGACACTTGCCTACCACTTAGGTACCGTTGAATGTATTGAAGACTCGTCTTTGCTTACTTCTTTTAATCGTTTGTTGGCAGCCGATTTGGCATAATTTTCGCCCCATTCTCGGGCAAAGTGTCGCGGGTAAACAAAGTTGAACTTTGGCAGCTCAATGCAAACGACATACAAGACACACACACATATACAGCAAACACACGCACATAAATTAAATTATTGTTTACCCGTTTTGCTCCTTATTTACCCAATTCTCGAAGAATGATTTCCAAATCAGTTTGTGGTAATGATTATAATGCGAGGGCTGCCACCATTGTTAATCCAGTAATAAATCTTACCACATTGTAAAGTAAACTAGTTTCCTAAATTTATGTTTATAATGTGTTTACAATATGATTAAAATGTTCAAGAAAGATTTGTTGAGTAAGAGAAAACCCCACGTGGCATGTCCATAAAACTATTTTCTAAAATTATGCTTGTAATATGTTCGTAATTTGAGTAGCATGTTACAATAAAGAATGATATATCAAGCAATAGATAATCCCAAAAAAAACAGACAAAGATAAGCAATTTTATTACATAATTAGGTTTATTTTATTTTAGAAGAGGCAAAGTTAAGTCTTTTATTATATAATTAGTTATACTAAGTTGAAAATTAAAAAAGATAAGTTTTTTTTTATATATAAATAGGTTTATTATGTTGTAAATCTGATGTTTCATTCCACTTTGTAGTCCATATAACACACTGCGTAATTAGTGCTCAAACCACCCTCGCCTATCTGTTTATTTTTTTGGTCTAATCTCTTTACACAAAGCAACCGTGCCGCGCTTACAAAATTATGATGGACAAAAATCCGTTGTTGTTGCTGTTTCTTTTTATCAATTGCAACAACAATAACAAAAATAATGAAAAATGAAAAATAGCATAAACAGGTCGCTGATAAGGCGATAGTTTCATTTTCATTTTCATGTGTCCATGAATAACTGTAAGAGCATATGCGACGCACTCACACACACACACACGCGCATACAATGCAAAAGTGTGTACACACTCACACACTTCGCCATGTTGAACTTGTGTCGTCGTTAGAAGTGCTTGCACGTCGTCTAGAACCTACCACAACGCAAAAGGACACGTTGCATGCCGCACGTAGACATTGCAGATGCCTGGTTATGCCACCACACACACAAATACACACACACACTCACACGTATGTATACAGATATAAACGACACAATTTCATGTCACTTTATGCAAGAGGCAAATTGAAAGCAACGGTAAAAAGCGGGCGCTGCGCCAACTGAGGCTACTGACTCCGTTTGTCGCTGCCGGCGCACGCCGGTGTCGACGTGCCAAAATCCGCATACAAAAACGGCAGCGACAATGACCTGGGCGGCGCGCACGCCCTCATCGTTGTGGCGTGTTGCATCGGAGTAAAAGAGAGAGAGAGATAGAGAGTTCGGCTCGTGCTCTCGCTCAGCTCTTCTATTTGCTCGACGAAGCGCAGCATCAATGAAATTGATGCACACACACACACGCAGGCTGGCAATGCAGTATGCCAGTATACCAGTATAAGCAACTATCAGCTGTTGTTGTTGTGGTCGATTGGAGCCGGCGTCGGCAGACGACAATGAGGCGCAACACGTACACCAAAAAATGGCGTTGCGGAAATCTCGATTGTACGAAAAGGAAAACCTTGGAAAGAGCGCCAAACGATTAAGCGGCGCAAAAACACAGAAACAAAACAGATGTCGAATTAAAAGAGACGCGAAAATAAAGACGAAAACGGAGATTGAGCTTAGGTTCTGCTCAAGCGAGCAACAACAACAGCAACACTGGTCGCGTGTGCGCACACACATACATACATATGTACATATGTACATGTTCATTTATGTATGTATGTATGTAACGCATTTAAATAAGCCGGGTACAAATTAATAAGCCCGCGTACAAAGGTACAGACAAATGTCTATACATACAGACGCTCTCGCACACTTACGCACACATTTAAAATTCTACACCAATACCAGACCACACTTTTTTCATCCACATCTCCATCCACATTCACCCAACCCATTTATGTACGATTCACATGTAAATGTTAATTTTTTAAAATTACGCAGTTCTTTTCTCGTATTTTTTTGGCAACTCCCGGCTCGCGCCTGTGACGTAGTGCGTAGTATGCTGATCACGTAGCCAGCGAGCAAAATGATAAACTTGTGATATGCAGTGAAGATTATAGAATTTGTATACATATTTTATATAAATCAGAGCTTAACTTAGTTTTTTAATTTCTTTCAATATTTTACTGTTACTTTACATTTAAAAATAAAAGTACTTCGTATTGTTATAATAATATAAATGGA
Source organism: Zaprionus africanus (assembly GCA_018151435.1). Lineage (NCBI taxonomy): Eukaryota > Metazoa > Arthropoda > Insecta > Diptera > Drosophilidae > Zaprionus > Zaprionus africanus. The sequence continues at coordinate 4,043,924 of JAECXB010001995.1, forward strand.
TGTCATAACACATACAAAATAAGTACATTTTTTCATATGTACATACAAATACATATAAGTATATATTTATTCGTATAACAGATTGGTGTGGGAAAATATCTGAAATTACAGCAATTTGTAGAACTGCAGGAGAATGGAATTTTGCAAGCACGTCGGGCACTGCGTACCAAGCTCAGACTTGAAATTTGATCGTGTGCCCGGCTTGGTGTGTGTATTAGATAAGCGTGACTCTGCTGTAACCACATGAGTGGACAACATTGGACAATTGATACACACACACACACACGCATATGTACGTATCTGTGCGTAAGATATGTACACACGCATGCATTGTAGATTGTACATAATTAAGTTTACTCGATAAAGATGTATGTATGTACATATGCCCGCATGCACATGACCCTAGAGATTGCAACGCATGTTTACATTTTGCAAGGTAACAAATGCATTTGTGGAACCTGTTGTTGTTATTGTTCAATTTAAATTGTTTGCATGCGATGGCGCTTCGATGTTACGTGACACTTTGGCAGTCGCCCGCTCTCGATGCGCGCGTTGTTCTTGTACACGTCCACATGCAGGCACAGACAGCCAAACAAACACACACACACAGACACACCCGGCCAGTGAGAGAGACTCACCAACACATTCAAATTAAGCTCGAGTGCAATGCACTCCGGCAACAGCAACAACAATTGGAGGCGAAGTTTCGCTGCTGGGGGCCATTTGGCGTGTGAGCCAAGTTGCATCTCCCTAGAAAATAGAATAAATGTGTATCAAGTGCACACAGACACACACACAAGTGTGCATGTGTATGCGCATACATCTCTATGTTAACACACATGTTGTGCATTTGTGCATAACAGCTGACGCATTGCAACTATTAACATTGGCCAATCCGATTGCCTCCCACATGTGCAGTATAACAGTTTCATGCACATTTCCCACATGCTGTTGCTGTTAACTGCTGCACCTGCTGCAGGATCACTGCTAATGAGGCCGATTAGGGACGTGGATGGGGGAGGGGGACTATGTTATTTGAACTAGACGAATTATACAACATAAACACTCTTGCATGATACATATTTACGTTCACATGTACATGTGTATGTGCTACTGTGTGTGGTTAGTGTGCGTGTGCCTGTGCGTGAGGCAATGTTGTAGAAGTAGAACAAAAACAGAGAAAACAGAAAACTCGCTCGACCGTTCGCTTACATACACATACATGTACATTTGTGTGTGCGTGTGTGTGTGTGTGAATTCGTCTGGCACATTGGAAGCGACCGTGCGTTCGTTCGTTCATCATACAGTTTGTCACACCGACCTAAATAAGGTTTTCGTTTACTTTATCAATAAACATACAAACTACCGTAAATTTACATGGATATCCGCACACACATGCATCACATACATACATATTGCATGGTGAATTTCTCTTCATTCAATTGCATAGCATAAGATGTGATATGGTTTGGCAGCCACTGGGCCGGCCTGTAACATCTGTTGTGGTTGTTGCTGATGGCTGCCTTACAGTGTATGCATGTGTGTGTGTGTGTGTGTTTGCGTGTTTATTTGTATTGTATTTTTCTGGCAACGTCGCCGCACAGCCCTTCTATGCTCAAACTCCCCGCTCTCCACTCTCCACATATACCAATGCGCACAACAGCACGCACGCACACACACACAAACAGAGCTGCTGCTGTCTCTGTTACAGCGTCGTCGTCGTCGCCGTTGGCGCAGCCGTTGTTTTCATTTCTTTTCGCCGCAACGGCCGCTGTCAAAACGAATTCGAACGCGCCAGTGAACGGTTGTGTTGAACGGAAAGCAATCAAAAGAAGCTAAAAGAAGCCAAGCAACAAACAGAAGAATAATACAAAGAAGAAGAAGAAGTTAAAGAGGAGCAGCAAAGTGTAATACGCAAAAGCAAACAAAACTGCAACTTTTTTTTTCTCTCGAAGAAAAGAAGAGAGTGGAAGTGTGTGTGTGCCTGCAGTGTCTTCAAACCGGTTGTTAAATGCGCGCTGCAACTGCAACAACAATTAATTCAAAGACAACAACAACAACAGCAATAACATTTGCCACACACTCTAATTCGCTTGCCTGATAGAGCGGAAGAACAAAAAACAAAACAAAACTCAAACTGAAACTTGAAATAAAGAGAAACGAGAGTGCAAATCTCGAAAGTTTACCGTTAATAACAACCACAACAACAAATAAACAATAACAAAATGGCATTCAACATTGTGAGCCGCGGTCTTTTGCGCACATCGAGAGAAATCCTGGAACGCAATATGGCCGCAACAGTGGGCGCACTGCAACATCAACCGCAGCAGCAGCAGCCCCTCTCCACCTTGCCGCTTTCGACGGGCGATTACAATAATGTAAGCGTCTGTGTTTGTGTGTGTGTGTTTTCTGTTAATTTAATTACATTCGAAAAGAGCGTTTAACAAATGCAAGGCAGATGAGAGGGGGCGGGGGCATCAGTTATAGTTGTAAGAAATGAGGCCACAGTGTGTGTGTGTGAGTGTGTGCGGGCAGAGAGAGGAGTAAAGAGCGAGATAGAGAGGGGGTTTGAGAAGCACATTACAAGACTGGCGCGGGGTGGGTAACAGGGACAGGGAAATTGGGACAGTGTGTATACACTTACTACGCACCCATACAAGCAAAAAACATACATACAAACATAAATATATGTGCACCGATCAGTTTTCGCATTTTCGCCCATCATATTCTCATATGTCTGCTAATATCACTCAATACTCACCACCCCGCTGCCCCTTCACAATCCCCGCACACCACCAATCAATAGTGCCAAAGACGCACATCTTTCAGTGCAACAACACACAAACAAAAACAACAACAATGTTTTGCAGTTGAGTGAAGACAACTTTCAAACCATCCCCAAAATAAAGAGAAACTGCGCAAATTCTGCCAAACCATGGTAAACCATGCGCAAAGCGCCGAAAAGCAATAACAACAAGAAACTAACAAAACAGCGCTGCTGCGTTCTCTGTTGTTGTTATTGTGTTTACCTGTTCGCGATGGTCAGCGGAAGTTGCCGACGACAGCTGAGAGCCTTGTACAGTTTTGCGGTCACACGTGCCTTTCTCTCTCTATCTCTCCTTGTGCTCGCTTAGTCGCGACGCAAACCTTTGTAAAGTGTGTTCTAGCAAATGCCAGCACCTTCTTCTTCTTCCTCTTTTTAACTCTTTCGATTTCGCATTTTCCATGGCACTTTTTTGTTTTCACCTCTCGTTGTTTCTTTTTGTTGACCTGTTGCTCGACTTCCTTTGCGCTTTTGTTTTGTGTTTGTCCGCCTGCAGGCAGTAAACATAAATCAAATGTTATTTGTGAACTTGTTTTTCAGTTTCAGACTCTCAATTAGTGAATTCGTTATGCATAAGACTGTCTGTTTGTGTGTGTGTGTGAGTGGTGGAAAGAAGAGGCTTGTGTTGGTCATTTGCATATTATATGTATGGAGCCAAGCGGTTTTTGGAACTTGTTTCGGTTTCAAAGGTTTCTGATGATAATGATATCATCGTCATTATCATATTGGAACCAGGCAGCATTCACTGTCTGGGCCAAAATTCCATTATCTTTGAGCTCCCTGAAGTTGTTGACAAGTTTTGTGTTGTAATTAAAAAGTGGAATGAAAAACAAAGACAATAGAAACTCTAAAATGCAGTTATCTCAAACAAAAACTGTCAACAACAATCACAAATCGAAAACTCATTAAAAATGTACACACACACGCACACGCATACACAATATTAAAGAAATGCGGCTAATGAGCTTTACTTCCATTACACACGTACCAGTTTTATGTGTATGTGTCTACGCGTGTGTTGTTGATCTGCGATCATTCCTCTCATTCGCAAGCAGAAGGTCAGGATGGGCAGACAAAGAAAAGAAGAACTTAACTCCAACTTTGCGGTTGGGGATGCACTGCAGGGTGCCACGTGGTGAATAAATTCGACGAAAGAAAGATGGGTGCTTCTCAAACTTTAACGACTGTTACATTGCTGGGCTCAGGGCCACTGTTAAGTCTTTGTGGAGAAAAACCGGTCCCAAAACAAGAATCCAGAACTGACCTTAGCAATAACAACAACAATGTGTGCACATCGCACACGGCTGTAATTAAGAGCATGTTGTTATTATTTATTTATACGCACACATATACTTATGTACATTTGTACACATCATGTAAGCTGAAGGGCACAGCACAGCATGGGCAGCAGAAATTGTGTAACAGCGCACTGTTAATGCAACAGTAAACAAAAACAAACATAAAAACAAAAACAACGGACGAAAACAACATTAGAGAGTTGATTTATGTACGCGTGTGTGTTGTGGTTTTGAGGCATCAAATCCAAAATGGCGTGTGCAAGCAGTGTGTGGGTGACTGCGGCAAGCAGTTTAGAAATGCCAGTCCTTTGAAAACTGTAACTTAACCAAACTTTATGCTTGTGCATTTAAAACTGTTTCTACAATAAATTTTGTTTTTCTTTTTACTTGCAGCGCCTTGTGATACACTCAAATGGTGCAACACAAGCGCCGTGGCATTTAATGTCCGGCCGTACAGCCGTGGTGCAAGCCGTGCGTCAATATTCAAAGAAAAACGCCGGTGCGGCTACACTGCGCCGCGAGGAAAGCGACAGCGATTCGGATTCCGATGATGAGTTCGAGCGACGTCGCCGCAATGCTAATGTCAAGCGCAGCGAACGGGTAAGTTAGCGAACCGAACCGGGCAGAACCGGGTCGGGCTTGTGGCTCTGTCTCTCTGACACGTGGCTTGAAAACTCGATGTGTTGTGTACGGCTTGAAACGTGTTTTCTGTGAATCGAAATTGGATTTCAATTTCTTTTCGCTCAATGCCGTTTTTTGAACTCGCGATCGATTGTTGTAGCTGTTGTTGTTGTAACAGAGGCGCTTACACAGCGGCGCATGCGCGACTGCGCTGTTTGCGGTTTGTGTCTTGGCTACGTGCGTAGGTGAACAACAACAGTCGTTGAGTTACTTGGCAAGCAGTACCAGTTAAGTTGAGTTACTCAGCAAGCAGTACCCGTTGAGTAACTAATAACACTCGTGAGTTGAATAACTTAACAAGCAGTGCAGTTCATCAAGCAATGCAGTTCAAGCAGTACACACTTCGAATTTGGCGCTAAATTTAAATTGTGATTTTAATATCTTTTATTTTCTCTTCATTCCAGGGCGACTCTGAGTTCTGGCGCCGCAAGATGCGCACATTGCATCGCATTATGGATGTGAATCACGATGGCGTCATCTCGTACGATGACTTCAAATTGCTGGCCAAACGTTTCAGCGACTTGGGCCACTTGTCGCCCGAGGTGGCAGCCGAATTCGAGGATGTCATCAAACAGACATGGGAGGAGCAATTTGGCGAAATAACACCCTACAATCTGGTTAATGCTGAGCAGTTCTTAACCGATTTGCATCATCGCCTGAATGACAAGAAAATGGCCAAGCGCATTGGACGCTGGCTGCCCTATTTGTTTAAGGTGAGCGAGAGAGAGAGAAGATATCCCATTTTAGGAACTGTTATTAATAATTCTGTTGTTTATCTGTTGTGCAGGCCGTTGACTTTGATCACACTGGCCACTTGGATCTCGAACAATACAAGCTCTTCTTCCGCTGTCTGGGACTCTCCGAAGATGATGCTGCCGTTTCATTCGCTGTGATAGACAAGAATGGCGATGGCCAATTGTCGCTCAAGGAGTTCGTACATTTGGGACGTCAATTCTTTTTAACCGAGGACGATACGAAAATATCGAAAATGTTCTGGGGACCCCTAATCACTGATCATTGACGGGTTGCAGTCACAGCTGTAGATCAATGTGTTCACGATGAAGACAGAAGACAGAGAAAGCCAATGCTAAAAACTACAACAACAACAACAACTACAACAACATCAAGTACGAATATTACTAACAAAATGATTCCAACGATCGAACGCGCGCAGGAGGCGTGCGGCAGTTGGCCGAATCTACAGCATGTGGCGCCGCATAAATTGGGACTACTCAACAACAGGCAGACGACAATCGACGACGGTACTAACAACAACATCATCATGAGCAACAGCAACACAAACAACACCAACAACAACAACAACACCATCAACTGCATCAATTTGATCACCATTAGAAACATGAGCATTTACGGTTATTTACGTCAACATTTCAACATGGCCAGCAAACGCAATCGCCGCTACTCGGACAGCGATGACGAGCAACAGCTGCCCTCGGCCAAGATTCGCAAACACAACTTCTCCTACTACCAGAAGCAGCAGCAGCAGCAGCAGCAGCAGCGACAACAACAGCAGCAGCGACAGCAGCAACAACAGTGGCAGGGAAAACGGGGGCAGCGGGGGCAGGGCGGCGGAGCGCATGGCAACGATTCTACTATGGATAATTATGATATAAGATTTTTTTTCTATGTTAATTCGCTAATTTTATTCACCATGTCATGTCGTCAGTACGAGGGCGACGACTTCAAGCATTTCATTGTTAATCACATAAGGGAATTCGATCGGATGCGCCGCAAGGCGCGCAAGCGACGCAAGCGCAAGACAAAGATGCCTGCAACAGCAACAGGAACAACAACTGCACTGGCAACAGTAGCTGCAACAGCTGCAACGGCAACAGCAACAACTGCCACACAGACCCAGTTGCACTTGTAGTCGCCGCGTCGTCGTTCGAACTAATGTCTTAGCTAATATACTATATACTACAACTGATATATACACAACAAACGATACGATATAACAAAATAAACAAAAAAATATTAAAATTCATTGTACGCGTTTTGGATTTAGCACTGAACTATTGGGAAATATCTATAAAGAGGATTTTGCTGGGAGTTAGCTTGGTTGAAAGTGCAGAAAATGCTTCACGAGATTGTCAAGTTAAATAGGTTAACACAGAAATAATAAAATTGTACATTAGCTAGAGAAAAAACACTTGTTTTCTCTACTTGTATCATTCGCTTCTTCAGTTTACTTTGGTTCTAGCCAAGTATTTAAATTAAACTTTTTGCATTGACTATAATTCAATATGTAACTATCCTAAAAATCATTCCAATTCGAACAACAAAAAATAGAAGTTGTACAAGTGAAGGTCTTCTATGTTTCCTTACAGTATTTTCAATTCAGTTTGAAGATGTGATGATGTAAGATCGATATTTCTGCACCTTTCTAAAATAACGCATTAGTTTTATATCTTCATATTCAAGGTGCAAATAAATCGAAGTTCACTGAATCGATTTATTTTCAAACATTCAAGTAGAAAATTGATTTAAATGGATTTAAATCGAGCATTTTAAATATAAAAAAAAGGTTTTTTTGGTTTGAAATGACAGAAATATAAATAAGACAATATATTCAACTCAAGTTCTTTAAAAACAAATGGTGACTCGCCTCACGATCCCTAAAAACTAAAATTTGGTACCACCACTAGACATGTTTACTTATATAGTAGTAGTAATTTATAAATTGTTTCATATATCGATTAAATCGATTCTCAAATATGAAATCAATAGATCGGAGAAAATTTAAAGTATCTATTGATCAATTGAAGCATCAATTAAACTTCCAGCTCTAGTACAATAGTACAGTTTGTTCATTTTAAACTAATATTCCCCCATACATATTGAGAGGTTAGAAAGAGCTGACAAAATATAGAAAGTCAACATAAAAATCTTATTGTTTTATCTAATTTTGCCATTCTCCGCGCATGTTTTTAACTGTCGATCGTTAAAAATAAACGTTGTAAATAAAAAGGGTTGCATGTGCATTGAAAAAATATTATGCCTTATTATGTTTAAATTTAAATTACAAATAAAAAAAATGCGCGGAGAATGGCAAAATTAGATAAAACAATAAGATTTTGTCCAACAAAGACCAAAAGACCAAAAGAAGAAAAGACCAATAAAACAAAAGACCAAATGAACTAAAAATTGAACTATATAACGAACTAAAATACTCGAACAAACGAACTAAAGAATGAACTATAGTTCATCGAAAAATGAACTAATGAACTACGTCCCTGGAACGAACCCAAATCAACAACTCTTATATGTGAGAGTTAAATCCAGTCATTAATTTGTATAATATATGTATATGTATATAGATATATAACATTCAAAGCTTATTACTCCCAATCTTAAATTGTTATTATTTGTTATGTATAAAAGATCCTGGAGAGACCCTTTTGATGTTCTGTGCATCATTGATCGTCCGCTTTAATGGAAACAGTTTTGTTAGAGTTCCCAGTGAGTTACGCTGACATTCTGCAGCTTCTTATCGCCCCGAGAAGCAACAAGGCAAATTGCATGCAAATGCACAGGTAACCTTCTCAGCCCCTTTCTCCTCCTCCTCTTCCTCCACCCACACAGGGCTTACAGGCTGAGCGACCGCAGCAGCTGCGAAAAAGGATTTGCGATATCAACTGAAAAGCGTTTAGTACTCTGTGACGACGACGAACTAGAGGTAAAGAAAAGAAAAAAGAAAGAAAGAAAGAAAAAAACCAAACTGTCGCGCGTAAATCTCGGAAAGGACTCGCCTAGCAGAGCCGTGCCCCCTGCCCGCCCTGCACAATGTCTGTGAATTTGACCAGAGCTCATTATACACATTTGTTGCAGGGCTACGCCCATGTTTTTTTTCTTCTCCAGATTGTATACCCTGCCAGAGGGTATATTAGTTTTGGTGAGGAGTTTGTAAGGCACCTTAGGTTCATGTGTGACCTCATGAAGTATTCTTTATATATGTATATGTATGTTCTGAATCCGCATCACTAGAGGCATCGAACTAGTCATGTCTCCCTGTCCGTTAATCCCTTCGTCGGTCTGTCCGTTAATCTGTCTGTCCGTCTGTTGCAACGCAAACTAGTCTCTCGAATTCAATATATACATATGTATGTTATGAATCCGCATCACTAGAGACATCGAATTAGTCCTGTCTCTCTGTCCGTTAATCTCTTCGTCTGTCTGTCCGTTAATGTGTCTGTCCGTCATTTGCAACGCGAACTAGTCTCTCCATTTCCAAGCTATCTAAATGAAACTTGGTACACTTGCTTCTTACAACTGCACGCTATATATAAGTCGGCACGAGCCATATCAGACCGATATATCGTATAGCTGCCATACAAACTATCGGCCTATCTTTGTTGTTAGTTAAGCTAATGCAACCAAATTTACTGCATGGGACTTTTTCTATATATTTAATATGTAAATACGCATTTCATCAAGATCAGAACACTATAACATATAGCTGCCATAGGAACAATCGGCCGAAATAAAGATTTTTGTACGAGGGTCGTTTGATAAGTCCGTGACTTTTTGTATTTGCCGCGCACCTGCTCTAAATACAACACGTGAATTTTAACGAAAATGGAGATCGAGATCGTCTGCTTTCAATGCCTATAAAACGAAAACCAAAAAACGCAGCTTTCTCAAAATTTTACAGTCAGCTGTTAATCGATAACTGCTGACAGGAGCAGTGTTGTATTTAGAGCAGGTGCGCGGCAAATACAAAAAGTCACGGACTTATCAAACGACCCTCGTATGAAGAACTGTTTGGATTGTAGAAATAACTTAACTACGAGACATTAAAATGAAAATACAAAATACCAATAAATTTTACAACATTATATATAACTTCTATAGGAACAAGCAAGGGAAACAACAGCCTGCAAGGGCATAGAAGCTTCGGCATGCCTAAGATTCCCTTTTCCTTGTTTTTTTCTATTGCATTTGTAGCTAATAATTTTAATGTTATTCAAAATTATGTTGGACAAAAAAGCGAACGAGAAGAAAGAGAAAAAGATGCTGAGCTGATGCTGCTGCTGCTGTGTAAAAGCATTTTTTGGGGCGTCTCGCACACACACACACACACACACAGATGGACACACACACAGAGAGGGACTGGGAGACGCGTTTGGTCTGCGCTTTATAAATTGCATTTGTATCTAAAAGGACATTAATTCTGTGTGTGCCCGGTAAGTGTGGTTCAGTGCGGACCCACACCCGGCCAAGCAGTGTGAACGCAGTCCCACTCTACCAATTGCACTGCTTGCGGGCATGCATGTGCATGTGTGTGTGTCCTTTGCGCATTTCTTACTCGCCTCAATATTTTATAATTTCATTTTTTTCCCCTTGCGTTTGTTTTTTTTTTTGTTATTTTTAGCAAGCCACGCACATGATGTCCCATTGCTGCTTATCCCTTTGCCAAGCGCTGCAACCGGACACACACACACACACGCAGGCAGCAATGAGTGAGAGTGAGAGAGGGGGAGAGGGAGGGGGAGCACACATACAGTCACATATTGCTACATCTTTCATTATGTAAATGCACGCTTTACACCATTTTTTTCGCCGTTGCTTCAGTTGTTGTTGTTGCCTCTTGCTGTCCAGCACTCGCCGCTCTCTCCCTTCCTCTCCTTCTCCTTCTCCCTGTTCTCTATTTGTTCTTTTTTTGCCACTGTTCTTCTTCTTGCATGCCACGCTTGCTCTCATCAGTGGCTTGGGATTTGCGCGCGTTATATAAAAAATATTGCTCCATATATAAATATACTAGCATACATTATACACACACACATACACTCGACTATGCATGTGTGTGTAAGTTTTTTGTCTTTTGCAACTATTTGCAGTTTCAACGTGTTTTATCACGTTTTTAAAAGCAGTTTTTAAAAATTAAAAGCACGTCCTAAGTCCACATTTGGTCAACACAGCTGCTGCCCAAAGAACTGCAACCCTTGCCTGGGCTGTGGGATGGTGTGCAGCCCTGGCCCCACATATGTGTATGGTATGACGCGCTCGAGCTGAATTGCATTGTTGAACTGGCTTAAGTTCGATCGCAATAAGGAAGTACAAAGTTGCACTTTTAATTTTCATTTGATTGTTTCCGTAGTTTTTATTCCAATAAAAAGCAAGGGTTTAAGTTTATTAATTTTAATTTTGCCGCTGCACTTTTTTCATGTTATTCGAGAAGAAACTGTTTTGCAAGAGATTTGAGTTAGGCTTAACAGCTGCTAACATAAGACTTAACAGCTGCTAACATAAGACTTAACAGATGCTTAGAACATAGATTTAGACAGCTGATTCTAATCGTATGGCAGCCTTGAGCAAGTAGATAAAGCAGTGATCTGCAGCCAACAGGAGTAATAATTTGAAAACAATTTGCATAGCAGCGCTTTATAATCGAAAGTTGTGAGCGACTAGTTCGTTCATTTGATAACTGCTATATTCGATAAGTACTTGTAAAGCCCTTCAATCATTGTAAGTGCACAGTGGGAAAAAGTCGGGTTTCAACTCAAATTTTAAAGATAGAGAGTTGAAATGTTTAGTGTATTAAAAGTAGTATGACTGAGTTTCGGTTTTTTTTTAGTCCACGGAGATAAATACAAAAACAATAATTTATTGACATTCTTTCGCTCGAGTTGCGGTCCTGCATTCGTGTAACTCAATTGTTTTCCAACCTTTCTCTGCATTGCTCAAAAAGGAGTAAAAAAGGAAATTCTGCAAAATTATGTCTGCACACGATTATCAGCCGAGTCGATTGTCTGTCTGTCTGTTCGTCTGTCTATTCGTTCGTTTGAACGACAAGATCTCAGCTATTACAAAAGCTAAAGACATCAAATTTGGCATGAAGGTTTATGTAAAGCATACGCACATTAAGTTACTTTCAAATATTGGCTGCCACGCCCACCACCCTTTATAATTATAACTTAATTATACCCGTCGACCATTGAAAATGGTCAAAAAAAGGGTATACTAACTTAGAACTTAACTTAACTAAGAAGTTATTCAAGTAACCTAAGTCTGTGTGAGATTGTTGCAGTTTTTTGTAAAGGTTTTGCAAAGGGTATCTTAATGTCAAGTTTTGATGTTTGTTTTGTTGATTCGTCTGGTTCCAGTTCGATTGTACTGGCATTTCAACGTCTTCTCCATAAGAATTCGTTTTAAAAAGAAGCAATGTACATAAATAGCCTTAGATAAAGGTAATTAAAAATCTGAATAATGTACATTGTCATAGTGTGTACTGCAGTTGCTGTTGTTGTTGTTGCTGTTGTTGTGGTTGTTTGTTGTCGTTTCAGTCGCTGTTGCTCTGATGCCGCAAATGTCTTTGCGGCTGGCATAAATTTTAACGCTAATCATAGAGATGCGACAACAGCATGAGCACAACAACAACAGCAGCAGCAACAGCAACAAGAACAGCAACAACAACAACAACAACAACAACAACTGTAAGTTGTACAACAACTCGCACTTATCCAACGCGGGTCATAAAAACTGCGCTAATGTTAACCCGTTGCTGCCGTTTGAATTACAACATTCAGTAGTCCAGACCACATGTGTGTGTGGGTGTGTGTGTGTAGGAGTGTGTGTGCTATCTGCTTAGCTCACCCTCTCCCTCTCCCACTCTGTGCATCTGATGCGGCATCTTTACATGCACAGCCGCGTTGGCTACAATGTCTCAGCCTAAAAGTAGGCAACTTACCGTAGCTCGCATGATAATTTAATTACGGCACTGGGATTGCGCGCCAAGGAGGCGACACAGAAGAAGGCCGGGGTGGGGGAAGGGGGCCAGTGCTGTTAGGCGGTTATGTCGCAGCGGCGCAGCATCAATCTCTGGCTTAGACAAGACAATCTGCGCGCATTTACGCATTTCCATGCATACACACTGACATTATCCTCAGCACCTTGGCCAGGCCAAGTGCCAGAGCCAAAGAGCAGCAACGGAGTTGGGTATGTGCGACCCATTGAATACCACTTGCAAATAAACTAAGTTAGAAAAGCTTAAAGCTTGCACTAAGTTACCAACTACAGCTTTGAGAGCTTTAAATGAGCTTAGAAAAGCTTTCTACACTATTTAGTAAAGAAATCAACATTGAATTTACTTAAGCTTTCGACTGAATCAAATAAAGTTAAACTTACTTCCTTTGATTTATTAAAGTTTCTTGTGGCAATTGAGCAACTCTGTCAGCATTTACAGGGTATAATTATATATTAAATTAAGCCATTTGCATGCGCGTATTTTCGGTACACAGGCCCTCAACTCCAGAGGCGCCCCCAGTGCTGCTGCTGCTGGCGCTGCTCAGCCCGGTCGTGTTGTAGATTATTAAAAATTATGTCTCACAGTAGGACATGCAACGCCGGCAACTGCCAACAGTTGCTGCCCCCTCCCTCTCTCCCTCTCTCCCTCTCTCTTTACCCCTTTTGCGCCTCAACTTCGGTCACATAGGCCACATTAATGTGCTGCTCTGCTCAGCGACGCTGGCAGCGCTGCGATAAGCAGCAGGCAGCAGTTTTCTATTTTCCATTTTCCATTTGCTATTTTTTGTTGTTCTTGTTGTTGTTGTTGCCGCAAATCCACGCAAAAATTATATTTTGACATTTGTCAGGGGTTGGGCTACAGGGAGGGGCAACGAGGGGTTAGGCACGGGCTGGAAAGGTGGGCGGTGCATGTGCACTGCGAGAAAAAAAGGAAAAAAAACAATAGCAAGGCAGAAGATAAACGAACCGCGTCGCCTAAACTGCCCGAGTGCACTTCGGGGGCCTGGAGTGCGGTCAACTGATTGCCCTACACGGAACTCGTCGGTTTTATCGAACTCGATAACAGGCTGTTTAGGGTTAAAAGGGACTGTCGATGTGAAAGAAACCTTTATACAAAATGTCTTTATATGCCTTAACACACCTTGCATTTGCCACAGTGTGACCATAGTAAAATAAATATCTAATGTACTTAATATTAAAAATAAATGATATATTAATAACTCTGCTCCTCTTTAGTTTTATCGGTTAGGTAGAAACCTTTATATTGCACATAAAGCCTAGATAAACCCCAATAAATCGGGCATTTTCTACAGTGTGACCATAATTTCAGACATCTAAAGAGCAGTAAAATAAATGCAAATGTTTAATCGATTACTTTGCTCTTCTCTAGATTTATCAATGAAGTAAAAACCTTTATACTTATTAAGTCTAGATAAACCTAAACAAACTTGTCATTAATCGCAGTGTGACCATACTAACAATAACATCCAATGAACGGTTAAATAAATTTATATGTTCTACCGATTACTCTGCTCTCCTCCAGATTTATCGATGTAATAGAAAACTTTATATCTTCAATATAGATAAACATCTAAAACATGGATTTTTCCGCAGTGTGACCATACTAACAAATTATCTAATGGACTGCTTAATCAATGTATATGTTCTATCGATAACTCTGCCCCTTTTTAGATTTATCGATAAAGTAAAAACCTTTTAACATAAAGCCAAATCTCAACCCAGTTGGCTTTTTTTACAGTGTGACCATACAAAAAAACACGTCAAATGAACAGTTAAATAAATAAAAATGTTCTATCGATAATTTTGCTTTTCTTTAGACTTATCGAAGTCGTCTTGATTTGAATGTTATTCGTTGCTCTGCTTGTACCCTGCAATTGCTGTTGGCAGCCCTAGTTTGGCTTGCCAGCCCCGTCGGCAGCCTTGGTTAACTCGATCCTTCCCACGTTCTGTTCCCTGGAGAAGTCGCGTCTGAGATTTGCTTTGCCAAATGCATGTTCTAAATGTTCGTTGTTGTTGTTGTAACTAAGAGACATGGCATAAGCCTCGCTGCTTAGTTTTTAAAACGAATTGTCGTGGTAACCCGCTGCAATTTGGGCAGCTGCTGTGCCGGGGGTCAGCTGGCTGGAATATCCCTAATACATTTAAAGTGCCCACTGTGTGTCGAAGTGCGATGCAGGACAATTAAAGGCGCCTTTGTATAAAAGAAAGGCCTTTAATTAAAAGCATTAGGAATACCTTTTAATTTCTCGAACAGCAAATTTGACCTTTAATTATTTTTTGCACATGAAACCTTTATTGATCCTTTATTGGATGCCGTGGAAATGTTATAATTTAAAGTATATTTGATCTTCTGCTCGCAATTTGGCAACGTTGTATGGGTCTAGTATTAATTTAACAGTCAAACGAAACGAAACACACAAAACGTACGAGGAACGGGATATGTCTATGGGGTACCCCTCTCCCCACCGAGTACCAGCGACGCTCATAAGCGACGCTTAAAGAGGCCCAGCAAGGTCTGCCAGCGACCCATCAGCTTCCCAGTTCGCAATAACAGATCGTAGGTGGACTGCGGAATGTGATGCGGAGGCATCGGCAGCATGGCCTCGTCGGGCACCATTTGGGTTCCTCGGTACTGCTCGACAACAGCGCGACGATCGCGTGAAGCCGGCGAGCGAACTGCGCTACTCGAGCCCAAGGGCCCCATGCGTGGTTGTCCAGATTCCTTGAACTTGTTCATCTAAACGAATTATTTATAAAATTAAATAGAATCAATTTTTTTCATCTAAAGAATTATTTATCAAATTTAATAGCATAAATTTTTATGTTGCCAAAATTCTCAACGCTACCTTCACTTTTATTTTGCAAATACTTTTGGATTCTAAAAAATAGGATATATAAATAAATAAATATATTTTACGAAATATAAAATTTGTTTTCTGGCGCCCAGCGGTAGTTATGCTATAAGTATCGAAAAATATATGAGAGCTTCTGGAGACGATTCGAGTTCAGGTACGAAAAAGGGAGAGAAAGCTATTGCAACGACTACTTGATCTGAGGAAAGTAAATGTATTTTATGTATTTTTGTAGAAATAGGTTAGATAAGGACTTGGTTTGATGGGTCAAGAGAAGAAGGTGGGACGAATTTTAAAGAGCACCTTGTAAATTTAATATGAAACTTAATCTTAACTTACGGCCTTCTGTCTTATGCGCCGTATCGATAGAAGGTAAGGGAGAAAGGAAGATAGAATAAGAAAGCTATAGAAAGAAAGAGAGGAAAGATAGAGGAGAAAGAAAGAGGCAGAAAGAGACTTTATGCAATGGTCTGTGGAGGCTATTACTTAATCTAAAACGTTCCACTGGCTAACAATTAAAAGAGAAGGAGAAAAGGCGATGTAGAAGAGAGATAAGTAGATAGGTGATATATAGATGTATTTATATATATATATATATATATATATATATATATATAGAGAGAGAGACAGAGAGAAAGAGAGAGAAAGAGAGAGAGAGAGCGCGAGGAAGTGAGAGGTAGAGAGGGTGCCAAGTAAAGCTAAGCTACATTCATATTTCATTAAAGGCTCTTGAATATCCTCTTATGCGTTATTCTTAAACATTTTACTGATTATTGATAAATCGGAAAATAGAAGATTGATAAAGGGCGAAATATATAAAGAAAGGAACAGAGAGAGAGAGAGAGGGTGTCAAGCAAAGTTAAGCAACATACCCAGGCTGATTCTTTTTTTTGTATGTTCTTAAGAGACTCTTCGTTGCGCTTTTACACATTATTCTTAAACGTTTCACTGGCTAGCGATAAAAAAAGAAGGAGAAAAAGGGAGAGATAGAAAAGAGACACAGATAAATAAGGATTGATATAGAAAGAGAGAGACAAAGAGAGAGAAGGACAGAGAGTTTCGGGCTGCCAAGAGTGTCTGTCATTCTTAAACGTTTCACTGGCTGCAAACCAGGCTCGTGGCCAGACCTAACTGAAGTAAGGGCACAAATTAATAAAAGACGGGCAGGATTATTCACAATAAATGATTTGAAGAATGATACGTGAGAAACGTTCGTGCTATGTATTCTTCAAATTATGCTTTTCAAAAAGATACAGAAACCAGAAGAAGACATTTTAAAAAAATTCAGTGCTTGATATTTTAATAAATATCAATTTTTCTAGTTACGAGGGTCGTTTGATAAGTCCGTGACTTTTTGTATTTGCAGTTATCGATTAACAGCTGACTGTAAAATTTTGAGAAAGCTGCGTTTTTTGGTTTGCGTTTTATAGGCATTGAAAGCAGACGATCTCGTGAATTTTAACGAAAATGGAGATCGAGATCGTCTGCTTTCAATGCCTATAAAACGCAAACCAAAAAACCAAATAACTGCTGACAGGAGCAGTGTTGTATTTAGAGCAGGTGCGCGGCAAATACAAAAAGTCACGGACTTATCAAACGACCCTCGTATTAGACGGGCCTGCTTCAAACAAACTTCGCATATTTACTTTCAGCATTTGCGAATCGAAAGCAGCAAGAAAGTACAAACATAACTTTCACTTAAAGTATTATTCTTGTTTTCTTCTCTTTTCTTTATATGGATTTCCTTTCGCACTATCCATGGATCATACGAGTATCATCAACTCGAAACCAGCCGCACTCTCTCTATAAATCAACAAGACACTCAAACGGACTGCGTCTTCTTGCCTCCTCCCTCCCACTCTCTTTCTCACTGTTTTTTTCGTACTCTGTGGTTTTGTGGCAAATACACATTTAGATGCTGATTTTTTGATGGCCACAAACAGAGGGGCGTGGTCAAGTTCGGGGGCAGAAGGTAGAAGGGTTCGGCTAATGCATTTCTAACATGGCAAAAAGTGCGTTCGCTGCGAATGGATACGATGAGGTCGGTTACAGTTCGGGTCGGGCAGAGGCAGAGGTCTGGTCAGGGAGGAGGAGAAGGAGGAGGAAGGGATACTGTGCCGGATCCGGGCGATTTGTTGACACAGCTTTGCCGCAAAAACATTGGCGGCCGCGTTAAATGAAACGAAAAGCCAAACGCGCGACCGCGAAAATCAAACAACAATAAAAAATAAAGAGTAGAGTCGAGCCCGAAAGGGACGACAGGTGAATGTTGCTGCTGCTGCTGCTTGTGGGTGCTGTACACAAAAGGGGCGTGGCAGGGAGGGTCGGCTGGGGGTGTGTGTAATGTGCAGTGGCGACCGCAGGAACGCAGAAAAGGCAACCGCAGCCGGGTCCAAAACGCCGTGGCAGCATAAAAAATAGTAGTTAAACTCAATTTGTAATTTGTTTGGCCAAATCGCGCGAGTGGCGATAAAAGACAACAATAGCAACAACAACAACAGAAACAACAACAACAACAGCAGCAATAGCAACAACAACAAGAGCAACAACAAGGCAAGCTAAACGCCGCCACAAAGCTGAAAACAGCAGCGGCCACTGAATCCTTTTCCACACCAACACAAGCACAAGCAAAACGAGTGTGTGTGTGTGTGTTCTGGTGTATGTATGTGTGTGTGTGTTGGTGTGTGTGTGTGCAAGCGCGATGAGAAACGTGCCGATGCATAATCATTGAGGCCATTATCATTTATTTTACTCAAAGGCTGCGTTGTTGTTGATGTTGCTGCTGATGTTGCTGCTGTTGTTGTTGTTGTAGCTGCTGCTGCCCACCTGCAATAGAAAAATCAAAAACACACGCACCGTCAACAACAACAGAGCAACAACAACAACTGGAGCAAGAACAAGTGGCACAGTCAGTTGCTGTGGTTAGCTAAGCCTGCATTTAAACGATGAACTTCTGCATGAAGAATGAAATGATATGAAAGTATGTGGATAACGGATAATGCAGTTCAATCTATATATAATTTCGTGTATGTATGAGCTACAGTAGTAAATGAAAGATTGATTAGACCAGTACTAAACAATTCATAAAGAGCTAGTAACCTGTTTAAATTCTCTCGGGGATATGCTCTAAGATCATCATGCCTACATATATTGTAAAAGCTTCGTGGTGGCAATGAGGTTGGAGAGAGATATACAGTGTTGGAAGAAATAATAGAAACAGCACTTGCACCTGGACGAAAATCGAAATTGCTCATTATGTACAAGCACTATATACACGAAATTGGCATCAAATAGAAGGCTGATAACTGTACTTTAATATGCGACTTGTTTCAGGTCGATTCGACCTTTGACACTTTAGCAATCTGCGTCTAAAGGAAAAAACTCCCTTTTAAGCTGGAAAAAATAATAGAAACAAACGACATTTTTTTGAATATTTCTCGTTTTTTTCTGTGAATTCTTAAAAAATGGCTTGTATTCAGTACTTTAAGGTAAGTCTAGCTAAGAATGACCGAATTTGTGAAAAAATTCGGTTCCATTAACCTGTAATATGAAGAAAAGGTCACAGGGGTCACTGCCCACCTGTATAGCGCAATATTGTCAAAGTTCTTCCTTATTTTTTGGACTCAATGCATCCAATCCCTTTCTTTTATTACTCCTCACACGTGTTCTATCAGATTTGAGTCCAGGGATGGGTCAAACCGCTCCAATTTATTAAGTTGCTGATCTTGCACCCATGTACTAGGCAGATTCGAGGCAGATTTGGGGTCATAACATTGTATGAACTCACATTTTACCGCCTTTTTTTCGTCGATGGAGTAGAAGAATACCTTGCAGGCGATAGTGTGTAGGCGGTTAATAAGTAAAAGACTGATTAAAAAAAATTCAGACGGGTAGTCAGCTGGGAAGGTTCCACCGCTCAGTAAGGAAAATATCGTTAAAAGGCTATGTTTCGCAAATCAAAAAATAGTGCCCCAAAATTGGAAAAAAATACTGTGGTTTGATGAAACTAACTTAAATTTGTTTATATCTAATGGAAAACTATACGTAAGACGTCCAAAAACTACTGATTCCGGTTTCAAGCTCCCCACACCATTTTTGGTGTAAATGTCATTCTATGGAAATTATTTGCCCCTCTGTAGTTGGTGCGATATTCTTGATATAGGAACAAATGTGGGCTCCAGACTTCGTACTCACACTAAAGAACGTGATGCTAAGGAAAAAGTCCGCTTAAAACGGGGGTTTATGGGGTATAATGACCCCAAACCTGCCTCGAATCTGCCTAGGCCATGGGTGCAAGATCAGAAACTTAATAAATTGGAGCGGTTTGACCCATCCCCGGACTCAAATCTGATAGATCACAAGTGAGGAGTAATAAAAGAAAGAGATTAGAGGCATTAAACCCGAAAATAAGGAAAAATGTTGACAATATTGCGCTATACACGTGGGCAGTGACCTCTGTGACCTTTTCTTCATATAACAGGTTAATTGTACAGAATTTTTCCACAAATTTGGTCATTCTTAGCTAGACTTACCTAAAAGCATTGAATGCATGCCTTATTTTTGAGAATTTACTGAAAAAAACGAAAAATATTCAAAAAAATGTCGCTTGTTCCTTATATTATTTCCAGTTCATAAGGGAGTTTTTTCCTTTAGAGGCAGATTGCTAAAGTGTCAAAGGTCACATCAACTCGAAACAAGTCGCATATTAAAGTACAGTTATCAGCCTTCTATATGATGCCAATTTCATGCATATAGTGCTTGTACATAATGAGCAATTTCGATTTTCGTCCAGGTGCAAGTGCTGTTTCTATTATTTTTTCCAACACTGTATATATGTAAACATACATAAATGTGCATATATGTATGCATACATATAATATAAAATAATATATGTATATAGTATTGAAGATTTTTTTATACCCTTCAACCATTGAAAATGGTCAAATGTATGTAACAGGCAGAAGGAGGCGTGGGAGACCCCACAAAGTGCATATATTCTTGCTCAGCATCTCTAGCCGAGTCGATTAAGGCATGTCTGTCTGTCTGTCCGGATGTCCGGCTGTCCAGATGAACACACAGATCTCAGCTATTATAAAAGCTAGAAACACCAAATTTGGCATGAAGGTTTCTGTGTACCCGGCGCAGATGAAGTTTATTTCAAATGTTGGGTGCCACGCCCACCGCCCCGCAAATCAATAATTTAATCTTTTAAACTGATTTGTGAGCGACATATAAAAGATACAACATTCTGAGTTAGACCATACTTAGCTAATTATAATACTAACATAACGTCAAAATTTCAACGCTTAAAAAAAAGATCGAAGGGTATCCCACTATCGCGTGCCGCTCGACTGCTGCTCTTGTTTTGGGTTTTTTGAATGCAACGTTTGAATGACAAAGTTGAAATCGAAACATTTTAAATCAGCAACAGCCTTTGAGTTGAGATAGTTATGATAAAAGAGATAGATAGAGAACGAAAGAAAGAGAGAGAGAGAAAAGGTAGAGTAGGAGTCGAAGAGGAGTAAAGTAGGAGTAGAGCAGCAGTAGAGCAGGAGTAGCGGCGCCCACTTTCATGTTGTGTATGACGGTAGCCAAATGTGCCAGCGATTAACAAATGACCCAACAACTGGCACAACAAGCGGACGTAGGCAGCGCAAACAGCATCCGGGACTAAATTTACGGCCCACAACGGCGAGTTTACGGTGAACAGCCGAACTTTTAAGCCCTGCACAACACCTTCCCAAGCCCCCCACATGGCTAGCTTTCGGCCTATGTATGAGTACCTTTTCTCTACTGTCTTTAATAAACCTTTTGATAATGAAAAATGCTCAAAAAAAAGACTTTACAAAGTTTGAGCAAGTAACAGGCTTAAGGAGGTGTGGCAGATCCTTCAAAATATATATATTCTTGAGTAGGATTGATAGATAAGGCGATTTGACGGAGAAAACAGTTCTGGGTTAACATGAGTGCTAGAGAACCTTTATAACTAAACTATAATTTATTAATGAAAATCTTGATTGCCGATTGATTTTTCTTATGCAAGCTATAGGAT
The DNA here is from genome assembly GCA_018151435.1 of Zaprionus africanus. NCBI lineage: Eukaryota > Metazoa > Arthropoda > Insecta > Diptera > Drosophilidae > Zaprionus > Zaprionus africanus. Next base: position 4,065,416 of record JAECXB010001995.1, read on the forward strand.
ATAGTTGTCTGATTTGATTTTTTCCTATGCAAGCTATAGGATATAGTTGTTTGACTTTTTTGGGAAAGATAATGTTTTCTTGGTTAGGAACTTTAATTGATAAGGTGCTTTACTTGAGAAAATAATACAAATTAAGACGAAGGCAAAGACATACTTTATTCGACTTTTCTGCTGATGCTGTTTAAGAATCTATATTTTATTATATACTTGTATATGTACATAAAGGATATATCTTCTCTTATGTGTTGCCAACTACTAGAGACAAAGAATATGCCTGCAAAGAAATTGTGAAAACGAAGTGACACTAAACTGGAACAAAGACTCTGTCGTTGTTCAGGTTCAGAGCTGCCTTTTTTCATTAGGCACGCAGAATACCCTCCACATAAAATTCATAAATTCATAAATTAATTAATTAAAAGCAAAACGCAAAGCGAACTGAATAATGTGTCCCGCCAAACGGGTTACCTGAGATCCTTGCCCTGCCCCACTCCGTTCCGCCCCCCGTCCCCCTTCGTTGCCGACACAGCGACATCTGAACATTGAATAAGCATTACGAGTATTGTAAGATATTGTGGAGAATTTGAGGCGGGTATCCGGCAAGGGGTAGCCAGAATGAAATCAAGGTAAATTCATAAAATGCCATTGCTCCGACTCGCTCGGGGGTTATTAGTCTTAATTAGGCGCGACATTGCCATCCTGGGGGGAGCGGGAGGGGGACGAGTTCAAATCCAATGACAGGTTAAAATACGAAAATACCTTTTCTCTTTCTTTTTCCATATTTATTTCTTTTTATTCTTGCATTGATATTTTATATATTTTCGTTTCGTTTCTTTTTAGTTCTACATTTTTTATTTTTTATGTTTTCTTTGTCTTGTTAAGTCTGTTTCTGATTCTTATTCTTTGTCTCTGGCACTTCCTTGTTTTATGTTTTGACCCTATATACATAGTGTTTCAATCAAACTACAAGTGTAGTCCTGTGCGTTTGTCCGCGTGTTCGTTTATCCATGTGTCCGTCTATTGCAACGCCAATTAGTCTCTCAGTCTTAGAGCTATCTTAATAAAACTTGGTATACATGCTTCTTATTGCTGCATGCTGTACATAAGTCGGAACGAGCCAGGTGGGTCCGATATATCGTATAGCTACCATACAAACTATCGGCCTATTTTTGTTATTTGTCAAGATAATGCAACCAAATTTACCACATCAAACTTTTTCTATATATACGATATGCATATTTAATTTCTTCAAAATTGGACTACTATAACATATAGCTACCATAGGAATTATCGGCCGAATTTATGTTTTTTGTATGAAGACCTGTTCGGATAGTAGAAAAACTCTACCTTTTGAACAATATATTGGACTTATTTAATTCCATTCAATTTTGCACCATTATATATAACTTGTATAGGCACGATCGGAGGAGCTAAGAGCTTGCAAGGGTATGAAACACTCAGCATGCCTTAGGTAGCTTTCTTTACTCGTTGTTTATACATCTATTCTCATTTACTCCTTTCTCTTCTTTTCTCGTTTCTTTCTTCTCGTGTCTTTGCTTTCCTCTTGTCGTTCCTAACCTGCAAATAGTAAGGGTCTTATACCAATCCAATGCAAAAGAGAAATCTGAAAAGGATGCAACAGCACAGACTTAGGCACTCGGAATGGGGCAGCACAAAGGGAAAGAAAAAGAGAAAGAAAGAGCGGCGAGAAAAAATGCAGAACACACATAAATTTTATAGTCATTTGCGCATTTAATTAAAATTATGATAAAAGCATGCAAAATATTTCACAAGCACATGCGAGCGCGTATAGCCCAGCGACTTACAGTGAGTGTGTGTATGTATACGCCCAGCTGCACATATGTATAGGGTATGTGAGTACGCAGTGTGTCTGTGTGTGGGTCACATATAGGAAAAAAACGGGACAACATGGTAAGGAATAAACGAGGGGGGAAGCCTGTGGGGGGAAGGGAAGGGGAGATGAGTGGTGGTCAGGAAAGTGGAGAGTGGAAAGCGGAGAAAAAAATGAATTAAAATAAAAATTGCTTATAGCAAAAATCTTGCGCTGTAATTACATCATTTATGCAGGACGAATATGTCGTTTTGTTGGCCCTGGCTATCCGCAGACCCCCCTCCCACCCTCCCCTCCCTAACCTAACCCCATTTCCTCTACAGCATCACCAGCAGCCTCCTTCTTTTCCTGCTTACCCCAATCCAAGTGGCGGCAACGAAGGATGCCAAGCAAGCAGCACGCGCGAACATGTGTGAGTGTATGTGAGTGTGTGTGTGTATGTGTGTGTGTGTGTGCGCTGCTGCTGCCACTAAGCGAGCGTGTGGCAAATGCCTTTCAAATAAATACGAAATGGTCAGCGGAATAATAATCAGCTGCAGCGCCGCCAGCCGCTGTCTCGCTGACAAGGCGACACGTACCGCGCGCAGCAAGCAAAAAAATTAAGAGAGACAGGGAGAAAGAGAGGGAGAGAGGGAGACAGAGAGATCAGCATTTCGTTGTCTACAACAGGAAACGGATATGTGCGCACACACACAAACACAAATGAATATGGCAAGGGGCAAAGGCAGTTCGCAGTTGCACGATGAACTTGCCTCAACATGAAGACTAAGAATCTGCCAGAAGAAACTCTTGTGAACTATATAATTTGATAAACAATTTTCTGCAGTTTTTCTCTGCATTTTTTATTTGCCTTCGCTATGTATTATACAATAGTTTCATCGTGTAAACATGCCACAGTCCAAGTACCAAGGACTCTCACTGAGGCGTATTGAAAAATATTTACAATATAAATAAAATAAATACATTTTTTATTATGTTTAACGCACTTTTCTCATCTTAAGATCTAAAATTGACCATAAATAATAATAAAATAACTCAAGATCTTTACTTTCTATATTTTGTAGTTTAAAATAGATAAGCAATTTTGTTTTTTGATAAAAATTTTATTTTCCATTCTACAAATATTTTCAAACCTGAACCCAAGACCATCCTTCACAGTTGGTTCTCTCTCTCTCCGTATCTCTGTTGCTCTTCCTCTCCTCTACTAATTTTATGCTTCTCTCTCTCTACCTCGTTCCCTTCATTATTAACTGCTGCTTGTGCCACGCCTCCAAGTACGCCCACCGTACGTTGCACTCGGCACACATTTAATATGAGAAAGCATTTTCAATTTTTTATGCGCTCGAAAGACAGAGGCAACTACAACAGTTACAACAATCGCAACAACAGTGGCAACGTTGAAAAAAATGTAACGCTACTGGGTGGGCATCTTTGGCGGGCCTGGCCGGAGCTGGCCACAGCCTTCACATGCTCCACATGGCAGCCGCAGTCCAGAGATTTGCTGATGTCGCTGCGATACTTCCGCCAATGTGGCACAAACATTGTCAAAGTAGGCGGGGCAAGTCGCAGCTGCAATACCCTTTTGTGGTCAAATACTATCGATACTATCGATTGATATCGTTGCTATCGCATAAGAGCACGTTGCAGAGATCTATCGATAGAAATAACGCTGCTATCGAATGTAAACTGATTCATATTGAATTATGCCTTGACGATAGTATTGAGAAGGTCGTAAATACGATGCGATTAATTCGTTTTATGGCTTTTTTGACCTCAGTAAATATCGTAGAACTTTACCCGCTTCTGTTCACTTACTTTATGCAGTAACTGTGCCAAGTTGAGTCAATTGAAAGCGATACACCTAATAAATATGATCGATTGAGTGTGTTTGACAATATTCAACTATATTCCACAAGGGATTACAAATCTCGAGTACTTTTTGCAAGTGTATGCGAAGGATGGCAGGCGCGGAGGGGGAGGAGGGATTTAAAAAAGCGCTCAGCATTGCATTTAGGGGGCATGGCATGGATATCCAAAAGGAACGATGGAAAAAATGCTGTGGAGAAAATAAAATGTATTGCAAAAAAATTGCTATATATTTTTATACTCGTACATACAAATGTAAAGGAGCACTAATTTTGTAAGGACACACGCGCGAAGGACAGACGCACACACACACACACACACATAGAGAAAGAGACATCGAGGAACACACAAACACACATAGACACACACACACAGGAACAGGAACAGGAGGAGCATGTGGCGCATAAGTAGACGACGGCGACGTTGACATAAAAAACGCTTGTCGCACACACATACACAGGCGCATAGTGAGCAGGGAGGAGTTGCCAGGGGATACGGCAGAAGTAGTGGAGGGAGGAGGCAGGGGGTAGAGAGAAGCGAGGAAGGGGCGAGAGAACTGCTCATGCTAAATGGCCGCTGGTCAGCAGCGGCGTACAAATGACGGCTTCCGCTTGTGCATATTAAGCGTGAAGGATAATAATTTTGCCACACACACACACCAACACACACACTCACACACACACACACACACACACACTCACACACATACACACACTCTGGTACGTACGTGTATGCGACATTTATAAAGCATAATTTTTTCATAGTGCTCTTTTTTTCGACAAAATGGGTATTAATATTACTTACGGTTAAAAATAAAAGCGCGACTTCTGTCTGACATGCTGCCGGAGATGGGGCATGTGCACAGAGCAGGAGGAGGAGGAGGGAAGGGAGTCGAAGGGAGAGGTGGGTGTGGCATAGCTGCTGCTGCCTAGTAGCTGAAGTTGAAATGCAGCTGCAGCGAAATAGTTGGCGGTTGTGGCCAACAGCTTCACAGGATGCTGTCAGCTGCCTCGACGCTATCATCAAACAGAGGCAGCCCTTGTGCAGTGACACAGACTCAACTACGACACAGTTACGCACACTCGCACACACGCACACACACAGACACACACGCACAGGTGACGTGGAGATTGTCTAAACTGTTAGGGATGGGTAAATTGCTCATATGTTGCGCTTTCATGCCTCTTATCTTTTCTTTCTGCCGCGCTCTCCTGTTCTTCGTGACTTTGCCATACTTACTTACCTTATTTTGCCTCTTTGCTCAACATCTTTCTGCCTTTTCATCGTCTTACTCTATTCCTTTCTAATTAACTTTATTTTCTACATATTTCTGTTGTTTTTCGCATCGTTCTCTCATTATTTCCATTTTTTTCTTTGTCTTTGCTAACTATCGATATAAAAAACTCGTACTATCGATTAGGCTTAAGAGTTGCATACATACATCTTTATTCGCTCTATACTACCGTTTTTTCATATCTGTCTCCCATTCTTACTTTACAAAATGCCAAATTGTCTCTGAATCTATCGATATACACAAAAAATCGATAAGGTTCAAGAGTTGCATTCAAAATTAATACTATCGTTCGATTTTATTCTTTATTTTCTCCATATTTCCCTATTTTTTCGTGTCTCTTTCACATTATTTCTTTTCTTTTTTTTTCGTTTTAAACTATCGATAAAAGCAAATCATACTATCGATAAGGCTTAAGAGTTGCATACAAAATTAACATTATCGTTTATTTTTCATTGTCATTTCATTTTATTTATATATTTATTATATATGTTGATACCTTTTGAATATTATAAATCTCTATCATATATAAATTGAATTCCACTTTTTGTACTCTGTGTTTAATATTCAATTAAAACCAATTCCTACTATCGATACATCTTTAGTTCCTTTCATCTTTTCTTTTGTTGAATCATTCTCCTCTGAATGCTTTCTGCTTCTGTAAGCTCACTATATCTTATTTTATTGCTCTCGTATTTTCTTCTGCAACAATTCCAGCATTTCTGTACTCCCCTCCCACCTTTTTTCCACCACATTCCACATTGAAAGTCCTATTCTATTGTTCTCTCTCTCCCCTCAGTTCCCTTTCCCGCCTACACCTCTTTCCCATTTCATATGATTGAATATAATTCCTAAAGGTAATCCCCCTTTCCTACTAACTAACGCACTCGCCCAGGCCACTACGCACTGCAGACCTTTCGGAGCAGGTAAATGAGAGACGCACCCAGCTCCCAAGCTCTGTTGCCATATCCGAATACAGCCCGAGAGCCCAGTCAGATAGCAAAATGCCGAACGGTTGAAGGTTCAAAGCAAGGCAGCGCTGCGGCGGCGATGGCGGCGGCGGTTGCTGTTGCCTGTTCCAGCTCCAGTTAGCCAATTGGAGAATGTTCCGGCTAATCACATAGAATTCAATTCGTTTTACAATTTCAACTAATTTCCATTTCAATTAACTTGCTAAAATGTAATTTAGAGCGCAGTGCGAGAACAAGCGCCTGCACTGCGCCAGCTCGACAAGCTGCCCCGAAAACCGCGCTGCCAAGGGAGGAGGGGGGGAGGTAGAGTAGACGAAGGGAGCAGGAGATTGGGTCGAGTTTGGCTGTGGCACAATGATGATGCTGCTGCTGCTGGTGATGCACTGACAGCATCAGGACAGTCCGAGGATTTAGCAATGTGGAGGGTGAAGGTGAAATGGAAGGGGGAGGGAGGGGGTAGTGGGACGCACTCGCATATATAGCTAACGGCAGAAATCTGTGCGGTTGGTAAGCGCTCAAAATCGTAATTGGACTACAACTGTAAAATCAAACAACTGACTACTCAACGACTCGCCCAGTTAACTGGCAGGCAGCCAGACGGACGAACTGACTGACAGACCGACTGTCAGGCAGACGCACAGACAGACATAGGGAGAGAGAGAAGAAGGAGGGGAGAGCGGCGGCCGACAGGTGAATCGCATAGCGAACATTTCGTCGTGTTTTCGGGTTTCGCACTGACGAACTGACAAAAGCATAAACGAATCATTCACATGGTTGCATTTTGCATACACCCACGCAGAGTTAGGTACAACCAGGTACAGCCAGGTAGGTACAGCTGGGTACAGCTGGTAGCCAGGTTGCTTTGCAATTTTTTGGCTGCCTGCGAGGCTTGCGCGCAACAGTTGCAAATAGTCATTAAGCCATTTGCGGGCGACGGTGATGGCCAAAGCGTCTGCTAACTCGGCCAAATGCTTCGTTGATCAACAAGATTGAGGTTCTGAATTACCATCTAAAGCAGCAGTAGTTTGCTAGTTTATTGAACAAATTTGTTTAATTTATATTTAAATTCACTTTAGGCATCTTTATAAATAATTTTGAACAGGTCCGTACTGAGGAGTATGCAGGTTATGCTTTGCCCTAACAACATAAAAAAATGAAAAAAGTAGCCAAAGCGAGTATATATTATATATAAGGGGCTGCCACGCCTCCTCAATAGTGAGTATAATAATTGTGATGTACAATGGGGCAAGCATGATTAAACAAAATGGATAAATCCAGAATAAGAGGAACAAGAGCGAATTTGGTGTCTCTAGCTTTTATAATAGATGGTATCTATGTGTTCATCTGGACAGCCGGACATTCGGACAGACAGACAGACATGGTTTAATCGACTCGGATAGTGATGCTGAGCAAGAATATATATACTTTGTGTGGTCTTCCACGCCTCCTTCTGCCTGTTACACACATTTGCACAAAGTTAGTATACCCTTTTTTGACCAAGGGCGAAGGGCATAAAAAGAGCGTTAGATTCATAAAAAATTACTGATAAATAAAATATAAAATCGAAATATACACAAGATTTAATTGGTATAATGTTTTTTTAATTCATGCAATGTTTTATGAACCAATTACATACTATATTTCAAAGCAAGACAATAACAATAGGAGCCCTTTTGCACTTGGGCCCCCGAAATTGTTGCTAAGAGCCTGATTATGAACAACAGCATAAATTAAGAGTAGATTAAAACTATCAAAAACATGTTCTTAGAAGTCTTTGATATATGATATATGAATGATAAAGTGCCAGAGCATAAAGAATAAGGGGAAACTCGTACAATATAGGCAAAATATATAATAAATGAAAATCTTAACCTCTATTCGCTGTGTTGATTCGACCAAACATAGGTTAGGTATTGAGTCCAAGGTCAATACCTACCTATTACTTTACTATTATACTATATATATATTATGTTTTTTCTTTTGTAAGTTATAGCAGTTGATCTATCAAGTTGGGTAAAATAACACAGTAATAATTTGGCTGAGGATTTTACGTTACTTGCTCTCTCTTTCTCTTACTCTCTTCTCTGTCAGCCTTTCTCGTTATGCACTATTTGTCGTAGGTAGCGTTAAAATAGCGTGGAAATTCCACGTGTAATAAATTTATGCGACTTTGCGTTGCCAAAAGGGTCTCCAAAAGGGCTTCAGGGGTACCAGGGACTACAACGGATGCTCCAACTGCCAAAGTTGCCAACTACAACGAGAAATTTGTCGACAGGCAGGCAAAGGTAGCGCCAGCATAGGTTTCAAATGCAATACGCGAAGTGACTTAGATATGATTCAATATCTGTTCGATCTATAACAGAGATCTATGAATTATTTTGTAATAATCTGTGTAGCACCTTTTTCTCTTTTTAGTTTTCTTTCTAAGCCACCAATTTCCCTTCCTTGGCAGTACCTGCGATGTATTCGAACATATTGTTGGCTGCCTTGGTTTCTTCACACACTTCTTGCAGTGTCGCTTCAATCCGAATCTATTTGCCCCTTCATTAGTACATTTCGTCTTGCCGTAGGCCACAGTTAGGCCCTCGTACCGTCATGAGAGAGGAGAGTGAGATTGACAAAAATAAAAAAGAAGAGTTATAAAACGCAAAGTTTTGCCGAGCTGGCAACGGCAATGACAACGTTTCCTCTGCGTATAACTTTTGCTCAAGGATTTATAGTTGGCTCTGGCTGTACAGGAGGAGCACAAGGCAGAGCATGATGCAAGGGGGGGAGTGGGTAGCTCCGGTTACGGTTGCGACTAAGCCGAGAGTTGTCATGGGGACGCGCATCATAGACATAGCATTCACTTGGAAGCTGGATATGGATATGGATGTGGATGTGGATGAGGATGAGGATGTGAATGTGCCGACGCTAGCACCGAGACAGGGTCCTGCAACTGGGGTGCTCCGAGAGTGGATACTGTGCACTCTGGCAACGTGTGCGTGCGCCGACGTCGCCGCCTCAAAAGCCATTTGTGCTTAATTGCGTGTAGGGCAACTAATGAGCGGAGTTATATACCGGAGTAGCAGTTGGAGTGGGAGCGGGGGAAGCACAGGGCGGAAGCAGGAGCCAAAGCCGAGGCCAAAGCAAGAGCGTAGCGACAACGTGCGGCTGTTTATAATTTTCGAAAGCACGAGAGAAACAGAGAGAGATATGTCGGGAGCGGGGGGAAAGAGAAATAAATTTTATAATATATACATTTATATAGCTGCTGCATAGAGCTGCTGCTGCTGGGTATCCTGAGGTGTGGGCCTCGGCGACGCTGCGAATTTATTTATAACGCGACGACAGCAGCAGCGCAGCGAAATATTTTTTCCAAATAAAATGTAACATTCATTTGCGAACGGGTCGCTCCCTTTTCGAAAGTTTCGCATTTGAATTATGCGTGCCAAAGGGTTTGCCAGCAGTTTGGGCCGCTACCGGAGACCCGGAGAGAGAGAGCAGAGCAGAGCAGTAGCAGTAGCGCACCGGGCCCGTTGTGGACTAAACCATTAAGCCGGAAAATATACATAAATTGGTCGCGGAGGAGTGAGTCAGGTTGCACGATGTCAAGGTGTTAATATCGATGGGGCCAAGGGTAGTACAGTTTCAGTTGGGATCCTCTTCTATTGGCGGGATAATTGCTTAGTTATACATAGTATTGTATATATGTAGAATTGCATCTGGGATCCTATCTATGGGGAACCTATGCATAAATTGGTCGAGGAGAAGTGAGTCAGGTCGATGGGGCCAAGGGTTGCTGAATTTCAGTTAGGATCCTCTTCTCTTAGCGGGATAACTGCTTTGGTTTTTGTATTATACATATGTAGAATTGCATTAGGGTACCTTTCGATAGGGTCCCTCTTTATTGGTGTCCTATACATAAATTGATCGAGGAGAAGTAAGTTAGGTCGCACGATGTCAAGGTGTTAATATCGATGTGGCAAAGGGTTTCTGAATTTCGGTTAGGATGCTCTTCTTCTAGAGTGATAACTGCTTCAGATATCATTAATCTCCATATGTAGAATTGCATATAAAATCCTCTCTTATTAACTGAAACAGTCTTGGCAGCCCTAAGCTGGTACCAAAATAGGTCTAGGGGTAATTTCAGTTAGGATCCTAACTTATTAGCAGCGTAGGCTCATAGCAAACTGAACTTCATAGTCAGAAACATTTCCGATTAGCTGGATACATTTTTCTACTGAAGCTGTACCTTGTTTCAATTTATATGCATTATGTAAGAAACTAAGTCTTGAGATATCAAGGTATATGTAAAATTTCAGTAAGGATCCCCAATTATTAACTCGTTATTGGTTACGTTACATGAACTCAAGCTAGGACTATCTCATATTAACTGCATAACAGTTTGAGGTATCTGGCAAACGTTATAAAATTGGGTATTTAGAGTGTTCTACGTAATTTCAGTTAGGGTCCTCACTTATAAGATGGTTAGCAGCCTCAGTTATTGCCTAAATACTTCGAAATTCGGCAAGTGATAAGTTCCTATTCACATTACCACCTTCACACGTATAACAGTTCATATCTTAGCCATATTCGATAAGAAGTCTAATCAAAACTCGCATACCCATTTCGCAATACTTTAAGTACCCGCTTTGGCCGTACCTTAGTCTGTGTTGGTACAGTTGTGCCTAAGCCTAGTTAGGAATTCATGAGCGTGCTCTGCAGCAGCAGACAAACACCATCATCACTTGCGGTCACTCACGGAAGTTGGGAGGGGGGGGCAGCAACTGGACGGGGGTAGCTGTTGGTCTGCTGGGTAAGGCCTTGGTCGCCGCACTGATTCATGTCGCCTGGTTTACTCGGCAGGGGGAGGGGGAAGGGCGATAGCAGCTGCTGTTCAGTTGGCCAGACCTTCTTACGAATGTAATTTTTATTTACACAATTTTAAGCTAATATTACGTTTGAGCCACGCCCAAAGCCAGCAAAGGGCGACGGGGGAGTGGCGGAAAAGCGAGAAAAAAGCGACGGCGAATTTGTCCCAAAAAAGGATTAATGAAATAAAATTATCTCTTTTTCGGCGTAACGCGAGCCACTCGCATTGGATGCTGGCATGCAGAGGCGGGCCGCAGAGTGGGGCGTGGTCGCTGAGGAGGCTGGGGGGTAGGTAGGAGGAAGGGTCGTGTAATGCGGCAGCCTTCTGTTTTTTGTATGTTGTGAGCTCTTGTTGGTTTTTTTTCCTTTACTTCTTTTCTTTCCTTTTAATTGTAATGCCTATTTGCGCCCTCTCTCTCGCACACGGTCACCCACCCACTCTCTCTCCCTCTCTCTCTCTCTCTTCTTTGGGCATCGTGTGTCGCAGGAATTTTTGGTTAAGCTGGCTGGAGAGCGGGGTAGGGGGGTGTTGCAGCCGCCAGCCGGAGACCTCATCAAGTAACAACACGTACAAATCTTTTGTGCGCCTTGTCTGGCTTGGGCAGCTGCTGCTGTTGCTGTCTCGCTTGCACGCGCTTCTTCTGCTCGCAGTGCGTGTCTTTGTAGACAATTTTCCTTGTTGTTGCTGTTGCTTTTTTTTTCTAAATGTTTTGTTTTTTTTGTTCACAGTAATTCTCATATTTTAACATTTTTAAATGTATTCAAATTAAGTAGCACGCGATGGCTAAGCCGAGAGGTGGCGGCCCACTGAAAGTGGGGTTATGTGCACAGGTAACGGTAATGGCACTCAAAGGGTTGCACGACAATACAAAGCAGAGAATAGAAATGAAGAAAAAACAAACGAAACACACACAAACTAAATTGCATATAAATAAAAAAGTCTATTGCCTTAAAAAAGTTCGTGTTGTTTCTTTAGCTAAAGAAGAAGGGTAGTAGACCTAAGGGGGTATCGTTAATTACCATTCCGTTCGACGATTACAAGAAAAGGGCAGCTGCACGTCGCGACTTTATGCGCCTATAATTGGCCAAGAGCGCAAATTAGACTTGTCAATTGAGGAAGTGGCACAGTCAGAAGATAGTCTGTTGGGATGATAGAAGTGTTCGAAGGAAGAGTCTGAGAGTCTATCTAAGTTTTCATTTATAAGTATTAAAAACAAATAAATAATATAAATATTTGTATGGAAAGGAAGCTCTTACAGAAAAGTGGCTTACAGATTTAATAAATAATTTCTGTTGTAAGTGGAAAATGCTTAAATAAATCGTTGAAATTCCAAAGTGGTAAGGTTATATTTAACCCAATGAGCTTATCATTTTCTTTAAATGAAAACTTCAGCAATTCTTTGGCAAATTAATTCAATTAGGAAATGTGGTCGGATCGAAATGAGCTGACACCTAACAAGAGTAACAACTTACTGTCTTAGCCGCTCTTTGTCTCCACCTCTCTCTGTCTTCTCCTCTCTCCTTGTCACTGCTCACCTTAAACTCAAAAATTTGGCTAACGATTTGAGGTCAAGTGCTGTGCAAAGTTTATCAAACAATGAACAAAATGAATTGAAAACTCACGGGCAACAAAAGGAAAGAGACAGACAGACAGAGGGACATACAGAAAGACAGACGGGATACAGACAGACAAACATAGAGGCAAAGAGATAGAAAGAGATACAGACAGACAGAAAATCATACAGAAAGACAGACAGAGAGACAGACAGACAGACAGACAGAGGGACAGACAGACAGACAGACAGACAGACAGAGAGACAGACAGGGAGACAGATAGATAGACAGACAAGCAGACAGACAAACAGAGAGATAGACAGACAGGCAGACCGACAGGCAGACAGACAGACAGAGAGACGACAGACAGAGAGGGAGACAGACAGGCAGACAAAGAGGCAGAGAGACATACAGACATAAATACAGATAGACAGATATACAGACAGACATGCAGACAGACAGTCACACAGATAGACCGAGAGCCAGGCAGACTGAGAGAGAGGCAGACAGAGAAAAAGGCAGACAGTGAGGTGACTCTTTTTTGGCTGTGCTGGCTAAATGGAACGAATAAATGTCATTCATTCATTCATTTATGCAAAACTTGTAATAATGACAATTCTCTTGTGGAACTGGAGAAAGAGGGGGAGGGAAGGGTAGCAGTTAAGAAATCGTGAAATCCCGCTAAGTGTTGCTGCGAAAAATTTTGTTGACTCTGAAAGATTTTCATTTTGATGGCGCCCAACGATGGCGCTGTCAAAATTTTGTGTGTACGCGCGCGAAAAATTTTTCTGCCAAGGTGTGCAATGGGTGAGCAGGGATTGTGATGAGGACAACGACAAAGACGATGATGATGATGGCGATGATGGTGCTGCTGCCTGGCAACTGACTATTAAGCTCACCTTTACCTCCCATCTCTCGCTCGCTCACTCTGCATATTTCGTATTGTTGTTGTTGTTGTTGCTGCTGTTGTTGTTGTCGGTGTGCGGTAATAAAATTCTTAATGTGCCATTAAATCCTTCCACTGGCAACGTCATCAGCGCATCATGACTTTTGTGAGCTGCCACCAGCAACAACAACAACAGCAACAGCAACAACAATTACAACAAGAATGGGAACCGAAGGAACGTCGACAACTCTGGCTGTCTTGGAATTCCGCCAAGCCAAAGAAATCCAACGAAAATTTTGCTACGAAATGGCACGTAAATAAATTGCAAAGATTTGTCGTCTGTTGAGGATGCGGACCTGGCAACAACAACAACAGCAACAACAATAACTGGAATGGAGCTCAGCCAGAGCACCTGCCCCACCTTGCGAGCGTAGTGCGGTTTCCATTCGCCTCTCTGACCTCCTTCTCCCCCTTCCGTCTCCATCTCCGTCTCCGTCTCTCTCGGCCCAAAAAAGGACAACAAATGAGTTAACATTTTTGGCGTCGCTCTGCGAGAGCTTTGGCAATCGTTGTGCCCACTGATGACATGCCCAGTCGAGGAGGCACAGCCCCAATTCCCCCCCTCCATCTCTCGTCTTCATCTCGACAACTCCTTCACCGGGTGCTGTCATTATGATTATTGTCATTTGGTTGAGGTGATTCAATGCATTTAGATTGCATAATTAAGTAACGCGCGTATTTTATGGAAATTCCTAAGTCGGATTTCATCTTGGACACGGATTGGGGCTGGCTGTCATATTTTCAAGACTCAGCACAAAAATTACTTAACAAAGTTTTGTAATCGTTGATGGATTGAGAGTGAATTTATATATATTTCCTAATTCAAGAAATGTATCAAGATTTTCTCCCACTTAACTAAATTTACGTATGTGTTTGTATGTCACATCTGCGAAAACAACTGAGCTGATTTTTCCATATATGTCTGTATGAACAGCCTGATCATAGAGACTATAAAAGCTAGGAATACCAAATTTGGTGGCAATATGTCTAAGTACTGCCCGCAAATGATGATCATTTTAGAATTTGGTTATGCCTGCTTTTGTAGTTACACAAGAATAATTATCGAATTGCTAGCTTTATTTTATAGCTACAAATATTATTACAAACGCATTGATTCCTAAAAATTTAGTGAGTGAGCTCCATTGTGAGATTTCTTTTTCTTATATGTTTATTTTCTTCAATCCGTGTTCCGATTCTGGTTTTGTGTATTATTATAAAATAAAATATATAAGCATTACTGGACCAATTAGACATTAAAGTGATTGCTTTAGTGCGCCGATCAGTATCTGGGAACAGGGCTTGAATTCATTGGCCTGGTAGTTAGCTATCCTGTTCATAACTCAAAGAAACTTTGTGGATGTCGAATAGTTACGAAAGAGAGAATTTGTGTGTATATAAATTGAATATGAATGGGTTTTACTGGGTTTTCCACAACCCTTGAAACAAATGTTGGATGGGTTTCTTTATTTTAACCATCCCAGATCAAAGTTTAAAGCTTAAAGTTAAAATTTTTAACTCTTAATTTTAAATTTTAATTCATACATCTTATTTTAATCTAAAACAAATTATAATTAATTAATTTTTAGTTTTAAATGTTTATTCTAAATTCTTTTTTTCTTTTTTTTTACTATCCCAGATTAACGTTTAAAGCTTAAAGTTTAAATTTTTAATTCTTAATTAATTAATTTTATACTATAAATTTTTATACAAAATTCTTTCTTTTTTATTTTTACTTTCCCAGATTAAAGTTTAAAGCTTAAAGTTTTAATTTTGAATTCTTAATTTTAAACTTTTATTCATAAATCTTATTTTAATCTTAAACAAATTATAATTGATAAATTTTATATTTAACATTTTTATACAAAATTCTTTTTAGTCGACTGCTTATTAAATAAATAAATCAATAAATAAATAAATGAACATATGAGGCAGTAGAATATTATATAGAAATATCCATATATAATAATAAACCAGCAAATTTATAATGTACCATATGTTTTATATGTTTTATACACAGAACTACCGCTCAACTACCAGCGAGACCTCCACGATGCTCAGCTCCCATAGAGGTCTTTGCTTTGCTGTGATTACAGCGTCTAGCTTGCCAGCAGGTGCAGCTCGAGAGTGGGTGGCAAGCAGGAAGGGAGCATGTGGCATGCAAAGGGGAAGCTCGGCACTTCACCCAGTTAGCCTGGCGTTGCAACAAAGGCTGGCAAAATTATAAAAAACTCAACCTGTATTACGTTGTTGCCCCCCTGAAACGTTTCGATTGTTGCAAGTGCGCTTGTTGCTGTTGCTGCTGCTGTTGCTATTGTTGTTGTTGTGGTTGCTGTTGTTGCAACTTCGAGTATTTAATACCTGTCGTCATTAATATTTGTGTGAGCCGCAGCTGCAGCGGCACAACAAAAGCGCCTTGTGACCACTTGTCGATATTTAACATAATTGTGCAATTGTGTGGCACACACACACACACACACACACACAGACACGAGTGCAGCCTAAATGTGCGTGTGTGTGTGTGTGTGCGTGTGTGTGTGAAATCAAAAAGAGTTCAAGCATCAACAATTTAAGTCTCGCTGCAAGTGCTGCCTTCACTGAGGTAGTTAATGGTTCTGCTTGCGGCGGATGTGCAGTTGCTTCAACCTAAGCCAGCCTTCCCCCCTTGGCTCCCCCGCCTGCAGCACTCGACCCAAACTTATAATTACAGCATAGTATGTAGTAGGTGAAAATTTATTCAGCATTGCTTGAGAAGGCAAGTGGGTGCTTCAAGAGCTTGCGGATCATGGCTGAAGAATGGCAAACTATTTGCTGTGAATACTTCTCCTATTTGGGGCGCATTTGTTCGGTTTGTGCAGGGAAATTCAAGTATATTTAACATATATAACTTTAATATTATACGCAATGTAAAATTAATCAATTTTTGGATTTATTTAAACTCTAGAAGAACTTTATTCACAGTTTTAAGAATACATAATTAATATAAGCTAAGATTAAGGTTTTCATAGGGATAAACAGATAGAAAGATAGAAAGCTGATCAATATATATTGCATACTTTTGTGGGTCGGGCTGCTTTCACCTTCTCGATTGCCTTCCTTCCTATGAATAAGTCAAAACAGTTTTTCGCCTCCATCCGCATGAACTCCTTAGTCGTAAGATAGCTTAATCCCTCTAGTGTACATTGTATATATTATATTTAAGGATTTTTTACCCATTACTTTATATTTTAAACTACACATTAGGTTATGTTCAGAAGGAACTGAACGATTCCTAGTGATTTAAGATAATAAATAATAATATCCTCTAAAAAAAAAAAAAAAAAGTTTTTCGACTCGTTTCTCATCATCCCAGCAAGCGTTGCGGGCGCCAGGCTCGGCATAGACTGTTCCGTTTGTGACATTGTTCATAGTTCATTCGGTTTCCAGAAAAAGCACTGAGCACATGTAACTAAAAATTTCTTAAAATTAATAGAGTGAATGAATTTCTAAATTTTTGGAATTAAAAGAAAAACATATTTTTCAATTTAAAGAAGTTTTTGGACAAGTTAAATCAAAATTGATGTGCTCGTCATTGTAGCAAGTTAAAAAAAAATTACATAAGTAGAGAGGGATCCGGGTACGAAGCTATCGCTAGTGAAGATGCAACGCACGTCGAGCCAGTTCGTCAAGTGTGTCTATAGGCAGCCCTTTGTGCAGTTATTGTTTCGCCAGCATGCGCCCCCCAATGCCACATGCCCCACATGCTATCGCAATCTAGCCACGCGTGGATCGAAAAAGACGCCAACTACTACAACGACGACGTCGACGACGGCGACGGCGCCGACTGCAACAACGTCCCTTACGTCGGGGGTGTCTGGGGCATCTGCTACAGCCACGGCAACGGTAGCGGGATCCACAATGAGCACAGGGCCAAGGACTACGCAGCCCATGCAAGTGACAACATCACAGCCATCTTCAAGGCCCGCGACAGGGTCGACATTCAAACAGAAGTTCACACCGCAAATTGGTACGACGTTCAGGAATCCGAACAATGCGCCAAGGCCCATAATGCGCGAGGAGAACATGTGGCAGGCGTCAAATCATTCGGACACCAAATGGTTGCATCCACGCGATCCGCATCGCTATCGTCCTGACTTCGCGCAGACAGAGCCAACATCGCTGCGCAATCAGTTCACGCGCAGCCCGGACGAACGCACCCGCGATGCCCAGAATCATGACTGGGAGAAGGCACTGCGTATGGCAAAGAACATGCGTCACCAGTTCGAGTTGCGTGCCCGTCAGAACAAACAGGGAAAGCTGCCAATTGGCGGAGAGGGGGAAGATCCAAAGCCGGAGAAGAAATCGAGAAAGCGTGGCGACCCCGAGGATCGGGAGACAGAGGATTAAATTTAATTTTAGCATTAACTCTATTCCACCTTCCCCAACGGCACTTCATCCTACAATCCCTTGCAAGCATCTACTGCTGAAACTACAAGAAATTTTGAACATGATAAATATTTTAGACATCACATTTCATATAATCGGTTCTGACAGTATACAAATAAAGGAAATGGAGCTATGAAATTCTAGGAACTAGGATGAGGGTATTAAGCTTTAATATTTTTATAAAATTTTTTTTTTTTTTTGTACGTTTGTATAATTAAATGAAAGACGTCTTGGAATACCCTTATTACTTTTAGTTAGAATGAAATCGATTGCCTTGCATACTTTCAAAGCTACTAGGAGTGCGTTGTATATACATACATATATGTTGTATATGTATACGTGTATATGCATGTAGCATTTCATTGGTCAAGCCCAAATGTTTGTGTGTGTATGTGCGTTTGAATGCAAAAATGGTCTGGTCGGTATACAAAATCTAGGAACAAGACTTTAGTTTAATAACTTCTGTGTTTGTTGTCCGATCGGATTGAAATTTGAAATTTTTGACGTTATGTAAGTATTATAATTAGCTAAGTATGGTCTTACTCAGGATGTTGTATCTTTTATATGTCGCTCACAAATCAGCTTAAAAGATTAAATTATTGATTTGCGAGGGCGGTGGGCGTGGCACCCAACATTTGAAATAAACTTCATCTGCGCCGGGTAAACAGAAACCTTCATGCCAAATTTGGTGTCTCTAGCTTTTAAAATAGGAGAGATCTGTGTGTTTATCTGGACAGCCGGAGATCCGGACAGACAGACAGTCATGGCTTAATCGACTCGGCTAGTGATGTTGAGCAAGAATATATATACTTTGTGGGGTCTCCCACGCCTCCTTCTGCCTGTTACATACATTTGCACAAAGTTAGTATACCCTTTTTTGATCATTTTCAATGGTCGAAGGGTACAAATATGCAAACATATAGTGAAGCTTACATATCGTATTTTAGTGTCTAGAATTTCAAATCTTCACAGACTGCTAGGAATGAAACGAGGAAGAGAGTCTTCGGCATGCCGAAGGTTCTATAGCCTTCCACTTTCTTATGGTCTCCGATTGTTCCAATAGAATTATTACATACCTTTTGCACTAGGTATTATATATATATATATATTCCCATCTTATACATATCTCTTACTTGTAGCCACTCTACTCTTTTCACAACTTTTCTGGATACACTTCAGTTGGCCGTGAAAGCAGCGCATCTGCAGTCCAGGCGGGCCAGTCGGTGGATGAAATATGGCAACACCTTCGCTACGCACATTAATTTTTACTACTTTTGGGTTTTCAATTTGCCTAAGAAGCCACGTGAACGGCGACGGCGACGCCATTTAACGCCGCATAGAAAATCAAACGCAAAAGGTCAGAGACAAAGACAAAGGCAACGGGAGCAGGAGCAGGAGCGGGAGCTGATACTTTGGAAGCAGAAGCGACTTGTGATATATGCCAAAAACCAGTGGAGCAAGCAAGCTGAAGAAGAAAGGGAGGGGAGAAGTAGAAGAGCAGAATGGGCCCCAGTCAGTAACCCTTTATCGAGACACGCAGCATGGGGCAAGTGTTGATTTAGGGTTGCAAACAGAAATTATGATAATGCCTGTGAAAACAAGAGAGAGAGAGAGGAAGAGGAGAGTCGGGGAGGGTAAAGGGGGGTGGCTGGGGTAATGAAACCCAAGCGAAAGAAAATATATTAAATGATATTGAGAGGAACTAATTTTCATTAAAAGGATTAAAAAGCATTTGGCAAACCGAACTGAACTGAGTGTTGCGGCAACCGCGACCGAGTTGTGCTGTGCTGGGCTGGTCCCGAATTAACATAAAAATCATAAAAATATGACACTATGCGACTTCGTAATCATCAGCGCAATGAGCATTATGATCATCATCCCCGCCAAGCTCATCATGACAGCGCGGAACAGCCTCAGACGCATGATGCTCATTACGCGCGCACAAAGACGACCCGCAACACCCGGCTAAGTGGATATTCAGCTGCCAGAGGGGGGGTCGTGGGGAGTGGGTGGGAGCTAACCGACTCTGACTACATTGATGGCAATGCGCGACAATCAACACGAGGCACGGCGTGCTGATAGCGCACTGTCGCCTCGTGTTGTCTTGCCTCGCCTCGCCTTGCCTTGCCTCGTTTCGGTTCAGTTTGGTTTGGTTTTCGGGCTGGAGGATTAGTAATGTCGCCACGCCATGCCATGCTGGCCGTGTTGTGCCCAAAAGGTGGGCCAGCGGATGCTTAGCATCATTTTAAGATCCCCTCCCGCCCTCCTTTACCTCCTTCAACATTGTTTGCTCTTTGTGGGCGTCGCTGCGGCGGTTGCGAGTGTTGTCGATTTGTGTTTGGCGATGCCGATGCTTACGATGCGGCTGATCCCACATAGCATATCCCCCCCTTCCCCCATTCCATTGCCAGTGCCTCATTGCCCAGTCAAGCAGCCGAGCCGAGCCGAGCCCAACGGGAGGCTGGCAGGCACTTAGTAACTCACCCGCAGTTTATTATTTTCAAAATATTTAAATTTTTTGGTAATAAGCGAAAAATGGTTTTAATATAACCAAATGGCGAGGACGATGGGAACGATGTGGCTGACTGCGTCGTTCTCGTGCCTAATCTACCTGCTTGCTGATGACGGAGGGGAGGAGCGACGGAGTCATAGCCTGGTATACTTGGAGCAGCACAGGTGACTTGATAGGGAATACACCAAGCTGGGAATGCGTTAAACTATAAAGAAAAATATGTGAATTTGTGTAGCTCTTAGGGGGTCTTGTCTTGGAAGAGGAATTGGCGGTTCCTTAGAAGTATCTTTGATATATCTATTAGTTTTAATTTGCATGAACTGTAAAGTATTTAATAGAGACAAGGTGTCTATGTATATATAATAGTATTTGATAGATACAAGGTATTTTTGCGATATGAAAAGATTCGTTGGATATAGTTTCAATGAAGAAGAGATGAAGAAAAGTTTCTTAGATATAGCAAACGAGGATATCTTTCCTATGCAACAGAATATGTGGACTACAGTTCTAACTCTAAGAAAGTATAGTTTCTTGGAGATACAAGTTTATCTTAGCGACATAAAAGTATCAGTGGGATACAGTTCTATCTTTCCTTGAAGAAAAGTTTCTTTGCTTTACAAAATCAGCTTTGATATACAAAATTGAATATAAACGAACTGAATAGTTTCTTAGAGATATTAGAAGCTATCTTTGCAATACAATTCCATCTCTGCATGAAGAATATAATCTTCCTGATACAAAGGTAACTTTGTGATACAGAAGTATCTTTGAGCTACAGTTCTATCTCTGCACAAGAACTATTTGTGGCGTAACTGAACTTTCTTTAGAGATTATAGTAACACTCTCAGGCATAATCTCATAGATGCGAACAATCAACTCTCTCTCTCTTTCTCTCTCTCTCATCTAACTGTTGTTTAATGTTCCCGTTATCTGTACTATTGTCGAACATAACGGAGCATAAAGAACAAGTTCATTAGCTGGAGAGCAGTCTGAATCCATGAACGGGACTGGGCACAGTCGTTCGAAGAATGCCAAAATGCTGTGCAGTTTTCGAGCCGAGAAGTCGGAACACTATGAACAGCATTATTAGCATTATTGTCAGGGCTCAGGACAGGTCTCTGTGTGAATTATGCAATGGAACACAGAGTCAGACGAGGGAGAAGAAGGGGAACTGGATGGTCAGGGGTGTGGCAACCCGTTCGTTGTCGCCGAATGCAAAAATCGCGAGGCGAGTTTCCTTTTCCTTTCACTGTGAAATTTCCAAAAATTCTATTATTATTAATAGAGGCCAAGGGGGGAGGTGCAGGGGAAGAGAGAAAGGCAAATGAATGGGGCTGGTCTAGGCTCGGCTCGAGCGACCATGACGACTGACACCAGCAAGAGCACCAGGCTGGTAAGGGAGGGGGAGCTGGGATAGCTGTCGTCGTGGTATGCGTTTGTCTTGCGCCCGAAAGTAGACTACAATAACCCGAAAAATGCACACAGTTTGCATTATAATGCGAAATTTTCGATTGCTCATTTGTGGCATTTACTTTTTACTATAAAAGTTTTATAGCCAGCCAGGCTGAAGATGCCGCGACCAGCGACAACAACAGCAACAGCAACGACAGCAACAACAACGACGACAGCTACAAAATTTTATACAATGTCATCAACGTGGCTGACAATGTTGGGTTGGTTGCTGCCGCGACTGCCGCAACTGCTGCTGCTGCTACTCTTGGACGCTTGGTTCACTATGGGCTACCCCATTACCCTCCTCCCCTCCCCCTTCTGATGCTGTCTGTCTGCCTATGCCTCGCCTCGCAATTGTGTGCAATTTTTGCGCACTAAACTTAAAGGATTACTTTTGGCTAATTTTGCAACAGAACGCGGCAAGATTGCTGGCCAAGAGTGAAAGGCAAGCATATAGAGGGGGGGAAGGAGGGTAAAGAAGAATCTCACAGGCTGGCTGGTGCGGCACAACAATTGCCTTTGGCCAGGTCTGTTGGGGAACTTGAGAAACCTTTCAGGCGACGCCTTATTTGGACATTTCGACTGCGACTGCGAGTTGCTTTGATGTTGCCTGAATGTGTTGCACGGAACGTTCCTGCATTCACTGGGCAAAAGAATTATAGGTAAATGTGTATATAATGTAGTATATAATTATAGAGAGAGGGAAAGAAAGGGAGAGAAGGAAGATTGTCTCTTGAAGGTAAAGAATATTTCGCTGAAATGATATTCAGAGTGGAAAGATGCATTTGAAGAGGAAGAGAGAGAGTTTGGTAGATAAAAGAGCTTAGGATAGTGAAAAGTAATATAATTGATGGATACTATATGGTTTCAAAGATCTTAAAAATATATATCAAGAGTAAATACCCAACAAATTTAAATGCATATTGAATCTTTTCCAATCCATTTAGATCGTACTATAAGTTTCCTCCGGCACTCATTAAGTGCTTACTGGGAATATTAAGAGAGGCAGGGGAAGGTAGCACCCCTGGGCCATAAAAATGCCAAAAACTCATTGACTTATGGGCCCGCCACTTGTAAGCAGCGACGGCATCGTTGGCGGCGTCTCTAATTGCAACTTGCTGGGGCAACTGGCGGAGTTAATGTCCCTTGGCCGGGGCATATTAAAATTGGATTTCTAAATATGTAAGCGCCCATCGAGAGAGAGATATATATATAAATGTACATTATATGTTTGTGTACGCGGCGTATACTTATTATTATTATTACTATATCTATCTATATGCTTATAAATTAGCATTTCGGGCGGACCGCGTCCGTTCGCCTTTGGAATGCGTTATTAATGGCAAATTAAAAGCAATAAAAAACAGATGTGCTTAACGCAGCACATTTTGCGCGGCTCACCTCGCCCCCACCCCCCCTCTCAGTCTCTGCTACCACCATCAATGCAAGTGAAGGTGGAAAGTGGAGTAGGGGTTGGAGCTGAGCTTGTGCTGCGGCTCATCAGTTGGTGGGGGAGGCGAGTGGGGGTAGAGGTAGTGAGGGGGAGGTGGCACCCGCGCACCTTAGTCAAGAAGTTGGCGTCGTTGTCGTTATGAAAATGACTTTGCTCTTTGCTGGCTAAGGGGAAGGAGAACAGGCAGGAACAGGCGCAGGAAGAGGGTCAGGGGCACTGGCAGTGGCAGTGGCAGGGGATAGGAGCGCCACACACACACACACACACACACAAACAGCAACTCACACACTTGTGCAAAAAAGTTTTGCATTCGAAATTTTTGGTCTGTTGCGCTGCCTCAGTCGCTGTCGCTGTCACTGCTGCCGCTGCTGCTGCTGGCGCTGGCTCTGCCTTTGGCTTATGCAGTTTATCATTTCGCTCCATCCAGGTGGGTAATTTTAATTTTAAGCTTGAGTAATGACAATATTTACTTCCACTTAAGCGACAACGTCACACGCTTTAATGGCATTTTGATTTGAGCTTTTCTTCTGCTTCCTCTGCCACTTTCCTTTCCGCTTGTTGTTGTTGCTGTTGTTGTTGCCTTTGGCAGTTACTTTTTGTTGTCGTTCATTGTGACCACGTCGAACAGCTGCCGACAGTTTACCTCCAGCTACATAGAGAGGCTAATGCTTTGTACATCATTTGGATTATCATTAGTTGCAACCTCTGCTCCTCTACTTACACTCTCTCTCTCTCTTTCTTTCTCTCTCTTTCCTTGGTGTAAGGTCGCAGTAACCAATAAAGAAGGTTGTGGGGTGAACCTTGAAAGATTAAGAAAGCAGGGTAGAGCCGCAGCGCTTGATCAGCGGATTAAATTAAGCTAATCTGTCTGAACTGTTACTGTCTGTCTGGATGATCTTATATGAAAGCTAGAAAAGAGTTCTGGGTGCCATACTTACACGAAGTGTATTCAGAATGTTGGGTGTCACGCTTACCATACTCCAAAATGATGAATAATATATATAATCTTTTTTTATAGAGTTTTGGCGACCTTTATTTTTTACACTCATTATAGCTGGCTCGAGGTCAAGGTTCAATAAAAAAAAAACAATTTGTTTTTAATTTATATTTTTCCGTTATATTTCGGTTACACTACAGTTACCGTCTTCAGGAATTTATTTGACACGTCTGCTCTTGCGGGCGCGGAGTTCCTAACTTTAATCTGTTTTTTTATACCCGCTTCTCATGGGGTATTTAACGGGATGAAGAAGACAAGACAGACCTCTATAGCTTTATTGATTTTTAATCAGCATTAACAGCCAAGTCAATATAGCCCTGTCCATTTGTCAGTCTGTATGTGTGTCAGTCGCTCTTTTTGTCCATTTGAAAAGCTAGATATCAGAGGTTAAAAGAAAATGCCTAGATTCTGCGCGCAGATCGGTAAAAACCAAATTGCAAGCGTAATTTGTATGCAGGACAGTTAAGTTTTGATAAACACAATAATTACCAACCCCCAAATTATCTCTTAAAATTTCGTTGCGATCGGATCATTAACTTAGAAGTTATTTAATAAATCATAATGTTTTTTTTTTTTTTTTTTTTTTTTTTTATTGGGGATCCGACTACAAATTTTTCTATAACCTAATGTGCATCTGTGGTTGTTTTTTCTCCAATAAAATCATTATGTTAAAGACGTTTCCGAATTAACTCCCCAAAGTATGCAACACAAAAAAAAATAATAACAGAATTGTTATGTTTATGAAATCGTATAGTCTGGTGGGTAGAGGTTATAGAGCTTTAATGCTTCTTTTAGTCTAACATTAATTAGTTTCTCTGTTATGCAAATTTCCAAAGTGCAGTTCAAGCTTACAATAAATTCATAAGTAAATTAAGGTAACTTATCCCTACTTAAGACAGTAGAGTGTAAGCACTTCGTTGGATCGAAACACTATATCATCCTAAACCTCAACCGTCAATCGAGTTCATTTACTAATCCTTGTCTGTTAGTCTCTCCTTCAAACTAAGACATTATTGCTAAGAGTAAGACAGCATTATTTCCCAAAAGAGCCAAAATTAGCCCGTGTTATGATAGCCCCTTCCACGCCTGTCGAAAGGCTGTTAAAATAAGGAAATAATACGATACGATGATAAAGCTGTAAAACATAAACAAGCAACTTGCCAGCCTCGTTAAGATGTGGCCCCTCCTTCCCCCCCTTCTCTCTCTCCGCCTGACTGTTGCCAAGATCAACAGAAAGTCATAAAAAATATAGATATGTTGTGCGAGTGTGTGTGCGTGTGTGTGTGTGCTCGTATAAGCACTTGAGTCGCCGCTCAGTCTCTCTATAAATTCTCTTGTATAACAAAAGATGTGCAAAATTTGCGCTTGTTAACAATGCAAAGGCACAAGTCACACACATACACACACACACACGTCCGATAAACAGCCAACAATAGGGGAAGAGAGAGAGGGAGGGGGAGAGAAAGCGGAAAAAAAGTTCAAGGCAAGTAAAAAACAAAAGCAATTGACGCTGCCTGCAAGTCTCAAAGAGTTCTTGACGCGACTCGTATCTATGCTGCTCCCCTCCATCTTCTCTTCAAGTTTCGTCTAGGCTAAGCCAGTGTACCCGTCTACAGGGGGAGGGGGAGGGGGGTACCCTGTTAATGGGGCTGCGATGCTGCGCGCATCGTGTGGCATTGTGTCAAAAGAAGTTAGGCAAAAGTAAGCGACGCACTAATCTCGTTTATGTAGCGTGAAATGCATGTAATTGTGTAAACATGCCAAAGGGTATGGGGCGCCCAACGTGGGCCATGGCAACGCCGATGCACAGATAGAGCGTTTGATAATTGTGTGACATACATACATACAAACACATACAGAGCCCACAATTCGTCGCGAGTCAAGTCAAATGCCGTAAGATTAACTCTGCAGAAGGTGCAGAAGAACTCGCAGTGAATACCCCAAGAAATGTTTCATGTTAGTGGCTTTGATAAGTGAAGTAACTCTCCTTATTGTCTAATAGTCTTCTCTGGTTAGTTTCTTTACTTTTAGTTGTCCATCGCTTACTTTTTTTATCTTCTTGTTTGTGTAAAGATTCTCTTTATCATTTTTCTTTTATCATTGAAGCTTCCTCTTATTTTTTTCTTTTTTATAAAGCGCATCTCTATAAAGTCTTTCCAGACTCCTTTCCTTGTATTATATGTTAAGTCTTCTTTTCTAGCAATCGATTATTAGCTTGCATTACTTCCCCTTCCTCTCTCTCCCTCTCCCTTTTCTTCTTCCTTCTCCCTCTCTGTGTTATCTGCTCTGAGGCTTAAAATCGTACAAATTAGTTGAGTTCTCTCATCTAGGCAGAGCAGTAAATAGCGCGTGTAGGCGCTGGATAAGGCAGAGTGGGAGTGGCAGAACTCAACCTCCATTGAGGAGGGTGAGAACTCACTTTCAAAGTGATATGAGTGGGAACGTCAATGAGCAGCAAAAATTATGAAGCTCATCAAAATGTGCGCTGAATTGTAAAATTGCCGCTTGCCTTTCTTGAATATATATTTTTTATGCCGGGTAAAGGGGTAGCCCGTGTGGGGGAGGGGGGGTTGCCTTGCAAGTTATGTGTGCTGTGTCTTATCTGAAGCAATTAAAAAATGTTTTTTGTTTTCGACTTCCGCTGCGACGTCGTCAGCGTTCTCGTCCTCGTCTCCAGACAAAGCCAACCGAGCAGAGCGCATACTACGCACATATGAAGAAGGGGATTATCATTAGGTTTGGGTGGCTCCATACAGTAGCACGGCAATGTCACGCAGCAGCACAGGGAGTGGGTCGAACTTGGAGACGGAGCTGAAAACGAAGCTGGAGTGGGAGTCTGCCGTGGGGCAAGAAAACTTTTGCCTTTGTGTTGATGTGTTTATTTATGCTGCCTTTCTTATGAATTTCACTGATTCGCCGAGCATTTCTCGTGTCCAAATCCCGAGCCTTTCTTTTCCTTTGTTCATATATTTTTATGATACGCGGCCCCGAAGCACAGTGAGAGATGGAGTTGGAGTACGTGGAAAATAGAAGAGCACAGCAAGGCAGGCAGTTGTCAATGTGTGAAGCCTTTTGATGAACTATATTATACACCATATAACTTTGGGTAATATAGGCCTGATATATCATACAATGTATGATATTTTTGCAGAACATTTAAAGCTAAAATGATTAAAAATTGAAAGAAATGCTTACAACCTTTTATTACTTAAATACCTTTAGTTTAAACTACTCGCAGTAGTGCAAGGAATCCGATTAGCTGAGCTTGGTGCTGACAATATTTGTTTTCTGTCTCCCATTTTTTTTTTTTTTACATTCTCTCTGCCTAATCGGACGATCTATGGACAGTAATAAATCGTGCATTTAAGCGCGTCCCTTCGTAAGTATTTACCCCGGTCCGGTCGGGGGCTGATTGATTGAAATGTCACGTTGAGTGCGACGCTCGGAAAGGAAACCGACAAAAAATTAAAAAATAAAACGCATCAAAAATGCCAAATGAAACATAAATGCCACAAGCAGCCCCCAGCAAACCGCAGACCCCGACCCGAGTCGGTCCAAGGGCCGAGTCAACCCTCGTGTGCGTTTGTTTTGTATTTGATAAGCATGAAAAACGCACAGAAAATAAAATTGTTTTAGATGTGATGCGCCAGTCTGGCATGCACGGCCAGGGGTAACTGAGGGGCAGGGGGCGCCCAAAACAGAATCCTTAAAAAATAGTGCTACTTAAAAGCAACAAAAGCAAAAAAAAAACAACAAAACGAAAAGAGCCAACGAAAAAAATGCGAAAAAATGTAAAATGAATGCTGGCAATGGGGTGGGGGGAGGGTAGAAGAGAGGGAAGTGAGGGGGATGCTGTCGGAGTGTGTGCAGCGGCAAAGGCAAAGGCAGCCAGCAAATGTTTTATCGCTTATACTTTTTTCACTGCGTTTTGTTAAGTTGGAAAAATGAGCGTCGATTAATTTAATAGAGACAAAAAGCCTTCGCACACACACACACACAGGCACACACACAGCGACAAAGTCGAGTAGAAAGTCTGAAATGGATATGGAAATACGCTCCCGACTTCGAATGGGAAGCGGGATGACGAATCGAGCGAGTTGCCCTCAGTGAAAACTGTCCCAGCGAGAAGCTGCGGCAACAAGTCTTGTAACTGTACCTGGGCTTTCAAATCGATTCTATTTTTAGAGAATTTTGAATATTTGATAATATTTTGTATAAGTTATTTATATATTCGAAATTGAAATTGAAACCTAAACTAAAAATATACTTCATACGCTAAACTTAATCTCAAAGAGACTTCATACGATAAACCTGGCCTCAAAGCGACTTTATACGATTAAACTTAACCTCAAAGAGACTTTATACGAGCACACAAAATAAATATTACAATTATCTTATCTTATTAGAACGTTTCAACATTTATAAAAATAAAAAAAAAAAAAAAATTTATAGCGAATAAGAGATGTATTTGAACTTTGTGCCAACAACAAAACTTAGTACTAGACTCAAGCAGGTACCTTTAACATCACAAAGCATACTATGGTATAACATATATATTCTCGTTCAGCAACAAAAGTCCATATAGCCATGTTCGTCTGTATTTCTTTATCGGCTTTCTGTACCTTTTAAACATCTCTAATTAAAACTTTCCTATTAACTAACTAAGTAGAATGAGTTGGTTCAACTTCACTTAACAAAGGCGGTACTATTAAGCACTTTACAGAGTAAATTATAAATTAAATTATCAAAAAATATATAACTTGTGCAAAAAAAAATATAGACAGGGTATGCGGCAGCTTGAGGCAGTCAGTTATGATGTTTGGTCAAGCGTTTTGTTGATTGATCCCTTGTGAATGCATGTTGACTTTTGAGACAAGTTAGCCCTCCCCACGGCCCCACTGCCCTCTGCTTAGATAAATCTGCGAATTACTTGAACTGAACTGCGACTGCTCTGCCTTTTTCTCTCTCTCTCTCAGTCTAAGTCAACTTTTCATATCAAACAAACTACGATAATACAAAATAACGGACATTTATCTAAACGTTTAGCCATTTATTAGAGTCGGGAATAAGTGTGTGTGTGTGTGTGTGAAAAAATAAAAAGTATCGACCCATTAGTGTCTGTGTGTGTGTGTGAGCTGTAAAACAAAGAATAAACCGAAACGAAACGAAACGTATAAAACTAATGAAATCCTTATTAATATGCTCTGGACCTTTGCTGTTTGTTTGCATTGCTGTTGTTGTTGTTGCTGTTGCTGTTGTTGTTGTTGCTGTTGTTGTTGGGTGCCCGTTGTCGACCCAAGCAAATTGAATATGCAATGAATTGTAAAACGCAAAAGTTTTGCATAAAAAAGACCCCAACTCGACTCGTCTCGAAGCTACTCAGCAAATGGTCAGTGCGAAAGTGGGAGAAGGAGATGCAGAAGGAGCAGGAGCAGAAAGGAGGAGAGAAGAAAAAATGTACGCACATTTTTCAGCGCATATTATGTAATTTTTCACATTTTCCAACAGCTTACAGCGATCCATTCGACTGACTTCGGGACATGCCTTTGGTTTTGTTTCTGTTTTTTTTTTTTTTTTTTTTCTCTTCAACGGTATCTTTTGCCTTGCGTTCGCGGGCAGCCGCTGTCCATTTGGGCCATTTGGGCCACTCGAATTTGTCCAATCAGCTGGCTGCAGCTTTGCGATTGGCTGCCTGCGCCGCACTGCGGCACCGAAATCGAATCTTGCCGCACATAGGGTAGTCTCTCGCCTGGACACGTTCCCCACGCATCTCCCTCGCTCGCTCGCACACTCTATATACGTGTGTGTACGTGGGCATGCCATGCATGTGTGTGTGTTCATGGCCGAGAGTATTGATATCTGATGCGTATTCAATACGTTTCGACGCGCGCACCCGCACGGGGGATGGAAAGCGTCGCAGCAACCCTTTCACACACGCACACACACATACATGTGAGTGCACGACGAAAGTGCGTGCGTCGGGCATGCGAGTGAGTGTGAGTGCGACTGCATTTGAGTGCAATGCGTGAACTGAGTCCCTTTTGTGGTCGCCGTGTCGAATGAGTCAGTGCGTGGAGCCGATTGAGTCATCGGCTAGCGATTGGTCGTTGTTCAATCAGAAGTTGATCGATTAACTTGGTAGGAAACTGCAATTATAACGTGTCATTATCATTTGAAATTTGAACAAGAAAAAAGCTACATGATTATTGAAATTTTAATGTATTGCATACTTGCAGGCGGCGCCTTGGAAATCATAAAATTATTTTTTAGATAACTGCAAACGGAGAAACCCAGTGAGGCCTCTTAAAAGAAGAAATATTCAAAGTCTAGTCAATCTACATTAATCAAAATACCCTGTAATAATATTTTTTTTAGCATAAAATACATTATTGAAACGCACACTTAGATAGGATTAGACACTATAACTACTCGGAAGAACGCTTTGGAGAAGCAATTACATGAAATGCTTATAAAGTTGTAGATAAAATTGTAAATCTGATCCCTAATGGATTAAAAAAAATAATTAAAGCAAACAATTAATTGTTAATTACCGTTTTTCCAATATTCCTTTGTAGGTTAATGTCTACAAAATAATGTTAGCAATAAAATCACGTATGTAATTAGATTTATACCCTCTCTTATTCCGATGTAAATTATAAATAAATACATTTTAAGCATCAAAGTGCTCCGAACTTATAAAAAGTTTCTGATACTATGAATATGTTTTTAGTGAATTAAATTTCATAGTTCTTTATGAGGTCCTTCCTTTGATGATAACAAAATTAATAGATAAATAATAAATAAATATGTTACTGCTCACAAGTATTCTTCTATCACTCTCTGGTAGTTTCAGTTCATCTTGGGATTATATGAACTGAGGCTGGCCAGCCAAATGGCAGCTAAGGACGCTGCCAATAAAAATACTCATAGTTCATTAATAAACAATTATGTGCGGCATTATTGCGCGCTAAGCGCAACGAATTAATGCCTTCGTTGTCGGCTTCAATAATTTTAATGTGTGTTGGAGGCCCGACGATGCCGACGATGAATACACTGTGCCCGGGCATATAGTCAGGCTCTTCGCACGATGCCATTAATGCCCATTAAAATGCCAAAGTGTGCGCCGGGTGAGAAAGCGCCACAATGTAGCAGCCATAAATAACGTGGAAGGAGTAAGAAAAATACTAAAAACAACAAGAACAACAACAATGCCAAACGCAAAAACAAAAAAATTATTAACGCCTCAAAGGCGTGTGTGGGTGGATGGGGAATATTTGCGAGTCGCCTGTGCGAACGACGCGACAACAAAAACTATGAGCGGCTCCTCGCCAGATGATAATACATTATCAGACCGAGCCATAAATGAGCTGGATGTGTGTGTGTGTGTGCGTGCCAAAAGGTTTAATGTGTGTGTTGCTGGGACTGGGTACAGGGTGTAGGGTATGTGCAGGGTATAGAGGTCCTGGCACATAAAATTTATGTGCCGCAAAAAGGACAAACGAACCAAAAATCAGCCGACAGCTGAGCAACTGACTATCAATGCAATGAAGTCTAACCTCTTACACTGGCTCCCCCTTGCTCCCTCTCACTCCCCGCGCCATCCCTTTCGCTTTTAACTCACTAAATCTACTCTAACCGCCTGCCTTCAACTCTTTCCACATTCGCTGCGTGGCCATTAAGCAGCGATGTGGCTAGAGATGGTCTAGGAATGCTGATGTTTTTCCTCGTGACTCACGCAGTTTGTGAATATTCAATAAAGGTTGTTTTTTCTTGTATTAACAATCAGGTGGTACTAGAAATAATTTTTGACACGCATTTACCTTCTCTACTTTACTACTGTACATTACTCAAAAGGTTTTTGAAAAAATGAGCAATTGTGCTCTAATTTAAACTTTCAGAGAACAAACTTCACATAATTATTTACAGAATTCTCTGGTTTTCTTGAAAAGAAGCCTTTTCTTATTATATAATTGAATGCTCATATATATAATCTCTATGGAGTCTGAATGGTATGAATAACCTGTGTGATTATATCAAAAATAACTAGTAAATCATGTAATTAATGTTCTTTGTCTTCTCCTACAAAGGAAATATTTTTGTGTCTAAATTTCATTTGTGTTATTTTATTTTATTTTTTTTATTTGTTTATTTCATTAAGGATCAGATTACAATTTTTTTTAGAACCTAATGAGTATCTTTAGTTGTTTCTTCTCCAAAACTACTTATAATTTTATTAATAAGTAGTTTCTGGCAATTTGTTTAAGAATAATGTTAATTATCCTATCGTACTTATCTCATTTATTTAATTTCAAATTTAAACTATTAATGTCAATTGTATCGCATCGCCAATGTAAACCCTTTAAATTCCATTCAACTAAAATAGATATTGCGTGCTTGGCCCCAGTGTCATCTCTAGCAACAAGTTTCATGGCTGCTGCGGCTCAAAATAATTTTATAGCATATTTTTCGGCTGTTTTTATATTTATTACATTGGGGAGTTTTCATTGCTACGCATCGGTCGTTTTGCCCAGCGCCAAGAAAACTAGGCGACAAAATTTGTCTTACACATACACACACCCAGACACACACCCCCACACACACGAACAATAATACCGAGAAGGCGGGCTCTGACAACCCAGCATGCACCACCCATTAGAGCCACCGAAGACCCTCCTACCACCGGCAACACCCACCTCTCACTCTCTCCCTCTACTTCACTGCCATCTTCGGCTTATACATTTTGGAGTCGTTGTTTGGCTTCGTGTTTGTTTTAGCTTAAATTAACAAATGTGCTTTGTGTGATAATTATAATTTTACATTACCTTTTGTTAATTGTTCAACGGCACATGATGCCGGCATTTGTGTGTGTGTGTGTGCGAGTGTGTGTGCCTCGACTAAGGCAGGGATACGGCAGGTAAGGTGTTAAAAAGACGTAAATAAGATGATGATGTTTCGTCAGAGTTGGCGTTATTAGTTTACCAACCTCAGCTTCAAACCAACCCAAACCGCCCCTCTTCACCCTCCCCCATTGTTCATTCAGTCAACCCCTGCGGATGTGTCTGTGTGACATATTGGCAATTTGATCATGTTGCGCGCGTGTGTGTGTGTGCGAGTGTGTGTATGTGTGTTATGCATTAATGGCACAAAATTTTTAATGATGTGCTACGTGTTAAGTCATCTCCAGAGTGTAGCAAAAAGCCAAGCCTAATAACAACAACAGCAGCAACAACAACAGCGAGTGCAAGCCACATATTGTCACGGTAATAATCGTAAGCAACAAAATTGGTAATTTTCGGAATATGTTTTGCACCTTGGCCCACAGCGAAGGCAACCCTCCACCCCTCCGCCCCTGCCTGCGTCATTTATGGAATATATAATATAAAATCGTAATAAGTAAAATGATGCGCAACCTGCGGATTGAACGAGTAACGCGCTTAACGAGTTGCGTGTCGCCAGCAACGAGTGGAGAGTCAGAGAGGGAGAAGAAGGAGGTGACCCCTGCGCTAAAAGCTGTTGAATGTTAGCCTCAGTTTGGGCTAATCATAAAATAGTGTTGCACTGTGCAGAGTGGAGTGTACCCCAAATTATTCCGCTGTTGGGCACCTTTGTCGTCATAATAGTCCTGCGCTAATAGGCTTTTTGCCTAATTGGATATTTTATGCGTGTGTAAGTACCCCGTTGAATAGCAGCAGGTATGTACATGACTTTGGCGGACTGAATATATACTACATAGAGACAAATATTATATATGTTTGCATAAGATACAAAGCCATACAAAGATAAGTTAGTCGAAAGAATAAATGTGAATAAAAACAAGATACAAGATACAAGATTCGTGAAATACATAAATAAGCTGTTGATGATGCTTTATTGGTTCACCAATCCCAGCTACAAACTAATCCAATAAAAGATTCAAACATATAACTAATTCAAGCTTAACTTACTAGTTAGAATAACTTCAAAATAAGCACCAACTCACCTCATATGAATCTACTCAGAACGCATCTACTGCGCTTCTCTGTGCTACTCAACCCAGTTTCACTTGCAACTAACTGAAGAAATGTCTGGCTACATAAACTGGACAGTCAGTCGATAAGGTCATAAACGGCATGTGGCCCTGTTCAAGCTGCAGAAGAAGAGAAAGATGAAGGGAGAGCGGAGGTTTGACGAGGCGCAGAGAGATGCTTGAATTATTTGCAAGTTTTGTACAAATTAACTTTATGACCGCTGGCTAAATATAGTCAAACATGGCATAGGTACAGCTCTAGCTGGCTACCTGCAGTTAACAGTTAGCAGTTACTCGGTACCGGTTACCGGGTACAATGTGTATACAATACACAAAGCATAACAAGGCAAACACAGAGAGTGCCGAGCAAAAGAACTGAAAAAATAAGACTGCAAAGGAGACTGTCACGACGGGGAGACGGAGAAGGGGCTGGAGGGTGGTATGGGAGGGGTAGATACATATGTATGTGCGTGTATATTGTAGCTATATCTCTAGGTATATTTGTAGTGGAAATTGTAAACATTGTTTCCGCTTCATTGTTAGGAACTGGTGCGCCTGCTGGGCCAACACCGCCAGCAACTGTCACTCTGCATTGCGATGGGCCGACAATGACGAGGACGATGACGCCTTGATGACGATGATGCCACGCCGCCGCCGCCGCCAGCTCAGCTGAGCGAGCCAAACTGAGGAGCTGAGATTCAAATAGTCAGACAGACAGTCGGGCAGTCCAACCAATCAGCCACCAAATCAGACTAACAAGCTGTACCCTCCTCTCAGCCAGGTCCAGGCTCAGACTCAGTCTCAGGCGCGCGCTTGGGCTTGGGCTCTGGCTTGCATTTAAAAGCAGCTGACCAAGAGGGGGGAGAGAGGGTTTTCCATATTTTGTTTTCTTACTGCCGACTGACTTTGTTTACACGGACAGCGCTGCAAAGGAAATGTATTCGTACTCGTGTTCGCGACTGTATTCGTGTTCGGCAGCAGGGCAAATTGAGGTTGCTTGGATGCGAGGCTCGTCGAATCCCGTTGCCAAACTGCAGCAAAAACCGAATGATTTAACAATGAATGCAGCGTCGCCCCCCTTTCAGCGGGCTATACAAACATTGTCGATGCCACTCGCTGTGTGTGTGTGTGTGTGCGTAGGGAAAAAGCGAAACATAACGAAAGCAAAACATTGACTGACAACGGGCACTGTCGACCGACCCAGTGCTCAGTAGAAATATGAACGCCTCACCGGTTCAAAATGAATTAATAATCAGTAATTCTTAACAGAACGGAACAGAACAGAACAGAGAGAACTGCAGAAAAAATGTGAACTGGAAATGCTGAAAAAATGCTAACGAAAAAATCGTTGCAGCAGTGCGGGATTACTGAGGCGGAAATACCCTGCAACACAACTTGAACTTTACATGTTACTAAGTTTTTTATAGTTACATCTTATCATTATATTCATTATATTTTATTATTATTATCAAATCAACTTTATAAATCTATAAGAAGGTTTTTCTTTTTTTTTTTTTTTTTTTTTTATTATTTATTAAGTGAAGAGTCCGAACATCATAATATTGTATCTTAACATGGGTGGAAAAATATTCTTAAGAATTACCAAACACTGTATGATATAAGAAGAATATTTTATAAAGCTTAAGGTATTTATTTTTTGAATCATTTTACATTTTCGACGATTCAATGAATATATTCCAACGAGCCTACCCCTGATACTGAGAGCAGCATGGAGGAGAGCTGAAAAGGTTCGCCTTTGGGGTCTCTGCTGCTGCAGTGACAAGTGCAGCGCTGCCAGGCATCGGTAGTTGGGGTCGGGGTAATTGGGGAGAGGATGCTTCGGTTGTTGTCTCGGTGGTTGACTCCGACTGTGACTGATTGGCGCAGCTGAGCACCTGACTGAGTCTCGGGTTGACTGAAAAGGCCATGGATTTTAATTACAAGCAATTGTTTGCTTTATTTTTTATTTATCTTCTATTTTATTCTTTCTTCTGTATGCGAGAGACTAAAACAAAAGACTTCTTTATAGAAGGTACATATAGAGTTTGCAACAAAAAAAAAATAAAAAAACAAATGTGTGTCTTTACCTTTAAAGAGATACCAATAAACTCTACGAAAAATTTTGTAAAATCGTGTTAGTTCCGCTGCTTGATCAAGAATATATATGCGCTAAAAGAGCTTTATCGCTTTAAAGCTTTCTTAAAGCTCTCTCACTCTCGTTCTTTCTGTCTCCACGGCGATTAGTGCTGCCCAGCTGTGTCACTTACCCGTGTGACCCCTTCACGCCTGCAGCCTGTTGCGCATTATACGCAAATCAGAAAGGGGAGGAGTTAATTGGGACTGGGCGTGTAGGGAAAGGGCGATTCTAACCATAAAACAAATTGCGTTTTATTAGCAAACAATAAAGAAAAACGAAATACCAAAAGGGAAGATGGAACAAAAAAAAAAAAGAATCGTGAAAAAATGAGGCAAATAAAGCAACTATTGTCACATGATTCCGCCCTAGCGTGCGCGCGGCGCGTCCCTCGCAGGCTGCGACAACTCTGGCAGGACTCTCCTGAGGCATTCTTTCGTTTTTGTAGTGCGGCCACAATGAAAAGGGTTCGACGTGGCTGCGACAGGGATGCGACACAAAAGCCGCTGCCACAATGCCGCATAAAAAGGTGTCTCACAGCAGAAAAATGGCAAAATTTATTGGACAGTTGCACGCCACCCATTTAATTTATATTTATAGAAAGCAAACACTGGACTGATTTGCCCCGAGACGCACAAAGAAATGAGACGGAATGGAAAAAAGCGAGAATAAATAGACCCAATATTGAGAAGACGAGAGTGACTTGCATGAGTCGGGTACACTCTGTATGGGAGAAGATATAAACCTTAAGGCAAATATATTTTATACATTAGTTATGTGATTTTTGTAACAGCAAACTTTGAAGAAAATAATGTAAGAATTGAGAGTTTCTTCAAAAAGTCGAACAACATCTACTACTGTATCAACTCTCTCGCACATGCTCTAC
The DNA here is from genome assembly GCA_018151435.1 of Zaprionus africanus. Classification (NCBI taxonomy): domain Eukaryota; kingdom Metazoa; phylum Arthropoda; class Insecta; order Diptera; family Drosophilidae; genus Zaprionus; species Zaprionus africanus. Next base: position 4,102,609 of record JAECXB010001995.1, read on the forward strand.
CCCATTGTATGATTGCATGATCTCTTTACAAGCACTTGCTCCCCTAAATTGCAATCGAAACTTTCTTATTGGGTGGCTTGCTTAATAAATTAGCCTCAAGTCCGTCGGAGTCGAACCGCAAACTTGCGTTCCACGAACACAAAAGCGCAACAAATTAAATGTCAACCTTGGGGGCAGGCCGGGGCGGTCCAACATCGAGTGCTCTTGTGCGCACACAAAAAGCATTCTCACTTTCCCACAGCCCCGGAACACCGCCCCCGCCCCACCCGTTGGCGTATTAAAAAACAATTTCCACACACACGCACAGCAAATGCTCGTAAAACTTGCGACACGCGCCACACAACCAAAAAAAAAGAAAAAAGGGATTCCAACACCAATAAAAAGAAAGCAAAAAAGTGGGAACAAGAAAATGGAAAAAGGCAAGAAAATTGGCTACAAAAGATGCTAATGATTTATTTAATCGATTTGACCATGAACATATGTAAGGACCGTTCAGCGTGTGAAAAATGACATTCCCAGCTTGGACAGCTCCAGTTCCAGCTGCAACGGCTCCACCTCCTTAGTTCCTTTGGGCCATTTTTACGGAGTATCTGTTGATATTTTTAATAGTTTCGGTTACGCAACGTTGACAAGGGTTTGACCAGGCCAAAGGGTCAATATTGGGTTACGACATCAACGACAAATTCCATTGGGCATCGAGAAGGGGTAGGAGGAGTTGGATGGGGAGGTGGCATGTGGTCAAGTCCAAGCCATTTCGGCTTTGCCGTGTAAATTATGTTAAACGTTTGTCAATTTGTGTGTGATTTGTCTTGTCTCGTTGTCGGTCGTGCCACAAGGTGCGAAAGGGTTGACTGGCATGCCATGGTCACGCGCTATTAACTTCTGCCCGCCCCCACTAGCCTTGCAGCTGCGTCTAGGTTAGGTACATTTATCATTGTTCATCGCCGTATCCTCATCACTAGCTGACCGAAACATTGACATCGGCAATCAGTGTCAATCTTAATCCTTGTAAGTGCTCCGTATGGACACGCAAATCGAAGAGGACCCACTTCTCCTGCTCTTCTTCTATCTGTCCCGGGGGAAAGTTTTGTGATTATCAAGTGATGTCAATTCGAACTTAGGGAGTTAGAGTTGGGCAAGGGAATAATAATAATAAGGGAAACCTAATGTTATTTTTTATGCCCTTCGACCATTGAAAATGTATACTAACTTTGTGCAAATGTATGTAACAGGCAGAAGGAGGCGTGGGAGACCCCACAAAGTATATATAAATTCTTGCTCAGGATCACTAGCCGAGTCGTTTAAGCCATGTCTGTCTGTCTGTCCGGATGTCCGGCTGTCCAGATGAACACACAGATCTCAGCTATTATAAAAGCTAGAGACACCAAATTTGGCATGAAGGCTTGTGTTTACTTGGCGCAGATGAAGTTTATTTCAAATGTAGGGTGCCACGCCCACCGCCCTCGCAAATCAATAATTTAATATTTTAAACTGATTTGTGAGTGACATATAAAAGATACAACATTCTGAGTAAGACCATACTTAGCAAATTATAATACCAACATAGTCTCAAAATTTCAAACACAGACGTTATTAAACAAAAACCTTGTTCGCAAGATTTTGCATACAGACCAGCAAACTGTGACGTCATTGCAATGCTCATGTCGCGTGCCGCTCGACTGTTGCTCTTGTTTGTATTAAAAAGATTTTAGACGAACTGGTTTAGTTCATGTCTTGCTTTAGATGTCGCAGGAAAACTTCTATATATGATCTGCTTAGATCGAGTACTTAGTCCCATTTGGCTGACATTTGATCAACTCATGCCAGGGGAACTGAACTCATTTGAATAACGTAACGAAACTGTAGTCACTGTCTGACTGTATTCAGTCCCAAAAAGATAAAGATGCGAAGCAGAAGAGCAGGTTGAGGAGAAGAAAGGGCAGAACAATGGTTACCATTGGCTGCAGTAGTAGCAGACAATGAGCCTCGGGTTGGGGGAATTGGTCAAGGCGGTAAAGAAATGACGCACTCTTGGGCTTTGCAAGATGGAAGACGAAAGAGGAGGGCGGGGTGTGGGGCGTGAAATAAATCGACTTTCATATATCAAAGACTTAAATTTCAATTTTTTTCAAATTTCCTGCCATTTAAATGCACTCGTTCGGCCAAGTGGCCAACGCGGCGTAGGAGTACCCTAGCTCCTGCCACTGACTGCGGGACGAGCTTATTGTGTGGAGAAAGGAGATGTGGGTGGTGGACAGGGCTGATGCTGGGCGTGGCAACGCTGCACAAATTGTGCCACGAATTGAAATTTTTTTCCAACAGCAACAACAACAACAAGAACAACAGACGAACGATGCCAAAGACGACGCAATTCTTTAGCATTTTATTTCAATTTTTTTTTTCATCTCACTTTGCATTTCACATTGCTTGACGAGCGGACAGGGGGAGGGAGGGGGTAGACAGAGAGAAAGAGTGGGAGAGTGAAGACAACGCCAGGGTACAGCACATTTACTGCCTCATCTATTTAATACCATAAATAATTGCATCTAATTAAATATGCTCAAATGAAAATGTCCGCTTTTTTTTCGCCTTCGCCTTCGCCGCTGCCGTCGCTGTCGCCGTCGCCGTCGCCGACTACTACGTGCTCTGCCGACGTTGGCTGCAGTTGACGCGTGATGGAGCGAATGTCATTCGAAATGAAATTCAAGTTCCAATTTGGACCAAACGAACGAACGACAGGCACTTAGGGATAGCAAGAGAGCACGAGAGAGAGAGGGAGAGAGACAGTGCGACTGAGAGAAAGATAACAGCCCACAGAGAAGGGGGGCGAGTAAGCGGGGGGAAAGACAGTGTGAGAGAGTGTGGGCGAAGGCGAGTGCAAAGAAGAAATTAAGTAGCAGCGCGAGAGCAGAGAAGAGAAAAAAACACAAGCGAAAAAGGCAGAATTTAATAGTTTTCAATTAGGAATCGTTTGCAGCCTTTTCTTAGCGCGCTCTCCTTCCCCCCACCCTCATCCCATCACCTTTTTTATGGCAATGCGGATGCCCTTCGCTGGCGACGCACAGTGGCGTCATCTGTCATCTGAACTTGCAAAAAACTAATTTATGTAAAGAGTTAAGAAGATCAGAAAATATAGAATTTAGATTTCGCTGTTTGAAATGAATAAATGAATGAATGAAATTAAAACAAAAATAAAAACAATCCGTCGTTAAATAAAGTATAATATTCGCCGACAATTAGGTCCGTTCTATTATATTATTATATTTAAATAAAATTCTTAAATTTGTTATCGGTTTTAAAACTTCTGAGAATATCCATAAAAGTAACATATTTAAAATTCCTGCACAGTTGTCAGTTAGATATCTACAAATTCCTCTCTTTATCAATTATATTACCAACAAATTAATTTTGCGCGCTTTTGAACGGCAAAGGCGCCACTGTGCGACGCCGTCGTCGGCCGTTGTCAGTTTTTTTTCTCGCTCTGCAAGTGTCAGGCAAATGAAGTCACGACTCGTCGTTTCAGTTATTTGTTTCGCTTCGTTGTTTGTGTTGTTTCTTTTGCTCCTTCGTCCGCTCTTCTCCTTCTTTTGCTTGCCTCCTGCTGCCTGCGTGTTTTTAATTCAACGTAAATTTTATTTTATTTTAATTTCGCTGCAATTCTTTTAATACTCATACACGCACAAACACACATACACCCGTTCGGCTCTCGTGTCTCTTCATTTCGCCGTTTTTATGAACCCCAGTAGGAACCTGGCAGCAGCAATAGCAGCGACGACGGCCTCGACGTCAACAGCGCAAGCGGCTTTATCGAAATGACGCGCCGTGCATTTGCTTACGTGACTCCTATTTAACCGATGCCTTTTCGCCATTCGCCTTTTTTTGTGCGTTCTGCTTTTAAGTATGTACTCAGTATGTACTTGTAATTATTGCACACACTGCACAGTGGGCCAGAGAACGCAATTCAGCTGCCAATGTTGGTAAAATAGACAAACAAACGTTCTTTTTAGAGTGTACTACACTGAGAAAACATTTTAATAACAGATTTTAAAAGAGTAGCGGGAAATGTAATGAGAGTTTCAAATCTTGCTCTCTATTTTGAATGATTTGGCTAAAATATAATAATTATTATATTATATATATTTTATGTTCTTTAATTGTGAAATATTTCAATATATCATTAAATTAAGTAAATTCATTTCGGCAAGTACAATTTTTCTGTCTGTATTTCCTTTTAGTTTATGTATGTTACATTGTTTCTCGCCAAAATAGATGAAAGTAAAACTAGCCGCAATACAAAATACTCGACAGATCCGAAAATTCCATTGGCAAACTTGCAAGCAGCCCACACATTTAGCTCTCTTCCTGATACATGAATATTTATGGCGACTATGCTGCCACCGCTCTGGCCCCTTCTGCCTACGCCACTGTTGCAGCACAATCAATGCAAAGGCGAAAACAAGTCAAGACAGTTGCTTAAATAACTTTGCAGCAGTCGGAACGGGGAGGGAGGGAAGAAATAAACGACAGGCCGGCAACGCTGTATGGCTCGAGGGGTCTTCCGGCGGAAGTTATTGAGTACGGCGAAGGCGCGACCTAAAACAACAACACAAGCACAAATAACAAGAACAACAACAACAACAGCAACAACAACGCCGCGAAGAATTGCCACCTGCCGTCGTCTCTGTTGGCGTGCAAAATTTTGGTTCGATGAATTTATTACTTTTGATGTTCAAACACGGAAAACTGCTGCAGGCCATAAAACAAGCCGAGAGCGCCAAACTTTCGACAAGGATCCCAGCCGGGAAGGTATGGGCTGGGCTAGCCAACTAGCCGAAACTCTAACCCAAACCCCAAGCCTCAAACCCAAACTCAAGCCAAGCCCCACCCTCTAAGCAGGCAAATGAAAGGCGGCTCAGCCGAGTTTGGCACAGCAAATGCTATTAAAAGTTTACATGTCTCAATAGAGTGTTAAGAGATTAGTTGGCATAAAATATTTCGGGAATTCCGGCAGAAAGCGAGCGGCCTTGTTGAAAAGTTAAGTCGACTGTGCCACGGAGACGGCAAAGGGAACGGGCGATAAACGATGAACGATGGCAATTTTATGATTCTCGTTTGTAATATCGAAAAATAAAAATTGAACAGAAAACAAATTAAAGGAATATTGTACAACTTTATGATTGGCATCTAATTTTACGAGACTTATTAGTTGCATTATCCATTTCAACTATCATTATCTTAGCAAAAACTGATCGAATTTCGTTAGATTTTTTTTTTTATCATGATTTGATATCAAATTTTATGAATATAGAAAATTCTTGGTTCTTTAAACAAAGCTTAACTTTTTTTTCTGTTTCCCTTTTTTTTTTTCGTAAACAAGAACTTTATAGAAACATAATCGGTCGGCCTGAACCACACGAGATGAATGTTATATAACATATTTTTGTTTTTGTTTGCCTGATTGAGAGCAATACATGTTCATTGGCAAACAATGTGGTCGACAAGTGTTTACAATGTTTCAACTTAAACAAGGTTGTGAATAATTATATATTTCAGTTTCCGAAAACAATGATATTGCATGCTAGATTAGCACCTGAATAATGCACTATATATAAAGCACGTATTTCAAGCGGGATCGGACAGTCGAGCTGGAACAAGTATGAAAAAACTTATTAGTCTGTTGGGCGCTTGGCTAGTGCTGCTGGCATTTGCCCGAGCCGAGAAAAGCTACAACGTCGAGCTGAACTCCTTCGAGATGAACACGAACATCGAAGATGATTCGAATTGGATTGATTGGGGAGATTTGCGCATGAAGAAGGTGTCGAAGAATAAGTTCGTTGTAACTGGCAGCTTCGAATTCAAAAGGAATATGGGCAATGAGCAGCAGGTGAGTTAGACAAATCCAATGCGAAGTATACACAACACTTAATGCGTTTATCGATAGTTATCGTTGCAAGTGTTTGTCTACGATGATCGCAGCAAGGATAAGGGTCCCCTGGTAATGAACGTGGTCAAACCGTTCTGTCAGTTCATCAGCGAGGATGAGGATACATATCCGTACCTGCTAAAGGTCTCCAATTTACCCGATCAAAGCACTTGCCCGTTCCCCAAGGGCGAGTATAATATCGATAAATACGAATTGGAGACAACTTTCCTACCCGACGACGCACCCAAGGGGGATTATCTGCTGGAGTTGAATATACTCGATAAGGATGCTCCGGTAACAGGCCTAGTGGCGTCCGTCACACTCACCTAACCCAACCGAGCTGACACATAACCTACATCATATTTCTTATTATCGTTTATCCTATGCGTAGTTGTTAGTTCTTTCTTTCTTTCTTTCTTTTGGGTGGATCCCTTTGGCACTGCAAGCGTTTTACATATGTACTTTATGTGTTTTGTTGCTTTTTTCGTATTTTCGTTATCTTCATAATGTGTTAATTTGTTGATGAAAAATAAAATCGCTAACGCTTTCAAAGACCAAGAAGAGATAGAAGTTGCTTACATTAATTCTGGCAAAAAGGTCACTAGAAGATAGAAAACTTTTCTGTTGCTGTTGGGAATCAAAAAGTCTTGATTGTTGTTATCGTTACCTGGTGTATATATTCTTGTTCAAGGCTATCAAGTAAGGCGATGTAGAGTAAATAGTCTCTTCGGGAACTTGGAATGTTCTTAAGTTTTCTTCATCTGAAGTCTTCTTTCTTCATATATTAAATTTACTTTATGTCATGAGAAGCCTTTAGTAATGATAAAGAATTTTTGCTTATACGAGGGTCGTTTGATAAGTCCGTGACTTTTTGTATTTGCCGCGCACCTGCTCTAAATACAACACTGCTCCTGTCAGCAGTTATCGATTAACAGCTGACTGTAAAATTTTGAGAAAGCTGCGTTTTTTGGTTTGCGTTTTATAGGCATTGAAAGCAGACGATCTCAAGGCCCTCAAAATACGAGGGTCGTTTGATAAGTCCGTGACTTTTTGTATTTGCCGCGCACCTGCTCTAAATACAACACTGCTCTTGTCAGCAGTTATCGATTAACAGCTGACTGTAAAATTTTGAGAAAGCTGCGTTTTTTGGTTTGCGTTTTATAGGCATTGAAAGCAGACGATCTCAAGGCCCTCAAAATACGAGGGTCGTTTGATAAGTCCGTGACTTTTTGTATTTGCCGCGCACCTGCTCTAAATACAACACTGCTCTTGTCAGCAGTTATCGATTAACAGCTGACTGTAAAATTTTGAGAAAGCTGCGTTTTTTGGTTTGCGTTTTATAGGCATTGAAAGCAGACGATCTCGTGAATTTTAACGAAAATGGAGATCGAGATCGTCTGCTTTCAATGCCTATAAAACGCAAACCAAAAAACGCAGCTTTCTCAAAATTTTACAGTCAGCTGTTAATCGATAACTGCTGACAGGAGCAGTGTTGTATTTAGAGCAGGTGCGCGGCAAATACAAAAAGTCACGGACTTATCAAACGACCCTCGCATTAATTGCTTCCTTCCCATTTTCTCATTTATCTCGTTCCCCAGTATTCTTAGCATTAAAAACCCTTGCAGAGGTTTGTGGAAGTGGGAAAGTTAAGGGTGTCTATAAGTGTATTTGGCGATTCACACATCCCAATTCAAGTTTATGCATCAACACCTCGTCTAATTGAAATTCACAATTTCAATTCAATTCGCAATTGCTGCCGCTGCTGCTCGTTTTGCCGTTATTCCGCGTTATCTCTCGCTCTCGCTTTGCCTCTATGCCATTCTTCCGTTATGCGGCGGAGATTCCGCGTTGCGTCACTTCACGCTGTGCCATTTGTCATTGACAAGCAGAGTGGCAACGCCCAAACGCGCAGCATATGCCACAGCTTGCCAACTGTCAAATACGCGCATAATGCAAGGGCGTAGGTGGCGCAAAGAGGGGAATGGGGGGCAGGGGGAAGGGGTTGCCAAAGGGGTGCATGGGCTGTGTGTTTTTGCTAAAAATGATTATCTGTGCATTACAATCCATTGATTCCACTTAAGCACCGTTACAATTGCACACACGGCACACACACACGCAAACACACACACACGTACATGCAAACACACACACACACAGACAGAGAGACAGCGCGACAGCCACACACGACACTTAATTAACAAATATGCATTACAAACACCCGCAACGAGCGGCAATTGGTTGGTCATGTCATCAGCTCTGCCCCAGCTGCCCCGGCTCCCCCTCTCTTCTGCTCCCCCACTCCACTCTGTGCCCCTTCCTGCTGCAGCTGTGGCACATTCGCATAGGCCTTGCGAATGGCTTTTTATTTGCCTCGTCAGCGTCAACCACCAGCGTGGCAGCAACAACAGCAACAGCAGCAGCAACAGCAGCAGCGGCAACGGTGGCTGCCTCGCCAGCAGCATTTGGGGAGTTGCATGTTGCATGTGTTTAATTGAAAAATCATATGCAACGCGCATAATTATGTTTATTGCAATAATCTGATGCAAATTCGCCGAACTCAAACTGAATGCTTTAGACGTCGGCGACGCCCCAGTTGCCTGGCCTCCAGCCCCTGCTCCAGCACGCCAACGGCAGCAACCTGGCAACCCTGATGTGCTTACCCCACCTCCCCCACACACACTCACACACACACACGCAACTCAATCTGCTTGCAGTTATTGTTGTTTTTGGCTGTTGGTGCACATTAAATTGCACTTGAAATTGCACATTTCAACGCCTACTGATTATGACAGATAATTATGTTATCGAGTGCTGCCACACGCGACCCCCTTGTCAGCGCTCCCCCTGCTGCCACTTTGCCCAGGTCTAACCCCTTTGCAACACCTATGACTGGCCAACCTGGTTGCCACTGCGATGCGCAGCTTCTGTAGAACATGTAATCAACCACAGAGAGAGGGAGAGAGAGAGAGAGAGAGAGAGCGACAGACAGTAATACCCATTGAGTGAATGAGAGACAGACAGTTAGACAGATTAATAATGAAGTACTCGGATGGATAAGTAGTTCAATAGATAAGTTATCGATAATTATCGATGAGTATTACTACGAAAAAAAAAAATAATAAACTTTCCATTATACTCTTAGTATTTACATTTACCTTATATTATTATTTAATTCTTTAGAAATATAATGTAAAGCTCAGCAACCTTATCTTGGTTGCTAGAGTATATAATGTTCATTCCACAACAATCCACATTCAAATAATACTCATTGTAATGTCTGAATGATTCACATAAAAAATAAAATTCACATTTTTCTTATCAATGAAGCACTCAATCATGGGTTCAAGTTCAGATTCTACGGCTAATCGTCAAAGCTTTAGGCTTTAATCTTAGCTTATTCTTGAGGCAGTCTTCTCACAATACAAACATGTAATTCTTGTAACTTTGTAGCACTTTTAACTATGTAAATCTCGTTTACATATGTTTTAATTAGCTAGTATAAAAGCAACATTCTTCTCTGATGTGTTCATCAAGAACGACGAGACGGCTCTCTCTTATCAGTTGTGACACATTTTATATGTATATATTGTACTCATATGGACAATCTGTGTATGTATGTCAATAGATGTAAACAAAATTTTAAAAAATTATGAAAATACAGTAAGCAGTACGACTAGCTTCTACCCTATAAGCAAAGACAGAACTTCCGATAGAAGCAAAGCAATAAGCAATTTAAAGTAAAACTATCTAACCATAAATACACAGAAATATTATGTAACTATTAATTGAAAGTACAGATAACTATTACATACTTTTATTATCTGAAGTCCAAGCATTTCATTCCACTAGTCCGTCATGCCCTACCGGAAGCTTCTTCTGGGTATATTAAAGCAGAGCTTCCATGTTTTTGGAAACTGCTGAACGGCATCGCAAAATTTAGTACTGATTAACTTGAAGTGCGCGACGGTCAAATAGAATTCCAGTACGTAATATGTCGATTGTCAAGGCAATCATTTTGTTATTGTTTGCAACGTTGCCGAACTTCGCAGTGGTAAGTTCCAGACTTGCTTTGGCTAATGGTATCAAACTAAAGGGTTTCTCATTTTGTTTTCAGGGCGTTACTCCGGCAAACCTAACTACAGAGTTCAGTGTGAGATGCTTCGCTGTTATGCAACCCCTGATACAGGATATCACTGCCAAGAAGAATCAGATTGATCAATGCGATGAGGTGATACGCGGCAAAGAGCAGAAACTGAGCGATCTTCAGGCCGCGAACGATCAGCTGCAGCTCAAGCTGGCCGTCTCTGAGGCCGTGGTCAAGGAGAAGGAGCGACACATGGCGCATCAACAAGATTTATATACTACGCACAAGAACAACAGCCTCGTCAAGGATGAACTGCTAACAGCTTTGCGGGCCCAGCTTGCTTCTCAGGCGACTAAGATAAACGAGCACGTCGAACAGATCGAGAGATTGCAGCGAGAAGCCAATGCAGCCCAAGAACAGCTCAAGCAGTTCAAAACAAGAGTTGATCAAGTCACTGATGAATTGCAAGGGGAACAGAACAAGATTCATCAGCTCGTGCAGAGTCTCAAAGAGAAGGATACCATGATGCAGAACGTGTCCGCTCAACTATCGATATGCGAGCAAGAAAATAAGGTTAAACAGATCGAAATCGAAGAACTGCAGACCAAGAACAAAGAAGCTGAAGATAAGCTCGGCCAGTGCCAGATCACACGTTTCGAATTGAATAAAGAATTGACCAGAGAGCGGGAACAGACAGAGACAAAACTTACTCTGCTTGCGCTGAGTCTTCAAGAGGAAAATGTTGAGATGCAGAAGAACGCATCAGCTCAAATATCGAAATGCGAGCAAACGCAGAAAGTAACCAATGCTCAACTAGAGAGCAAACAAATCGAAATTGAACAACTGCAGATCAAGAAAACAGAAGGCGAAGAAAAGCTAAGCCAGTGCCAGATGAAATCGAATAAAGAATCGGAGGAGAAGTTGGCTATCAGCTCCCAGATGACTCAACTAGAGAACAGTCTTCAAGAAAAGGAAATGCAGTTGGAAAACTTGCGAAATGCAAACCAGAATATATCGCAACAACTATCGATATACAAGTCGGAACTGAAGGTGGCCAACGGGCGATTGTGGGACTATCAGTCGGCAAGCTGCTATGGGTACGGTAACTCCTCGGCCATTCATCAGATACGCGCACCAGGTATCGCCTCCTTCAACGTGCGCTGCGAATCGAGAATCGTTGGACCCGGCTGGACCGTCATACAGCGTCGGATTAACGGCACCGAAAATTTCTATCGTAACTGGACCGAATATCGCGATGGTTTCGGCGATTTAAACGGCGAGTTCTTCATCGGCTTGGAGAAGCTCTACCGCATGACCTTGACGCAGTCTTACGAGCTTTACGTGCAGCTGGAAACCTTCAACGCCAGCACCCTATATGCTCGCTACTCGGACTTCAGTATTGCCAGCGAGAGCGACTCGTACGCCCTTCTGCTGCAAGGCAAATACACTGGCACAGCCGGCGACGGATTGTTCTATGCCAAAAATCGCAAGTTCTCCACCTACGACGCGGACAACGATCGCTCCTCCGGCCACTGTGCAGTGCAGAAGCGCGGTGCCTGGTGGTATGACAAATGTGGATTGAGGTAGAGTTGTGAAATATTTTAGATTTCATTTTTGACTGATAACTTCTGTTATTTCTAAAGCAATCTGAACGGGCCATACATGTCAGGTCCGGTTGAAGATCAGGGCATTCTTTGGCTGGGTGCACACAGCTACTCCTACAAATCGGTACTTATGATGGTGCGACCCAAGTGGGTGCAATTTGTTTAATCAAGTTGGCCACAGTTAATGTAAGTAAAACGTTTTATTATTAAAAAATATTCAAATTATTAATCAATTTATCAACTTTACCTTTGAGACAACTTTGATGTTTTTTTTTTTCTTTCATTTTATTATAGAACTCAACCGATGTACGAGTTTTTATGAACTTTAATAATTTACTCAACATGTTTTTTGTAACGATTTATTATATTTTTATTAAATAAAACTTATAATCAAAATTTGTAGAATTTTCCTAGGAGAAAGGCTGTCAATAATAGAAGTCTAAAAGAACCTGTCAGTTGCACCCCCTTATAGCTTGAGAACAGCTGAAGCAATAAATGAAACTACATATTTTACAAAGGAGTTTATGTGGAATAAAATTTAATTTTTAAATTTATTTTTTTAGTCAGAAAAAAGCATAATATAATGCCTATATATTGTTTAAAGTAAGACTTTCTTCATGTTTCGATAAGCTCTTCAGTTTCTAGGGTATGTGTACGTGTATCAGCTGTAGGTGACGCCTCGCTCCCCCTTTTCGGTTAACATATTAATATTAAGTCGACTCCCAACTCGGTTCGGGTCAAAGCAGACGAAAGCGACACTGAAGACGACGACGTCGCGACGTTTGGGGAACGATGCGAGGACGCGCTGGCAAGCCGCAAAATCTGTTTGTGATTACGCCCACACACGTTGCCGTTGTGCGAGTGGTGTGTGTGTGCGTGTGTGTGTGTCTTGAGGTGTGCTGTGTGTTATGTGGGTACACAGATTTTTAATCATCATTAACAATAATTCGAGAAATACTTTTAATTTTTTCCTCCGCTCGCGCAGGGCTCAAGACGCAGTTGGGTTTTGTCTTGTGGAAGGGATAACTGGATGGGTGTGTGCGCGAGTGTGTGTGTTTGTGTGTGTGTTGCCTGTGTTGGTTATATTCCCCGCGCTGCTGGCTGCCACTTCTGCCTCAATGACATTGCACTTACTGCCACGTCGCGTCGTGTGGCTTGGCAAAAGATTTATGAAAAAATTGCGTTTGCCCCCGTCCCCGTTCCTCTCTCCCCTCTTCACCTCCCTGCAGTTGAGGCTGCCTCTCCTCGGGGATTGTGTTGCCGCCTTAGCGAAGTAGTAGAGTTTGCCGAGGGTTGGTGGGGCGCGGACGATGTCGGTTAGGTGTCTCTCGCCCCGCGTGCAATATTAATTATTATAGGCGAGCCACCCACACAAATAAATCATAAATTAAAAGCCAAGACGAAGCGCCGGCCAAGTAGAAAGTCGCCCATCCCATCAGCACCTCCCCTTTCCCTGCGCTCTTCGACTGCCTCAATACCCGCAGAATTTTTATCATTAAACGCATTTGATAATTAAAAATTGTCATTTTTTAACAGCGCTCGCGCAGCTGAAATATCATTTTTCTCATATATTTTTGGCTGCTTTTTGGCTGCGTTTCGTCGCCTTTCTTTGGCCGCGAACGAGAAGCGAAAAAAAATATATTAAATTACCAAATGGGTGCGCATGAAGTGGGAGTGGGGCGCCCGGGCAGGAAGGCAGAGAGTAGGAAGGGGCTGGGTTCTGGGCCGGGCGAGGGTTAGGGGCTGCCTGGACGTGTACAAAGGCAGCGGCATTTATCATTTTTCCAACTGTTTGTTTGATAAGGGGAAAGCGCAGCAAAAAAAAAAAAAAAAAATATTTAAAGAAAAAAACGCAAAGCACATAAATAAAAATTAATTGGTGACCAGAAAAAACAAAAAAACGGGAAGGAAAAAAGGCCACATAAATATTATTTAAAATATATTTGAAAAGCAAAAGTGACGCGAATGAAATGAAGAAACTGGCCGCTGCTTGAGTTAAGTTTTTCAACTGCCCTGCCGCTTGCTGCCACTCATCCCCCCTCTCTCCCTCTCTCATTCTCTCTCTTTCGGCTTCTCTAACTTGGCCAAAAACTTGCAGCATTTTTGCGGTTTCATTTCATTAAATTTTATTAGCTTTTCGATTCGCCTCTCGCAACAATTGCATTGCTAGAATGGGCAGCAGGGGGAGGTAAATGGGGAGGAAGGGAGGGGGTAGTGGTAGCTGAAGAACTGTAATGGATTCACTGCGAAAATACTTACATTTACAGTTGTTAATTGAATGTAGCCCGCCCCATCCTGGCCAACACTCCCAATGTGAAGCCAGACGTCATAACAATAAGCAGCGAACTCGTTACGGACAGATGAGCTGCCGGACAGAAGGATGAACGGAGCAGCTGGCTTGCAGTACTGGAAATGAGATGCCAATTGATGGCGGCAGCGCAGCACATAAGTATCTATAAGTATTGCAAAGTATCCATAGCCAAACTATGAACAGCCTCAAGTGGCTGCCTCAAGCAGTCTAACAGTCTTTGTAAGTGGATGATAATGCCAAGCATCGAATTATCATTTGTAGATGTGTAGAATGTGTTATCCATAGTAATATATATGTAGGTGAGCAGTAGCTGTGAGCTTACCCGACCAAGAGATACTCAATAATGATGTTGCAATTAAGCTAGATTGGCTCATTTATTGTCATCATTTAGCTCACAAGAGCTTTAATGCTGTACTAAGCATTAGAAAGGAAAAAAAGGAGAAAATTATGCCCTCGCAGAGGGTATACCAATTTTAGCTAGTAGTTTGCAACGCACCGTAGGAGACATATCCAAACCGGTCAAGTATGTATATTCTGAGCCAGCATTAACAGAGGAATCGAATTAGTTCTGTCCGTCTGTTTGCGTGTGCATCTGTTCTTCCGTTTGTCCGTATGTCCGTGTATCCGTTTGTTCCGACGCAAACTCTCTCAGTATTAAAGCTATATTGATGAAACTCGGCAAACATGCTTCTTATTTCTGCACGCTGTATATACAATAAGTCAGAACAAGACGTATCGGACCAATATATCGTATAGCTGCCATACAAACTATCGGCCTACTTTTGTTATTTGTCAAGATATTGCAACAAAATTAACTACATCGGACTTTTTCTATATATATTATAGGCACATAAAATTTTATCAAAATCAGACCACCATAACATATAGCTGTCATAGGAAAGTCGGCCGAAAAGAAAGTTTTTGTATGGAGACCTGTTTGGATTTTAGAAATAACATTAATAAGAAACATAATATTGAATAAACACAATGCTGTTCAGATGTGCATCATTATATAACACCCTAAAAAAGGCACGATAGCAGCATAAAGGTACCTACAAGAGTATAGAACCTTCGACATGCCCAAGGTACCCTTTCTTCTGTGTTTAATTACTTGCTTCATTATCGTATTACATAAAAGTATATATTATATACCTGCCCTGTATCAATCAGATCTCAAAGTTTTGCTCGGCTCTGCCCGAAATGTATCGTTAATTCGTTACAGATCTGCAGTTTTATAAGGTGTCAGCACCTTAATCGTTGCCAAGGCGATTGCGACTTGGCATTTTACGCGCTATTACCACTTTTTCGAAGCAATAAAATATTATTAAAATGATATTCGGATGAATCGTGCAGGCGCATTTGCCGTAGCCAGTGCCGTGGCTGTGACGGTGGCTGTGGCTGTTGCCACTGTGGCACAGTGGCGGCTGTAAATCAACGTCTCGATGACATTAAAATAAAATTTTAATGCCATGAATAAGTGGCGCGTCGCGGCGCGGCGCTGCGCTCTGCTCTGCTGCGAAGCCGTTTTCCATTTTACATTTACCATTTTCCATGCAATTTTCCTTTGCTTTTTGATCGAAAACTTTTACCTTGCTTGCTTAGCAGTGAGTGCGAGAGGAAAGAGGAGGAAGAGATGGAGGGGGGAAGGAAAGCTGGCTATCATTTTCACCTTGGTTACACTGCACAATTTATTTGAATTTATCAGCATGCACACGCCTACTACGCTCACGCAGCATCCTCTGTTATCCTCCGCCCTCCATCCTCCATCTGCCCTCCCCCCTCTTCCCCTTCGGTCTGGCTGGAATGGCTCATTTTCATGGCTCATGGCAAATAATTGTAAATATTTGATACACAATAAGGCAATAAAAATAAAATTGAAATTTTCGCTTTGTGCTCGACGTGCACCGTGTTCCTGTTGTTTGCTCTTGTTGTTGTTGTTGCTCTTCTCGTTGCTGTTGCCTTTTATTATTATCATCTCTGTCGCCGTTCGCGTCCTGCAGCGTCGTCGTAAAGGAAATTGATACATAAGTCATTTTTATTGGCATATTCTTTTGTGTAATTACGGCTCAGGTAATTTAAATTTCCCTCGTTTCTTGCCATTTTTCCGCTTCGCATTCGCTTTGGCTTTGTGCGAATCACTCTTGGTTTCCTTGTTTTTTTTTGAGTCTGCCTTTTCTGTGCGCAATTGCATTACATAATATTCAATTTGTAAATTTGCATAATTTGATAGATTTGTAAAGGGGCTTTAAAGGCACGTGAGGAATTGTTGAGAAAATACTAGGGTCAGTTTGAGTTTTGACTCGCAAGTGGAGGGATTGTAAAGGAACTTAGGAGCGGATAGAAAGGAGAACACATGAATGTAGAATTAGTAGAAGGATAGTCTGCGCAAATTGGTAGAAAATCTTATTCTGTTCTGCGACTTTTAAGTAAGGTATTATCTACTTGATATGCACTTCTACAGAAACTTAAGAGTAAATAGAAAAGACTTGAATGCTTAGTAGAGTTGGTATGAGAAAGAGTCTGCGCAAATTAGAAATTCTTATTCTGTTCTGCGACTTTTAAGTAGAGGTAATAACAATTTGATATATACTGTTAAAGGCACTTAAGAGCAACTATTGTAGAGCATAAAAAGGCTTGAAAATATTTTAGAGTTGGTAAGGAAAAGCTTCTCTCTTCTGGGGTAAATACACTAAGGGTCATTTACAACTTTTATCTGATGAAGCTTAGACCTATTTAGAGGTTTTTTAAATGCATTTTACTTTATCATATTTACTTACTATTATATCTTATATAACTATATGCTGCACAGCCATATCATGTATTACTCTATGCTATATCTTTCTCTCTGTCTCTCTCTTACTCTCAGTCTTTCCCTCAGTGGGCCTGCTCTTGCAGCAATCAATTAACCTGTTGAGTTCTCCCCTGAGAGTGCACAGACATAGTGTATTGCGCTAATAAGTCAATAAATCCATTTAGAACGGGCACAGCCAGGCAAGCGGCTGAAAGAATGGGTACAGGGGGGGAGGGGGTATAAAAACATATTCCCCAAATGCGAAACGCAAGTCGAGGCAGGTGGGAAAACTTTCGCCAGTCGCCACTTAACCGTTCAATTTGGGGTTCCGGCCTGGACTGAGTTTTTTGCCATCTTAGTTGGCTTTGGCCCCCACTCCTTTCATGTGTGTGTGTGTGTGTGTGTGCTGCTGCTGCTTCTGCTAGCGTTGCTGGAGCGTCGTTTGGTAGCCACGTTTTTTGGTGCAAAGTTTTTGCGGCTTTTTCAATATTTTATGAGTCAAGCTTTTGCGTTAACACCTTAAGTACGCAGGGCATTGCGGTCGGGGGTAAGGGAACGGGAGGGAAGGGGGGAAGCGAAGGTGCTGTAAGCAAACAGTAAGTGGGAAGGAGGGTTGCAAGTTCTCTTCGTGTGGCAGGAAATAACGCGCAAGTTGTAAGTTTTAACTAGCAGCAAACAAGTTAGCTCCGAGCGGGGGGAGGAGGAGTGGAGTGTGCTGCCTGTGCGCCTGTTGAACGAGCTGTTGTTGTTGTTGCTGCGGTTGCAATGAAGCATCGAATATTGCACACACGCACACACACACATATGGCCACCCACGCACACACACACACACAAACACACACTGTAAATGTCGACGACGATTTATTTCCCAAGCAACTCAAGTGCGGCCCAAAGCGCGCGCCTTGAACAATGGGCAGACACGCCCCTAGCACGGCAACAGCTCCAACTCCTCACACACACACACACATAGAAACGCTTGTGGCTTGCCTGTTTGTTTAGGCAAGCCCGTGTGTGTGTGTGTGTGTGTGTGAGGTATTTTTGGCGGCGCCAACTCAATGAGTCGAAATTAAACAATGCTAAAGATTAAGTGCAGATTTGGGACTTTATCTGCTTGTGCCATAAATTGGTATTTAAGGGATACCTCACAAATGTCTATAGCACACACACACACACACATAGTGGGAAAGAGTGAGTGAGAGAGAGGGAGACCGGGAGTTCGCTTAGCTGCTGCGCCTTGAAGTATGCAGCCAAAGTTTGCGCTGCCAACACGAGACAATAGATCAGAGCACACACACTCCCACACACACACACGCACAGCTTAAGCTGTCCACTATTCTTCCCTCTATCCACTGCCACACAATTCCCCTACCTCCCCCCTCTCTCTCTCTCTTTCCCTCTGCCCTCGCTGGTTGCTAACACAAATGCGGCGCAAACTTTTGTTGTTTACCAATAAACTGAAGCTGCCACCTGCAATGTGCAGGCAGCAAGGGAGGAGGCAAGCCAGCAGGGGTAAGCTGAGAGAAGGAGAGGGGGCGGAGGTGATACTAAGAGTAGGTACAGTGGCTCCACACTGAAGTTGTTGCAGTGCGGGGCAGAACATGCACAAGATTAATTGCAATCGGTGTTTTGGCATATGTTTTTCGCTGTCTTCCCTTCCCTTCTTTCCACCCATCTTCCTTCTTTCAGCGTCTTGTAGTTTCTTTTGCTGCATTGTTTCGGCAACTTTTTTCTGCCACAGCAGGGGGAAATTGTTGGCTGCACTTGGCACTTGAGAAGGTAATTAAGCAACTATTTATGGGCCAGAGGGGCAGCCCCAGCCCCAGACAAGACACCAAACACATGTTCCACGGACTTTTCGATTAAATGAAGCGCGTAAATTGCGCCACCTACACTTCGTTTAGTTAGCATAAAGTTTAATTTGAATCGCCTAGTCAGCAGTTAGTTATGGCGGGTGTTTAGTAAATTATGGCAACAACATCAGCATTATACATATATTGTACAATACATTTATATGATCTGACCAGAGATCTAAGAGTAAGTTAATATAGGTTTTTATACCCTTCGACCATTGAAAATGGTCAAAAAAGGTATAATAACTTTGTGCGAATGTATGTAACAGGCAGAAGGAGGCGTGGAAGACCCCAAAA
The DNA here is from genome assembly GCA_018151435.1 of Zaprionus africanus. Taxonomy (NCBI): domain Eukaryota; kingdom Metazoa; phylum Arthropoda; class Insecta; order Diptera; family Drosophilidae; genus Zaprionus; species Zaprionus africanus. The sequence goes on from JAECXB010001995.1 coordinate 4,121,469, forward strand.
AGTGTATATATTCTTGCTCAGCATCACTGGCCGAGTCGATTGAGCCATGTCTTTCTGTCTGTCCGGATGTCTGGATGTCTAGATGAACACACAGATCTCAGCTATTATAAAAGCTAGAGACACCAAATTTGGCAGAAATGTTTCTGTGTACCCGGCGCAGATGAAGTTTATTTCAAATGTTGGTTGCCACGCCCACCGCCCCCGCAAATCAATAATGTAATCTTTTAAGCTGATTTGCAAGTGACATATAAAAGATACAATATTCTTAGTAAGACCATATTTAGCTAATTATAATACCAACATAACGTCAAAATTCCAATCCGATCGGACAACAAAAACTGACGTTATTGATTAAAAACCTTGTTCGCTACTTTATAATGGCAGCAATCTTTGTATCCAACTTCAGCATTAGCACAGTGATCTTGTAGTCACTATTTACAGGTTTATAGTAAATTAAAACAACAACCTAAGTGCCCAGTTTCAGTTCTCTTTAAGTTAACACATCAAGGATCTTACAGTTTAACTTAATTGTTAAGTGTTTTTGGGGTATTATAAAGCATATTTATGAGCAAAATGAATGTATTCCAGGTTGACCAGCTTAAGCTTATTATTCTGTACTGAGAGGAGTGTTCCCCTTGCCCCATAATTCCTATTGATACGCCACATTGTCTGCTCCTGGCATAGTCTGTCTGCATTATCTGTTTCTTAGGCAATATTTCTCTATCACACACACACACACAGATACGCAGACTGAGCTTGTTCTTAATTCGATTGGGGGAGCACATCTTAATGGCATAATCACATGGCAGAAGACACAACACAGATGCACACACTCACACTCACACACACACTCACATCGAGTAACAATTGAACATATGTGGCATGGCAACAAGAATAGGCACAGCTTGCTCCCCCCTCCACCACGGCTGCCCGCCCTTATCAACACCATATCACTTTGATTACTTTATTATTGGTAGCAGCAACATGCTGCCCCCCGTTTTCACCTTGGCTGCTGCCTCGTGCCCCCGTGTAGCATGCCTCCTGGCCACCTTCATGCTGGCACTCACAATGATTGTGAAGCCTCCGCCTTCCCCCGCCAAAGTATTATCCTGCTTTTGCCACTTTTCTTATTAGAAGCAATCATATTCGAGGCGGCTATACTTGAGCCCCCTCCCCCCCCTCTCTCTCTCTCATGCTCCTGCAGCACTTGCCCCTTCTACGCTTCGCTTGTGTGTGAGTAAAAATAAATCATTTTTCTGTTTTTGTTGTTGATTTATGCGTTTATTCGATGTGTTCTCTGTCTGCCTACCTCCCCCCAGCCACCATTCTCTCTCTCTCTCTCTCTATTGCTCTCTCTACTTGCACTTTGGCTGCTGTTGATAATGAGCCAAATCATTTTTCGTGAGATAAATTTCCGACTCGTTGCCATATAAGTAGCTGCGAAACTTATGTTGCGACCCACCGCGCAGCCACGCCACTGCTGGCTTCGCTTTGTCTGCCAAGTCATCAGTGGAGCATCCCATTCTCCATCCCCATCCCCACTACTCCACACAGCCCATTCTCCTTGGAACTCACCTCAGCGCGACTCGGTGCCGTCGACAACTTCGAGTCTTGGCGCGCTCCTTGAAAGCGTTATAAATCATTGACATGATTAAGCGACGGCACGACACGACAAGCTTTTGTTGTAGCTTCACTTGCTTCTTCTCGTTGTTGTTGCTCTTGTTGTTGTTGTTGTAGTTGCCATAGTTGTTGTTCTCCGTTATAGTTGCGAATGTGGAATGGGGCTGGCAGAGGGCAACGCTGGCGTCTGTGCTGTGTCTCTCTCTCTCTCTCCCTCACTTGCCTTTACTGCCAACCTGGTGAGAGTCGGGGAAAGTTGCACGTATTGCGGGAGAGGGGAGAAAAATGTTAATTTAATATCGAAAATTGCTTTTATTGAGTTGATTTGTAAGACAGAGAGGGAGAGAAAGAGAGATAGAGGGAGAAAGAGAGGAAGAAAAAGAGATCAAGATGGGGTGTAAGTTAGAGAGTCAAAATGAGAGAGAGATTGAGCTCTCTAGAAATCTCAGCATTGATCGTGCGCCTGATGAGATTAATGGCGGAAACTTTATCAGCTTATGATGATAGTAAAAGCAAGTAAGATAAGGATATATATATTATATATCACTGATCTGTTCTCTGTGCCATTCTTTACGATTTGTAGCCTTAGCAGTAGAGGTATTTATACCCATAAAAAGGTATATACATATGTATGTGGGAATTGGGTTAATTTTAGTTCCAGTTGATGTGTAAAATACACGTTGGTTTTTAAGTATTAAATTAAGTGGTTTTATTTGTAATACTTCAATGAATGTTTCTTATACTTTGTTAGTTATAGTAATTGTAGTTAATTTTTTTATTCTTTAATATCGTCGTTATTGAGCATCAGCCTTGCTCAATTACGTCTTTTCTCGTCACGTCTTAACTCTTCGCGTCTTCACTTAGAACTTTCTTCTCTTCTCCTTCTACATCTACGTCGTTGCGAGTCCGTCGACTGTTGCTTACGCCATCTGACTCGCCGTTGCCAGATCATTCTCACATATATGTATATGTATATATATTTTATTCGCATCTTAGAACACATTTCTCTAAACATTAATTCCAAATAAGCTTCATCATGGCAATCAAAGTATATTTGTCTGTTGCTGTGTTCATCTATTGTAACGTAAGCTTGCCAGTCATTTCGTGTTAGATTAGAGTTTTATTCCAAATGCTTGCCAAAGAACCTATCTCTGTTTTTCAGTGCAGCATAGGTTTGGGGGCTCTTTTCTTATTGCAAACTCTTTTTTTTGCAAATAAACTGCAATTAAGCTTAGCCAATGCCAGATTTTTTGGAGGCTTGAATATTTCACATACGACGGTTCAATACTTTCTCTTTATTCGACACGCCAACACAGAAGGCCTCTCAACGAGAGAGGCGCTAACATCCTCTCCTTATCTAAATGTTATTTAACATAGGTTTAACATAGGCTTAACATAGTCTTCGTGTTTTATAAGTATCGATATATCAGTGTGACCCCCTACAAGCTTACTACACATTGATGTACACAGGAACTATCTGTTAATAATTTACATATTGCAACAGAATATATTATATAATATATTTATTTTTTAAAATACATTATATTAATAATTATATAATTACTATGACTTTTTGTTACTTTTTATTACTTAAAAGTTGTAATGTAAACCTTTTGTTCTTATTCCATTTGCCGAGAATTTCTCTTGTTTGTCTTTTCATCCTAAACTAACTTAAGGCTTGCATACTCTGCACACATCTTTAACTGTGTACGATCTATAACACTGAGTTTGCTATCTTTAACGCTTAAGGATCTATAAAGCCTCGTTTGCTATCCAGCATAGTTGCTTAGCTTTGCTGCCTGGTTAACTGCAAGGGATCACTTGAATGCCACTTGGCAGGCTTTCATTAAGGCATCTTACATAATTTGCGTTGACTTAACATACACACACAGCCAATACACCCACGTATGTGTGTTTGTGCCCTGCTCTGCTGCAAACACACATCAAACATATTTTCTGTGTACTTTAAGAAACTTTGCTAATATGTTAAAACTGTTCATTGACACCAAAAAATGAGCAAAAATTCAGGCAAGGGGAGAGAGGAAGAGGGGGAGGAGGCATGGGGAGGCTAGGGCAAGCGGAAGGCAGTCGAGTGCCTGGAAAAAAGGCCAAGCAAAGCTCAAGTGTCAGCTCGATGTGGGAGCTCTTCTGTGTGTGTGTGTGTGTGCGAGTGTGTGTTTGAGTTTCTCATGCGAACAGAGCCGACGCTAGCGTTCATATGAGGAGCTGCTGCCGCCTGCTGCCTGTTTGCAGTGTTGGAAAACACAAACAAAAACTGTGAGCTTATTAAACGGCAGATTTCGCTCCCTCCCTCCCTCCCCTACTCTCTCTCTTCCTGCTCCGCGCTCTTCATTTCTAGACAAATAGCACAAATAGAAATAAACTGAGGCGCAACACAGTCGGAAAAACTTTTGCCGCTCTGCTTTGCAATATTAACTGCTAATTATGGGAGCGAAGCCCGTGAATCTCCCCTTCCCCTTCCCCTGCCTCCCTCAGTGCAACAACCGACCCACTTCGCTCTGTCTTCCCCCCTCTCTCTCCCTTTCTCGCTATTGCCCCGTGGCGGCAGTCTGTCAATATTTGTTGAAACACTTTTTGATAGGCAAATGGTTTTTGAATATGCCAAAAGTTGTGCAATTGCAATTGCCCGCTAGAAACCCGCTAGAAACAGCCGAAAAACAACACGGGCTTCCACTATTTTATTAGAAAAGTTTCCTGCTCGTGCTTCTTCTTCTGTTGCTGCGGCTGCTTCTTCTTTTTATCGCAGGGAAATGCATCTGAAAACAGTTAACTGTAAACTGAACTGAACTGTAAATTGTGAACTGCCAACAGCAGGAGCAGAAAGAGAGAGAGAGTAAGAGAGAGAGAGGGAGAGCCTTGTTTGAGTTTATGCGCTATTTTTAATATTTATTATGACCGATTGCGGTCGCATTTTCCATTTTCCATTTACCATTTCTCTTTCCCTGCTCATTTCTCCATTAACCTCCCCCCCCCTGCGTTTGTGTTCGTCCCTTTGTTTGCTCTGCTGCTGAATAAAAAATGTTTAGACAGGGGCTGGCTTCATTCACGCATTATAATTTAAGTGAAACATAAATATTGATGTAATAAATTAATATTTGCCAAATTGAAAGATTGAGCGCAAGTCGAACGCGCCACTGAAGGTGAGTAGCAGAGGGAGGGGGGTGGCTGTAGGTAGGTGGTTGATAATGGGTGTGGGCAGACTTGGCTTTAAATATAGAATCATTCAGGTGGTTAAAATCCTTTTCTTAACTAAAATAAAGTGAACTTAGTCTTATAAGATATGAGAAAGGTTCTTGAGATAAAAGACAACTTCATATTTGTAAACCTATATCTATATTTGTAAATTTCTTCCTGTTATTCCCTTCATTATGTAACTTTTATATCTTTATAATTATATAAATTTATAGACAATATAATTTCAATCTGTCTGTCAACTGTCTTTCGTTTCTTCTTATGCCTGTTTCGATTTTGTATACCTCCTCTTCTTCTTAACAGCTGCCTCTGCTGATCTTATGTATATCTACCTTATATATACTCCTCTTTAGTTCTTCCTTTCTTTAGTTTTCCCTTTATAGAGCATCTACTAGTCAATAACAGCTTTGCCATTTTTCTTTCTTCTCTCTTCCTCCTTCCTCTGTCTGTCACTTCCGGCAAATGTCTACGCGCTGCGCTGTGTCTATGCAGTTCATTTTCATTGTCTTTTGTGACTTACACTAACGGCCCCCTGGACTCGTTCGGTTTACCGTTACCTCGCTGCCAGCTTCGACGACGACGACGTTGGCATCGACGGGCCGCATTGGTCGCTGCGCTGATAACCCGCTGGGAATTAATATTTTCATTTTTCGACAAAATAACAAACGTCGACAATGGCTCGCTCTCACTCTCCCCACTCTCCCGCTCTCTCTCCCTCTTTCCTACTCTCTCTCGCTCTTTCCCTTTCTCCCGCTCTCTCTCACTCTCGCTGCCCTGCAAAATTTGCCTTTGTCTTTAAGTAGAAAATTCAATTTATATTTCGCCTGCTGCCGAAAAGTATGCAATGCTTTTTGTTTGCTCACATTTCGCATTTGCCATGGATCAGGGGAAGGAAACAAGGTCTCATTGAGTCCGCTACGACATTTGATGCCCCAACGGCGACCATTGCATTTGTATAATACAAAAGACGACTGATGTTGACCTGCCCCCCTCCCCGTCCCCTGCTCCTCCTCGCATCCTTCATGGCGAAATAAAGTCGCAAATATTGCGAGTTATCTCAAATTGTTTGGCCTCTTCTAGTTGCGGTGGCAGCTCAGCTCAGACTCTGTCCCACACTGAGCGCTTTATGTTAATTTGAAATTCAAATTGATTTGCTAGCAGGGCGTGGCTGTACGCCCTCATTTGCCAATGTTTGTTTGCTTTTCGTTAAGCGCATTGAAATTATTTTTTTCTTTCCTTGTTTGTTGTTGCTGTTTGCACAGCAAATTAATTGGTGTAAAATGCAATTAGCCACGGCTTAAAGATCCCCAGCACAAGCCATCAGGCAGGCCATCAGTGAGTGTCCCCTCCCGCTCTTCCCATTCCTGGCTAGCAACACCCCGACCCGCACTTTCCTCCTCAGCCCCGAATAGTTTATGAACTATTCATGCACTTCATGCCCGAAGCGTGCAGCTTGAAGTCCGGTGCCGCCTGCTGCCTGCTGCCAGGTTGCTGCGCCGGGTCTAAGGTCAATGTTGTCAACCAACTGTCGGGGCCGCAGCTATGCGAACTTTTTGCCGAGGCGAAGCGGAGTGGGTTGCGTCGGTCACATAACTTCGATGAAGCGCCTTCGACAGGGCGCCCTGGCGAGACAACAAAGGCAGCTCCGCTCAGCTCGTTTAGCAGGCAGTAAGCAAAAAAAAAGGGGAGCATAAAAAACTGCAGCCCGGGTCGAAAGTTTGCAATTCTTGTGGGAACACTTGATCATAAGTTGCACATTTTTCCCTGATTTATTCAGTCTTGGCAAGTTCTTGGGCAACTGCGTCGCATAGTTTGCTTCGTGCTGCTCGGGGACTCAGGGCTGCAGCGGCAGCAGCTATTGAGGTTAAGTATGCTCAGAGGGCAGATAAATATTGAGTTAATCAATTCGAAAGATTTGAAGTAAGCTAAGTAAAGTGCTAGTTAAGTATGAGTTAGGGTAATGTGCAATAAAGTAAAGTCTTGAGATTGGTTGTCTGTTCAACAAAGAAGCTGCGAAGGGGTCCGAAGAACTTCTTAAAACCCTTTTTATGACCTTCGACTATTGAAAATGGTCAAAAAAGGGTATACTAACTTAGTAAAAATGTATGTAGCAGGCAGAAGGAGGCGTGGGAGACCCCACAAAGTATATATATTCTTGCTCAGCATCACAGCATTAAGCCATGTCTGTCTGTCTGGCCGCATGTCCGGATGTCCAGATGTCCAGATGCACACACAGATCTCAGCTATTATAAAAGCTAGAGACACCAAATTTGGCACGAAGGTTTCTGTGTACCCGGCGCAGATGAAGTTTATTTCAAATAAAAGGTGCCACGCCCACCGCCCCCGCAAATCAATATTTTAGTCATTTAAGCTTATTTGTGAACGAAATATAAAAGATACAACATTCTGAGTAAGACCATATTTAGCTTATTGTAATACCAACATATGGACTCTTAACGTTTAAAAAATGGTCGAAAGGTATCCCACTGTCGCGTCCTGCTCGACTGTTGCTCTTGTTGTAACTACTTTCGTTCAACTTCAAGTTCTTTAATGAACTTAAAAATGTATTGAATCTATATATTTCTTTTTTTTTTTGTTTTTATTTCAATTCAAACTATTTTACTTTAGCACTTTTGTGTATTATGTTAATGTATAAGCAAACCATAACAGCTTAAGAATTGAGATTTTCCCAAAACGAAGCTTCTGCAAGCGCATTAAAGCTTCGCCTTCCCGACTTCTTTCTTTCAAAGCTTCTGCTGCACAACTAAGGCAATTAACCATAAGTTGCTCTCTGCCGATGAAGCTCATGAGGCAGCCCAAGCTTGTCAGCTTAAATCTGCCGCATGCTGCATGCAACGAGCCACGTTTCTTCTGCGCAAATCAATTCCCTTTAGTGGCATTTCTCAGCGTATGCTCACTTAATCCAAGCCAGCCCGGCTGTGCCACCTGGTCTGGCACTACAGCGTGCGCCTTGCAACAAGCCACGCAACATGCCGCTGATATGCCACAAATTTGTCGTTGTTGTTGTAAAAACAAACATACCTTCGGGTGCGCTTTCAAGAAGGGAGAAAGGGAGAAGGGGAGGAGAGAGCAAAGGCAAAGTGTTGCTCATATGACAAACTGTAAGAGAGAAGGGGGAGGAGGGGGTTGCAGGCCAAGCCGGTAGATAAAACTTAGTTTTTTGTTGACTTCAAATGCACGCGTCTGACTCCGTCTCCCTCTCCCTCTCCCTCCCGGCTGCGTCTCCGACTCTGCAGGCGACTCGAACTTCGCTCGACTTTACTTGCCTGTCATGCGTCTTCTTCAGGTATCCGCAAACACACACACACTCATACACGCACACACACACACGTGTGAGCCGTGTGAATTATTAAAATCTAATAAACCACAAGATTTTATGTTACACAAAACTCGTTCGTCTCTCGCTATCTCTCTCGCTCTCTTTTTCCTTCCCTCTTCGTCTTCTTCGTGCTCGTCGAGCAGCCAAAGTTTTTGCGGTTTTCTTTGGTTACGCTATTGAACCTTAAATTAAGTTTGAACATAACTTCCGCACTGTTCTTCCGCCCACACACACGCACACACACACTCACGCACACACACAGAGACCATTTCTTGGGTTTGTCTTGTTTACATAGGTAAGTTTAATTTTCCTGTAGCGCACTTTTCGGGGCGCATGCATGAAACATGTGCGTCGTCGTCGAGCGCCTCGCTCTCCCCTGCCCCGCCCTGCACTGTGTGTGTGTGTGTGTGTGTGTTCATAAATTTCCTTAATGTTCAAGTGTGAAAATCTTTGCCGTTCGATGGTGCTTTTCACACTTTCCCAGCTCGGCCTTCGCCCTCAGCCCTCAGCCCTCTCCCTCAGCCTTCAGCTCCGGCTCCGGCTCCGGCTCCATTCACGGCACAAGTTTCTGGCGCCCGGCGAAATCAAGCGGCAATGTGTAAACTTTCAATAGGTTCGTTAAAATTTTATGATTTTCCCTGTCGTTTCGTGTGTGCGTGCATGCATGTGTGTGTGCGTGTGTGTGTGTGTGATAAAAAAGTCCAAGCCAACCGACAAACGTGTTGAAAATTGTTTAGCTACTTCCGCTCGCCCTCGTCTCTGTCTCTCCCTCTTCACGCTCCCTCCCCACTCCCTCCCTCTCTCTCTACTTTTCTCTCCCTGCTCTGCTGTTTCCGTAGCGGCTTTGAAGTTGCGGTCCGCTTTTAAATTCTGGCTGGCTTCTTGTTTATTTATTGACACGATAAAATATATATTTTTAAGCCATTTCTCAGTAGCTTTCGTCAAAGTTTTTAATGCGCTTTTATTGTTATTTATTGAATATTTATGAGTTTGCCTGAGTTCGTTTTAGTTCATTCGTCATGTATGATATATGTATGGGGAATGCTCTGGAGGCACATTGGGCAAGTGAAAGGCCATAGAGAGGAGTCTAGACGGGGCTGTTTTGGTTGCTGAAAAGAGAGAAATGACTGTGAATAGTTGGCATATATGTTAAATGTCTGAGACTGTGACTGTCGTGTTGACCCCATGTTGTCTCAATTTTAGTGGATTTTAGCTGTATATTAACTATATAACATATTAACTATATTATTATTATGTCTTGTATAGATTTTTAGATTTTTCTAGCCTTCGTCTTGAGTCTTATATGATACAAACAGCACAAGGCGCTGTTGCCTTACCTCGCAAGTTTTTTTTGCGCTTCCTGTCTCTGCTTGCAAGCTGCTCTACCTCTTTCTCCAGCTCTCTACCTCGTTCTCTAACTCTCTCCCTCTCTATATTTCTCTCCCTTACTACTCACTCCTTTCCTCCCTCCCTCAGCCTTTTGCTCTGTATTTTCATCTGTAATTTAGCAACTTTTAAACTGCAGGTTGCAAGTTGGTGGCTGCGCTTTGACAGCTGCATATACAGGCCCGATTCGGGCTCAACTTGCCTGCTGCTTGCCCTGCCTAAGGGGCAGTAGGAGATGGGGAGACGGGGTCGGGGTCGGAACTTAGTTGAATTCAAGACAGCAGCTGATGTCATCTTCTTCTTTCTCTCGGCCTGCAGTTTCGGCTGCTGCTTCTTTTACATGCAGTCAGTCAAGTTGGCAGAAAAAACTTGGGGCCAAGCGCAAGGTGTAACATGTCTGTGCTTGCAGCATGCAACAGCAGCAGCAGCAGCAGCAGCAACAACAGTAGCAGCAGCAGCAGCAACGGCAGCAGCAGCTGTCAAAATGACAGTTGAAAAAACAACGAGGCGTCGGCAGGTGCCTTTGAGAGGGCGGCGGCGGCGATGGGTGTCAGAGCGCATGCTACGCAGCATTTGATAAACTTTTCACACACACACACACACTCGCACACACACCTTGCACTTGGCTGCCTCTTGTCCGGGTGCCTGCCTGCATGCTGCTCTGCTTTTTTCTTTGGACGCATGTGCCAGCAGCAAGAACAAGATGCAGCAGCAGCAGCAGGCTGCAAGTTTTGCCAACTCCTGTTGAAGCTGCCACACTCGCCGTCTCTGCCCCTTGCCCCTGCCACTTGCCACAAGTCAAGTTTTGACTAAACTAATTATATGCGCAAAGAAATCAAAGCTCCACTTCGGCCCGAGCACTTGAGAATTCATGCACACACACGCACACAAGTGCAGCACGTACCCCACACCCCGCACCCTTCTCCTCATCTTCCTTCCCTTGCTGTGGCTTGGCTTTTGATGTGCAGCTGCCAAAAGGCGATCGCCAGCAACAGTCAAAACAAAGCCAAAATCAAAGGCGACTACATGCTTTCTCTTCCCCCATTCCTCTTCTCCCTCTCCTCTCTTCTCTCTCTTCCTCACTCTGTCTGCGGCCAGAGTCCTTCGCCCGCCACTTCACACTGGCGGCGGCTGTGAAAATTCTCAAGTGTTTTTCGCACGCATTTTCAATAAATTCTTCGTTTTTTTTTTCTCATTGCATTCTCTCATTTCTTGTTTTGTTCGCCTTTCGCTTTGTTCGTTATTGTGTTATTGTTGTTTGCGCCTTTTGCTTTTGTTGAGGTTGTGCTGAGCTTGTCAGCCTGGCATCGGTTATTGTAATGAGCGCGATTCGTTTGGGAATTATCGAAACAATTGTGCAACTTCGGGTGCCTGACGGGCAATTGTTGCCAGCCTGTGAGGGTCGTGCTCTGTTTGCATTTTACTCCTTCTGCTTTGCGCTGCATTCTTAAACGTTTCGAGAGCTGCTCAATGAGTTGCAGAGTGTGGGGAACTTTGATGTGCTTTGGTTGTCTTTTGAAACATATATTAGTTTGCGTTTATTTTGCACTATTCTCTGCCTCATATTCGTGTACGTTTTACTGGCTGTCGAAATGTAGAATTGAATTATTCTCTACTTCATATTCGTCAACGTTTTCCTGGTTGCTTGAATGTAAAAATAGATTTTTCTATTTCTCATTCCGTAAACGTTTCACTGGCTGCTTAAATTAAGAAATTAATTATTCTCTTCTTCATATTTGTAAACGTACCGCTGGCTGCTGAAATGTGGATTGAATTTTGCGCTTTTTCATATTTGTTAACGTTTTATTGGCTGCTTAAATTTAGAAAAAACTCTCCGCCACATATTCGTTAAGATTTCGCTGGCTGCTTAAATGTAGAAATAAATTATTCTCTTTCGAATATTAGTAAATAAATTCTTAACTTTCCCACATTCTTATACGCTTTGCTGGTTCTCTTTCTGTTTTTCGTCAACGTTTTACGGGCTGCTTAAATGTAGAAGTAGATTATCCTCTTTATCATATTCGTAGATGTTTTACAGGCTGCTGATATGTAGAATTGAATTATTCTCTACTTCATATTCGTCAACGTTTTACTGGCTGCTCAAAAGTAGAAACAAATTCTTAACTTTCCCATATTCTTAAACGCATTCTAGCTCTCTTTCTATCTTTCTGTTATTCGTCAACGTTTTACTGGCTACTTAAATGTAAAGGTAGTTTATCCTCTTTCTCATATTCATAAACGTTTAGCTGGCTGCTCACAAGCAGATATAATTTACTAGCTCTCTCGTATTCGTAAACGTTTCGCTGGCTGCTTAAATTAAGAAATTTATTAGTCTCCTTCTGATTTTCGTCAACGTTTTACTGGCGGCTTAAATGCAGAAATGTCGTATAAATAAATCTCAAGATGAACCGGACTTATTGTTACAAGTTGCTCTGTCTTTCTTTCCAATCGTAAACGTTTCAACTGGCAGCTAGAAGAATTGTTAGTCAATAATAATTAATTATGTGCGTTAAGCTACTATCATATTAGTTTATGGCTCTTATAACTTCCATCTTTACAGTATTCTATTTTGCATAATATTCTTAAACATTTCCTACTTGTTATTTCTTTCTTTTTTTGTGCATATATAATAAAGTTATTTATATAATTCATATACTTCTTTATTATCCCTAGAATCCTTTTAGTTACACACTATCTGTAAACTATTTTCAGGTTAGATTGTCATTGTTTTCCTAGCTGTTGTTGCAATCTCATTAGATATTAAGCACTTGTATTGATTATGTTTGAGTTTGGCTTCTTTTCCTCTTCGACTTTGCCTAATTTTCAACTGCCGACATTGGGCGATGATAAGCCATGCCGCAATCCTCACGCATTTTGCCACCTGTTGTTTACCTCTGCCCCGCAACCTCCGCCCCGCAGCACTCTGTGCCCCTCCTGTGCTGCTCCTGCTCGTCTCGAAGTTAACACCAAATCAACCATGCAAATTTCCTAAGCTTACCACAAGACGTGCCCTCCTCCTGCTGCCCCCGTGCCCCCCGTGCTGCCACATTCTGTTCTGGCTTCCCGCGAGGCATAAGCAGAGGGGTAGGGGGCGTGGCAGAGGCTGCTACAAAGTAGAATAACGGCCCAGTCAGCCAGGCAGCAAATGCGTCAACTTAATTAGCAGCGTCACGTTTATAGAGAGAATGAGGAAGCTGTAGCCCAGAGGGAAGAGAGAAAGGAGGAGAGGGGAAGAAGGACTGGCAGGCATATTGTTGAATATTGTTTTTCTTTTTTCATTTTATTTCAGCGTTCATTGTTGTTGTTGTTGTTCGTTACGTGGCTCGCTTCGGCTTCGTGTTAATTGTTGCGCCTCACACAAAATTAATGAACTCGACTTGTTTGTGTTGTTTTTATTTTCAGGCAGCTTACGGCGATCCCTGCTTATTGTTGTTGTTGTTGTTCTCCGACAAATTCCTTAACGGAAATTGATACGCTTCATGTGGTGTGAGGGAGGGGAGAAAGGAGGATGGGGGGGTGTGGCCGGACGTCGCTTGTCATTGCCTTGAATGACATAATCTAATTGAAAAGCCATTTAAGCGTGCTGCATGATAATTCTTTTTCCCTCCCCCTCTCTCTCTCTCTCTGTTCACCCTCCCCCTCCTCTTCTCTCTCTCCTGGGTAGCTCTTAACGTGATTTGAATTGATAATTTGCAACAATTAAGCAATGAGGCTATGAAATTTGTCGGGCAACAACAACAAAACTTGCTCCAAAATTTCGCGCATGTTTAATTGAATCGAATGAAGTTTGACATGGCAGCGTGGAACGGGGGATGGAGGGTGAAGCGAGGGGGATGGCTATTGTGAATAAGTGAGGGTTGAGCATTGACAGCCAAATGACTCCTGTCAAATTGAGTCGAGGCGCCTGGAGTCGCGTCAAGTTAAGTTAAGTGCGCAAGTTGTTAAAGAAGTTACTCGAATGACATACGAATTGTCGTAATGCTCCCCCCTCTTCACCTCTTCTTACCCCTCTCCTCGTTTCCTTTACGTTCGCTACGTGCACTGGAGCGCCACCTGCCGGCCATTGGTTGCGTGCACTGTGACGTGACATACGATATTTGAGTTCTTGAGTTTTTCAGCTTCAACTTTTGTCAGTTTCCTCTGCAGCTTTTAACTAGATTTTGTGCTTTGCTTTTGCCCTTTGTAGCTCCCACTGCACCCCCCTCCCTTCCCAGGTTAAGTTTGTGTTCCGCTTTGTCTCCGCTTCGTCCTCAGCGTCGTCGTTTCATCTTGTATGAGGTGTTAATGCTTTGTAAAGTTTACACAGCAACAACAACAGGAGCAAAGGCAAAGCGGTGCAAAAAGTTAAAGCACAACGTATGAGTGCAACTCCAGAGGGGGGCGGAGGAGTGGTAAGGGAGGGTCCTGGAGCAGGCAGGACCTCACGATGAGTTCGCCACAAAAAGCTCGTCGAGCTGCACAATAAAAAATGCCAACCACAAAGCATTTTTATGAGTTTCGTGTATGTGTCTGTTGCTCTTTCTTCGCCACTCCCCCCCCCCCTCTCACTCTCTTTATCACTCTCTTCCTCCCTCTTTGGCTCTGGTTTTTTGTGCTCTTCTGTTGTTGTTTAAGTGGCTTTTACTTAGTATGCCAAAAGTTTTTTTTCACGAGTCGCAGCTCAGTTGGTAAGCTTCGGATTTCGGTTTTCTACAGCGTGAGTGTGAGAAGAGAGAGATAGAGAGAGAGAGAGATACAGAGAGAGAGAGGCAGAGAGAGGGAGAGCGAAAGAAAGTGCAGAAGAATAAGAGCTGCTGCTTATTGAATGAGCAAAAGCTCTGTAAATGTCAAAGAACTGTCAGATCAATCAAGTTGGAAAGCTGCGCGAAGAGATTAACTAACTTGGAAAGTGATTGGAAGTCTTTGAGACGAAGTTTAAAGCTGCCCGAAGAAATCAAGTCAGTAAGGAAGTAGTTGAAAGAAGGGAAAGCTGAAGTTGTTGATATTGAATGCTGCTTAAAGAGATCAGCTAAGTAAGGAAACGGTTGAAAAGCATTTATGCTGGGGAAAGCTTAAGTTGACGAAGTTGAAAGCTGACCATAGAGATCAGCCCATTAAAATCAAGAGCAACAGTCGTTATGTTGGTATTATAATTAGCTAAGTATGGTCTTACTCAGAATGTTGTATCTTTTATATGTCGCTCACAAATCAGCTTAAAAGATTAAATTATTGATTTGCGGGGGCGGTGGGCGTGGCATGCAACATTTAAAATAAACGTCATCTGCGCCGGAGAAACCTTCATGCCAAATTTGGTGTCTCTAGCTTTTATAATAGCTGAGATCTGTGTGTTCATCTAGACAGCCGGACATCCGGACAGACAGATAGACATGGCTTAGTCGACTCGGCTAGTGATGCAGATCAAGATTATATACACTTTGTGGGGTCTGCCACGCCTACTTCTGCCTGTTACATACATTTGCACAAAGTTAGTATACCCATTTTTGACCATTTTCAATGGTCGAAGGGTATAAAAAGGTTGAAAAGCTTTTAGACTTGCAAATGCGTAAGTTAACGAAGAGCGAAATGAGAATGGGAAATGAATGAAATATGCGAGACTCCTTATGATTTTAATCTGAAAGAAATTGTTCTATTTATTTTGGTATTTATCTTCGAACGTGCAATCGGATAACTAATCAATTGGCAATATTTTAAATAATATATAATATTTTATATATATAACATACATTTTTATAAGCTCTTTATATCTCAAACTTCAAAAACAGAAACAAAAAATTATTTTTATTACAAAAACTAACCTTGTCTTTTCAGGCAAGTTAAAGATAAAAAAAGAAATATTATTGTCACCCTTTGACCACAATTTGAAGAGTAAAGATGTTAGCCAAATCCTTCAAAGAGCTGAAATAAATGAACTTTAAAGCTTCTTGTCTCGAGAATTATTTAATAAACTCAGCGCGTACAAATCGTTTTCATTCGCATTTCGGGCGCAAGCCTCAGAACCAAATGGAGTCACATGCTGAAGGGGCAGTTGAAGCTGGAAACAGAACTGAACTGTTGGGGTTCCATACAGTCCCACACACTCACACACACACGCACACACACACACATTTGTACACTTAAAATAGTTTTATTTCAATTAACAACAGAAATTCGATGAGTTTATTTGGTGTTGTTGCGTTTTATGCGAGACAAGATAAGAGCGATGGCGCTGGCAAACATTTTATGCTCCCCCCCTCTCCCCCTGCGAGCCCGGGTCCAAAGTACCATTTGGGCAGCGGCAGCACACTTGAGCAGAAGAGAGACAAAAAGGGTTGGGGCTGCGAGTTTAACTGCTGCACAGTTACGCGTACCAAATGGTTCCCCCCCTCCCTCTCTTTGTGTATGTGTGCGTGTGTGTGTGTGATAATGTTGACAGATAATAAACTCGGAAAATTACAAAATTACAATCAACATACACACACACACTGGCACACACACACATATACAAAGAGGGACATTTGCAAAAATGTCACATGCATGGGGCACTGCTAATGGCGCAATGTCGTGCCCCCCCCCTTCCCGGCCATGCCCTGCCCAGCGTCTGCCTCGTCCATTTTATAGCCCGGGCTTGGCTGCCCGGCGGACTGGATGCCTTTGCCGGGGCTTTTTGGCGTCATGGCGTACGTAAATTTGCCACCACAAAACTATTCAATTGAAAGTTATTTACGTTTATTGTTTCATTTCATTGCCAGTTGGCAAACATTTGCAGCGAGCCCCACTCCACGGCACACACACAAGCACACACTAGCATACACTCTGGCACACACACTCTGGCACATACACACTCTTGCACACACACGCGGAAAGTCAAAAGTCGCGTAGCTTTTGCATAACCAAACTCAGATCAGCGACGTGAAAACTTCCGCGTGTGCCAGCGTGTGTGAGGGAGTGTGTGTGTGTGTGAGTGTGTGTGTGTGTGAGTGTGTGTGTGTGTGAGTGTGTTGGTGTGTTAGTGTGTGTGTCTTCCTGTATTTAGTTGTAGCAGCGCGAGCGTACAGCGTGATTTATGGGCAAATGCCATTAGGCTTGGCCATTGCCCATCGATTAGCCACAGTTGGCGAGGCTGCTGCAGAAGCTCTAAATCTATACTTCCGTTCTAAATCATTGGCATCACTTAATGGCCCCTTCCGTTTGCCGACAGCTAGGCAAACAGAGAGAGAGAGAAAGACAGAGAGAGAGAGAGTGCGAGAGAGGGATGGGCGGGGAAAAAAGAATGCAATGAAGTAGACAGTCGCCGTCAAGTGGTTGTAGCACTGGGGCAGAGCAGCGAACACGCCCTTCAATTACAAATCTATGCGGCGCGCAGGCCTGCCCCCCTTTCCCTACCCCCTCTCTGCACTCCTCTCTAGCCTGTGCAGATAATCTGCTAAAGGACTTCCGCCCGGTGCGTGCGCTGCGTGCAAAAAAAGTGTCCATAGAAGAATGCCTGAATGGAGCTCAGGCAAAGCAAAGGCAAAGCAATGAAAAGAAAGGCAGTAAGTGCAAGAGAGAGAGAGGGGGTACGGGATAACAGGGGAGGGGTGAGGGGGCTGGCTTGGCAGTGCGACGTTGTCGAGCAGTGTAACTGAAAACGCAATGATATACGGCCGTGAAATCGAATCGCGGCATGAGGCAAGCTACAACTTACACAGAGAGAGAGAGAGAGAGAGCGAAAGAGTGGGAAAGAGAGAGTGAGACAGGCACATAGAAGGCTTTAAGTGCCGACTGGCGTCTTCGTCCCTTTTGGTACTTGGATAAATTCAACAGACTTCCTTCGCCGCCATCGTGCTTTGTGTGTGCATTGACTTGGATTTCTTGGCGCTGCAGCCCAAAATTTATTGCGCCGCGATGCCGTGTTGCGTGTCCGCACAGACGAAGACATTGCCTCGGCCCAGCATGGGTTGCATGTACCCCCTCCCTCTCTTTCCATAGCCTTCTTTACCGTCTTTGCTGTGCCGTGCTGTGCTGGGCCTCGTCCTGCACTCGGGTAGGCGTTGGCATTGCGTTTTCGCCGGCCGTGTTGAAATTGACAGCAAAATAATTGGTTGATTATTTATGAGACAAACGAGCGAGACGACCAGCGGACAGACAGACGGACAAGGAACGAAAAAAGGGATGGGGGGGGGGGGGAGAAGGGCTGAAGTTTGTTTAGGCCGCATTTAAATCAATGCCAAAGAAATGTTTATTCTTGCCCAGCTCAAGATGCGATGCCTGCATTGCTTTCTCGCCAGATTATTGCAGCTAATGTTGGTTGGGGCAATGGAAATGATACGATATGGGTTGCCTTTTGATGGGTTGATGTATTGATAGGGTGGTAGTATTGGGAGGTAAGGTAAGGTAGTAGTCTAGATCAGACTATGTGCTACACTGTGAAGCTTGCAGAATGTTTACTTAGTGTGATCTGGGATAGATATGCATTTAGATCTTCAGTTTTGGAGTGTGAATGGAGGAAGTAACGTAAACATAATAAGCATAGTAACTGATAACATGTTGAGTAGTTGAAAAGTCAATGGATATTGGTTTTATTAATATATGTATGTAAGGTTATTATGAAAAAGAGTTAATGATTATGGTTCCAATCAATTTAGTAACAGTAACAATTTCTTTTCAACCTCTTGTTCTTTACAACTGAATATTGTGCAACTTTGACAACTCAATAGCGCTTTGATTTTAGCTAGTTAGACAATCGACTATGACTCCCTTTCGCTGCTCTCTGCTGGCAACACTCTTCGGTTTGCAGGAATGCCAACTTAACTCTATTGCTGAGGCTGCTAACCTGTATCAGAGTATACTCTCTTACTAGAGGTGCAGAAACATCGATGTTTGCTCAGGTTTTTTCAAACGAAACATCGATGTTTGTCCATCTCTATTTCTAACTTATATACGACTATGACTCCCTTTCGCTGCTCTCTTCTGGCAACACTCTTCG
This sequence comes from Zaprionus africanus, assembly GCA_018151435.1. NCBI lineage: Eukaryota > Metazoa > Arthropoda > Insecta > Diptera > Drosophilidae > Zaprionus > Zaprionus africanus. The sequence continues at coordinate 4,139,972 of JAECXB010001995.1, forward strand.
GTTTTGCAGGGATGCCAACTTAACTCTGGCAACCTGCTTTAGAGTATTCTTTCTCACTAGATGTGCAGAAACATCGATGTTTGCTGAGGTTTTCCAAAAACAAATCGATGTTTGTCCAACTTTACATCTAGCATAAGTATATATGTACATCGAATCATCATTTATCTAAAGCTTCATATGGATATATACTCATAATGATTAATATAAATATAGATTAACGTAAGTGTATCTCTGTTAATAGAGTCAACATAGCACTGTCCTACATCATTATGCATCACGATCATTCTTAAGAGCTTCTACTGCCAGCCTCACTTGCACTGCAGAGCCTAGTAAGATCAAATTGAGCTGTTGAATGCCTGCCTAACTCTATTAATTGATGAATTAATTATAAATTGAAGATGTAGAACCCTTACAGAAAGCTTAAAATAGAAAACTCATCTACTTAATCAATCACAAATGATAAAAGAAAGCTTTCTGCTGTGCCAAAATTATAGAAAGAAGCCTTTGATAAACTCTTAAAAAGTATGAATAATGTCCGATATGAATGCGTTATACGGCCAGCAAGTACATTAGTTAAATAGTAGCAGGCCCTGTGTGTGTGTGAGAGTGTGTGAGTATATATGTGTGTGTTTGTGTGAGTGTGTGTCTTTGCTGGTAGTCCGGCCTCGGTGGCATCTGTAAAGTGCCCGGGCTAAGCTCGAGAGAAGGCACAGGGCTTTGTCTCTTTTGTCAGGGGTGTGCAACGTGAATGTGTGCGCGTGTGTGTGTGTGTGTGGGTGTGGCTAGCCCAGGCAGTTTTGGCTTTGATGTTGCACGACGCATACGGCAACTGATTGTTATCCAAATAGTTATTTAAGCAATTCAAATTGTGGTAATTAAAAATGGCCAGCAGGCCGTAGCCGCCCAGTTGCCACTCCCCCATCCCCCACACACACACTCGCACACACACGGGCATACAGACACACGGGTGAATGCCAAGCGGGGCTCTACCTAGTGCATGGCCGAGGCAGGCACTTGACATATGGAGCCGGGGTCCTGGACATGAATAAGAGCCACTGCTTGGGCCATGGCTCGAGGCGGACTGGGCTGTTATTATTTTTGTCACTGACAAAGCAAATCACCGAAAACCAACAAAGGCAAAAGAGCGAGGCAGGGGGAAGGGGGAGCGGTAACAAACGATGTACGTACGGGGGCCTCTAGGCCGCTAGGCCTCTAGGAGAGGCCTACGAATCTCCTCCAGCCATGCAGCCAGGCGAGGCAATTTTCCTGTTGAATTATGAGGATATTTGTTTCGTCATGAAAGATTGGCCCCGGCCCGCTACCAGTTCCAGTTCCCAGTGCCAGTCTCCAGTCTCGGTCTCGGTCGCAGTCACCGTTACAGTCCCATTCCTAGTCCCATTCCTAGTCCGGCATTCAACTCGACGTTCTCTCTCGCATTGTGTAATCCTTGCTCGACGGGCAACTGCAGGCGTTGCTCCTGTTTTCTTTTTTTTCTCTGTTGTCCCGCTGCTGTTTCTCCTCTGTTCCTTGTTACGGATTTGTTGCACTGTTGTTTCTTGCCTAGCAGAGGACGACAACGGTGCGGGGTGCGTTTTCAATTTGGTGCCGCAGGCCGCAGGAGCAGCAGAGAATCGTCAACTTTGCCTTCGTCTGGAGCTTACCAAATGCACTGGCTACGCTGCAAGTGAAATGCACTCCAAACGTAACGGAACAGCCAGTCTGGAGAGGGAGGGGGCAGGGGAGGGGGAGCCGGGTTAGCTGGAGTATCTGTGCAACTGTGACTGTAACACATGAGTCTTAGCCGGGCCACGGACTGGCCCGATTGCATCTACAATTCATAGAAATTTCAAACGATGCGTAAACGAAAACGGAAAATGCACAGCAACAGCAGAGAGAGAGAGAGAGAGAGCGAAAGAGAGGCAGAAAGGGTGACAGAAGGGGGGGAGAGAGAGGGAGCTGGTCATCCTTCTACTTTGGATGCCGGGGTCAAAGTAAACGAAATTGCTGAACACATCGCAATGGAAGTTCTGGCAAGAAGCAACTGCACGACCAAAAATTGCGTTTTTGAAATGCAAGCAGAGACAGAGATGGCAACTCTGGGCACAAGCGAGAGGCAGAGATGCACAGAGAGTGAGCGAGAGAGAGAGAGAGAGAGGGAGAGAGGGAGGGAGCGTCGGTTGCATGCAAGATGAAAGGGTAAAGGAGCTGGCAAATCCGACTTTGGTTGATGATGAGTGTCGTTATCGCTTTTGTGGAGTTTCGTTTTGTCAGAGCTGCCACCCGCTCTGCCCCTGCAACCACACTCCCTCTCTCTCTCCCTCTCTCTCCCTCTCTATCTTCCTCTCTCTCTCTATTCTCTTGCTGTGCAAGTTGAATTTACATTTCGATAGGGTCGGGCCCCAAGCACAACTGGCTCACACAAAACAATCAAGAAAAGCAATTGCTGACGTCCTGCTCTCTCTGTGTGTTTGTGGCAACCCTGGCTGGCCAAGCTATGCTCCTGCTGTGCCGGAATAGCGTCAGCGTCGACTGCGACTGCGACTGCAAACGCATTCGGACGATGATGTAGCTGCACGGATTGATTTACGTTCGAAAAGATTTCTCGAGTGCAACTCTGTGTCCGTTGCTGCTGCAGCCAGGGTTGCCACCTCCCGTCTCCCTGTTGCATTTTTCTATATATGTTTTGCATTTTGCCAAGCAGACGACTGAGATTTATCAAAAGGTAATTTATATATGTGGGCGTGTCTTATTTACTGTATATAGATATATGCACAGGATGCCCCAGCGTGCCTCTGCCTCTCTCTCCCCCTCCCTCTCCCCTTTCTCTCTCCTTTTGCTGTTTGCATTTGCAACTTACGCAACACTTTCAAGAGAATAAATCGCCTGCCCAAGCATGACGTATGACCAAAATGCCGGACCAGCCTGGCACTCCAGCTCCAACTGCGATTCCCACTCTGATTCCGATTCCGAGTTTGAGTTGCAGTTTCGTGGCTGGCTGGAACATGATGTTCATGTCGGATTACGCAAAGGCTTTGACACAACTTGACTCCCCTTTTCCTGGAAGAGGGTTAAGGGATTCATAAAACAGTTTGCAACTTATCCTATAATATTGAGAGCCAGTGCCATCATCAGCATCATCATCATTGTAATAGCCATATCAATGCTCGACCATGTCACTTGCAGATGCTTCACAGTATTCTTCATGCTCTTCCCTCTCCTACTGCTCTCTTCTGCCTTCCTTCTGCCCATTTTCTGCTCTCCTTCTGCCCTCCTTCTGCCTGCACTGCGAATGCATAAATTCAATTTGCGCGAGCAAAATAGAAAAAGTTGCATAATTTAAGGCTGTCTATGGCGACGGGTTGCTGCGCGGACTGTATCGATGTGCGACATGCTGCAGGCAGTACAGGAGAAAGAGAGAGAAAGAGAGGGAGAGGGAGGGGAGAGCAGAGTGGGGAGCGTATGGGAGTGTTTGCTGCTGTGTCGTAAAAAATTGCAAATCGAATCGAGCAGCCAAACGAATGTCGCGCCCATTGAATGCCACTGACCAGCAGAGGGGTAAGAAGAGAAGGAGAAGTGGAGAGAGGAGAGGTGAGTAGGGGTTGGGAGAGAGGAGGTGTAACAGGGCAGTGCCATTCTGGCGGTCTGCATACCGAAACGTCAAGCGCACTCGCACGACGACAGTTACACGCCTAAGCCTCTGGCAAGCAGATAACCACGCCACCTTCACCCCTTGAACCATGCTCCCCCCTCCCCCCAGTTACCCCTCCTGGGCGCCCTTGCACCCGCAGCACTGGCAGACCATGCAATGGCCACGGCGTAAACATTGTTGACATTTGCCAAACCTACTTTAATCACTTTTTAACCCCATTTGATACAGTGTCAACATGCACAACGGGGCGGGGCGGGGAAGGGAGGTGGCGGCTCATAAAATGGACAGTCGACAGGCCCCCCCCCCTCCTCCCTTCCCTCTGTCTGGCATGCCGTGGCCAGCGAGTGCAGCGGCAAATACAAAAAAAAACATGAACAAAAGTTCGTCGGGTGACAAAAAATGCCAATGACAAACGTCGAAAGGGAACAAAAAGCCGAAAGCACAAGAAAAAAAAAAATAACAAACAGCGTAGCTAGCAGAGTTCTCTACGGGCAAAGAGAGAGAGGGGACTGCCCTGGCCTGACCGGGCCTGACTGTGCCTGGCCTGGTCAACGGGGCGAGCTGCCAAAGCAATTGATTTACTGCACTTTGTTTGCCAAAAATTAATTGAGTTGATGACAAGTGCAATTGATTTATGCGGGACTCAAATGAGTGTGGACAAACGCATGGATGCCTCGACGAGCAGAAGAAGGGACGGACAGGCAGATGGACGGACAGAGAGACGGACAGATAGATGAACGGACAGAGAGACGGATGGACGGAGAGACGCATAGACAGACAGATAGTCAGGCAGATGAACAGCTGGTCAGAGCAGAAGGGATAATAGAAGTGGCAACTGCGACTGCCTGCCTAAGCAAAGGCTTTAGTACAGAACAATATGGCAAAATATCTAATAAAATAGGTTCAATGGAATGAAATATGCTTAAATCGGTCTAGTATTTCAAGTTTTATAATGTTTGTTTGCGATGCAATTTAAGAAAAAAATATATATATTACTGAAATAAGCTTGAGAAAAGAGTTGAAGTCAGTTATCAAAGTTGATCTGTAAAGTCATTCATGTAAAACTCATTATATAACATATTTTCTTATTTCCTTTTCAGTTCTTATCTTAATGTTTTAATAAGAAATGGAATACATTGTCAATATATTTAGATAAGAACTGGAATACATTGTAAAGGGTTAAGCAAATTTATAATGGGTTATTCATGAAAGACTTGCACGGCTTATACTTATGATAAAAATTGATTTATCCTTTTCAAATAAAACTTAATTTATTATTTTCGCATAGAAATTCAACAGAATGAAACCAATATTGATAATATGTTTTGATCTTCATAGATTTGCTTGTATTTCTCTCTTTCTCTTCTCTTTCTCTTTCATATATATATTTGTTGTATTCAGAGGGGCAGCAGGGCACGTAGCTGAGCATGTTCAGGGTGTTTAGTGCATAAGGACCAAGCCACACAGGGTCCTCTTTTGGTTAATCTAGTTATAAAACCGTTCGTCCCCTTGGGTAATGGCTATATTAATTGCCAAGTAGTTGGCTTTTCTCAATCGAGAAAAGAAGGCTGAAAAAGAGATTACGCAAAAACTATTGATAATTTTTTGAGCATAAATTAACGAAATAAATTTAGAAATAGATTTAAGATAAAAGTTTCGTCATTTCATGAAATGTTTTAACAACTAAACATAACCTATATTTTAAAGGATCGTCTAGGGCTACAGCCCTGCTTGGGAGATTAAAGTATATAAAGATAAGTGTTTATGAAGTATTCTACTTCGCCTTATTTTGTCTGATAGTTTTTATGTAAACAACTCAAGTATTTTTTTAGTAGAAATCCATGAAATATTATAATTATTTATTTATAATCGTTTGACTACAGCATAGTCAAGATCGAACATAGTCAGCCGAGGTAGGAACATGTGTTCATACAAGTATACATCAATAAATATATACACATACATTCATTTATATATGTTCACATACATACATATAAATATTCACATACATTCATATACCTATATGTTCACATACATTCATATACATATTCATATATTTTACATTCATACTCGTATATAAACGAGTATGTTTATCTAAATATTCAGCAACTTCCTCTAAAACAGTCGCGAACATTCATCATGTTGTCAGTATTTGTCGCTCCAGTGTTCTCGCCCGGTGCCCGCTGCCGGTTCGGCTGTTTCGCACTACGGCAGGTGTCAATGGCAACGCTGTAAAAATGCTACCTGTAATAGTCCCTGCCCCCCACTTCGTGCACCTCCTTCCCCTTTTCCCCCCTCTACATACAATTTGCTGTATTTTTTGACTGCGTGTTCCGTCACGGAAGCGTGCCGCGCACACATGTCAGGCCTCCAGTCCGGTCTCTCTCTCTCTCTGTCTCTCTCTCCCTCCCTCTCTGTCGCTCTCTAGCTCTCCCCCTCTCTCCTGCTGCCCTCGTCCTGCACTGGTTTAGGCCAAAAACGAGCGACGCAACGGAAATAAGCGCCAAGCGGATGCCGACAAACGAAGCAAATGATTCATTTCCGATGATGCGACAGTGTTCCACGTTTCATCCGTCCATGCCGTGCTCCACGTGCCTCCCTCTCCCCTTCTCCATCTCTTGTCCTGCGTCCCCTGTGTGCGCAGTGTCCTTCGCTGTCATCGTCGAGGTCTGCCGCCAAAAATTTGCATGAAATGCAAAATCAAACTGGTCGCGGCCATTCGGCAACATTGCCACAGTCCACACGGCACACCTAGGCAGGCAGGCAGCAGCAGCAGCTGGAGGAGGAGGAGGAGAAGGGTGCTGGGTCGTGCCTGGGTTGGACTGTGCGGCATCACGCGTCACGTTCCGTGGGCCCTGCAGGTTGACGGGCAGAGGCTGCCACTGCCCTCTTCCTCGCGCTCGCCGTTGCCATATTTTATGAGTCCGGTCTGCGGCGCAGCGTGTGTTATTGATATGCTAACGGTAAATGTCATTGGCGGGGTAGACAAGGGGGAGAGGAAGAGGGGGGAACAGGGGCGGGCACACAGACGCCAGCAGTCTCTGCATTTGACGGCTGTGCTCTGCTCTGTGCGGAAGTGGTTAAACCGAGCCACTGTGGGCCACTCTACGTCCTGCTCCCTTTCCTTTTCCCCTCCCTCTCTCTCTGCTACTCCTTCCCCTTCTATGCGCAGTGGAGGCGACATATGTCGCCGCCAAACGTGTGAAATTTTAAGCCGAAAATTTTGTGCTGGGCGCGCCCCATTTATAATGCGCCCGCCCCCTGGGAGAGGCAATGCGAGGGCCGCGGATTCATGTGGCGGACAACATATTGGAAATCAAAATGTTGACATGCAGCAGGCAACATTTTTCAATTAAGCCGACATCAACAACAACAACAGCAGCAAAAACAACAACAAGCTGAATTCTAGTCTAGTTGTGGAATGTCATTTGGCGGGGGAGATGGAATAAGTTGGAGTGAGTGTGGAGCTGAAGTTAGAAGAGCTGCCAGTTAAAGAGAGCTCATGTTGAAAGAAATAAGTCATATTTGTTGCGGTTTATCATAATTATAACGTGGTTACTTAAGATCTAAATAAGTAGTTCATATTTAAAGCTAAGGTTATATGCTGTAGGCAGTAGAGAAGCTGTCTTTTAATTTTTATGAGAAGGTCTTTATTTGCTGGGAAGATATTGCAAAAAACATAGCGCACTTGCTGGTAACAAAACGTGGTAACTTAAGATCTCAAAGGGTAGGTAAAATTAAAGGATATGGTTATATGCTGTAGGTAGTAAGGAAGCTATCATCCAGTCTTCCTGAGAAAATCTTCACTTACTATTTCGATAATGCATATAACATTTCTGTACTCGTTACTCTTGACTTAAGAATTTATCGAGTTGTGCACGTTTTAGGCTAAGTAAGGTAAGTAAAAAGAAAGCTTACTTGCAACTTACCTAAGATCTTTACCTACATACGAGATATTGCCAAAAACATATTCCACTTGATGGTAGCATAACGTGTTAACTCAAGATCTCATTAAGTACTTCAAATTTAAAGCTAAGGTTAACATCTTTAACTCATAAGAAAGCTGTCTTCTGACCTTCATAAGAAGATCTTATCTGCTTGATGATATTGAGCAAGAATATCCCACTTGACACTGTTACTCAGCAAAGAGGCAAATCAAATGAAGCATAAACATGAGCAACAGTCGAGCGGCACGCGACAGTGGGATAACCTTCGACCTTTTTTAACGTAAAGAGTCCATAATTATTTGATTCTACTACTTAATAGAAATATTGTAACGTAAGCCTTAATATGCGTCTTTGTATGAATACGTTTATATGCATGTAGCATTTCATTGGTCAAGTTCAAATGTTTTTCCTATTCTTTCTTACATGAGCATTGCAATGACGTCACAGCTTGCTGGTCTGTATACAAAATCTAGTGAACAAGATTTTTGTTCAATAACCTCTGTGTTTGTTGTCCGATCGGATTGACATTTTGAAGTTATGTTGGTATTATAATTAGCTAAGTATGGTCTTATTCAGAATGTTGTATCTCTTATATGTCGCTCACAAATCCGCTTAAAAGATTAAATTACTGATTTGCGGGGGCGGTGGGCGTGGCACCCAACATTTGAAATAAACTTCATTTGCGTCAGGCAAACAGAAACCTTCATGCCAAATTTGGTGTCTCTAGCTTTCATAATAGCTGAGATCTGTGTGTTCATCTGGACATCCGGACATCTGAACAGACAGACATGGCTAAATCGACTCGGCTAGTGATGCTGAGCATGAATATATACACTTAGTGGGGTCTCCCACGCCTCCTTCTGCCTGTATATACATTTGCACAAAGTAAGTATACCTTTTTTTACCATTTTCAACAGTCGAAGGGTATAAAAGGCATCCAGAATTTTGTTTTCCAAGACGATGGAACACTTTAATCCAGTAAGGAAATTCAAACATAAATTTAGTAAAAATGTGTTCAATTGAGTGTTGTGATTGTAATTGTATTGGATTAGGATGGGATGGGGTAGCTCAGGATGCGCTTTGAAGTGTGTGTATTTTGCGTGTGTGTATTTTGCGTGTGTGTATGGACGGGTTCACATATTTATGTATGTGTGTGTGTGTCTGTGTGTGTGTGTCGACAGTCACTCATCGTTTAATAGCGCCAAGTTACATATGCATTCCATGCCTGCTTCCTTTGCGAGCTTTCTGAGGGGGCCTGGTGGTGCTGACCGGCAGTACTCACTGGCAATTGCCCACAACACTTGACTTCCGGATCAGAAAGTAGGCTGTGCTCAGCTGCCAGTGATTGCGCAGGTCCGGAAGGTTGGCAAAGTGCGATGCGGAGTTGTTGTGGTGATCCAGCGAGGTCGGCCAGTCGCCCATTACTATCTCTTCAATTCAATTCGGGAAACATCACATATATATATACAGAGAATATGCACCACACACGCACACATTTGCAGCTAGATGACACTTGCCAGTATGATGGTGATGTCGTCGGGTTTGCCACCGGGCGCATCGATATTATGCCGCTTCGCATGCTGACTGAATGGAGAGTCGTAGGTGGGACTGAAGCTCAGTGAGCGTGCCATGAGGGCCACCGAATTCGCGTACATCTGCAGCTTGACGGGATCGGCAATGCCACAGGCTGGACTGAGCATGTGCAGCAACATTTCGTCGGGCACATTGTCGTACACACCATCGGTGGCCAGGAGCACAATGTCGCCGCACTCCACATCGAATTGCAGCAGGGCAGCACACTCGGGCCCATCGGTGAGCACATTCAAGGCGTGACCCGGCGGCGGCACAGCCAGCTGATAGGGTGTATTGAACTGATGCTGCTGCTCCATCGATCGACAGACAATGAAACCATCGCGTATCACCAGCAGACCGCTGTCGCCGATGTTGGCCGCATACAGCGTGTGGCTGTCGCGATGCAGGGCCATCACGCAGGCAGTGGAGCTGCCCAGTATGGGTTGCTTCTGCTCCAGCAGATTGCAGTAGGCACGGGCCAGCAGCTGTGCCGGCTGTGTGGCATCGTATTCGACGCTGTGCGTGATACGCTCACACGAACGCATCAGGAAGCAACTGAATCTTCCCGGATCGATGTCGTACAGACGCCAGCCACCCACGCCATCGGCCACGCCCAGCGTATCTGCGCTCGCCGTGGAAGTCTTGAACCAGGCATCCTCGCCGAACTGGCCGCGGCAATAGTTGGGGTACAGGTCGTTGTCCTTGGCAAAGCCACACACAACGCTCACCAGACGCAGCTGGGTGGGCAGCTGTGTTGAGTCCTGCGTCGATTGCCTTGGGCTTGGCGAATCCTGGATCGCCTGGGTTGCCTTGATTCTTGTCCAATCGAGGGCTTGACCCATCATCTGCGCCTTGAGCAGCATCAGTGTGCCGACCAGTTGACTGCCAATGGTCACGGCCAGGCTGCCGGTCAGTGTGGATGCAAAGCCCAGGGACCAACAGAGGCCCTGCAGGCTGCGCCTCGCTGTATCCATGTAACTATTCAGCGTGCTGGGCAGAGGGCTAGAGGGAATGCTGATGGTGGGTCTGGCACACTCGACAGTTAAACATCTACACACATGTATTGTTATTGACATAGATACTCATGTGCAAGCAGATATTACAGTTAGTGGAACAAACACATAAACACGAAAAAAGACACACGATAAATTAATAAAGTTGAAAAGGTTTTTCAATAATTCTTGTTGTGTGTGTATGTTTAGCGAACAAAAACCGAAGTAAAACTGACTGACTACAGTTGGGAAATATGTACACATGGGGCAGGCAAGGCAGAGCCTACTCGATGAGGATTCGGAGCTGATGAAATACCGGAGATCATTGCAGGGATTCGTAGGAGATTAGAGCAGGAATTCTTAAGAGATCATTGCACGGATTGTTAGCAAGAGTCGTGGGTCACATTTTTATACCCTTCTTGCTCAAGATTACTAGCCAAGTCGATTAAGCCATGTCTGTCTATCTGTCCGGATGTCCGGCTGTCCAGATGAACACACAGATCTCAGCTATTAAAAACTGATTTGTGAGCGACATATAAATAATACAACATTCTAAGTAAGACCATACTTAGCTAATTATAATACCAACATAACGTCAAAATTTCAATCCGGTCGGACAATAAACACAAACGTTATTAAACATTGTTCGCAGATCAGCAAACTGTGACGTCATTGCATTCGACTCTAGTGCTTTCTTCTCCCTTTTAAATCTAAGAAATTGCTATATATTCCTCTTCTTAACTTCCTGCTCTTTACTCTCCAATTGAAAGTGAGATATTTGCATGTTGAATCGAAAGAAACTTGCCACATTGCCACTGTCTGCTCTATTTGAAGTTGCCAAATATACATACACTTGGTATCTCTGTACAATCTTCTATGCATTGTAAAATGTGTTTCTGTTGTTGTTTTTGTTGTGTGGCTGCTGCTATTCAACATGCATTTCATTTCCCTCCCTCTCTCTATCTCTTCAGGCTAGCAAACAAAAAGTCTACTGCCTACTTACAGGCGCAGTCAATCAGGAGTCAGTCAATGGTGCCCTCAACTCCGGCAACAGCCACAGCTGCTCCAGCAACAGCAACAGCAGCAGCAGCAGCATCAGCTAATAGCCACCAGCTCCTTCCCTCCGAGTGCTCGCTCGCCTGCCTTGGTGCCGAGGCAGCTCGTACTGCGTATCTGTTTGTCGCTCTATTTGCTTCAACACCCACTGCAAATTAAATTCATTAGTCAACTTCCGGTTTCGCAAGCACTCACGCACACACACACACACACACAGACACATATAGAGGCATGTGGCGTTGCCATGTGCTGTGGCTGGCTGCCTCAGCTGGCTGGCTGCCTGTCAATTCAGACGGATTTGAAGTCAACTCAATTTGAAATCAATAGTGTGTGAATAATCCTTTCACACCGACGCACCTAAGCACACCCAAACACACACACGAGAAGAGACGATGAGACAGAGAGAGAGAGGGAGTGAGTGAGGGGGAAAGAAGAGTGAGCAGATATATATCTCTGGCTGCATCTGCTGCATGTCTGTCTGTCTGGACACTTGAAGCAGACATTTTTGCATTGATTGCACTTCATATCGCCGGCTCATTCATTCGTTCATTCATTCATGCATTCATTCGAGGCCTGCATTCAATCGGCAGGCCGTTTATTCATGCCCTGCCATTGGCATGTGTTGCATCATCGTTGGCAATCAAAAAACGTGGCAGCCAGCCATTAAGCGGACAAGGACAACGACGACGACGACGACGCCACACATATCCAAAGTATTTAAGCAATTCAATGGCATTTTGACAGCAGTCGCCACGAGTGTGCCACGCCTTGCTCCCCTCCCGCCTTGCTCCACACACTCTGCCAGCCCGCAGCATCGCGCACTTCAGCCGCACGTCGAGTGGCAAGCAATGAGCTATGCATGCAATTTAAGCTCCCCTCGCTGCCTCCCACTGCCAGCGAGGCACCCGAAAAAAGACAGCAAAATGCCCAACAACAACAACAGCAGCAAAAAATACAGAACTCTCGGCAGGAGACGCCACTGCCATCATCATTGGGATACACAGTTAAGTTGCCTGGTGGCTCCTATTAAGGTCGTTGGCTATTAAATAGGCGCAGGCAGAGCAGCAAGAGGAGCGGGAACAGGCCCAGGAACAGGAGCGGGAACAGAAACGGGAGCAGGAGCATCAGGCAGAGCATGCATGCTCCACACACCTCGTGCCTCCGCTTAGCACTTGCTCTGTTTGTGTCTGTAATTGTGCATAATTGAGTTGAGTTTGGCTGCCACTTCATGCTGCGCTGCATCTGCAGATGTGGAGAGCGGTTCTCCTTCCCAGACCGAGTAAATGCCGAGGGCATTGCTGATATTCTTCAATAAACGATTGCGATTTTCAGTTGAGAACCAAGCGAACTGCAACGGGTTCAGCTATCATCATATATCAAAGGTTTGAGTTCGTCGATAAATGAACTATTATTAAAGGACTTCTTACCTTACATTATCTAATAAAGTCTAATGAAACCTAAGCTTGTTTAGTCTGACAACTCTAAACGGCTTTTAAACCACTTCTGAGCTTACCTAACCTTACCAAACATAACCTTACCTAACATAAACTAACCTTACTTTACATAATCTAAAGTGACCCAACCTCAGCTTACATTTTCTAACATTACCTATCTTAATCTAATGTAAGGTAAAGTAACGCTGGCTAACCTAACATAACCTTACTTTATCTGACCTAACCTAAGGCAAGCTAACCTAACCTAGCCTAATACAACCTAATCTAACCTAATCTAACCTAACCTAACCTAACCTAACCTTTCTTAACTTAACCTAACCTTACATAACCTAACCTAGCCTAGCCTTACCTGGCATAACCTTACCTAATCTGACCCTACCTAAGCTAACCTAACCTTACCTAACCTTAGCTAATAAAGCTAACCTAAGTGTACCTAACCTTACTTTACTTAACTTAACCTAACCTAACCTAACCTAGCCTAACCTTACCCAGCATAACCTAACCTAATCTGACCTTACCTCAGCTAACCTAAGCTTACCTAACGTGACCTATCCTAACCTAACCTTAGCTAATTTAGCTAACCTTAATGTACCGAACCTAAGCTTACCTAAACTAACTAACTAATCTAACCTAACCAAAACTAGCCTTAACCAAACCTAACTTAACCTAACCTAACTTAACCTAACCTAACCTAATCTAACCTAACCCAACTTAAAGTAACCTAACCTTGTCTAGCCTTACCTAGCATAACCTAACCTAATCTGACCTTACCTCAGCTAACCTAAGCTTACCTAACCTAACCTTACCTAACCTAACCTTACCTAACCTCAGCTAACCTAACCTCACCACTTACACACACTTTAACACTTGCTAATTAAGCTAACCTAAATGTTCCTTATCTAAGCCAACCCAAAATAACCTAAACCAACCTAACTTGATCTTATCTAACCTAACCTACCCATGATAAACCTAACATAACCTAATCTTAACAGCATATCTTATCTAACTGAAACAAATCCAACCTAACCTTACCTTTTCTAACTCAACCTTAACAAAACTTACATTAAATCATTTGGTTTTAATGGAAACATATGGAAAACATAGCAATTAAATGATCTGAATCGATGAAATTAAGCAAATCAATTAAGAAGCAAAGCTAAAAAAAGAGATGGTAAAAGTGCAATAACTGACAATAACTTTAAAGAGCCTGTAATCGATTAGAGTCTCTGGCAGTTAAGCTACAGTCTGCAGCTGGTGTGGGTGCAATTGATTGACAAGTGTGGCCTGCAGGCAGCTGGGTGCATGCCACATGGCGCAACATGGTTGCAGTCAATGCAAGTGCTAGCTTGGCATCGCTCAGGCATGCCACACATTGCACACAGAGTCGCATCGAAATTCGTATTCACACTCGCATTCACACACACACACAGTTACATTCGTACTCACACACTCACATTCAGAGCATTCGGCCAAGCATTTCAATTAATTTCATTAGATTCGAACAATTAATGCACAAAAGTGGCCAGTCGGACGTGGCAGGCTGCTCCCTTGGGCTGCCACTCAACGGCCAGACAAAGGAAGTATTCAGCAAGAGACTAAACCGGGGGGCGGGGAGAGAGGGGACGAGCCACTCGAGTGTCCACTTGTGTGCGCCTTGGCCACAATTGTTGCTGACCAATGATCAATTTAATAGGAAAACAATATTGATAGCCCAGGCCCAAGGACTGCGTCGATGCCGAGGCAGACGTAGACATCACCAGGGACCGGACAGGACACTTGAAGTTGAAGTTGGCAGCGGAAGTGTTGTGGTTCGGTTTGGATACGTTGGGTTTGCCCCGGGCCCGAGGCTGGGCTGGGGGTTGGGGTTGGGGTTGAGTTCGGGTTTGGGTTTGGGTTCGAGCTGGAAGTGCAGGCATTTTGTGTGCTTTGTTTGTTTGGAAACTTGCTAAACTTTTGGTGTTGTGCTGTAACTAAATTTTAAAACATCTACCCACACACACACAAACACATACCGGTGCAAACTGAAGCTAGTTGGCAACACTTTCACTTGTGCGTTGTCTTTGGCCTCTGCTCGAGTCTGTTTGGTTTCTTGTGGTTTATTATTCACGCCTGAATTGATTGTAAATTAAAGTTTGCCTGGACCTGGTCGAGCTGATGTCCTCCGCTCCCCTGTTCCCCCTCTGGCCATCTCCTTCCCCGCTCGTTGTGCATTTTGAGGTCAGCCTATGGCAAAGTTTTCTTTTGTGTGCGAATTGGTTACTTGCCTTGCCTCAGCTCCGGCTCCAGCTCCAGCATCAGCTCCAGCTTCAGCTTGGGCTTCGGCAGGGCCTTTTGTCCGTTGCCACTTGTCGTGCCTGGCCTACGACCCTGGCACCTTTCCCTCCCTCCCCCTCTCTCTCTCTTACTCTCCCTTGCTCACGTCGATTCCTGCAGGTCCTTGTCGCCAGTGTTGTCTGTCGCCTCGCTGCCCATATTAGAAGCCAAAAGGCATTCAAGTGCACATAAGACGATTACACATCATTTAACCGACGCACTGCAAAACTACCGACCCCAGCTGCCCCCCTTCCCTGACCTGACCGACGCAACGCTCGACAAGGTCCTTTCTGTGGGCTTGTAATTGTTGCTCCTTGGCGAGGACTGTGCGCTCCTTTATTGACTGCTGCATATTGATTATTGTTACAATGCTGTGCGTCCTTTCGGCTCGTCCTGCCGTCTTGCCTTGCCACGTCTTGTTGCCTCCTTGAAGCGAGTTCATTTTGCTGCTCTTTTAACATGACTTCACTTGATTGCCGGCATTTGTCCGTCTTGTTTAAAATTCAATCGCCCTACGCTCGCACACCCTCACATGTCTCTCTTTCTTGCTCGCTCCCTGTCTCTCAAGACGAAATTAATTTGGTGTTAATACATTGAAAGTGTTGTCAAGTCGAGGGGCAATTTCCTGTTTTCGACAACTTAAAGACACAACTTTAATTTACATCGAAGTTTGAGTTCTCTTGAGGCAGTTCTAATTAGCATTTTCGTGCACTATTTGAAGATGAAGAGCTAATGAACACGGGCTTTATGAGTTGAAATATTATATAAGGTGTATCTACGTAATGATCCAAGTTTACTGGGAAGTGGGAAAGGAATTAAATTTTTTTTTTTTTTTTTTCTTTTATATATATTTGACATTCTTAATCTCGTCGATAATCACAAGAACTGTATCTAAACTAATGCATTTCATGCTGATTTCAAAGAACATTAGAGGAAAATAAATGGATGACAGCCAGGCAGGCAGACAGTAGGCAGGCCGAGTGTACTTAACTCTTAAGCTGATGCCTCTACAGTGTGAGTGTGTGTGTGTGTGTTGCTGCGTGTGCTCGGGTCAACTGGTTGGGCAAGAAACTTTTGCCACTTGGCCACATTGCTCAAGTGGCAACTGGCAACTGGCCCCTGTCCAGGCATGCACTTGGCGGCAGGTACTCATCGTCTTCCTATTGCCCGACGCATGCCGCCATCCTTGTTGCATACTTTGTGGAGTGCAGGAGTCGTGGGAAGGTGAGAAGGTGTAGAGGAATTGAGGGTAGGGGCGGTAACTGAAGACTGGAAGCAGCTTGGACATCAAAGTTGGCAACTTTCAGCTTGAGGAATTTTCGACAAGGCGACTTGGAACTTTTGTTACTTTACAGCTCGCACAGAAGATACCTGAACAGCAGCAACAACAACAGCAACAGGAACAACAACAACAGCAGCTGGAGAAAAGAGACGAAAGAAAGAGGGACAAAAACAAAAAGCACACAGCAAAAGGCTGAAGCAGTAGCTGGAGCCAAGCTGTGGGTTTAATTGTTGTGTTGTGCAGTGCGATGGTCGCCCAACTTGGCTGCCATATAAATTTGCCTGGCCGTGGTCCGTGCTATGGGCGGGGCAACAGGAGAGCGCTCAGGTGTCCTTAGTGGTGTTCTAATTACTAACAAACTTAATTTGCTTCAAGGTATTTTCGCTTGCCTCCCCACCGAAACAACTCTTTGACAACTCCATGGGCCAACGAGAGCCACGTGGCAAAGCCGACTGCCTCAAATGGTCTTGCTGCTGCTCAGTTTGCAGACAAGCGAGGGAAAGAACCAAGCACGAATCACTACAGATCACTCTTAAGAAAGAAATTATAAAACTCTTGCAACATATTCATATTTTACTCAAGAAAGATCGAAGTAGTTCCAAGTTCCCTTTACTGTAGGGGAATCCATGATCGATGCTCGGCTCAACTGGCATTGGGAAACCTCAGGCTGCTTGGGCTTGGTCTATATCAATGTCTTGGCCACGTCGTGAGTCCGAGTCCGAGTCTGAGTCTGTCGTGGTTAGCTGAAAGCATCGTCTGACCAAACAAAATGTTCGTTGTAAATTATGCGCTTTGGTTTACAAATTGCATGTGCCGAGGCCGCACGAAGAATGTGGCAAGTCAGCGACAAGGACTTGACTTGCAACTAGAACTGCGCCTGACTTGACTTGGACTCAACTGCCCGACTGCCTTGCCTTACCTCTTGCCCGGCTGTTGCTCCCCTCCAGTGCCGTGCCGTGTCGTGCTTTTATGTTGTTGTGTAACTAATGCGTGGTTAAAGTTGTTGCCCCATGTATTCAAATGAGCAGCGTCGCAGCGTGCGGACTGCGGACTGCTGTGGCTGCAACTTGTTTGGCAACTTCTTAGACATACTTTTCTTGTGCTGCACCCCCTCCCCCCTAGCTGGACAGGGGTGGGCTGAGGAGGCTGCACTGCTAGCAAATATTTTATGCTTTACGTGGTTAGGCAACGGCAGCTTGAGAAATTACGTGGTGCTCCGCATGCAAGCACCACCCCCCTCCCTCCTCTGCCACGCCCCTGCAAGTACGCCTGCCGCTAGTCCACACCCGCATTGTCTTTTGTCGTTGTTGTTGCGGTCTGTATTTAGTATTTTAGTATTTAACATGCGCTGCCTAAAAGTATGCAAAGTTATTTCTTGC
This sequence comes from Zaprionus africanus, assembly GCA_018151435.1. Classification (NCBI taxonomy): domain Eukaryota; kingdom Metazoa; phylum Arthropoda; class Insecta; order Diptera; family Drosophilidae; genus Zaprionus; species Zaprionus africanus. Next base: position 4,157,616 of record JAECXB010001995.1, read on the forward strand.
CAACCTTTTTGCCAGCCCCTAACTAAATGCTGCAGCCTCTAACTCGCCACGCAGCCCCCTCCCTCTTTTTCTGCCTCTACCCAGTTGACTTTTTATCTACTCTGACGTCCCCCCCTCCCGCTGGCAGCACCCACTGTCCGGCAAAAGCTTTTGTCTACTTAGCTGAAGCGGCGAAAAAAGTTGTAAAAATCGTGTAAAAAATTTGCGCAGGGAAAACGTGCAAAATGCGTTTAGTTGTTACGTAGTTGGCCAGCTACGCCGGACTCTAATAATTTATTTTAATGATAATGCATAGCTGCTATACGAGTGCCCCATAATGACCATCTTCTTGGTCGGCGGAGGGAGCGGGGAGCTAACTAAGTGACTCACTCGCTGTGTCACATTCGTGAGGGGAGGTGGGGCAACAGCGAGTTAAGGTTAACCGAAAACTTTGGCTAACCCACAAAATGGACCAATAACTAGCCGCTACTCTCTGATATGCGTCTCAAATATTAAGTGCCTGACACGCCCACTTAAGCGAGGCTCCAACTGGGTGACGAGGGGTGAAGTTGGGGAAAGCGAGGGTGTGGGGGGGGATGGCGAGAGGCTATGCCGCTTGAAGCGCATCATTGTAAAACCCTTTCGGCGTCTACAAGACAAGTGCAAAGTTTTTGCCACAAAAACTTTTATAGAAGCATAAAACTTGTGCATTTTTCTACAAAACAAAGAAGAAACAACCCAAAAAGTACAAAACAGAAAGCAAAAAAAAAAAGTAAAACATGAGGAATAAAGAAACCTCGAGAACGCAGAAAAAAACATGAGCGAAATAGGAACGAGAATAAACAGCATTGGTCGCACTTTTTCTAAGTTCCTCTTGCTGCTGCTTAAAACAAAATGCAAATAAAAAAGTTTTCACCACTGTTTGAGGCGTTCTTACTTTTAGTGGGAGTGGCAATGAAAGGGGGGAGGGGGGGAGGGGAAAAGAAACCCTCTACTTACCCTCTTTCTACCTAAACAGTTTCTTATTGCTTTGAACTACAACTTGGACATGGATCATGTTTTGTGGGAGTTGCACATGGATACGATGCCAAAAATCTGAAGAATATGTTGGCTAATTCAAGTGAAGAAGTTGTTGTTGTCTTTATAATTGATCCACGGTAGATAGATCTATCTGGAAAATGATAATGCATTGAAGTATTTTAGAGAATTTTGACTGTATTTATTGTCGTATGTATTTTGTATTTAGACATGTTTCACATATATAAAACTAAAGCTATTTGATACTTTTGTGTATAACATTGTTGAGTATTCTACAGCAAGACTTATCGATTTGTACGTACGACACTGTAGTAAGTATTTTAAGTTTGCAGTAACATATAAATCTTACACTTTACACAGCATTGCATTCTTAATTTCATGGGATTTTCCAATATACTATAGATAGATATCTGTCTGATATAAATAAAGCTATCAATGGCTACGTTAACAGTTCTAACAGTAGTCAATCACAAACTAATATTGTAGAGCTTAAATCGTTTCTATCTGCGCTTGATCACCTCCTGCTTCTGCACCGGCACCTGCTCCCACTGGGTCCAGAAGTGTGGGTCCTGTTTGAGTGGATTGAAGTTGTCGATGGTGTCCTTTGTGTACCTGTGCAGTGGCGTCGGCAGCTCAGCCGAGTCGCCTTCATCCACGTGATCTGCGACTGACTCATCTGCATACACGAACTTCAAAAGAAGAATCTATAAAATAATATAGAAAATATATTGATTAATCAAGTGATAGAGACGAGTCATCAGCTGACTTACGATCAGAAAGGGGAACCGCAGCTGCGGGGGCAGCAGTTTGAACGGCAAGGTCGTCAGCCTAACAACAACAATAACAACAACATAACCAACAGTACCACCAACAAAAATAACAAATGCTGCAACAGTACTAAAAACAAGCACACTGAGAAAGATGACAGGGCTAAAAAGTGAGATTAAATGCGCTAACAACATTTTACGTTGACCAACGAAACGCGACTGGCGGTGGCCGCAACTCGTCGCACTCAACAGTCCGCACCCCGCACCCCGCACCCTGCAAAACGTTGGCGAACTTTTTGGTCTATTTTTACCGCACCGCGTCATTTGCGACAACCCTGTAGGCCCCTTCCATCTCTTCCCCCCAGCGAGCTGAGCTTTTTCCAATGCGGCGAATTTGAATGGGCTGATTGCCCTCATATGCCCCTCATATGCCTCTCTCTCTCTCTCTCTCTCTCTCTCTCTCTCTCTCTCTCCTTTCCCTGGAAGGTCGATAAGAATTGTCATTGTTGTTTTTATTGGGAAAATCGCCAAGCACTCGGTTCGACTCGGTTCGGTTCGTTTCGGTTCGGCTCTGCTTTCCAAGTTATTTATACTACTTTTTGCATTTTTCGCATGAATTTCTATTAATGCAGCTGGAAATTATTTACTTATTTGTTCATTAATTTGTTTTTCTTTTGTTTTACATTTTATAGCCAGAACAATTGTGTCTAGTCTAGTCTGTGCTTAGTCTTTTAACATATAAATGTGTAGCTTATTGACGAGTGGCATGAAATGTCTAATGTATTTTGAGCCGGCATGGGTATGGAGTTGGTATGGATTAGAAATCCTTAGGCCTGCTCAGACAATTTTTACAAAGACGCAGTAGATAATAGGGTGTTTCACAGTGATGTAGATAAAAATCAAAATGGAAAAAACTAGTAAATACTAAAAAAAAAAAACTAGTCAAATAACTTATACTAAATTTTGTGCAGTACGAAATATTATTTACTTGCGCTTATTCGCTCACTAAGGTGAAGGGATAATTCGGGAGAATTGGAGAGCTGATGGTGAAACCATTATCGACAAAGAGTATCGAAGCTAATTACTTGTTTTTACCGCAAGAGCGAAAAGAAGTCTCATTCCAGATAAGAACACAATTTTTTTTTTAAAACCCTTCTTTATCAGGCTAAAAACTGGCACGACTTTCAGTCGTGACTGCCCCAGCACGACAGTTTCTTTAGGAAAAGCATTCGATTCGATAGCTGAGGCAGTATATAAGCACCTAAGTTTGGAGTTGAAGTTATGGAAAGAAACCTTTCAACTCCAAAGAAACAAGATGCAATCGAGAACCCTGACATGCCTTGGCCTTGTGTTGGCCGCGATCTGCATGCTGCAGTTGGCACCTGGCGCAGAGGTAAGTTGTGCACCCAGCTGCGAATGCTGCCATCGCTTATAACATCTTACTTCCGTCTTCCTGGTAGTCCTGTTTACCTATTCTTATCAATCCGATTGAACTTGTGGTTGACACGCATTGTAAATGGAACCCATTTCCAACAGTTCAATGTAAGCTGGCGCCAACCTTCTTCAAGTTAGTCAAAGAGGTTTGCGCTGCATGCGTGTCCATTCCGAGTGCTGATGGCATAGAACTGCCCGTGAGCTCAACAACACCCGCGGCCTTAGCGGATCACGTTGACGAGTGATGCGATGACGATGACGACTTTTGTAGCCCTTTGGTCAAGCCGAAAATTCTTGAATGGCTATTTTAAGTTTTCTAAACTGTTTCAGTTCTAATTCATGCAATAAACAAAATCCTTTTTCTGCAGCATACAAGAAGATTCTGACTGATTTCACTTTACAATTGACTGAGAATATGCCTCATGCTCGGACTCCTCTGCTCCTCATGCAATCATGTCCCTCCGCATTAACTGCTCTCGCCTTAGAATTCAATTAGTTAAAGGCTTATCGGGAAATGCAATCAGAACTCATATTGTACTCACAGAGTGCTCAAACTAGCTCAGGTGAAGCTCATCGGTCAGCGAGATACCCTTCATGTATTTAGTAAACATAGTTAAAGATCGTTATCCAATTAGTCAAAAGCTCATGTAATAAATTGCCCGAATTAAGGTGCGGAATTTTAATTACATAATTTACGCGTGTGGCCCGTTAAACTCATCAAACAGCACGGTTAGGGGAAGGGGGAGAGGGGGCACCTCGCCAGGTATTAGAGTGTGTGTTAGAGGCCGGGAAATTTGAGTTAATAATGCTCGCAAGCAGAATAGATAGAACAGCAAGGTAAGAGAAGAGCTGAGAGTCGCACTCTGAATACACTGAAGAGAAGTTAAGTTAGAAGAATTATGCGATTTGATTTATTTATCTAGGTTTGTAAGGTATTAAGATAAGTAAATTCTTTAGAGGTCAGTTTATATAAGTTTAACCACACAATGTTGAGCTATCAAAATGAATTTTAATTATGTTTTTAAGAACGTAATTAAAACAATTTATTTGCAATAAAATAAAGATTTTGTGATGAGGTTTTCTTCTTATTTGGATGGACACGCAATTAATTTCTTTACTGGCTGCAAATACCCTTTTAAAATTAACAGGATAGTGTGCATACCCCTCGCATAGAGTAAAACAAACAGACAGGCGCAAAGAGAGTGAAAAAATCAACTGTCCGAAAATGGAACGCAGTCAAAGTGCGTTTGATAGCTCATCTTAATAGAAAAGTACACGCAATTTGTGTGGGCTGCGGGTCATTAGAAGGAATGACAGTAATAACGATAATTATGAATTTTATCCGATTAACCTCAGTTCCATGAAGGTGCGTGGGCCAAATGGCGGGACATAAGTCAAAACGACGGTGGTGTAACGCTTCGTTCCACGCCCCCCTCCCCCATCCACGTGGACACATTCAAATATGAAGTGCAATGCGTGCCATTGAACAATTAATTCTTATCTACTTAGTCAGAGGAGGGTAGGAGGGGAGGGGGGTGGTTAGTTTGAAGGAAGAGCTAATGGCTCGACTGATGCAACAGTCCACTCTGTCACTTTTCACTTTCCATTTCCACAGTTTATGTTATTTTCCATTTTCTAGTTCGAGTACAAGTACAAGTTGCGCCGCCTTGCAAGCGACATGGAAATTAATGAAACGGGCAAATAGGAAAATGGGAAATGGGAAAAGGGAAAATGGGAAGTGAACTCGTTACTCCCGACTCTGCTGGCATTTCTCACATGTCATCGTGCGCTCCAATTGCGTGTCAAATGCGCTCAATTCTGTTATGACAATGCGACGTAATTAGAGGCCACGCATAGGCTCGCCTCTGCTTCTGCTTCTGCTCCTGATGATGATGATGATGATGGCGATGACGATGATGATTGCGATAGTGTTGCCAATGGCGCTGCTGTCCATGCGGCCAAAGCCCCTAATATATGACGCTGCTGCTCCTAGCTGGGTGTGTACCGCACTTGATAAATATTATTGTAAATGGGCTCGAGATGAGTGTGTACACACAGTGCGCCTCGAAAGTCAACTGACACTGCCACATGGTGTGGCAACGCCTGCCTGGCGCATTTGCATATGGAAAGTCACCGATGAGTAATACACTCGCAAACACACACACACACGATTAACATACATGAACGAACATGCAGGATTAGTGTCAGTGGCGAACAACAGAATGTACAGTTAGCAGCTCTGAAGATCTGCTTAAATATAGTTTTTGAAATACAGTTGAACGTATCAACTGTTATAAACCTACTGCCAGCTAACTCTCCAACAAGATGACATCTCATATATAAAGCTTCAGTGCTTGGAAATTATTGTAAAGCATACTTCGCGGCGGTGCCTTGAAAATCAATACGGCCTGCGAAATCATTTGTTCAATTACTTTTATGTTCTAATGACCCGTTTGCTGTAATAAATTGATGGCAATAATTATTGTGTACAGCAAAAATAAATATTTTTAGAACAAATATTCAAAAATAAAATCAGCTGTTTAGAAACTGTAATTAGATTTTCAATGGACCATACACTTACACCATATAATCTTTGTAAATAACCCAGACATCAATTACCATTTGATACTTACAGATTAGGTTAAGTTGCCTAAATGTTTAATAGTGAACTAGTCAAATAATATGTTATATTTTTTTAAAGAAAAAAAAAAAAAAAAACTTTATCTTAAACTCTCTCATTATGAAAATGGTTTTACTTTAATATCAAATTGAAAATACGTAGTACCGTTTTTACAATATAATACTAATAAGCCCATCTAGACTTGATAATCTGTCACGAAAGAACGTCATGACAGTCACGAAAAACGTGAGGTTTCTATTAACTGCAGCACGATTGGATTGGATATTGAACTGGAAGAGGTATAAAAGCAGCCGAGGCACGAGTTTGGGTTATAGAAAGAAAACTTTCAACTTCAAACTAGCAAGATGCAATTGAGAACCCTGACATGCCTTGGCTTCCTGTTGGCCGCGATCTGCCTGCTGCAGGTGGCATCTGGCTCAAAGGTAAATCGAAGATGCCTCTGAAATTGTTTATTCGCATCGTTCGATTTTCTGTTTTCTTATGTAGGACTGCAAACTCTCAGAGTTGGAGAAGCTGTCTAAGGATTTCTGTGGTTTACTTCCTGTTCAGTCGCTTTGCAACGATTTACTCGATTCAATCAGACGTGTCTGCGTTAAGTGCGGTGGTGCTGGCCACAAGGACAACGAAAGCAGCAGCACGACAACAACAACAACAACGACACCAGCACACTGATTTGATGCCGAAGATGATAAAAATTGAGACGACGACGACGAAGATCGACCCGAAAATGCCTGTTATATGTCTATTATAAGCTCTATAAACTGTCTCAGTTCTTATCCACGCAATAAACTTAACCCTTTCCTGCAGCATACGTGAAAGACTTTTAACCGAGAACTGGCCCGGAATCATTCGTGGAACCGCAGCAAACCAGACCAAAACAGTTAGGGCAACTAATTAAAACCACTTTAGAAATGCTTTCTCAACTGTAAAGTTAGCTATAAACAACGATGCACACACACACACACCTGGATGGGGCAGGTGTGTGTGCGCCGAGAGAGAGACATATGCAACTTGAAACAAAATTAAAAAGCAAATAATATTTATGGCATTCCAGCGACAGAGACGGCGACGCAGCGCTAAAAAAATTCCAACATAATTCCAAATAATATTACAACACCTGCAGAAACGTTTCAAGTACGTTTCAGCACACACACACACACTCACACATTCTCACACTCAGCTGTGTGTTAAATGTGTAAAAAGGGCTTTTTCTTGAAAAATCGCTGCACTGGAATTAATTAATGCGCCGCTCGGTAGCTGCGTAGAAAATAAAAGAGGAAAATCAGCCTGAGAAATCAAAAAGATATGCGAATCGAGTCGCAGCGGGCACTAGGCGACCTGTACAGGGCGCTACGGAGGATGTTCGAAGTGAATGAAGTTGAATATAAATTTATATAAAATATAGAAATAAAGTATATTCCGAAGTAGCCTTCGTCTGCTGTTTATGAGGTAGAGATTACTTAAACCTATCATATAATATTTGAGGAAAGACTCTATAGTTAGGGATTAACCAACACTGGGCAGGTTATAGATGGCAATACAGTACCATAAATACCTGAAAGGTCGAAGCTTACTTTAATTTGATTTCTAATTGATGAGATGATGATCTTTTTAAGTACTCAAGAAAAAAATAAAGAAGAGTATGGAGTAGGGGAAAGGAAAGTTAATAATATAACTTTAATTATATAACTTTCCCTTTCCCTACACTCTCCTAAGAAAGAAAATATTGGCTATAATGTACTCTCCAACTCATATGCTCATCGCTGTCTGTAAAGGTAGCACAGAGCGAGTACAGTGAGTACGTATTTGTTGGATTCATTTGCAGGATTCCTGTTCAGCGTGCGTCGTGCAGAATTTTTGATTCTGATATAACGCCAGTTCTAGATGGGTGTGTGTGTGTGTGTTGCATGGCTGTACTCATTCGCCTGCGTCTGTGTGTGTGCGTGTTCGTTTGTGTATTTAGATGTGGATGTAGTGGCACTTGCTGCTCATTTTATGCCTCGATTGACAGCAAAGTGCAGACGCTTTTTGCAACCACTGTTGCAGGTGCACAACTGCAGCAGCAGCAACAGCAGCAGCTGCAGCTGCAGGGCCGGATGCAGGGCCGGGGCTGGCGAGGAGGTATTATAAAGCGCGACGCAACGTTAAGGATACAGCAAATAAACAGACAGTGTTGTGAAATGCATTGCGACAATTCCAAGCGAATTGCTCAAAGCGAGTAGTGTGAAAACTCAAGTTGCATGTGCAGCATACTTACAGGCGGGCCAGCTCAACTTACAGTTAGGGTGACCATACACATGCGCTGAAAAGAGTGACTGTTCAGGAAATCGAATAGGAAAATATGATCATAGAGAAGTAAAAGATGATCTTCGCCACATTCTGTCATTGTGTGGTTAAACTGAGATCATTTTAAGGGGAAATCGTAAACGGGAACAACTCCACATCGACTCTGAAATGTTTTCGGTCATTGTCACATCTCATTTACTGTCTATTGATGCATTGCAGCATCGTTTAGAGCCGCAAATTGTGCAGAACAGCGAGCTATCAGCGAGAGTCGATCAATGCGTGGACTATATAAGCCCGAGCTACCGTCAACCCACTCAGTCTGGGGTCCATCTCGTTGGTCAGATGGCTTTCAATTGGATTTGTGTTACCTTCACACTGCTGCTCTGCCTGGCCACCTGTGCCTGGGCATTGCCAGTGGGCGAAGACTCCAGCAAGTTTGCCGAGCTGGAGAGGACTCTCAAAGATCTGGCAACCACAGTGCTGGCCATGAGTGGAGCTGCAGGAGCACCTAGTTACGGTACAGGTTAGCCACCATAAACTGTGAATATTCTCTATGTTTCTAGTTCCCTCTGCAGATGCACCTGGAAGTAGCTTTGGCGACGGGAATATGGATGTGCTGGGCAGCGAGGCAGCGGCTGCATTGGTGGACTTGCACGAGCTTCGCATCTGAGCAAAGCTCCGTGGACACAGCTCGGGTCTACTAAACCCAGTTTAGCAGCTTCGCAGTGCACAAGTTTAGTTCTATCCGTAATCTTTTTGTCTCGCATTTTTTCCACTTTTTCTTTTTTTTTTTTAATAAAATTAAAAATGTGAATTCTAGACAGCAATTCTCCAGTAATTTAATGTGTTCGGTGTGGCTATTTTAGTTATACCCCGCATTAAGATCTAAAATGGGAACATTCTTTTTATAAGTCGCAGTTGATCCAAAAAAAAGTGCTCGACACTTCATCAAATTGACGCTAATCCTATCGGATAACTAACAAATTACCCAAGCCGAATTAGTTGTCGTCTGTCTCTCTCTCTCTCAAGCATCTCTCGCTCACACAGAGCCCTACATGCATAGACACATATGATGCAGAAATCGAGGCAGTCACTGAGCTCAATTTGCGCAGTAAATCTAATCAAGTTAATTTCCCTACACAACTCGCTTGGCACCCCGAAATTACGATAGAACAATGAGCTGAGAGAACCCGCCGAGGGCTGCTGATTAGGCTCTTCGCACTTCGACTGAGCAAAGACAAAGAGCTGCCGCGATGATTGCAACGATCTACGAGCAAGTGACGAGTGTCAAGTGTGTGGAGAGGCGGGCGGACGTGGCGTCCAATTGACGCTAAGTTCCTCAATTGGGCGTTCAAGACCAACGTCTTTGGAGCAGGTGAATTCCGTGAATTCCGTGCGAACAGCCGAACTTGGAGCTGTCAGCTGGAAAACAATAAGAAGCTGCCTGCTCGATTGTCAGTTACCGTGTAAAGGAGCTAAGACAAACTTCCTCTGCTTTCCGATCTTTGAATACGTGTCAATATCAGCAGATTCTAAGGGATTCTTCTTTAACGTATCACACTCTAGACTCTCAATCAGCAGACGTTCTATGCAAGGCATAGTTTTGTACTCTATTTCTACAGGGTATCTGCAATCAAGTGCTCGGAGAATCATCATTAATAATAATACAGCTCGGCGTCCGCTGTCCGAGTGTGTTAAAACAAATCTAAATCTAAATCAGACTCGAAAAACTGTAACCGGCTGGCGGTCAGCTTGGACTGTGTGAGCTCGCTCAGTTCTCGAGGCAGAGCCGAAGCCGAAGACAGCATGGGCAGATGAGTGTGTTGCTCGCGGATGCCAATGTGTATCTGTCAGTTACTTCTGATGCGTGCAGCTGTGCGGTGTCGCTTGGTGTAGGTTGTTGGTTGTTGGTTGCAGTGCAACGCGTGACACGTAACTCGTTACTCGCTACCCGACCGTGATCTCGATTGCTCGCTTGGTTTCTTCTTTTTTTTTTCTTCTGTGTTGTATCCTTGTGCTGTGATCTAGCGCCAAGCAATGCACGTGGACGAGCTACGCACCAGTCTGCAGAGCTTTGGCCTGCCGGACTATGTCGTCTTCTGTCTCATGCTGGCCATCTGTGCCGTGATCGGCATTTACTTCTGTCTGCAGCTGCGCCGCGAGTCCAAGCAGCTCAAGGCCGGAGATCCCGAGGAGGCGGCCAAAAGTGCTGCTTCCTATTTGGTCGGAGGGCGTAAGATGAAAATCTTTCCCATCACAATGTCGCTGATATCGAGGTGAGTCTGGGGGTATTGATCCTACGTCGAAGATCTGTAAAAATGGAAGTGTAATGATTGTAGAGCTTCTTTTAAATTTAATAAAAGATTTACCTTAGCTCACCTTAGATCTTAAAGTCTTGTTAGATACTCAGAAGAAGATTCGTTGCTCACTCACATGCACAGAAGTAACTTTTGCATTGGCAATGTGACCTCTTCAACGGGTTGGGCACTCAGTAGAGACTCAGTCTAGCTGCATCCGGACCATGGTGCAGCACTCGACCCGGGAGCTTGCTCCACTTTCAGCCAGTTATCGCCGGTCGTCGAGTGTATTTTTAGTATGCAGTTGCGTGCTGGGCTGATCAACGCACCAAATCAAATTGTTTCATAATTCCTAAATGGATCGCAAGAGCGACGCGACCAGGAAAACAATACAAACAGTGCGAGTAACGAGAGGGCAGTGGTTGAGAGAGAGCTAGCTTTAGTGCGAATTGAGGAACTGAGTTGAGCTGAGAAACTAGCGACACAAGCTAATTGAATTGCATGAACCGCACTTTGATCTCAGAAGCGCGCGGTGTGAAGGTCAAGTGCCGATTTAGCTTGGGCTCAAGGGTTGTCAGTTATACTTGCTAGTTCTTTAATTTTGTCTATATCCTCAGCTTCATATCGGGCATCACGTTGCTGGGCACCCCAACCGAGGTGTATCTCTATGGAGCGCAGTACATGTACATCATGGGCTCACTCATCCTGATGGGCTTCTGCATGTTCTACATCTTTCTGCCCGTTTTCCACGAGCTCAACCTGATATCCACCTACAAGGTTAGTTTGGTATATTATTTTTCTAGCCTTTTTTAAACTGTTTTCCTTTACAGTACCTGGAACAGCGATACAATCGAAGTCTGCGTCTCTTTGGCTCTGTAATGTTCATTATGGCATCGGTAAGTCGGGAAGGTCCTAAGGCATTTTGTGTTGGGAAGGTGTGATGTAGAAGAGAACTAAGCTGAAGGTAGAGAGTAGCCAAGTATTCAGATATCTCTGGTTTAGTAAACTCGTTCTCACAATAGAAGATCCCTTCCTAATCCCTTCTCTTTTTCCTTCCCCCCTCCAGCTGCTCTGGCTGCCCATTGTGATCTACGTGCCGGCGATTGCCTTCAACCAGGCCACCGGCGTGAACATTCACATCGTGACGCCGTGTGTGTGCGTGGTGTGCATCTTCTACACCTGCGTTGGCGGCCTCAAGGCCGTCGTCTGGACAGACGTTATTCAAACACTTATCATGTTCGGCGCCATGGCCTTGGTGCTAATCAAGGGCACCATAGATGTTGGTGGACCCAGCGTGGTCTGGCAGCGGGCCAAGCTCACAGAGCGCGTAGAGACGCCCAACTTCAGCACGGACCTCTCGGAGCGCTACACCTTCTACTCCCTGGTGTTGGGGGGCGTGGCGCACTGGCTCAAGTCGAATGCCATCAGCCAGAACATGATACAGCGCTATTTGTCGTTGCCCACGCTGCGTCATGCGCGCATTGCCATCTGGACCTTCATCGCCGGCGTGCTGATGTTCCTCATCATCTGTGGCTACACTGGACTGCTCATCTATGCCACCTACGCGGACTGCGATCCGCTGGAGACGAAGCTGGCACAACGCAACGATCAATTGCTGCCGCTGCTGGTCATGGAGACTCTCGGTTCGTATCCCGGTCTGCCGGGTGTCTTTGTAGCTGGCGTATTCAGTGCAGCCCTCTCCTCACTCTCCACGGGCCTCAACTCGCTGTCGGCCGTCGTGCTGGAGGACTTTGTGAAGACCTTCCGCCGTCAACCGCTTAGCGAGGCACAGACGGCGTTCGTCATGCGCAGCGTCGTTGTGCTCTTTGGCATCCTGTTCGTGGGCCTCGTCTTTGTGGTCGAGAAACTGGGCGCCGTGCTGCAGCTGACCATCACACTGACTTCGGTGGCCAACGGGCCACTGCTGGGCATCTTCACGGCCGGCGTCATGCTGCCCTGGGTGAGCTCGCGGGGCGCGCTGCTTGGCGGGTTAAGCTCGCTGCTGGTCATGGCTTGGATGTGCATCAGTGCACAGCGGGATCTGATGACCGGCGACATTGTGTATCAGCGCAAGCCGTACTCCACGCTCGGCTGCAACTACACGTTCGACGGTGAGCTGCGTAACTTCAGTCCGCTGCCGCTAGATGGCGCCATGAGGTAAATTAAGAAAGAGGTTGTCTTTCAATGGATAATGATTCTTTCTGCTGTCGCCTTTCAGCCCCGCCTCGGCTGCCCCCTTCCAGCTGTATCGCATCTCGTTTCTGTACTTCACTTTGTTCGGCGCCTTGCTGACCATCGTGGTGGCTCTGCTGACCAGTCTGCTGCTGCGTGAGTCCGACGTGGATGCCGTCGACCCGCGTCTGCTGACGCCCTTTGTGCGACGATGGCTTGAGCGACGTCGCTGTCGCCGCACGCAGTTGCCGCCGGGGAAACAGCAGCAGCAGCAGCAGCACAAGCAGAAGGCAATGCACGAGACGACAACGTAGGTTGGCTGGAGTCGGAGTTGGAGGCAGCATCTTGTTCCTTTGGTAGCTTGGCAAATATTTAAAATTAAATAAAATACAATTCCGAAAATGATTTAGTTTGGGTTCAAAGCATTTCCCTGCTGTGTGTAATTAGAAAAATGCCCGCAGTGCTGGCGACTGGTGACTGGCTCGGGTCAACCCGAGCCCAGCCGAATCAAAGCAAACTACTCAGTAAATTATAAATAAAAAAACTAAAATAAAAAAGGAGACGCAGCATATAAACTAGAATGGCCCCAACTCCGCTCGGGAAGTACTCAAAAGGGTTCGCACTCGGATTGGGGGGCAGGGGATCGGGTTGGGCATTAGTTCTACTTGTGCTGTTAATTGAATATTTACTGTTTTTCCTGTGTGGTCAGTCCAAGTGACTCTCTCTCACTCTCATCTCTCTTACTCCCTCTTCTGCTCTCTTCTTCGGTCTCCTTCGACTTTGTATGCTTAGGTCGTTTATGCAGCAAATTGAATTGTTAATGAGCTGGCAAAGTGTTGGTCAAATTAGTTTCCAACTTGACCGGCCAGCCTTATAGACAGAGCTTGCCCAGATCTACTTTAGATATAGATACTTTTTCGCTCCTCAGCGTTTCATCTTCAGTTTGCAGTTTGTAAATCCGTTGAAATTTCAACACTCACGTGTGATCCACTTGTCAGTGCAAAGACAACCCTTGGCAGAGCTCTCCCCCCTTTCAACTCTCCTGCCACCTGCCAGCACCCTGTATAACGGTACTAATATGCTGTATAGAATTTCCATAGCTAGTTGCCTGACTCTTAATTAGCCGCTACAAAAATAAGCTCGCACAAAAGACAGCGGCGAAATGTCATCAGAATGCATAATGACAACGGTTCGTTATGGACATGGAGGCGAGAGGGAGGCAGAGAGATAAAGAGAGAGAGAGAGAGAGACGGAGAGAGAGAAAGAGAGGGGAGAGGTAGAGCAAGCACATGACTGAGTGAGTAGCTTGTAAAAAGGAACAGAAGCTGACAACGGGCCGAGCAAGAGAAAGAGAAGGAGGGAGGGAATAGGTGTAGCCCAGGTGCAAATCTCAAAAACAGACGGCACATGTGTGCCACCTTGCGGCGCATTCAAAACTGGTCGCATGCATGACAGAGCCGCATCCAAAGCCAGGCCAGGCCCGAGCCAGATCCACTGACAGCGACAGCGACAGTTGTCATATGGGTGGATTGTTTTTCGGCCACGGCGGAAACGGAAGCTGCCCGCTAACGTGCATAGGATGCTAGCTCCAATAGCAACAACAACAACAGCAACAACAACAACAGCAACAACGACAACAGGTACAACAAGCGCTGCTCAGTTAACTTGTTTATGTCGCTGTTTGCTTTTGTGTTACTTTTTGTGTCGGCATATAATTTGTTTTTGCAGCGCGCTCCCCTACCAAACTGCGGCACATCAGTTGCATCAGTTGCTGTGTCACTCTAAGCTGAATTGATGATAATTAGCAGAGGCAGTTCCTCTCATCATTGATTGAGGCGCTGTCAGTGCAGCAAGCTGAGTGGGGCAGCCAAGCGACTCGTTGCTGGCAGGGAAACTAGGCGCAGGGGACAACTTGGAATTTGAAACAGAACTTCAAACAGAACTCGCTCACACAAACGCAGCTGTTGACTGGCTGCCCTGGCGGCTATAAATGCCAGTGACAATTTGCAGCGGGTCCACAACTAACCCGGCCCCATTCCCGTTCCCGCTCCCTGCACCGGAATCCTAACCCAAATGGGAGGAGAGGGAGCTTGGCTGCTGCGGCACAAAAGTCATTTTTGATTGTTTTCATGAAAATGAACATAGAAAAATTATAATTAAAATTCATATGGAAATTGTCGAAAAAAGCAGAGCAGCATGTCCGAACAATGGAACGCTGGCCTTGTTGTTGTTGTTGTTGTTGTTGTTGCTGGCATTGTTGTTGTTCTTGCTCTTGTTGGCGCCACTGCAGGCCAAAAAAGATTTCATCTGAAAAACCTAAAGACCAAAGAAATGCAACTGGGGGCGATGGTAATGTATGGGGCAGGGACGGGGGGAGTATGGACTGTGGGCTGTGGGGAACCAGCTTAGCTACTGCGGGCGTATTGTTTGTGGAACATGTGTTAAACACACACACACACACACACCACACACACACGTAGGACGCACAAAGAGCACATACATGAAACGACAACAATGTCAGGTCTAACAGCATTAGGAGAACGGCCTCTACCTGAGCCAACCGCACGCCCTCAGCTCGACACTGGCTCCCTCCCCCCTTCCCCCGTCTCGCCTCGACGGTGAGGAGCAGAGTAGAATGGTCAGGCAAACGCATGCCGGCTGCTCATTTTCTTGTTGTCGTTTCATTTTGGCACTTTTCCTACACTTTTATGCGATAAAATATTTAATTATATTTGGCAGCTTGTTTGTGCATTGTGCGGTTCGCCTTTGCCTTTGCCTTTGCCCTCACCCAATTTGCATTGTCCCTGGGCTGCAGATTGGAAAGAGAGAGGGAGAGAAAGAGCGACAGAGCAGCAGGGCGAGAGCAACAGCGAGAGCGAGCAGCGCCATCAGTGCATTTCAAGTGCCAGCCCGAAAGTATGCTGTGATCTTTTCAACGTTATATATCCGTTTGCGTCATTATCAGCATTTGGTATTAATGTTATCGGATTTTTTGCAATTGTGAAAATATAATAAAATATTGGGCGGAAGCTACGAAATAAGCGCAAAAAAAAATATTTTGACACATTGAAACATGCAAATAAAAAAGAATAATAATTATAAATAAAAATTTAATAAAGCGCCGTCAACAGCAGTTAATTTCTTGCCCCCGCTCAAAAGTATGCAATACCTTTATTAATTATCTCTCAAAACTCACCACGCCCCATCTGCATCTAAGCTTGGCATTTTCAACTCACGCTCAAAAGCATGCAACGTTTTTTTTACGCTCTTCAATAGTTTCCGTTTCTTTATTCAAATATTTGACTTTTTAAACAAATCATTTATCCCGTGGCCACAGTTGTTGTTGTTGTTGCAGGTGTTGTGGTTGTTGTTGTTGTTGTAGTGGTTGTTGTCGAGGTGGTCAGTGGTCGCTTTATGATTGTAACGCGTATGCAGCCCGCATGGTCCTCGTGCTCGCCAATTGGTGCGCACTGCAATTGATCGAATAACAGTGCGGAGCAGATGAGCAGCCCACAGATGATTTGCCGAAGAGACATGTTTGAGAATTGGCACCACTTGGTCAGTTGGTGTGTCAACAAAAACTAATGTGAGTCGTCGTTGCTGTCGCCCGATTTATAGCAGGTTTCTTTGGCCTGGCAATAATTGCACTTATAAATGACACTTTTTTTTTGTATACACCCTACTATTGTTTATTCTTTTTTTGTTGCTGCTGCTGCAGTTTCATTCAGTTGGCTTCATTCACGTGATCGAAACAGATAAACAGTCGCTTAATGTTTTTTAATTGTTCGGAGGCTGCTAACAGTTTGGAGGCATTTTGTGGATTGTGAACTGCACTCGACCCAAAGAGTTTTGACCGCAATCAATGAAACATACCGGAAGTATTCTTACAAAGCCATTATATGCAATGATATCTGCATTTAGCTTGCTCTCAAAATGTTCACAAAGCCAACAAAATAATAAAAAAAATATGTTAAAAAAAAGAGAAAACCTGCCGTCACTTTTCCCACAATTATCATTAAGCTGTGATCTGATTTCCTAATACGAAAATTGCCAAAGCTTTTTGTAGAACACAGATGCTATCGATGATGTCATAGCGGGCAAAATTCCCCTTCACATGCGAGTTGCAATAATAACTAAGCAGCGATTACGATTGCCTTAATTGAGAGCCTTCAATGCATTCAGTACTTTGTGGGGGCTTTACAAGATTCCCATCTCAGCTGGCATGACGTTGAGCATGATTCACTGATTCACAACAGAAGATACCTTATGAATGAAAGAAGGAGTTTCTTCTTTAGTTAGTTTGCTTTATTTTGAGTGTATTTCATATAGTACAGTGCAGAATTTGAATAGGGTAAATCGTTGTCGTTGTCCGGTTCCGTTCCAAGTCTCACTGAGGCATCAATCACACACTCTGCTCAGCCAGAGGATGCTGTGGTGGTGCGTGGTGGTGGTGGGGGTCCACCGTGTGGTGGTGGGCCCGATGGCGGTGAGCCGGCAACAGATGCAGTGCTGCTTGCATGATGACCCTGGTTGCCATTGAGCAAAGTCACCTTACCTGCAACCAATTGCTGTGCAGAAGAGTCGGGATTGGTTTGATGATCAATTTGATGATTGATTCCTTAACACTTACCAGCAGCACGGCCAGAGCCAGGACGAAGAACAGAGAGAAACGCATTTCGATCGCGGTGTGCTGAGCTGTTCCACTTGATGCAATCTGTGTCGAGGCTGGCGCTTTTATGCCTGGCGCTTCAAGCCCTGGGCTTCGGGTAATTGCATCACACGACGCAATCAAAGTGTCACATTAAAACCTAATTGAGTCGTTGCCAAATAGAACTTTTTCAGTTACGATTACCTTCATCCCCCCTTCCTCTGGCAATTAGCATGTGCAGTGGAGCCCTCTTTAATCTGATTTGATTTGTGGCTGTCACTGTGAACCAGACCAGGGTCTAGAGCAGGGTCGCGGCTTGAAAATTAAACGTAATATATATTAATTGAACTCGATTGAGCATATTTTTCTCTCAGGTATTTAATTTAAATGATGTTACGGAATTTTATTCATATTTATATATTTGTATATATTTTTTTTGGTTTTTTTTCTTATGTATTTATTGTTTGTATTTATATATTTGTATATATTTTTCTTGTTCACTTTTAATGCCTAAACTAACTGCTAAATTAATACTCTAGCTAACCTCGATGACAGTGGCTTGCAAATTCAGTGAGAGTGAACCACAAATTGAGCCCAGCAGTTGCCGCATATTGTGGCATAAAAACTTTCACCGACTTTATGGCAATGTGTGCTCATCAATAATGATATCATAATGCCAAACTAATGAAATGTATCCACTGCCGCAGCTACTCAGCCTCCTCCTTCTCCTTCCTCCTCCCTCTTTCCTTCTCCTTGTTCTGTTTGTCAGCCATTTGATCTACTGCGAGGACTGATGATGATGCCCGGGCGCGTTGCTGATAAACATAAACGTGTCGGGCAACTTTTATTGCGATTTCTCTATGACAGAAGGTGTGCCAGGCACTGCAAAAAATTTCGTAGTTTATTGGAAGTAAAAAAGTAAATATGAAATCATGAATAGAAATAAATATTGTAGTCAAGAAGAGACTGAAATGCACTGCAAATAAATTCGTAGAATGTTAGAGTTGGGAAAGTAAATGAGGATGCATTAAAAGAAAAAAATATTGAAGTCATAACAGGTGAACAAGAAGCTAAATCAGTTGAAAAGAAAGTTAAATTAGTTAATATTTAGTTGAACTTTTGAGGCACACAAACATTTTTTGCAGTGCATGAACTTTGATTGTGATGCGATATGGCCAAGATGTGGGCAAGTGTCATGTAACTGAACTTTGACAGATTTACCAGAGGATGACACACACTCTCACACACTCACACACACACGCACACTCGCACACATTGAAAGCAAAGTCGTAAACTACATGGGATGACGATGATGGAGGGTGAAGTCGAAAACCGAATCGTAAAAGGCAAAACTTGCACGTGTGTGTGTGCGAGTGTGTGTGTGTGTGTGCAGCAGCATTTATTGGCTTTTTATGATAAGCAACGACAGGTCGACGACAGTTACTCAAACTTGTTGTTGTTGTTGCTGCTGTTGCTTCTGTTTATTTTGAAGATTTTGATTTTTATTTGTGCGAGGAAATTTCATTTCTCGTTCGCTTCCGTTTTCGCTTTCCTTGATTTTCCCTTTGTTGTTGTGGGAAAGCACTTAGAGGGCAAATTGTTGCTCTTATCGCCGATAAGATGACAAACAGCCCCCACAGGAAACGTGTGCGAAAAGTGGCTTAAAGTGTCCTCGTTCTCCTTCTCTATCTTCTTCTTGTTCTCATCTTGTGTCCTGTGTCTTCATCCTTCGCCCTTGCAGCTCAACTGTCAACTGCTTTGGGGGCACACAATGCAAATCAAACAAACAATAAATTCAGCGACGGAGACATTGTTGCATGTTACAGCTGCAGGGACAGTCCGATTCCCCTCCCCCCTCTCTGGCGAACAATGCTACACACCGGCAGTAAAACGCATGCATATCCTATAAACATTAAGGATATCCTTGAGTAGATGCAATTTTCTAACCAATATAATTCATAAATTTATTTTCAATCCTTTCCGCACATAAATTTTCATATTATGCACAAACACACACACGCACACACACACAGGCAGGCAGGCAGAGCAGTCTGCTATCTCGCTCTGGCATGTAGCTTTTTTTCCCATAGGCCTATTGTGCTGTGTGTGTATGTATGTGAGTCTGTGTGTGTGTGTGCATTATTATTTGTCGTCGTGCTTGTCATTATTTATATGGCCGGGCAAGAGATAAGTTGCTGCAAGGATGTTGCACAGCTCCTGGCAATTACACACACACGCACACACACACTCGCACACACACACACACTCTGCTGCATTTGTGTCTCTCGTCTGCCAAGGTTTGTTGGCCCAACATTTTGATTTATAAATGCCAACGCCGACTCACACAGCCCGACTCCGACTCCGACTCCGTTTGCGACTGCGACTGCGACTGAGTTCGTCCTTGTCTGCAAGGCAGGAAACTGCAGCTACTTTTGCTGACCAGGCCACTCCCCCCCAGGCTGCCGCCCCAGGCCAGTGCAGTTGGGCTGCCCAAGTGGCCATTAATATATCAGTTCAATTCATATTTGAAATTTTGCATATCCAAACACGGCGTCGAGCTGGCTACTGCTTCTGCAGCTCCCTTTACCCTTCCCTTTGCAGCTCCCTCTGCTCTTCCCTCTGCACTTCCCTCTGCACCTCCCTCTGCCTGTGCTGCTGCTCCTTGTCCTGCCAGTTGCCAGTTGCAAGTCCCCATTTGCACACGCACACGATTATGATTTGTGTCTTACTTAATGCACAGACAGATGGGGTCAAGATGGGCTCGCAGACAGAGGGACACCAAGGGAGGGGGCAGGGAGAGAGGGGAGGGGACAGGGACATTGCCTGGCAAGGCATGCAGGCAGTTGCTTCCCAGTCATCGTCTCAATCTGATTGATTTAGAATTCCAATTGAGACTGCATGAAATATGTTTGTCTCTTGTCTCCAACTGCCTGCCGACTTGCTAGCTGCCCCAGCTACTATCTAACCTCTCTCTTTCCTTTCCTCGCCCTCTCTCTTTCCCTTTCACTCCTTGTCTTGCTCTGTGCAGTTGTATGTCGTTGCCAGTCGACCTGCTGCTGCTGCTGCTCCTCCTCCTGCGCCCACTCGGCATTTATGCATGGGCATATCCTTTTGCGAAATTTGCATTTTCCAGCAGTTGCAGCAACAGCAACAACAACAGCAACAGCAACAACTACAACAGCAACGGCAACGGCAGCCCGGCAACAACAACGACTTATTGGTATTTCATTGATTTATGACACTTGTGAAACAATTTGGAAAATCACAGATTAGCCCGCTTGGGCAGCAGTTGGGTTCGTGAACTCAACTAATTACAGCCGACGCTTCATTGGCCCACACAGCACACACACACACACACACACACTCACACACACGCAGGCACACTCACATGCAGGCAGACACACTGTGCTCGACACCTGTACCCCTTGCAGAGCAACATGAACTTTGTCATGTAAATTGCAGTTCCCCTTGAAGAGGGTCATGTTGAAGGGGAGGGAGGGGCAATTAAATTAGAAATCTGTTTTGGGCGTCACAAGTAAAAAGTGGGAACCTAAATAGAGGGCACATCTCAATTAAGTATTTAACTATGTTAAATAACTCTGAAGAACTCTGGGCACATTCACTTCACGCTTCAGTTATAGAAGAGAAAGGTAACGTTTGATAAGAATGTGGGAAGAAGGCTTCACTTATAAAGAAAGCTTGCTGCTTTAGTTTGTTTTATGCTTCCCAGTTGGAATAAATGATAAAAAATTAATTGTTAACTGCCAATTTATGAATTACATTGTGTTACTTTTGCTACAGAATGATATCGATTGATAATCACTATCGACTCATCGATCTTAATGATACTTTTGCAGACTTCCATCGCTTCTAATGATACTTGCATTGATTGTTATCGTTGTGTAACTTTTATGCAACAAATGTTCCTTTATTATACCCTTCGACCATTGAAAATGGTCAAAAAAGGGTAAACTTACTATTTAACAGGCAGAAGGAGGCGTTGGAGATCCCACAAAGTATATAGATTCTTGCTCAGGATCACAAGCCGAGTCGATTAAGCCATGTCTGTCTGTCTGTCCGGATGTCCAGATGTCTAGATGATCACACAGATCTCAGCTATTATAAAAGCTAGAGACACCAAATTTGGAATGACGGCTCCTGTTTATCCGGCACAGATAAAGTTTATTTCAAATGTTGTGTGCCACGCCCACCGCCCTCGCAAATCAATAATTTAATCTTTTAATCTGATTTGTGAGCGACATATAAAAGATACAATATTCTGAGTAAAACCATACTTAGCTAATTATAATACCAACATAACTTCAAAATTTCAATCCGATCGAACAACAACCCCAGACGTTATTAAACAAAAACCTTGTTCGCTTTGATTTTGTATACAGACCAGCAAACTGTGAAGTGAAGAAAGAAAAGGAAAGAGAATGCGAGCGTGAATGTTGTTCGTCTCTTCTTTTCAATGCAAACGCATTTATTGCATTCAAACGCACACACATTTGTGCTTGACCAATGAAATGCTTCATGCATATACACGTAATCATATACAACTTTTTTCTTATGAAGGCTTACGCTACGATATTTTTATTAAGGACTCTTTACGTTTAAAAAAGGGTATCCCACTGTCACGTGACGCTCGACTGTTGCTCTTCTTTTTAATCTCTCCTTTGCACTATTGTTTACATTCTTACACTCGATTACAGAGTTGTCACTTAGTTGAGATTACTCTTCTTTACTTCTTTTCACTTTAATTTACTACCGACTCTGACTATTCTATAAATCAATTATAATCAATCAATTCCAATCTTCTGCACTATCGATAACATTCTTTGACCTACCGATTTGTTAGGTTATTAAGATCACTCCTTCGGGGTTACTTGCCAATTAGAATACGAGTAGTATGACTGCTGTTTTAATATAACATTATGCAAAAATAAGCATTTCAATTCCTTCTTTTTCTGCCAGTGAATCTTTGAACTTGATTGAAACACACACTCAATCGTCTGCTCAATCATTTGCAATCAATATCGACTGCACATTAAGCAGTTTATTTAGCTGAGAAATTAACTGAAATTAACCAAGCAATTGCAGTGCCTTCCTTCACACTTTCCCACTCTCCAACTGACTGTCTCCAACAGCTATCTCTCCCTTTCTCTTTCTCTTTCTCTTTCTCCATCTCTCCCTCTCTCTTGCTCTCCCTCTCATTCCCTCTATCTCTTGTCTTCGATGTCGTCTCTAATGCTGACTGAGATTTATATGTCAACCCTCAATGGCCAATTCTCTATATATGTGCAGCTCATTCTTAGTCGCACTCGCATTCACATTCACATTCGCAGTCACATACACATTCACATCCTTTTGCCGGCATCCGCTGGCCGGTTGAACTAACGTGCAGTGATTAGGCTTCGAGGCAGCAAACGATTTGTTGCATGTTGTTGCAATTGATTGTTGCAATTTCAATTTTGAATTATGAGCCAGGCCCGGTCCAAGGCGACGGCAACAGCGACGGCAACTGCATCCTTTGGCATTGCATCCGGCCGCTGCCCGCTTCCGCCTGGCTGTGACTCCCTTCGCGTGTGTGTGCGGGTGTGTGTGTGGGTGTGCGGGTGTGTGCTTATGTCGTTTGCATGTTAAGCCCCAGTCTCAGCGCCTGTCCATTGTCCACTCACCCTGCCCCTCTGCCTGCGCCTTGCGTTCGTGCAATGTGTTGCAAGTTGCATTGGCAGCGTCATTCAAGTGTTTAGTGATTTATTGAATGCCGTTAGAGCTGCCTGCCCACTCAACCAGCCTCAGCCTCCCCCCTCTTGGCTTGGCTCCCTGCGACGCCTTGTCGAGATTAGCACAATGGCTTTGAGCACTTTTGACAGCCAAGATTTGTTTATGCGCCGCCGGCTCCAGAGTCTTATCTTGGCTGCAGACTGCACTGAGTTGCATAGCAGTGGAAGAAGAGTGAAGGGAGGGGGGAGGGTGGGGAGTGGCTGCTGCTGATTCATGTCTTTGCATATTGGTAACAAATTTGTGGTAATTGATTTGAAATTGATTAATTAAGTTTGCCGCACAGCAGACATCCTTGCACACTCCCCTCCCACCTCTCTCTCTCCCTCTCTCTCTTGCTCTGCAACTGCAGCTGATGAATGCCAAGGTGGCTCAACCGCAAATGGTGGCCTGGCTTGGCATACAGAATCCTTCAATCACTCAATCTCATACTCGCCTCGCTTGCGGCTTTCTGGTCGGGCTTGTTTGAACCTTATCGACACGATTTTGACATATTGAATAACAGTAAAACGTTGCCAAGCGGCAGACTAACTACATGTCTGCCAGCCTGTCTGACAGGCTGTGGCTAACCCCGCAACCTCGTAACCCCTTAACCCCCCAAGCCAAGGGCAACTGTCAAGTTGTATCCTTGTGCGGCAGCCTGATGCGCGCGTGTTTGCGGCTGCCTTTTGGCATTTGGCTGCCAAATGGTGCATATGGCTAGATACACATGCAAAAATATGGCAAATCGGTTTAACAAGCCAGCTAACAGGCGGCAGCACTCCAGACGACATCGACATCGACATCGGCATCGGCTACGACGTCATCAACGAGAATGTTTGTTGACACGCAGGCTCTGGCCTGGCTTCCAGTTTGCCTCGTGCCTGTGTGTGTGCGTGTGTGTGTGTGTGTGTAGGCACTGGGTGTTAACATACATCAAATATTGACAGTTTTCTTAACACACCCGCACGGCGTAGACGCAAACGCAGCATGAGTCGGAGACGGAGACGACACTTGCAATCGAGCCACTCTCGAGGCTGTCTCCAGGTCGCTTCCTCACGCACTGCAACGTCAACAGCAGCTGACGCCCCAAAGCTGAAGGTCAAATTCTTTGTGGTCGAGCCAAGTAAATTGACACTGAAGCCAACTGCAGCAGGGATCGCAGGTTCAGGCAAGGCATTTAATTTATTTAATTTATTTAATATACATATATATCTTATATCAATATCTTTTCATTTTCTTTGCATTATTTGCATTATATATAATTCATTAAATAAATGTAAATGTTTTGGTTCTTGTTTAATTACATCAGTTGTTATTGAAGTAAGCATTGACTTGCAATACTGTTGCATACTTTTGTGCTGCTGCAGTTAATGCTGCTTAAACGCCAATTGAGTAAGTTGAGTAAATTGTGGTGCCTACTTTTGAGCTGCGAATAAAATTTGCAAAGTGGTTTAACGAGTTAAAATAGCAATATCTCTTTAGATATATATTAAAAAATACCTTTTTTTACATTCATATGCATACATATATTTTAATATAGATATATCTTTGAATAAATGTTAAACAGGTGGCAATCAGGCAACCATATCCACTTATCTTATAGCTCTTCCTTCTTCCTCTTCTTCTCAGCTCATATAAACGCGCATATGTTCCACAGTTTCAGTATCTGTTTCTGCGATTTTTCAATCAATTCAAATGCAAATCAGACGCCTTTTCGCTGAGCCAGTCGTGGCTGGTGAAGGGGAAGGGGAGGGGGTTGTTGTGGCAACGCGGTCTGTTGTTCTATTCGCTACAATAAATCTGTGCGGGGCATTGTGGTTATGATTTATCAATGCTTTTAACTGCAGCCAATACGTGTCAGACTCTAGATGGGATTGTTACGTGGCTGGAGGGGGGAGTGGGGGCGTGGTTAATTTGCATAAGACGCTGGAAGCTGGCAAATGGAAAATGTCAATTGAAGCTGCTGCACGGGCCGAAAGTGGCGCACAATGATTAATAGTCGTGATTTTGTATTTCCGTTTCGTTTTCCACTTTGGCTTCATTTTTTTTTTTTGCTCGTCTCTCCCTTTGCATATTATCTGTGGAGTTGAAATTGTAATTTAATTTAGAGCGATTCTCTTGAGTAGCCGCTGCCATTTCTGATTCCTCTTGGCCCTATGCAAATGAGCGGCTTTGTGCCCTAAGCCTACCCAAGGCCGCAAGAGAGAGGGAGAGAGAGAGGGGGGAGGCGGGCGAGACAATTGTCAATTGCATATCCTTTTCGCATTAATATTTCATTAACAACATTTGCGGAAGTTTGATCTTCTGCATCAATGGTTTGTAAAATTGACTTGGGCCCTGCCAAAGAGGCAGCAACAACAACAACACCAACAACAACAACAGCAACAACAACAACAAGAACAACAGCAAGGGAGGAGCTAACAAAGTTCAAACTTCGAGGCCCGACGACAATGTTGCCTTATTAGATTAATTTCATTTCGGTTTTTTGTTCGACTCTCGCTAGCTTGGCCTCTCTCTCTCTCTCGCACTCTCTCTCCCTCCCTCTTTCTCTCTCTTTCCTGCTGTAATCATCCTGTTGATTCAAAACATCGCCCCATCCCTCATCGAAATCACTCGAGCCACCCAATGTTATGCAAATTTTTTCAACATTATTTTTTTCTTCTTCATTTTTGCCAACCCTCCCCTCCCCTCGCTGCGCTTTCAATTTCTGCTCCGACTGCGACTCCTGCGTAATTTTCATTATTTATATTTTTTCCATTTTACTGATTATGATTTAAGGCCCGCATCCCTGGCCGGGGTATTCGGGTATTCGGCCGGGTATTTGGTTATCCGGGTACTCGGGGATTGTCGCACTGATTGCCGCGTATCAATTTCCAGCCGCCAGTTTTGCCAATTTCTCAAAATGCGATGCCTCCTCCGCCTCCCCCTCCCCCAGTGCCGTCGCTCCGCAATTTTAAATAAGCCATTAACCGCAGTCGACGGGCCGCCGCCGCCGCCGCCGTCAGTCGCCAGTGTTCAATATATCAAAGATGTTTAGACTAGCTTCAGCGAGGTGCGTTCGTTGAGTTTGCACGGGATTAGGAAGAAGATTTGTTGAAATTTGTATCGTTAGAAACACATAAGTAACAATTATGCACCATTTTTTTAAAAAAGACAATCATGAAATAATAATAATAAAAAAAATTATTTATTTAAAATTTTTTTTTTTTTAAATATCGTAATTATAAACACTGGAATTCCTTACGAAGAGAAATATAAGCAAACTTCTTAAAATAATAATAATAAAAAAAAATTATTGATATAAAACTTTTATTGAGCTTAAATAATAATTGAATAAATTAAATATTGTAATTATAAAAACAGGTGTTCTTTACGAAGAAAAATATAAGCAAACTTATTAATAAAAAAATTAAATAGTTCTTAGGTTTAATTGTATTTAGTAAAACGACACATTAAAAATTATTTTGTGTTTACAAATTGATCCGATAAAAAAATAAATAACTATAATAAATAGTTAAGAATGTCTTCCATATTATTTAATTATATTCTTAATTAATAATACATATTTTCTAGTTCTTTGATATTCATAAAATTAAAGTATAGATCTAAAACAATATGAAGACCTTCTTCATTCATGCTTATTCTTCTGCACAGTATTTCATTTATATATCATTCCTTATTTCCCCTCTCATATACATAGCTTAAACTTAAGCGCAGCCAGAGCTCTTCCACTGAGAAACTCTTGCGGCAACCCTCGCTCGGCAGTTGGCAACATGACTGATATTTGCATGATGCTGATGGCCGCTAACTACGCCTGTCAAGTGGGATTTTGTGCGATTTTTCTTGCTGCTCGCGCGCTCGCACGACTCGGCCCCATCGAACTGTGGACCGCCCCGCCCTTTGACCCCGCGCCTGATAGCCTGCACGGCGAAGAAGAAGAGGGTCGCAGGCGGCTTCGACTGGCGGCATGCATGCCGAAAATTGCGTTGTTTTGCGTGTAACCGCGCGTGGTAATCAAACACGCGGCAAGGACGCGAGCGAAGTTGGATGAAGAGGGGAAGGAAGAGGAGTAGAAGGAGGTGGAGGGGGAAGGCTGGCAGTCGCTGCCCGCCGAGGGGAGTTTCGCATGCCGTCGTCGTGCTGCGTTTTTTATACATTTAACATTCGCCCCGCGCATATGCCGCAGGCTGGCGCCTGTGAGTGTGTGTGTGTGTGTGGAGGGGTGGGAGCAGAGCAGTCAGCGGGGTGGGATTCGCGCGTCGTGCTGTTCGCAAATATGTTGCCAATTCGACGGCGCATTGACGTTTGCCTTTTGTTTGGCGTCGCTTCGCTGCCACCGTCGCGACCACGTCGTCAACAGCTCAACTTAAGTTGCTAACGAGCTGCGCGGCTTTTGGCCGCCGGCGTTGCGCTTATGCCGCAACATTAATAAAAAATTTCGCAATTTTTTTTCCAACTGCGTGGGATGTGAGAAGGGAGGGGGAGGGGTGGCCCGTAGGCTGCCGTAGCTTCAATACGCTTTCTTCCTTCATTTTTTTTTTTGCATAATTTTTCAAATATTGCTCAATTTGCAAACGCGCGTTTAACGATGTGTGCGTAATTTAAGTGCCCGTCAATGCAGCCAGATCGCAGCGTAGGCGTGGCCAGGGGGCGTGCCCTTTGAATTTTCACTTTGATGCTCTGTTGTGCAATCGCCTGTGCCATCAATTGAAAATATGATTTAATTATTTTGATTAAACATTTTAATTGTATTGATAAAATGCGCGCAATTTTTTGTGTGAACATGAAACGAAAACGGCAAAGTGCAATCGGATAAGCAACAGAGCGTGAGAGGGGGTATAGAGGCAGAGGGGGTAGGGAGGGTAGAGCACTTGTGACAGTCGTGGCTGAGGGCATCGAGCAATGCAGGCAAGCGAACAAGTGGAGGCAGGCGGCAGCTGGCAATGGAAATGTTAGCGAAAGTGGGGGAAATATTATAAAAATTCTTTGGTAAACATATAAAAGTTATAACAATAAATAACTTTAAATATATATATAGTAATTAATATATATATTTACACACTTATCTAACAACTTTAGACAATTATACAGCAATTTTGTGGCACGCAAGTATGAAGTTCAATTACAAACGTGAACAACACTAGAGCGCACTAGACAGTAGAATACTCTTCAAGCTTTGTTCCAGTGTTGTTTATATTGATTAATTCATACATATATATGTTTTTTATTATACTTTCAAATCGTTCTCAATAGATGGCGCTCATGCTTTGCACTCGCCTGGTTGCTCTGTCAACTGTCATAACAACTCTGTTTTCTTTCATGAATAACCTCCTTGTATATCATTCGATATGCTTCAAATTTGCAGGATATATAGATATTTTAGTAAGCTTTGACATATCAAAGTCAGAAAAAAATATTTTATACATGTCACTTAAAAATGAACTTTTAAAAATTAAATTACTGATTTATGTAGGCGGTGGGCGTGGCAGTCAATATTTGAAATAAACTTAATCTGCGCATTGTACCAAGGAACCTTCATTCTACATTTATTTTCTCTAGCTTTTAAAATAGCTGAAATCTGTGCGTTCACCTAGACAGCCGGACATCCGGACAGGCAGACAGGCAGTCAGACGAAGCTAAATTGACTAACTGACTCAATGGGCTCTGCCACGCCTCCTTCTGCCTGTTACATGCAGTTACACAGAGTTAGTTTATGCTTCTTAAACATTTTCAATGATCGAAGGCTATAAAAACCTTGGCAAAGTCAGAAACGGCAATCGATGAGCGCTTTGAGCTGCAATTGTCTAATTGGCTTATCAATTAGGCGCTGCAGTGTCTTCATTCTTCTCTCTCTCTCTCGCCCTCTCTCTCCCTTTCTCACTCTATCTCTTTACCCCTTTTTCCTTCTCACACTTCTGTCCCTCCCTGTCTTCCTCAAGCCTTTAGCCAAGTCAACGCAGCACGCCCGTTTCCGCTTCCGCCGCTGCTGCTGCCTCCATTTGCAGCCGTCCCTTCTCTGCTACCTACTCTCCCTCCCTTCCCTACTCCCCCCTTCCCCACGGCACTACGTGGCATATCTAGCAACCACTTAAATAGTTTTTATCATGTAATTACCGCCGCTGTCGTCTACCAGACGCATCGTCGTATTCTCGCATCCTCATCCCCTCCCTTCCCTCCCTACCACTTTTCTACACTGTTCCCCTCCTCCCTCCTCACACTGCAGCTTCCTTTGACGCTCAACTTTTTCTGCCTTTGCTGCTGCTGCGGCGGCGGCTTCCGTGATTTGTGCAACCGACCGCTGTGGCAGCTGCCCCGGACATGGACCCGCACATGAGTCGCATAGGAGGCGCAGTATGAGCGTGGGCGTTGGCCTGGGCGTGGCCAGTTGCCCATTGCGTGTATTACAATAATTTTTAATTACCGGCGTAAACGTAATTATGAATTTTTATTTCGCATTCGCTTTCGCATTCTGCTGTAATTTTTCGCCTCCTGTTTTTTTGCCAGCCTTACTCCCCCTCCTCCCTTGCCCCTTGGGTGGCTTTTGGCCTTTTTTGTTTGGCATCGTTTGGTGGCCGTTTTTGTAGTTGTCGCTGGCGCTGATCCGGTTCGCGATATGCACAAAGGCTTCTCGGTTCGTTGAGGCGGCAGTCTAAGGGCTTCGGGTTGCGAGCCTGCGCTGCCTTTTGCATGTGTCACTTGCTGCCTCCCCTTCCCCTTCCCCTGCCTATGCCTTGCCAGATTTTGTTTCTTAGAAATGCGCGGGGGGGGGGAGAGGTAGTACTGTGGCTGCACGCAATTATCACAAGTGACGTGGAGCGGATATGCTGCCATCGTCGTCGTCGTTGCTTGCGAATAAAACAATAAGTGCTGCATGCTTTCAGGCGTCGCGCGTTGCACTGCGCCAAATGCTGCTCGCCGGGCAGCCAAATGACGCTGCGCTGCTAGGTGTGCGCCTGTGTAAGTGTATGTGTGTGTTGGGTGGGTGGCAGCATAAGATTTTTATGGTTGCCCGCAGCGCTGGGCGCGCTCATTACGCCGACTGCGGGTCGACAGCGTCAGCAGCAGCATCAGCATCAGCATCAGCATCAGCTCATCAGCCTTAACCCTTTTCCGCCTTTTGGCCTGGCCAGCCTCCCACTGTCGCCGCCTCAGCTTGCCTTCTTAACGTCGCGCTCTTTTTGTAGTTTAAGCTGCTGTTGTTGTTGCTGCTGCTGCTCTGTTGTTGTTGTTGCTGCTGCTGCTGCAGCGTTGCATTTTTAGCTTCTTCATTGCGCTTAAGGACTTTTGACTTTTGTTTTATTAGTTGTGAACCCGCGAACCCTGAGCCCCTCCAGCCACACACCTACTAGGTGACCCCCCTTCCCTTCCCCTCCCCTTCCCCTCCCCTCTGCATGCAGCCACGCTGTGCCGCTGCGGGCGTAGTTATTTAAGCATTTGCCAGGGCTACTCGCAGTGCAACTCTGCGCCGCCCCCCTCCTCTTCCTCCTTCTGCGCCTGCTTCTCATGTTCGTGTTGTGTGTTTTTTTTGCTTTCTTTTCGCATTTTTTTGTGTTCTCTCTCTACTATTTCTCATATTTTTAATTTCTGCACTTTGTCCCTATTTATCCTGGCGTTGGCAGTTTTTAATTTCTCTGCTTTTCCGGTGCAAAGTTAATGAATAATTGTGCGCACTTTTGCGGCAAACGGCGAAGGCGACGGCAACGGCGACGACGACGGCGACGGCGACGCAGATTGCGATGCAGACGGCAATGGCGACAACGATGACGACGACGGCGACGGCGACTGAGAAGGCAAAGGCGACATTCCCACTGTGTGTTGACGCCATTTTTATAGAGCCTCGCGCTCTCGTATGACAGAGCACTACAGAGAATGTGGCCAGGGAGAGGGGGAGGAGAGAGAGAGAGAGAGATGGGAGACTGCAAGAGATGGAACTGTTGAGAGAGAGAAAGAGAGAGGGGACCCTGTTAGAGAGGGTGCCTGCTAGAGGAGAGGCAGCTGGGGAGAGAGTGCTTGACTGAGCCTGTTAGAAGGGGAGGATGGGAAAGAGGGAGAGAGAGGGGGAGAGTGGGAGAGAGGGAGGGAGTGGGACCGGGGGCGAGTGGCTCGGTGAATAGCGCAAAGTGTGATTGCATCCGGCGCCTTAATGAGTTCTTGATTTAATTCTTTTTCCAGCTGCGTTTCGTTTGGCTTCATTCTATTTCTCTTTTCCTTTCGCCTGCTTTATTTCTTTTTCCTCTTCTCTCACTCTCCCTCTTTCTCCCACTCTCTCTCTCCTGTTGTTGCTGCTGAGCTGACGTTGATTTCTTGCCATTTGCAGGGTCCAGCGCCAATGTCGCCTCTCGGTGTCATTGTGACTGGAAATTGGTTGACGTTTCTCTTCGAGACTCGCAGTTAGCAGCTCTGCGGATACAAAGAGAAAACGGGGAAAGAAGGCCTTGATGCAGTCCTGGAGGTGGCTGCATAACTAAGGGAGAAGCTGGAAGGGGTTGCCAAATAGTGAACAGCTCCGATTACTTATATACTCTGGGGAGTTAGCATATATTCAGCAAATGCATGGGAAGATTCAAACTGATGCAGTTCAGTGTGGAAGAAGGCTCACTTACAATTCAGAGCAAATGTGCAAGCAGATTCATAATGTGAAGGGAGTTTGCTTTTTTTGTGTTTATAATATTGGAATAGAGAATAGTTTGAAAATGCATTTTATTTTTTAATTTGAGTTGCTTTATTAATTAAGGTAAGAATCAATCAAAAAAATAGAAGATCACATTTTAAACAAGAGCAACAGTCGAACGCCTCAGCTTGCTGGTCTGTAGACAAAATCAAAGCGAACAATGTTTTTGTTTAATAACTTCTGTCTTTGTTGTCCGATCGGATTGGAATTTTAAAGTTATGTTGGTATTATAATTAGCTAAGTATGGTCTTACTCAGAATATTGTATCTTTTATATGTCGCTCACAAATCAGCTTGAAAGGTTAAATTATTAATTTGCGAGGACGGTGGGCGTGGCACCCAACGTTTGAAATAAACTTCATCTGCGCCGGGTAAACAGAAACCTTCGTGCCAAATTTGGTGTCTCTAGCTTTTATAATAGCTGAGATCTGCGTGTTCATCTGGACATCCGGACAGACAGACAGACATGGCTTAATCGACTCGGCTAGTGATGCTGAGCAAGAAAAGAATATATATACTTTGTGGGTCTCCTACGCCTCCTTCTGCCTGTTACATACATTTGCACAAAGTTAGTATACCCTTTTTTGACCATTTTCAATGGTCGAAGGGTATAAAAAAAAAAAACAAAAAGTTTTGAGATGCTATATCAATTGGATAAACGAATAAGAATCAAAGTTGATCAAACTGAAAAACAATTTACCAAAGTATACATTAATTTAAGGAAATAAAGATAAAATATTAAGACTTCTGATTGATTGAATTATTCCGATTATAAGAAATGGTTCTTGAGTTATAAGTGTTGAAGGTTTAAAGCCTCTCTGGAATATGCCAGCCTTACTCAACTGACTCCTTTCCCCAACTCCTTTGAATATAGTTTCCCACGCATAATATCCGTATAGATTTGCCCCCGAATGCTGCAAATCTAATGAGCTGCTTTAGTCACAAACTTCTCAGCTGACGCTCAGCTTCAGTGGGCACTCGGCCAGTCGAACTTTGCAAGTCTATTGACACTAATTTGTTGTCAATGAAGTACGAAATGACGAGCAACAGACTCAAGTGGTGGCCCTCCTCTTAATTGGGCGAAAAGTGCGTGACCAGCAGGGGGATAAGAGAGCTGCTGTGTCGGAAGAAGACAGTGCGAGAACGGAGACAGTGGGACAATGGACAGAGAGCGACAAGGCGAAGGGCGCAAAAAGGCAGCGCAACAAACGAAATCAAACTGAAGTGCCAAAACGACAACAAATGAAAATGCCAAACAACGTTGGCAGAAAAGAAAGACGCCGCCAGGCTCAGCCCGAGTTGGAGTAAGGGCTAAGCAGGAGCAGGGCTGGACTTAACCAGGAGCATAAGGCAGGCAGGCAGGCAGCAGGCAGGCAGGCAGGCAGGCGGGCAAAGCCGATGCGTAATCAAAGTGCCAGAGCGGACCTGGGAGCCACGGCCAGACGACGCCAGCATCCTCTCGACATTGTCGTCGTCATCTTAGGTGTGTGTGGCTCCAGCGGATCAGCAACAGTCCGTGTCCGTGTCCCAGACCAAGGCTCGGGCGCAGACCGTCTGCATTTCAGTTCAGTTCAGCTCAGCTCAGTTCAGTTCAGACTGGTCCCTTGGTCCGCCCCCTTGGCCTGCCGCCTGTCAGACACAATGAGCATCATTGTGTTTTAAGTGCGTTTGTTGTGTCCTGTTCTTGCTTCGCGCTCCCCTCCTGCCCGCTCCCCACCCTCCCTCTCGTGCTCTGTTCACAGCTCTGGCCAGGCGGGTTGTTTATTTATTCTTTTTCTTGTCCCTGCTCAGTCCGTCTACATTTTTGGCATTGGTTTGCCATGTATATCCGTTTGTCGTATTGTCTCGCTGTCTCTCTGCTTTTTGGGTCTGCAAGAAAGTGGCCAGCCAAGCTCCTGTGACTCCTCTTCAGCTGCCTTGCTGCCCATTCAGCCTCCTGCTCAGCGCCAATGAAAAGCGTTTTCAAATTAATTGATTAAAGTCCATTACAAGTTGCTTTCTCCCCGTGCTCTGCTTCCCTTCTTCCCTGGTGACATCCAAATGACAGTGGCAATTGTATGAGAAATGACTGCCAAGGACTCGCCCAGGCCCCGCTTTGTCTGAACTATCTGTGAAGGACTGTTGCGCCTGCCACTGCAGATGGGTTAAGGCAGGGGAAAGTTCCAGGGGAAGGAATGAGCGGACCATATGGCAAGCCTCATTGATTTTGTGGGTATTGAGAAATGTTTGGGAGTCTTCTAAAGACACGAGAAGGAACTTTAAAAGAGTGAAGAACAGAAGATAGATCATATTCCATAACTGAGAACTGTAGATCGAACTTACAACTAAAAGATTCACTTCAGTCCTTTAACAAGTAATCAACTACTTAATATATTATATCATCTCCAGTCGAATCTCTTCTCTCGAGTCTCTTCAGGCTAATCAAAGCGAGAAGTTTGCCAGACAAAGCAGCGACTTGTGACTGGCCCTAATGAATTCTTGTGCCCGCTTCAGCTTCACTTACCTGGCGAGCTGCTGTCGTGCATCTTAAAGTAGTTGCCCACACAGACACACACACACACACACACACATACAGACAGACAGAGGCGGAGAGATAGCGAGACAGACAGCGAGGGAGTTGCTCACAAAAGTTTTGACCGAAAACGGATCTACCCACAACACGTTAGTCGTGCCGAGTCGAGATGAGTTTTATTTATGTTCGGCAAGCCAAAAGAATGTCCTGGCAATTTCTCAAGAAGCTGCCCCTGCCCCCGCTGCTGCTGCTGCAGGAAGTGGAGCGATGGCAGCAAGCGCACAAATCAAACTTGTAAATTAGCAATACTCATTGACAAATATTTCATTCGAGCAGGCAGACAGACAGATGGACGGGCAGACAGATGGACGGCCAGGCAGTCAGTCAGTCACTCAGTCAGTCATTCCGCCGGTGGCTCGAGTCATTTCCTGGCGGCTGCGGTGCGCAAACATTTTCGTACTTTTCTCTCTCTTTCGCCAGTGCTTGTGTCTCTGTCTCACTCTGTTTTGTTTTGTTTTCTTCGGCAATATTTCAAACACGAACTTTGCGCGCCAAAGATTAATTAACTTATGTCAAAGTAATTTTCAACGTTCGTTAAGGCGACACGAGCCACGAGCCACGGCCACAGGACACGGCTCGTCCTGCCCTGCCCTGTGCATCCCCCTCCTTGCTCCTGCCACTGCTTAGCTGGTCCAAATTGATTGTCAGTCATTCAAAGACATTTTTTCTTATTTCGCTCAAAGATATTGGCCTTTAATGGGGGTTGCGGCTTACGCTAGGTCAGCTGCGAGCGTGGGGTCCCAGTTCGTCTTGAATATTGTTAGTTATGCTGGGGAGTCTGCCCGGGCTGTGTCGACACAGTCAATAAGTAAATAGTTGAATGTAATTACAAGCTAAATAAACACCAATGCGATTAATGGCTCAACTTGCACACGAATCTCTCTCACACTCTGCGTGTGTATGCGTGTGTGTGTGTTTGTGTGTGTGTGTCTTGGAGTGTGTGTAACTTGTCGCTGGCTTTAAGCAGCCGCACTTTAAGGCTCTGCCAGGCTTGGGCAGGCATCAAAAGAAATTTCTTCGCTGCGCCCAAAAGCAGGCAATGCTTTTTTTCAAACGTACAAATATGCTAAGAAGTCAACGCAGCGGCCGAGCAGAGCCGCAGCTTTTGCATAAAGTAGAAATTTACACATTCTTAGTAAAATAAATACAGCAGCAGCGGCAGCAATGAGGAAAGAAAAACATCATGCATATTTCGCGAATGCTACAAAAAGCAAAAAGAAAGCAGCAGCAGCAACAACAAGAGCGCAAAAGAAAGCCGAGGAAAACCACACAGAGCGAGTAAAGAACTTGAGAGCGAAATTCTTATAATTTTTACACATGCCTCACACCGTGGAACATCATCCCCTCCTCTGCTCTGCCCTGCTGGGGCACCTTACTGTAGGCTACCCTATCCTATTACTGTCCCTTGCCGAGGCAAGCGACGTTTTTTTCTGCTTCTGTTGAAAGGCTTAACAAAAAATGCTTTTTAACATCGCTGGAGGGGCAAGGGAAGGGTAGCCGCGGGAGGGTAGCCAGTTTGGGGTTCAAGAAATGCTACAGCAAAAAGATTTCAGCTCGTCATTTATGCGTTTATCTGCGCGCACAGCAACAACGCTGTGGCAAGTTCTTGCCCCGCCAGCTGCCCCCCTGCGGCAAGCTTTGCATTTTTTGTGGTGCTTTGCGGGCACTGCGAGCAAGTGTGTGGCGTGCATGAGCAGCGGCATTTGAGCAGATTGAGTTGCTGCTTGCAACAAATTGATTGACTAAGTGAGCCAACGAGTTGAAAGTGCTGCCAACTCGCAAGAAAATGGGAAATGGCAGAGCTTAGAGCAGAGAAAAGGCTGCACTTGACTTGCAATAATATGAATACTTCTGCACTCATGGAGTACTCATTCAATTGATTCGTTTATTTGCGCATTTTCACTATCAAAAAGTGCGTCAAACTTTGTCTGCAGTCAGGCAGACCCTGCGCGGGCTGCGTCACTTGCAGCATGCCTAAAATTATGCAACAGTAAGTGTGGAGAGGGAGGAAGGTGGATTGGCAGCAGCTGCG
Organism: Zaprionus africanus; assembly: GCA_018151435.1. NCBI lineage: Eukaryota > Metazoa > Arthropoda > Insecta > Diptera > Drosophilidae > Zaprionus > Zaprionus africanus. The sequence continues at coordinate 4,193,921 of JAECXB010001995.1, forward strand.
CCTGTAGATAGCAGTGCGCTGCAGCGCCGGCTCAGCTCACATGTGCAAACCGCTTGCAAATTTTTTCTTTTGCCTCTGAAAGGCGGCGCGCCCTTCTTCCCCCCTCCCCCATCGCTTGCTGCAACAAAGTGGCAAACAAACAACACGTAGCAAAGAAAAATACGCGAAAATTATATTTAAGATGACATTTTATTTGGCTTGGCAGCCGATTTGGCCTGTGGTTGCCAGCCTGCCTGGAAGTATGTGTGTGTGCGAGTGTGTGTGTGCGTGTGTGTGTGTGCGTGTGTGTGTGTGCGTGTCTTGTTAACCTGTTCGTTCCGTTTGTTTACCACTTTTGTCTGTCTGTTTGCCATTGTCTCCTCGCGGCCGGGCAAAAAGAACGCCGGCCAATTAGCCCCGCGGCCCGAGGCGAACTTAAAGACGGACAGCCAGAGGGAACAGCAGAGAGGGGGAGTGAAGGGGGAGCAGGAGGTAGCGAGCAGAAGGCCTGCTTAATTAGGACTGTTTATGTGCAGCTTTTTGTGGAACGCAGCAAAAGCTGCGCAAGCTGCGAAAGCAGGCTGCACTAAGCCGCATCTTGGCGCTGATTCTTTTGGCCGGGCGACGCACACACACACACACACACGCAGTCACTTGTAGCCGCAGTTACAGTTACATTTGCAGCGGCTGCTTTTTAATTAACATTTAACACGTTTGGCGCCCGTCTCCGGCTCCGGCTACGGATCCAGTTGCAGCTCCAGCTCCGGCTCCGGCTCCGATGACGACCCATGCATGACATACATCAAAAGCGGCCTGGCCAGATGGACGGACGGCAGTAGCAGATTAGCAGCAGCAAGGTAACAAGAGGAGCAGCAACAACAACTGCGAAAGGGCCAACAGGGCAGGGGGCGTGGCTGCCATTACACGCGTTAATTTCATTAAAATTAAACACATGCATGGCCAAAAACAAAGGGAGGCCCCGTTTTAAGTAGCTGCGCGTAATATAAAAATAACATTAGCCTGTCCTTGCGCAGGACACCTTTCCCAGTGTCCTCTTGCTGTCCGTTTGCCTGTCTGTTCCACTCCCTTTCCCCCTCTCCCGCTCTGTGTCTCTGTCTATTTGGAGTGCTTTTTGGGCCTGGCCCGCACGACGAGCTGACAATGAGCTGCGTTTTACGTGTGCATCCTTGCGTTGGCCCACTCAGTCTCACCTGGCACACACACACCTCTCCCCCTTCTGCTGCTGCTGCCACTGCGCTTTTTTGTCAAACGTTTCCGTTTGTCTGTCGGCTGTCAAACGTGCGCTGCATACTTTTAGGCGCGCTGCTTCAGCCAGTTTTTTTCACAGTTGCATTTACACGGCAAAGCCAAAACCGAAACCGAAATAGAAACAGCAAAGTTGAGCACCTAACCTCAAACTCTGTAATGTATGTAATGCATAAGACTCGCATAGACTCGCACAGACTTACACTGGCTTAGTGACTCCCACCACCCCCCGTTCCACCTACCACCGAGTGCTGCCATAGGAATAAATGCATGTACTACCTATGTAACTTAATATACCTATATATTAATAATATGCTACACACATGTGAGGCAGGTTCATATGTGATCAATCCAGTCGTTCTGTAAGTCGCAGTCATCTTTTATATTACGAGGACGATCTCGATCTCCATTTTCGTTAAAATTCACGAGATCGTCTGCTTTCAATGCCTATAAAACGCAAACCAAAAAACGCAGCTTTCTCAAAATTTTACAGTCAGCTGTTAATCGATAACTGCTGACAGGAGCAGTGTTGTATTTAGAGCAGGTGCGCGGCAAATACAAAAAGTCACGGACTTATCAAACGACCCTCGTATTTTGAGGGCCTTGAGATCGTCTGCTTTCAATGCCTATAAAACGCAAACCAAAAAACGCAGCTTTCTCAAAATTTTACAGTCAGCTGTTAATCGATAACTGCTGACAGGAGCAGTGTTGTATTTAGAGCAGGTGCGCGGCAAATACAAAAAGTCACGGACTTATCAAACGACCCTCGTATATATTTATATTCTTATACCCTTCGATCATTGAAAATAGTCAAAAAAGGGTATACTCACTTTGTGGAAATGTATGTAACAGGCAGAAGGAGGCGTCGGAGACCCCACAAAGTGTATATTCTTGCTCAGCATCACCAGCCGAGTCGATTAAGCCATGTCTGTCTGTCTGTCTGTCCGGATGTCCAGATGATCACACAGATGCCACGCCCACCGCCCCCGCAAATCAATCATTTCATATTTTAAGCTGTTTTGTGAGCGACATATAAAATATACAACATTCTGTGTGAAACCATACTTAGCTAATTATAATACCAACAATTATGGACACTTAACGTGCAAAAAAAGATCGAAGGGTATCCCACTGTCGCGTGCCGCTCGACTGTTGCTCTTGTTATGTTTATATATATAATATATCTATACACGACTTCATCTTGCTCATCACGTTTTGAACATAACTGAACATCATGTTTCCCCACGTCATTCTTAATAGATTCAATGAGAAACCTCACTTAAAACCTTTTCAATAATTCTAAAATCATTTCGTATTATTTATATTATTTATTTATTGAAAATTGTGTAACCTCTTAAGATCATCCAATGTTATTGACTATTTAAATATATATCCTAAATATTTCAATGAAATAAAATTATTTAGGTTTAATTTGATTCCACCCAGTATACACAGAATAGTTTGGCATTCAATGACTTTATGATGTTTGTCTGCTTCACTTTCGCAGCTTCAATTCACGCTATTGCTGTCTCCCTCTTTCAGCTACAAACAACAACAATATTTCTGAAGCAACAAATACAACTAAAACAATGAATGGGCGCCAAACTCAGAAGCAACTGTCAAATGCATAAGCCTCTAACAGAAGCCACACCCCCACACACAACTTCCCCTCCCCCCTCCCCAGCACACAAACAACAAATAGAAAATTATGCTTCAATAAATTAATTTACCTATGTCTGATGGGAGTCGCACAGGAGGAAGAGTAAGAAGAGGAAAGGGGGGAGGGAGGCATTGGCTTTGAAAAACAAAAGTTGATTTTACGAGTAGTTTTGCCAGTTTTGATTTGAATTGCGCGATGTGTGTGTGTGCTAGTGTGTGTGGGTGTGTGTGTGTGTGTGTGCGTGTGTGTGTGTGTGCGTGTGTGTGTGTATGTGTGCGCTGAAAAGGTGCGATTAATTGAAGAGCTGCCGACATCGCCGACTCCGAGCCTGAACTTCGACTGCGACTCTGGCGAACCACTTGTGCAGCGCGTTAATTCAATAGCCCAGCTTGAATATGTATGTGTGTGTGCATGTGTGTGAGTGTGTGTATGTATATGTGTTTGTGCATGTGTGTGAATGTAAGTCCCTTTTCTGGGCGGCATTTCGCCGGATAATAATAATCAGCGCGCTCCAAAGCATTCGACTAGTTTTTTGTTTGTTTTAAAGCGGTCTGTCTGCTCCTGCTCTTGCATGTGTGTGTGTGTGATTGTGTGTGTGTGTGTGTGAGTGTGTGTGTGTGAGTGTGTGTGTGTGCGAGTGTGTGTGTTTGTGTGTGTGTGCGTATTTTCATTGATAATAAAAGGATAATAATAAAGTGCGCGTCGCGGCAAATATTTGAATGTCGACTTGCCCAGAGCATGACGGGAACCCTTCGACCTGCCCCTCTCCCCCTTCCCCTCCTGCCCTTGGCCCCGCTTGGTCTGCTAAACCAGACGGATCCTTTCATCTGGCGCGCCCAAAAGTATGCACGAATTTCATGTCTTCTCCTTGTCTGCGTGTGTGTGTGTGAATGTGTGTGTTTGGAGTCCTTTGCAATTTATTGTTCTCGACATATTTGCGGCTGTTTATTTGGCGCTCACTCAACATAACCTCACTGTGCCGCTAACTAACCTCACTTTCGCTTTAAATTCATTAGTTCAACTTGCGCAAATTGGTAGAAACTTGCGCTGAACTTTGATTAAGTTAAGGTGAAAGTAGTTTGATATTTATTGATTAAACTATTGATGATTTTACTCTACATGAATGAATATATATGTGGTATATGACTAATAAGTATTGACTTGATTCTTCATATGAAACTTGAATTCAATTTGAAATAAATGTGGTATTCGAGTTAGGGTATTTAGAAGTTATTCCAAATTGATTAAGACAAAATTTAAAGCTTCTGTTATTAGTTTTTATCTTCATTTTATTTTGTTCAATTTGAAATTCTTGGAAATAAATTTATTTTTGTTCTTTTCATTTGTTTTACATCTTTTAAATGAATTTTTGTCTAATATTCCTTCGTACCAAAGCCAAACCTTCTCATTCTCCTGATATAACATTGATATCTGCTCCAATATATAAATAATTTTATATATAATCAAAATAATTATTTCCTTTGCCAAACTTTGGAAATGATTCCAAACAAGTTTAACATAAGTTTCTTGTTTATTTTTTGTTATATTTCCTTCTTCACTCTGTTTAATTTTACATTAATGAATTTAAGTTTCCTGTTAACTTTACATTTATTTATTATACTATGTAAATCTACTTTAATTATATATATATATATATACATTATATTATTTATCACAAATGTTAAATTGTGTTGTAACAGAAATAATGTCAAATAAGTTCAGCATAAATTCGCATATAATTGTTATATTCATTTATTCTTCCTATGAGTTTCAATTGAAAGAGTATTTCCCCAATTTCCGTAATGTCAACTCTTGCCAGTTATTTCTGGATATTGACAACTCTGCTGGAGCAACATCAGCTGCTTCCTTACTGGCACTACTTAATCCACTCTGGCATTGCCAATCCGTTCGTTCCGCATTGCAGATCATGAGGCATGAGGCAGCTGACCTTTCTCTGCTGCTGTGCATACGGTACCTGCTCGGGTAGCACACAGACACGTTAGTCGTGTGCCAGAGTTGCCAAATGCGGCAAGGAGAAGGCGCACAATGAGCGCTTGCCACGCAGCGTGGCAGGAAGTAAACGCGCCGTTTGACAGTCGACAACATAAATTAACCAAAGTTGTATTTAAATCAAACGCGATTAGCATCTACAAGTGGCCTACGGCAATGCCAGCATTTTGACCCATTTTTGGCCAACTTCCCTCCTGCGCTCCCTGCCTTACTCCCCCTCTCTCTCGCTCTCTTCCTCGCTCTCACTCGCACGCTCTCGACTGACTTATTATGCCTATCGCAGATGCACATTTTGGGTCGGGGCCAACATCTATCAGCTTGTCCATTTATGACAAATTGATAATCGTTTACAAGTTGCCAGTTACCAGTTGCAGTTGCAGTTGCAGTTGCAAGTAGCCAGCGCATGTCTGGGGCACGCACCAAGAGGAGCCTGGCCACGCCGCATTTGCATACAATGCAAGCACGCACTTGTCGCAGAACCTTGATCGGCGAGATAAGCAGAACTGAGCTAAGCAGCTGAGCAGCCAGGCAAATGCAATATGAATCGAATGCACTCACTCAGCCATCCATTTATTCGTTCATACATTCATTCATTTACTCGCTTGCTTGCTCGCAGATCGACTGAGCAACTTGACGCCGCCATTTCGATCAATCGCAGCTGCAATTCCTGCTGTCGCCGCTGGCCCTGCCCCTCGCTCCCTCTCTCTCTCTCTCTCTCTCGCACTCTTTATCTTTCCTTCTCTCTCTCTTTCTATTTTTCTCTTGCACTCTTGCACCCCTTCCTATGCAGCCCTCTCACTCACTCACTCACACTCCTCTGCGCTCAGTTGCGCTCTCTCTGCGCCCCTCATTGAGCGCGTTTCGTGCGCGTTTTGAGCGCGTTTTGAGTGCGGCTTGCTGCGTGTTTCGAACAGCGCGAGTTCGAAACGTTTCCCCTTTTCGAAAATGAGCGCGTCGCTGGAGGAGAAGTTGCGTGTGTCGACGCGAGCAACGACTGGTTTTACTCAGCGCACTCACACTAGACTGAGTGAGTGTGAGTGTGCACTCATTTCACACTCATTCAGTGCTCGCCCCTGCTGTAATGTACTCAGTTGCAGCGCTTATTGCGTTTGCTGTGTGATTGATGGTTTTTAGTGTTTTATTTTGACTTTATTAAGTTATATTATAATTATTATGTTTTAGTATTGTTGTTAAATTGTTATATTTTATATAATTATATTATATTTTCTTGTGTTTTATTGTATTTTATAGTTTTTAAACACGTAAAATTTATTGAATTCAAATGAAATATTTTTGTTTAAGTAAATTCTATATTCCAAGCAAGCTTAATGATTAAAGAGTCTTCTGCACACTTCGATCCATTAAAAAGGCATTAATAAATTAATAAATAGTTATATATATACATAGTTTAAAGTTATATAGATAGTTATAGTTGTATATAGTTGACATAACACTCCCAAACCGCCTCAGTTTCAAGTGATTCCTTTGCAATTCGATTTATCATAGAGCTGCCCTCGCTCTGATGACTTGTTGAGCCGCGTCCACTTGGCAAATGATTGCAAAATGATTACGCTGCAGTTTGCCAGGCAGTCAGGCAGGAAGAGGGGGAGGGGGCATCGCAGGTCATAATTCCGTTGTCAATTGTCGCCTAGGCAAACAAAAGTTCATTAGGCAGCGTCCGTGGCACACATATGCAGGCAAACGGGAGCCAAGGACACGCGCGCATTACGGCAACAGGGGGTGGAGAAGGGGGTGGTAGGGAAGTACTTCAACTGCAACGCGGACACAGCAGAGTGGGGGGAGGGGGAGGAGTTGGTGAGTGGACAGTGGACGCGACACAAAATGTCAGCGACATCATTTGTCAAAACAAACTTTTTGACGTAGTCGCGTCGCAGCGAAAGTGCGTGCACCCCCTGCTCGCCCCTCTTCCCCAGCGTGCTTGATGACTCCCTGCCTGGTGTGTCCAGCTCAGCTCCAGTTTTGTCTATCACTTTCTCACTCCTCCCTCGCTCCCTGTCTCGCTCTTTTGTTGTGTCTGCCTCCAAACAACAACAAACTGCTGCCTCATGCATGACCGCCTCATGCCGCCTGCCCCTTGCCACATGCCACTTGCCACTTGCCTCACGCCTGCCCTGCGCCATGTTTATCATTATTATCGCGACTCGCGTCCAGCGCTCTGCCAAAATCCTCCTCCTCTTCGTTCGCGGCCTCGTCAGCTCTGTGTGCACCTAGCCACGCCCCCCAACAGCCTTCAGCCGCCCACTTAGTCATTGTCTGCGTCACACACTTGCCACCAAGTTAATCAACTTGTTGCAACGCCACCGCCTGCAATCGCAGTTCATCTTCAGAACTTTTCTTCTTATCGATTGCGAATTGAATTTGAATTTTGTCAAGTCTGTTTTAGATTTGGTTTATTATAGCAATGAATATACTAAATAAATATACTAAATAATTATACTAAATATGCTAAAATGTATTAAATTGAAGGGAATTGTATATTCTTCTCTTTAAAATATATTATAGGGTATATTCATTCCTATTTCCATCTTAGATCTTTTCTTCTTATCGAGTGCGACTTGAATTTAAATTTTGACAAGCCTGTTTTAGGTTTGGTTTATTATACCAATAAATATACTAAATAATTATACTAAATATGCTTAAATGTATTAAATTATAGGGCATTAGATATTCTCATCTTTAAAATATACTAAAGGGTATATTCATTCCTATTCCCATCTTAAGACATTCGTCTTTTGCCTTTGGTGAATACCTTGAGAACTTTCTTCTCCTCCTGTTTGTCATCATTGATCTTCCGCTTTTTCTCTATATTAAATGTATTTTTATACTATGTACATATGCACACACATGCATACATACTTACATACACACATATGTATATGCACACATATATACACACATACACACTCACACACATCGCATAATCTGGCAATGAGTTGATCAACTTCGCCTGCAACTGCCTCTCACTCACATTTGCCAACTGGCCGCCGCTGACTGTCGCCTGCCACACGGACATGCCTCATGCCACAGTTGGCCAGTTGCTGTCGCTGCTGCTGTCGCGACTGCTTGTTATTGCTGTGTGTGTTGTGTGTGTGTTTTGTATGTTGATTTTTGGTCGCGTTTTTTGCGGCCAGGCGCCAATGTTGGCATATTAGCGGTTTTCGTGGCCGATTATTTGGAAGCCCATTTGATTTGGGTGCGCGCTGGCCAGGCTGGCCTGGCTGGACGTCTATTAATTACCCGATGGCCAGCTGGACATAGAGAGAGGGGGTGTGGGGGAAGAAGTTATGGCAACTCTCTCTGTGTGCTTTGACAAACACTTTTATTTTATGCCATTTCATTTCATAATTACAACAAAAAACCCACTCGAAATGTGACAAGGAGAGTGGAAGGGGGGGTGGGGGGCGCCCACTTGAGAGTTCGACGGAAGCTGCAAACAGCGACGAGTTCGTACACTTGCCAGCAAGCAGGCGAGGGGGGAAGCGGGGCGAGGCGAGGCGAGACGAGTAACAGCGAAACTATGCGCAGTTCTGGACACGTACCCGCTCCCACTGGGGGAGCTGGTGGGGCTGTCCACTTGTGCAAATTATTGTGAAATACACAGCAAAAAGCACAACAACAAAGGCAGCATACAAACACTCACACACACTCGCACACACACACACTCACACACACTGGCAGAACGAACGGGGGCAGAGAAGCGTTGCATACTTTGCAAAATGAAGTCATCGCGGCGCTGAGAGACACACACAACTAGTCTGTGTGTGAGTGTGTGTGTGGCACATGGAACCCTTAATTAAATAAATTCAATATGCGCAACGGGCGGCTACCCCAACCCCCTCCTTCTGCTCCTCCTCCTCGCGCAACCCGAGCTCGGGCAACAACTACAAAATTATATGGCGAAAATGTTCCGTTGGAAATCGTCATGGATTTTAATATTTAAAAGCGTTTTCAAAAACTGTCCCAGCAAGCCAAAGAGAGAGAGGAAGGGAGTGAGAGAGAGTGAGAGAGAGTGGAAGAGAGGGGGGAGACTTGAGGGAGTGAGCTAGAGCGAGAGCGAATGAACCGGAGAGACTTTTGACCAGAACGTGGGCTGACCAGAAAGTGCCGCAGTTCAGAGGCCAAACGCATCGACTACGCCATGAACCATGTCCCAAAGAAGCCCCGGCACCAGCCTCCCAACCTCCCAGACCCGTGCAACCCCTTCCCCCTCCAACTGCTCCTACCCTCGCACACTCAACCACCAATTGCAGCAGCACAGAGCAGAGCAGACCAGGACCAAGACCAGGAACAGGACCAGGCCAACCCGTTCGACAGGGCAGCAGCAACATTTTGATAAGCGTCCACTGGACATAGTTGTGTGCCTCCACCCAGCCCTGCTCCCAACCCTTCTCTGGCCAGACCCGTTGGTCGCCAAAAAAGGATATTATTTAATGAGCTAAACTTAAAGCGTTGGGCGCGCTCCACTGGATCAGTTTGTGGGCTGGGTAGACCAACCAAATTGAGTTGACCTGTTTCCTTGTGTGTGTGAGTGTGTGTGGGGGAGAGAAGAGTGTGTCCCCTCCCTGCGCATGTGTGTGTGTTTGTGCTGCATAGTTTTCGAGTCTGAGTCTCGCTTGGCTTGCATATTCAATTGAAACTGAAGGCTGCCCAGTCCCAACTTCAGCTCCAACAAGGACTTCTCCCAGTCCTGCCCCGCCTCCCAGTGCTGCCCCGCCCCCCTGGCTGGGGTCAGGCGTGTGCGTGATTAAAAATTCAACACCCGAAACGAATGTGGAATTGAACGGCAAATTAAATGAGCACTCAACTGGGCTGGGCAGGGCCGCAACTTCTGTCCGAGTCCCTTTGCCCGGCAAGGGGGTAACATTTTCGTTTAACGAACTTCAATATTGGACTTTGCATTCATAATTGCGAGTCCCAATTACAGTTAGCTGCAGATGCAGAGCATGCCCAAAGATATGGAAAGGTTTTCTCTTCAAGCAGAGTGCGGAACTAATCGAGGAAACTATAAAGAAATCGTATCTAAATCAATTTTAAGCCAGCAAATGGTTACAATGTATGAGAGAGGGCAAGGCAGAAGGGAGAAAAAAAGGGAGAGAAGGGTAGAGAGAGAAGGAATGAGAAAACAGAAGAGAGTGGAAGCAGGGAATATAAAATGTTAATTTTAGTTAAGAGTTCGAGTTTGTCGTAGAAGAGATCATTGATTAGTTTCTTGGGTTATTGAAAGGAGACTGAACTTATTATACCCTTCGACCATTGAAAATGGTCAAAAGAGAGTATACTAATTTTGTGCAAATTTATGTAAAAGGCAGAAGGAGGTGTGGGAGACCCCTCAAAGTATATATATTCTTGCTCAGGATCACTAGCCGAGTCGATTAAGCCATGTCTGTCTGTCTGGATGTCCAGATATCCAGATGAACGCACAGATCTCAGCTATTATAAAAGCTAGAGACGCCAAATTTGGCATGAAGGTTTCTGTTTGCCCGGCGCAGATGAAGTTTATTTCAAATGTTGGGTGCCACGCCCACCGCCCCCGCAAATCAGTATTTTAATATTTTAAGCTGATTTGTGAGCGACATATAAAAGAGACAACATTCTGAGTAAGACCAGACTTAGCTAATTACTGTTGCTTTTGATTTATTTAAACAAATTTGTTATACAGAAACTGCTAAGTACTCTGCAGGGGTTATTATTTCCTTTAAATAGTTAAATAAATAAAGTTCATTTCGATTCCTTTTATTTCTACATTGAATTTTCTCATTTTGAGTTCCTGCTGAAGCAAAATAATTCAAATTATGAATAAAAATCAAACAATGTATCTATCGATCGAAACCTTATCACACTCTTCTTCTTATCGAACTCGATTTTAACAACAAAAAAATTCAGTGAAATATTTTCAGTTCATTAGAAGAAAAAACAAAAACAGCAAGAAGAGGAAAAGCGAAAAAAAGAAGCAGCATTGACAATTTCTTGAGAAATTTATGAGACTTGTGGGAGGCAAAGATGCTCGTGTCGAGCTGTGCTGCAGATAGGAGAACAGTTAAAGAGTTTATGGCCACACACACACACACACAGAGAGGGAGACCAACAGGGGTGCACACACATCAAAATGGCTGTCGAGTTATCCCGCTTATCAGGAGGAGGCACACCTTCGCCTCGCCCGGCAACGTTTACATAAATTCATAAAATTATTGCCCGTAATCAGCATTATGCATTTGTGAGAACCACAAAGAGAGCGAAGTGGGGGCAGGAACAGCAACAAGGACAAGGGGCAAGGGGGGGCAAGGGGAGTGTCTGGTGGCAGGCTTCATAATTACAAGATGCGTCGCGTCTCGTCTCGTTGCTGATGCCTCACCCTTTGCCAGAGAAGGTGGAAGGGGGGCTGGTTTTGGCTTGTTGTGTAGTGTGGCAAGGGGGTGTGAGTCGGTAAGGGAGAGAGAGGAGGGGGGGGGTGCTGCTGCTGGTGCTCGCTTGATTTGCCAGCAACATTTTCTTTTTAATTATTTATATTTTGGGATTTTTAGCAGGCAGCGCACGATTCAAAGGCTTTGCAAGTTTCTCCACTGTTACTTTGTGTGTGTGTGTGCCTGAGTGTATGTGTGCCTCGTTGTATATGTGTCTCTCTCTCTGTGTGAGTGTGTGTGTGTCTCTTTATGTGTGTGTGTGTGTGTGCTGAGGGTGTTATTTGCATACATCAGACGCTGATGCCGCTTGTCGTCTGCCAACAATATCTTTTTATGCGCCTCTCTCTCTCTCTCTCTCTCTCGCACTGGCTTTTTTAAGATTCCAACTGCGTGTGTGTGTGTAAGGTACATGTGTGTGTCAGTGTGCATATAAGGCAAACCAGCCCCCCCACACCTGCAGCGAGCCGCACAGCCCATTGGCATGTGTTTTATTAGGCATGTTAATTAAAAGACATGAAATGAAAATAATTAAAAATATATATAAAAATATACATACACGCACTCTTACACACACACACAAGCACACATATGTATATATATTCCTGCATGTACACACACACACATATACAGATATTCCCCGACCGAGCTGGCGTTAAGCAGGCTTTATTGCTCTCGGGGACCTGTTTCGGTTTCGCTTTTCAGATCAGCTTGTTTTTCACATCTCAGCCCGCTGGCGCAGGGGCAGGGGAGGGAGGAAGGTAGGAGGAGGGGGGTAAGGTAACGTATCACACTCACTTGATGCGCGCATATGCGATAAGGGAAGCAGGGGGAAGGGGGCAGCGCGAGTTTTATTAATATTCACTTTGATTTGCAGCTGCCTCAAGGGGTTGGCAAGCCAAGCAGCAACAACAACAAGCACAAGGCAGGCAGGCACCTTCTTTCTTCCCGATACGCCACTGATATGCCCCCCTCCGCCCACTAAGTGCCTTGCACCCCCCTCTTTACCCCTTCCTACTCGCCTCTCTTCCTTTGCTTCGTTTTTATCGCCTTATTAACTCATTGCTGCGGTGTCAACTTACAACAATGCCTGAACGACAACAGCAACTCAAGTGAAACAATAGCTAAATTCGACGCGAGACGACACCCCCTCCCCCCACACTCCTTACCCCTTCCCTAACTCTCCCTCAAGTGCCTTGCGCCACTGCTTCCCCTCTTCTTCGCCCAGCTAATCAAGCAACAACTGCCTACTCCATTGTCTTCATTCTTAGCGTTGCGTAGGTGTTGAAAAAAGCTACTTCCCCCCGCTCTGTCTTCCCCTCTGCCCTTCCCCCTGTCTGCCCCTGGCACTCACCTCCCCTCCCTGCTCCCTGCCGCTGCCCAGCATCGTCTTAAGTGTTGCTAATAACGCCTACAACTAAGTAAAACAGCTGCTGGGGGCTTGTGCCATTGAAGCCAGCGGGGAGGAGACGGGGGCAGCAGTTGGAGGCGAGTCGACACTTTTAAGAAATTGCAAAGTTTTCCCGCACACAAAAGACGCAATGCGAGCAGGGGCAGGGGAAGGGAGTGGGGGGTAGCAGCCACTGGGGCAACGGCACGCAGCAACAACAATACTTTGATGCGATTTTGCGGATATTAGGTGTTAATTTTTCAAAGCACCCCTTTACCCCACACTCCCCCACACTCCCCCTGCTCCTACATTGCCATGGCGTCGACTGCCTTTTGTAATTTTAACTGCTTTTGGTTAACACTTTTACGCATTGCCGACTGGCTCTGGGCTGTGGCGCCCACGCGGCGTGTGCCGTGTGCGGGATGTGGATGACATCGATATCACATGGCAGCACAGCGCACTCAGCAATGTCCCAGTTACAGTTCAAGTTCCCTTACTCCTGCCCCTGGCCCGCCCAGCAAGTCAGGCAAGTCATCGATGGCAAAAGTTTTGGCGCAACTTTTTCTTGGTTTGCGTTTTTCTGTGCGCTTTAATTGCCCCCTCGAGGTTGGCACCGCCAACAGCCAACGAGCATTGAGTTACTGTTGCCCCCCTCCCTACTCCCTTACACCTCCCCCATCTCCCTTTCTGCCTCCCTGCTGGCGCTGTCATTGAGCGCGTTTCTGGCATTTATTGAGCATTTTAGCCTTTCATCGATGCTTTCGGCTGAAATTATTTTGCTCATTTTAATTATTATAACCGCTAAGTACAGGCGCCAACAACAATGCCCCACACACATAATTGGAGTGCAGAAAGAGAGCAGGAAAGGGAGAGAAAGAGGGAAGGGAAGGTGTTGAAAGGGCCGCAGAACACACAAATTTTAACGGTTATGCGCGGCCAGCGACAGCAAATGGTTTTCACTAGGGAAAAGGGGGTAGATAGGGGTAAAGAGGGGTAAAGAGTGGTGCAGAGTAGTAAAGAGGGTAGAGGGGAGTGGGGAGTGGCAGCAGGGAGGTTAGCAAATGGGTACATCAATGGCAAAGCATTGTTCCAGTAGCGCCATTGTTGGCTCCATCGACTGAAAGTGCCTTGACAAACTTGCTTCAGCTTCAAATTCATTTCAAGTCTAACACGAAGCTATCGAACATTGCCAGAGCCAGCAATGTGCGCCCTGTTCTACGTATTCATTGTACTCACCATTGTGGTCATAATTGTCCTGGTAGCCATGAGCGCCATCAAGAAGTAGGAAAGTAAATCTGTACTGTGCAGTGGGGTGAGTAAGAGGAGCAAGTTCGATTTCGATAAAATAACACCTTCTGTAACCAACCTTAGCATTTCACTGACTCTCTCTCAGCTCATGATCTACCTCTCTGCATTTTGATGGAGATGAGACAGCATATTGGCTGGCAGCGAATCACAGCTTAGGCTTTATGTTTATGTGGTGTACTGTGTGTTTGCATGATGTCTCCTCTGCCTCTAGTCTACTGCAATGGATCAATGAAGAAGGAAAAGCGATCGAAACTGAAGGAATTCGAAGTTGAAGGGAACCGAAGCTAAAGGCAATCGACACTCGTTTTAACGTAACATACTTTGAACCTCGTTAATTATAGCTTGAACTTTACAAGAACTTCTGCTCTAGTGCTTCTTCAATTTCGTCTGTGTTTTGTCTCTTCACTCTCTAGTTCAACTTTGATTTTTAAGACAGTCTGTAAGTTGGAACACTCTCTCTTTCCTCTCTCTCTCTCTCTAATCTCTTTACTCTCTGCTCTCTAGTCTCTGCTTTCTTATTAATGTTCTCTTCCTCTAGTGCCTGCTTAAGTCTCTACTTGATCTAAGTTAATCATCTTTCCTCTCTAGTTTCCCGATCTTCTCTAGCGTTTTCTTCATTTCAACTCAGTTTTTATACCCTTGGACCATTGAAAATGGTAAAAAAGGGTATATTAGCTTTGTGCAAATGTATGTAACAGGCAGAAGGAGGCGTGGGAGAGCCCACAAAGTATATATATTCTTGCTCAGGACCACTAGCCAAGTCGATTAAGCCATGTTTGTCTGTCTGTCCGGATGTCCGGATGACCAGATGAACACATACATAGATCTCAGCTATTATAAAAGCTAGAGACACCAAATTTGGCATGAAGGTTTCTGTGTACCCGGCGAAGATAAGGTTTATTTCAAAAATTGCGTGCCATGCCCACCGCCCCCGCAAATCAATAATTTCATCTTTTAAGCTGATTTTTGACCGATATTTAAAAGATACAACATTCTGAGTAAGAGTATAATTAGCTACTTATAATACCAACATAACGTCAAAATTTCAATTCGATTGGACAACAAACACAGAAACCAGAAACCTTGTTCGCTTTGGATGGATGTGTATAGATCCTTCCCTCTGTCTGCAATTTATTGCAGAAGCAGCTTTCTCATTCATATCTTCAGCTTGATCTCTAGTCAGTGTACTGCAGCACCCTCTCTCTCTCTCCCTCTCTCTCTTTTGTCCTGACTCCCTCTCCCTTGAGCCAAACTGATTGAATGCTTACTGATGCCTTTTTCTCTGCTTTATATGCCACTATATTGTTTGGCTTTTAACTTTTGCATACCACGGCGTAGTTTCTCTCTCTCTCGCTCTCTCTCTCTCTCTCCCCCTCTCTCTCTCTCTCTCTGCCGTTTTCTGTGGGCGTTGTTGTTGCCGTTTTGCTATAATTAACTGGATATTTATTACTGCGGTAGATAAAATGCAATGCGGCTATTATTTTAGTTTTATGGGCGAGCGTGAAGCCAACAGGGCAACAAGGCAGAGCCAGAGCCAGGTGGGCTTAAGCCGAGCCAAGTTAACGGCCAGCAGCAACATGGCGACGGATGCTGAACGGGCAGCGAACCCGAGCCGAACTGCAGTTACACGCGCTGAGAGAAGCCATCGAGCAAGCGCAGCCAATTAAGTCAACAGAAATGCACTAAGCCGACGCGACTTGACTCGGCATTGGGTTACCCGAGAGAGAGAGAAAGGGAGAGAAAGGGAGAGGGAGGGGGGGAGTGGGAACAGGAGCTGAATAAGAAAACACATCGCTAATTGTTTCGAGGCCGCCAACAGGAACGCCGGCAATGCAATAAGGTGTGAAATTCAAGCGCATAAATCCAAGTCGACGCCCGAAAACTTTCGCCAGTTGTTGAGTTCCTTCCCCCCCCCCCCCTCGCTCCACCTCTTTGGGTTGTGCTGCCCAAGTTGTGCGACTGGCTTGCGTTGCCTTGAGCCAGTTGATAAGGCTAAAAAGTTCGCTTGCTGGGCTGTAAAATAATAACGACAAGCATATTACGCATACGCCGTGTTGTTTTACATTGTCTACGTGCGGCGGCCAAATAAGGCGGCTTATTAATATTATTACTCATACGCCGCACAGCCGCCCAGTGCGCCCACCACAAGGGCACAAGTTGCCAGCCTGCCTGCCAATGCCTGCCTCCTGCTCTGCCTCTGCTCTGCCTCTGCTCTCCTCCTGCGCTGCTGGCGGCGACTTCTGTTGCCATATAATTATAATTGTTTAATGAACTGCATGAGGCTGTTGCCAGTGCCGACACAGACCCAGACTGTGGGGCTGCGGCAGCTTGTGGGCGTCGATTGGAGCCCAAGCAGCTGTTGCTCTCTGTGGAGAGGGAAAGAGAGAGTAAGGGAGAGGAAGCGGCGCAAATCCGATTGATTGGGGGCAGCAAATACCTAAAGCTTCTTATTGGGGTTTAAGTGCTTCAGAAAAAGAGTTTTAGCCATAAAAAAGCTAGGAAATTCATTACTCGAATTGACAAAAAAACAATTAATTCTGAATGATATAAAAGATATTTAGAGCCGAACTAAATCGCAATAAAAACTTGTTATTCAATTGGGTCGCAAATGTGCTTCACGTGCTCGCCGTGCTTGACGTGCCGGGGCCCGATAAGTTGCCAATAATCAACGCGAGTAATGACATAATGGGTCACAGCAGCGCACTAGTTCCGCATATAGTTCAGCTCACTGATTTTCACACTACAAATAAAAAGTCAATTTTGCCCTTTTAATTGGCAGTGGCAAATTTCGACGATAACAATTTGTCACGCAAGGCCAAGCAGGCAACGCGATTCGAGAGTATAAAAAGAATGGAAAGCAGGGCAGAGGCCACACACTCATCGATCGGAAACACAGCAGACAAGATGCGTTTCAACCTGAGCTTTCTACTCCAACTACTCGTTGTGCTGCTCGGCGGCTATGCGCTGGTGGTGCGTCTAAGTTCGATTCTAATCCTTGTCTTGTCTCCTTGCTAATACTTACTTCCTTGCAGAGTGCCAGACCGCAGGGTCCTTGCGGCCCACCACCCTCGGGACCACCACCCAGCGGTCCTCCACCGTCGGGACCACCACCAAGCGGCTGCCCGCCGCCGCCGATGAACTCCACCTCATCAGGCTAAATAGAAAGAGAATGACCCAGCAGACCCAGCAGACTCCCCACTGGCCTGGACAAGCGCAGCTGATTCAAGGTTTCAATTGGCTATTTAGATATATTCATATTTTTTTTTGTCTCTTAATCTCTTTTCTACCTCAACAATTCTGTTGTTTGCCTGTAAATAAATATATGTACGTTGCAGAATAACTTAGCCCTTTGATTTGTATTAAGGAGGAGAGTGAGAAGCCAGAGAAATAGTTCCAGCAGGTGTGAGGATATAGAGAAGAGTTCCAGTAGAATTTATTTTCATATATAAAGGAAGTGTGAATACTGAGAAGTAGTTCTAGCAGGTGTGAGAATGAAGAGAAGTTGTTCTAGTAGATTTGATTTCTATAAAAAAGAAAGAGAGTAGTTCAAGTAAAAGTTAAGGTACTAAGAAGATTTGATTTCTATTAAAAAAGAAAGTCATGATACTGAGAAGAAGTTCAATTCCAATTTCAGGTTAATTAATATCTATTAAGGAGGCAAGTGTGGAGAGACAGAGAAGTAGTTTCAGGAGGTGTGGGGATACAGAATAGTAGTTTGAATAGAATTGATATCTATTTATGAGGGAAGTGAAGGTACAGAGAAATAATTCCTGTAGAATTGAATTCTATTAATGAGAGTGACATTGAGGATACTGACAAGTAGCTTAATAATGTGTGAAGATAGAGAGAAGTTGTTCTAGCAGATTTGATTTCTGTTAAAGAAGAAAGGGAGGAGAGTAGAAAAGTAGTCAAGTTAGGGTGAAGATATCGAATACTAATTCCAGTAGAATTGATTTATATTAATGAAAGAAGTTCTCGATCTTCACTCCCACTAATTGCAGCTGACATTGATCTCTAACCCAACTCTCTTTCTCTCTCTCTCGCCCTCTCTCTGCCTTCATCTCTCCTTCATTATATTTCCCTTCCCCTGCCACCTTCAACCACCCTTTAATTACACTCACCTTCTCTTCTCACTCCCTCTCTTTGCACGTTGGCTAAACAAATCGCAGAGCTAAATAAATAAATTATTAGAAAATTAACAATTTTTGCAATTAAAACTACAACTAAATTACAAATGCATTAAATTTGGCCACACACACTCACACACACGTGCGCGCGTGCACACACTTAACGAGCAAATAATAATGGCCGCGGCATTTGTAATAACAATAATGAAAAGCTATTTGGTCATTTGGCCATTCTGCCATTCGGCCGTGGCTCGGCCAACGGCTATAACAATTAATTAACAAATAAAATGTCAATTAATTTTACAAACACTGCGTGAAAGCAACAAAACAGAAAAAATAACAATAAAATTTACAGCACACACAGCACACAAGGGCTCTGACCACGTTACGCATACGCGGCGTGGTGCGCGGGTAAAGCAAATAAACCCGTTCGCATTCGCGTGCACAGCGAGAAAAAAGGCAGCGCAAATTTGCTCATTTATTTATGATTTCAATTTCAATATTAAAGGTGTGCGAGTGTGTGCCTGTGTGTGTGCGAGTGTGTGTGTGTGTGCGGGCATTGCTTTAAATAAGTTGGATGGTGGTGAAAGCATTTTTTGGATTTTAAATATTTAATTGAATGATAAATAAATTTAACAAAGTGCAACAGAGACGGACAGCGCCAAAGATAAAGACAATGAGCGCGAAAAGGAGCATGCGAGTGGGAGAGGGGGGAGAGAGAGAGGGAGAGCACGAGGCGGAAAGCAATAATATTGTAAATTGTGCGGTTCGGCGGCACTAGAGGCACGTTCTGTTTGTTCGCAGTCGGAGGAGGAGTGCAAAAAAATGGGAAAACCAATGACTGCGCAGCGGTCACATAAATATTTTTACAACGCACACACACGTACACACACACGCACACAGATGCGCCGCCATTTTGTTTGGAGGACAACGGCCGCAGACACAAATGCAATTTAATTATTACATTTGGCCCGCTCTGCATCGGTTTTTTATTCGCATTTATTTACTTATTTATTTAAACATTTATTTATTATATTTACTCGACTCGCATTGTTTCATATTTGCACTTTGCAGGGTATTTCAATGCGTGCAGCAATCATACATGTATACAATATGTAGAATCCCTTTTAAAACTCTTTTACTATTTTTACTGAGAGTTAGGATGGAGATGAGAGAAGGCAGTAGAAGAGTTAGAGGCTTACAGAGTGAGAGCAAGTGCATTCCATATGCAAAAGAATCGAGCTGCAGTTAAGAAGAAATGCTGAAGAATTACTCTAAGTTCATCAGTTGTAGCCTCAGCATGCTGCGACTTTATTTTCACATTAGGATTGAGTTTGAACCCTTGAAAATGTTGCCGCACCTGAAAAAATGTTGCTGTTTCTTTAGTCTGCGACGCGGCTGCTTCATCATTGTCATACTGGATATCTGCACCCACCTGTCGTACCTGAACTTTGGCAATTGTAAGCAGTCCTCCTTATGAGTAATAGAAGAGCACTTCAATCGATCGCACTAAGCTCCTCAGATGGCTTGCTCTGGCGACTGTCGCCGCTCGTGCACATGCTGCACCACGTGAGCTGCGTGCTGCTGGTCATGGGCAGCATTGTGGTAAGTCGCAGCTCCAAAAGATCTGTATATAAAATATATATTCTATTTGCATGCTGTAGAAATCGTCGATACTGATGATGCCTTATCTCATATCGGACATTATGCAGTTCTTGTTCTTTGCCAGCACCTCGTACATCTGGTTTCAGAATCCTTCCAACACCACCGTGGATCGCAGCGTGGCTATTTTCAACTTGGGCGAGTATCCTTATTCCCTCTACCCACTGCTTTCCTCTTATACCTCCTCTTTCTTCCCTTAGTGCACAGTTGCTACGCTTGGCTAATCGTCTATTCGCACATTCAAGTTTGTCGCCAGCAGACTGCAAATGAATCCAGTGAAACTGAAATCGTAATCGTTTAAAGAAAACACAAACACTTTTTCGATTGCTGTTCTGCACTCATTACAATTTCAGCTGTACTTTATTGCCCCAATGGATGACAAGGATCTGAATCTCTCTGAACTTCATTGCAGCAAAAGACTGCAGCTCCGGTGTGGCATCTCAATTGGTGCTGCTGCCTTCGCGCGACTGTAAGAGCTGCTCCAACAGATTCACACACACAAAGTACATGTAAATAAATTTAAAGCAATGCATGCTGAATTTCAGATATATCAATATGTCATCAGACATGCTATCACAGTTGAACGTACCAATTTTGAAAAATATGGAACCAAATAAACCAAATGATTCCATATGAGAGATAGAAACAATCTAAACAACAGTTCTTGCTTTCTTTACGTGCTCATCGAATAATAGTTAGTAAGGAAATAGATAGCAGGTAATGTGGATGAGCTTATGGAGTGTTTACGTGTATATTCTTGGTCATCAGCCATAAGGCAGTTGACTTACGAGTACTCTGTCTGTATGAGCGCCGTAAGCTCAGCAGTTATAGAAGATAGTGATAGCAGATCTCATGTGGTGCATATTACATACCCGTCGACCATTGAAAATGGTTGGAAAAGGGTATAATAACTTTGTGCAAATGTATGTAACAGGCAGAAGAAGGCGTGAAAGACCCCACAAATTCTTGCTCAGCATCACTAGCCGAATCGATTAAGCTATGTCTGTCTGTCTGTCCGGATGTCCAGATGAACACACAGATCTCAGCTATTATAAAAGCTAGAGACACCAAATTTGGCATGGAGGTTTCTGTTTACCTGGCGCAGATGAAGTTTATTTCAAATGTTGGGAGCCACGCCCACCGCCTTCGCAAATCAAAAATTTATTATTTGATCATGATTTATAAACGACATAGACAAGACATAACATTCTTAATCTGACCAATACTTAACTTATTATAATACCAACATAAAGTCAAAACTTCAATCCGATCGGACAAGAAATCGGACAACAAATAACCAAAAACCTTATTCGCTATGATTTTATACACAGACCAGCAAACTGTGGCGTCTTTGCACTGTTCATGTAAGAAAAAAAAGGAAAGAGTATGCGAGCGCGTAGCACCAGCTGTTGCTCTTTTTCTTCTGTTCTAAGCACACGAAGTTTTGACTCATTACGTTTCAAAAAAGGTTGAAGGGTATCCCAGTGTCGCGTGCCGCTAGACTGTTGCTCTTGTTTAGATTTGCTCTATGCTGATAAAACTTGTTTAAAATACTGAATGTCACGATTGCTGTCTATATAATTTGATTTCTTTTTTATTTAGAGTATTATTTCGGTTGCTCCTTTTTGACACCTTTCGATATGGACTCTATGAACATGTTCTTGTAGTTTTAGGCAATTAACACAAGATGAAGTTAGTTTTTTTTATATCCTTGTAAAACTTATATATATAAACCTTCTATTTATTTTGGCCAAGAGTTTGCAATGCTCCTTAGAAGACATCTTTGCCCCATGAAGCCTTTTTATACTAAATCGGCATCACCAAGGGAATCGAAGTAGCACTGTGCGCCTGTCCATGTATTCCTCTGTCTATGGAAGATCTCGTGTACTTCTCTCCCAAGACTGCTTCCGGGTAGTTATAGTATCTTATTGTAACTGAAATGCAGGTTTCAATGATACTTCATAACATCTTTGCTTGAAAGTCAGATACCAACAGATGAAACTTCAGTATCTGGAATTTGCAATGTTTTTCAATATCAAACAGTAGCTGCCGGTGTTCGTCATATCTATCTATCTTTCTAGCTTAATCCAAGAGATTCCTTTAGGTTAGCCAAGCCCGCAGGACAGCAGTGGGTAAAGGGAAGGCCAGAGCAGGGGCAGGGGCTGGCACAGCAGCCGAGGGCCCATCAATTTTTACAACTTTAAATACCAGCAGGAAGTAACTTAAAAACGACCCTCCCCCCAAACTCTGCTCATCTGCATGCGAATCCTCCTGGTGCCCCTTCCCACCCCTCCTCCTCGCTGCCTGCAACAGACAACACATTCGAAATGTGTTCGAGAACGCGACGAACGTCGAATGGCGATGGCAATAAGAAAAAGTCATAACAAAATTTTACGACAACTTTGGCGGCGTTTTCATTTGGAGCCGGTGTACATAGTTGGTGCAGGCAGGGCAGGGCAGAGGGGGAGGGGAGGGGCTGCTACGCTGGTTGCCCATTGTCGGTTAGGTGAGCTGCAAAATGCAAAACAAAGGAAAATTACCAGGCCAAGCGGGCGAACTCACA
Organism: Zaprionus africanus; assembly: GCA_018151435.1. NCBI lineage: Eukaryota > Metazoa > Arthropoda > Insecta > Diptera > Drosophilidae > Zaprionus > Zaprionus africanus. The sequence continues at coordinate 4,216,305 of JAECXB010001995.1, forward strand.
CACACACAGAAAGAGAATATTCTAATGCCCGCCATCCCGCTGCGGGTGGCGCTGCTGCAGGAGGGGTAACGAGGGGGTTGGGGGGAGTTGGCATATAATAATCATCTATATTCATGGATTAGGATTCAATTTTTATGCCACACGCGAATGCTGTGGAAAAAACGCAGCCCAACAACAATGAGGGTTAAATTGAAAATAAAGCGAGGACGTTGCCCGCGCTCAGCCAAATATGAAATTATAAAGACGCCACACAGAGCCACAGCGAGTGAGGGAGACAGCGAATAAGAGATAAAAACAAAAAGAAGAAGAAAAAAATAACAAAATTATTCAAAAATTTATGCAAGAAAATATTACCAAAGAGCTAATAATTTTCTCCATCCTCGCGTCTTCTTTCAAGGTGGCAAAAGCGCCGCGTGAGACAAGCATGGAGCGGTGGAGGAGGGGCAGGGGAGGCGGGGTGTAACGTTAACTGCCGCGACTGAGCCCTGAGCCCGTGCCAGGCTTCTATTAATGAATAATATCGCGGCTAAGGCATCGGCATCGGCAACGGCATCGGCAACGCAGTCAGCGCTGGCTAAGGAAGAGGATAATTTGAGGGAGAGGGGAGGAGAGCAAGGGGCGGGTTTGTGCTGCGCTGAATGGGATGGAATTGGATGAGCATAAGCACGAGCTGGGCAGGGGCGGGGGTACACCACAGGGGTTAATAAGTAATCTGCATTTTTTGACATTTATTTATGTCTTCAAATATGTGAGACACTCTCATTTCCCTCAGTGTGTGTGTCTGTGTGTGTGTGTGTGTGTGTTTGTGCGTGTCTTCGGGGCGGCACTGGCAACAACAAAGGCTAAAGGACGCTCCAGAGAAATACAACAGCTGTTGAAAGTGTCATTAGAGGAAATATGCTGGGTATCTGGGCCAGGGAACAGATTCCCATTAGCAGCCTCGTCGATGGCAACCAACGACAAGCGGAGGCGCCACAAAGTGCTCGACTATGTTGCCACACATGTCAATAGCTAATGTTGCACATACTGTACCTGCTGTGCGGCAGCTCACAACTGAACTATTAAGCTTCTTTTGGGCCTCACCTCAAAGATAAGGAACAGTTTTTCCAATTGTCTGCAGTTGTAGTTGGCGAGTCCAAAGATGCAGAAATATGCTTGGAACAATATGAGGTAGTGTTGTAAATAGTGTTAATTTTCTTATAAGGTAGTGTTGTTAATAACACTGAAAAGGTTCCGCTTACAATTCACTGTACAGTGTGAAAATAATTTCTTTATTTTTTAACTAATTTCTTTTCTTTTTCAAGAAGCTTTTATATATCTTGATGGAGTCAATGAAGATTTATTTCATATAGGAAATACAATATTAATATTCTTTATTATATTAAACTTTAGACCTTTGATATGTGTTTGAATAACGACTAATGGTTTGCAGATGAATAGGGGAATAGGGGATGTATAAAGGTACTGAAAGTTGAATAAAGTAAGAAGACTTAGTCAAACTAAGTTAGAGAATGAATAATAGATAAAGAATAACGAACAACTAACAATGTCAACTGTCATTGCAATATGAAGATAGCTATACCCAATATGCCCTACTATTTCTGCCTGCAGAGTATCCCACGGCCGTGCAGCGTCAACTTGTTGTTGCTGTGCCGCTTTTATAGGCTCCAGAGGACTCTCTCTCAGCTTGCTTGGCCACATTAGGCAGAAAGATAGTCGGCAACTTGTCGACCATATACACAGGGTGATTAAAGCCTGCGCACTTGTTGGACTCTGCCTAAGAGAGATGTCAAAAGAATGAGGGGGAGGGGGAGGAGGGGAGGGGCAGGGCAGAGCTGAGAGCTACGTGCCGCACAAATCTATATTTACGATTATGGAAGTTTATGATGCGCCTTCGACATTTAAGTGTCATTCAGCGCTCGGCTGTAAATGCGACGGTTTGACGACTGTTTGACGAAGTCAGCAGCAGTGGAGCGGGGGAAGGGGGAGGGGCTGCATAGTATAGTGCGTAGTGCGTAGTGCGCTGTTGCCCGAGTGTGCTTTGGGGGCGGCCTAATGACAAATGCCCTGCAAAATGGTCACACACGCAACTCACGCATCCTCCTCCCCCTCCCCTTCCCATGGCCTGACTGCCCACCCACAATCATTGCCTTTGGTGAAAGTGAAATTGCCATAAAAAGTGAAAGGCAACTGGGGAATGGCAACGGCATGCTCCAGCTCCAGCTCCGGCTCCCGCTCCAGCTCCGGCTTGGGATCCAGCGCCGGTTCCAACGCCATCGCCAGCGACTTCACATGTCAAGGTAATTTCGACGCACTTTTTGTGCCCGCCTCGTTTTATGAGTGAATTAAAATAGTGTGTGCGCCACGCCCAGTCGCCTACAGAAGTGGCACACACACACACACACACACACACACACACGCACACTTATGTAATTACTTAGTTTATTATATTGTAAGTGCGAGTATCAACTCGGTCCGAGCTGGACCCCCTCGGCAGCCCCACCTCCCCCACTGCCTTGCGACTGCACTCCGCCTACTTTCTCCCGGCACGCACCAGCTAGTGGTGGCCACGCCCCTCTCCCCCACTATCCCCCACTCCTGCCCCGCTGCCTGCCTTGGCTGCCCCTTTTTATAGTTTTGGCAAATCGTAAAAACTTTTACAGCATTTACATGGAACGCAGGAGAAGAAACTGAAGCAGCAGCAGTGGCAGCGGCAGAAGACGAAGCAGCGCAACGTAGCGTTAGTTCCGCAGGGTTGCTCAGCGCCAGGCGTCAGGGTTGTCGCCACAAAAGTTTGCGCCACAGTTGTGTGCTCTCTATTTGTCTTTGAAGCAACAGCAGTGGCTGCTTTTTCAATTACCCAGCACTTGTCCCCATGCACCCCCCTCCCCCTCTCCCTCTCCGTGCTCGCGCTCTCCACTCTGTGCTGCAGTGGTGCCGGCGCACACCCCCATGGAGCCACACTTAAGTCGCCTGACCAAAAAATCATTAACTATTTTAATTTCAGTTTGCAAATTCCATGCAATTTAAATGCGAGCTCTGGCCATGGCCAATGGCAAGGGCGTGTTTGAGCAGCGCCGGCCCAGGGATCTATCCCAATCCGGCACTCACTCTCCTTCCTCCCTCCCTCTTCTTCTCTCCCTCTCTCTCTCTCTCTCCCGCTCGTGCACTTTGTCCAAATGCTGAGCAAATATAATTAAAGCGTCTAAGAAAAAAGCCAATAATTAAAAATGCACAAACCAAAAGTGAACACCATACCCCGACCCAGGCCCCCTCCCTCCTGCTCCCTCCTCCTGTCTACACTTTGTGCACTTACCCAGCACTTTGACTCATGTGTGTGTGTGTGTGGGAGGCAACTGTGGCAAGTGGCTCGCCGCATGATTACAAAGCATCGGGCAAAGGGAAAGCTATCAACTATTTTCCTACTTTTCTATCGCTCTTAATTATTAAAGCTGTCCGTCTAAGAGGATAATGCAAAGCCATGGAAACAAGTCCCCATTTCAGCTTCAAAACAAGGGCGAAACTATTTCAAGTGAGATCAAAACTGAGGAAACCTTTCAAAAAGTTGTACAAATTGTGTGTAGGTTTGTTTCTGGAATCGGAATACGTTTAAAGCAGCTGAGCATCATAACGTCGTAGACCATAGCTGTAAGTAACATTAATATGCTCTGTTAATGCTAACATTCACATTAACATAGCCTGTAAACAATCACATTAACATAATCTGTTAACATTCATACTAACATAATCTGTTAACATTCATTGTAAAATAAGAATGAGGAGAAGAGGAAATCAGTTTGTTTAAGGCAACAAGAGAAACTAGTTTCACACATTGAGATCATCAAAGCAGCTCTGCAAGTCAGTGTAGGAACGTTAACCAACACTGTTCTGTTATCGACATGAACTAATTACAATGAGTAACAGCTCTCCCTCTCTCTCTCTTTCGCACTTTAATAATTAATCAGGCAAACATACTCATTCTCTGCGAATTGAAGTAAAAAAGTAAAAAATAATATTATAACATTTCAATACACCCCTTTGCACACTGTACAGGGTGTAGTGAATACTGGCAAACAGTAATCTACTCACTGGAAGCCATTTATCCGCTCTGTAATCCTTTGAACTGCCGCCTAATCAAACGTATCCATCGACGGTCCAAGCAAACCGGCGACAGTCGCGCAACTTGCGGACATGGATACCACGAAAGGTGAGGAAAGGGGGCAAAGGAAGTACGGATAGTGAGGGAGACCCCGACGAACACGGACACGGACATGGCATATTTTCCGCGCAGTTACTTGCGTTAATTTCTAACGCGAGCAAGAGAGAAAAAAGGAGACGCCAAAAGGGTCGCGGCCAGCGCGGTTTCCGGTTGTGTCTCACGCGTTTTTACTTTTTATTTACTCGCAGTCCCCAAGTGCACAGTATACCCTATAGAGTTTGCTAAAGGGTTTGCCATTTATAGGAGGCCGATGCCTTGTCTACGCGTCTTCTTCTGTTATTTTTATGATGCGCTCTTTCTTGACTCCATTCAAATAGTGTGGGCGTTGTGCCACGCCCCATGACCAGGCAATAATTTACAATTTTAATTTTATTTTTCTCTTCTCGTTGTTGTTGTTGTTTTGTCGGTTGCCTGGTTGGCTGGGTAGTTCCTCTGGCCGGGGCTTAATCGGATAATCGAAGTTTGCCGAGTCCTTGTAGTTGTCCTGCCTGTCGAGGCTGTCCTGGCTGCGGGTGTACATGACTTGAGTCAATATATGCAGTATTTTATGAAAAGCTAACCCTTTTTGGCTTTTTTTCTTCTGCTGCTTCGGGTGGATTTGCATTTGCATGACGACGCGTGCGGCAGAGCGAGACAGAGAGAAAGAGAGAGAGAGCGGTAACCCTTCGCTGCCCGCGTCGTGGCTTTTGTTTTAATGTCAGCTCGGCGCGGGCGGCGACGCTGCTCAATTGTCTAACATTATCTGATTTAGCGTTTAATACTTAACCCTTGGCAGTGCCGTCGTACATCCCACACCCCCTAACCCCACACCGCATACCCGCCTCCTTCTCCGCCTTCGCGCTGTCGACACACGCGTTGCCATTAAGCAGGCGAACGGAAAAAAAGCCAAGCCGAGAGCTGAAAGCAGAAAGCAGGCGCAAGGATAACGAATTAAAAAATTAAAAATCGAAAAGCAACGACGACAACGACAACGAAGAAAAGGACGAGCACAAGGACAACGACAACGACGCGCGCGACGACAAAAGGTAAAAATGCGAAAGGGGTGAAACATGATTAGGCGTGTGGATGGTTAGCGAGGTGGGAGAGAGCGAGAGCTGGCTGATGTGCTGCCGCTGATTAGGCAGCGCCCCGGGGTTAGCGGATGCGGGGCGGCTCAGTGCTCAACTGGTTGGGGGACAAAGACAACAACGTCAACGACGTCGACGACGGCGGCGGCATAATTAAAACTCCCAATGCCGTGTAATAAATGCCAAGGCAGGCACGGCCAATAAATAGCAACAACAACAACAGCAACAACACTGGCAATAAGAAGGAGAAAAAGCTGAAGCAGGAAAGGTGCAGGAGGGCAAGGGGCGCGCAAGCATAACATTAGCAACCCTTTGCGACCTTTCGCCTTTGCCTTTGCCACAACCACCCCGCGAGTCAAGGAAATAAAAGAAACAATCGAATTTTAATCAATTCGCGCCAAACCACCGCCAAACGCTTCGCCAGTTTCATTTGCATTTGCATTCAGTCTCAACCGCTTCCCGCTTCCCATTCCCACTCGCATTGCCCTCAAGTTTGCTCGACCTTTTGTCTCTAGGCAGCGAAGCGGCTGCTCAACCAGATCTCCTCGTGCACCGGAAGTTTGCAGCTTTAGTTCCACTTCTAATTCCATTTCCACTTCCAGTTTCAGTTTCAGGTTCAGATACCCCTGACCAGGTTGATTATTTAACGCGCTGACCCGCACAGCCTTCATTCGAGTTCTTGGCGCTAACAAATTTCTACTGCATACTTTGCCGCGGCCACTTGAAAAGCAACAGCACAATAATTGTTGCATACTTTTTAGCGCGTATTGATAATTGGCAGGAGCTTGACTGCTTGATGGCATTGATTGACCTTCTTTGACCTTGTGCGTTTGTTATTGCCTACTTAGCGGCGTGTAATTGAACTGACTTCACTCTGAGCTATTTCTAATATATATTCTGATATGTTTGCCTAGCCCACCTGTCTGCGTAGGCGCCGCTGATGGGACTGTCAGACGCTGTCAGCGTCACCAGCTGCTCCCGCTGAGCGTGTTTCTCCATCTTCTGCGTTCTCTTCCTTCTCTCTTCTGCTGTCCAATCATCCACTCGCCTGCCTTGAGCTGTCAGCGTAGCGCAGATTGAGGAATGGGCAGATTGGCGAGGAGGAACACCTCATTCATTTGTTGCTCCTCTTCGCATTCACCTGCGTCGCCATGTTGCATTGTGGCTGCCATTTGCTTTGGCAATTTCTATTTCTATTCATTGCAACTCATCAGTTCTGTTGCCGCTACTTCATCTTCTTCTATTTCTGCTTCTTCATATTGCACTTTCTGTTTTTTTATGTAGCAATCACACACAGTGAGCAAAGAGAGAAAGAGAGAGGGGGGCCTTTCCTCTCGTTTCGGGTTGCAGTTACTCTTGTTGTTGTTGCTCTTGTTGTTATTGCGGCTCATCATCTTTCGGCCGACAACTGTCCCCCTCATATAGCAGCCGTCGCAGACTATCTCCCTGTTCCCACCTGCCTGCCACCTGCTCCTCCTCCTTGCTTCCTTCTGCTGCTGCTCCTTCTTACAGCCATTACCATTCCCAATTCGCATTCGCATTCGTTTTTGTTCTCATTCCCTCGCTGCGTTCTCTCGACTCTCGACTCGTTCGCCTGACTTGCTCGCTTTGCTGTTATTTATAATTTTCGTTTATTTGCATTCGCATCCAATTTGTTTGTTCGCCTGTGCCCTGAACCTGCTTCCACTGCCCAGGCATTTTTTATGCCATTCTCTTTCGCTCCCCCCCCCTCTCTCTCTCTCTCTCCCTCTTGTTGCTGCATCTACAACAAAAGCAGCAGCATCTGCCGCCTCCTCCTGCGCAGTCACTGCCAGCTGAGTCCAAGTCCTAGTTGGCCCTACCAAGAGTTTGCTCAGCTTTCAACTAGTTTGCGCCATACCCTGCACAGCAGCTAAGTCTTTGTACCCTTACTCCTTCGCTGTAGGTATTCCAGCAGTCGGATACTGCCGCCTCGCGTGCGCTTCAACCATTTTACGCCATTATCAACGTCATCGTCGTCGTCGTCGTCGTCGTTGGCATCTTCTGTCCGGCTCCGGGTCGGGCTCGTCCACAGCTGCCATTGTTGGGCTTGGCATCATCAGCTCACCTTTGCCAGTTAGCCCATTGTTGTGTCTCTGCTACCCTCCTTCCCCTCCCCCCTCTCTTGCTGCCCCTGCCTGTGCTACTGCTGCTGCTGTCAGGGCATATTATTGGTGTGCGGAAAATGTTTGCGTAATTGCAATGTTGACATTCGTATTTTTCGCTCACTTGTCGGCTAGGCAGGCAGGCAGGTGGGCAGACAGGGGAGGGGGCTAGCTGGGCTTGGGCACGCCCACTGTCGCCCGTTTTCATTCCGCCTGTCATTTGTGCTAGTTGCGCTACGTGGGGACAGTGCAAATCCACAATCCAAGTGCATCTATTAGCCACATCCTAACGCCCAACAACACGACGCCTCCGGCCTCTGTCAGGTAAACCAGCCCCGACACAAAATCGTTGCCTAAGTGAGACATCACGGAACACGGGGCACCAGCGCATCACGAGGAGGAGGAGGGGGAGGTGGGAGTGCTCTGGCAACTCATGCCCTGTTGACTCCTCCCCATCAAGCACGACGTGACATTGCTAAAGCTTCGACAACTTGTCAAATTACCTTAAGCAAGCCGCCGGGCCTCCGCCCCGCCCAATCCACGTGCTTGTCAATATTTAAAATTGAAAAATACGCCACCCCCTCCACGCTCTTTAGACTTCCCTCAGATACGTGTATTTTACATCGTTTCAATATCATTTGAAGCAGAGAAGAACAAAAAGCGCGAGTCAACGAAAACCAGAAATATAAATAGAGTAGCAGCGACACTTCTGCACCGAAGTGCGCATACCCTACGCGACATCAGGGTTCTGGGAACTGAGATATTCACTCGCATTGAAACAAACAACTTGGCACAGGCTCGCAACCCGTAAAGGAAGAGGGAGAGAGTGAGAGGCGGCGGCAAGGACATCGCGAGGACAATCGCAAGACACCCTCCGATGCGATACGGTAAGCTGGCAAGTCACCGGGGGTTACCATTACCGACATCCATCCATCCATCCATGCCAGTCAGTCAGTCAGTCAGTCGTCTATCTGTCGTATGTATATTTCATATGCCTCTCTCTCTGTGTATGTGTGTGTGTGTGTGCGACTGTCGCGTCTTTGCATTTCTCAATGTACTCGAAAACGATTTATTAAAAATATCTTTGGCACGGCATCGAGGCAAAACAACAAGCAAGCTTATTAAAAATTTATTACCGAGCTTAAAAAATGTTACCCCAGTCGCGCGTCGCTCGATTCGCCCGCGGGGCAAGGTGCGCACCTTATGGGAGAATGGGAGTAAAGAAGGAAGCAGCAGCAGAAGAAGAAGAAGGAGAAGCAACTCTGCCGGGGGCATTTGATATTGAAAGGTATTTTGGCTGATTTGTTTGAGTTGGAAATTTAATTTATAACTGTAAATGGTGGAAGAAAGTAATGCGGCAAAGAAAGAAGAGTGAGAGAGAGAAAGAGAGATAGAGAGAAAAAGAGAGAGAAAGAGAAGGAGAGAGAGAGAGGGGACAGAGAGAGAAAACAGAGAAAAAAAGAGTCGTTAGAAGAGTTAGAGAGAGTGTAAGAAGATTCTTCTCAAGATGCTGAATTTGAAAAGGCATTAGACTGGTTTGAAGTAGAGTTATGAAGATACTGAGTAGGGCATTCTATGAAGGTAACTATTTCTACGCAAGGTTCCTAATTTAGTGACCTTAACTCAGTGTCCCTAAGAAAGTAGCTAAGAGAGTGAGAGAATGTTAGAAGACTCTTCTCAAGCATTCTGCTGTATTTGAAGTGGTATTTGACTGGCTTGAGAGGGATTTATGAAGATACTGAATATTCCATTCTATAAAAGTAACTATTTCTACTCAAGTTCTCTAACTTAGTGACCTTAACTCAGTGTCCCTAACTCAGTATTTCTAACAAAGTGTACCTAACTCAGTAAACCTAACCAACTCTGCGCATCTTTCTAGGAGTATAGCAAGTTGGCAGCTGGAACATTTGCTTAACTTTACTCTACACTCTTCTCTACTTCATTTCATTTCTAATACCTTTACTTTACACTCTCCTGATCAAAAAAGAGAGAGAAAGAGAGAGAGTGAGAGAAGAAGAGAGTAGCTAAGAGCGTGAGAGACTGTTAGAAGACTCTTCTCAAGATGCTGTATTTGAAGTGGAATTAGACTGGCTTAAGAGGGTGTTATGAAGATACTGAGTATACCATTCTATTAAGGTAACTATATCTACTCAGGTTCCCTAACTCAGTAACCCTAACAAAGTAAGCCTTACTCAGTATCCCATACTCAGTGTCCCTTACTCAGTAAACCTAACCAACACTGCGCATCTTCCTCAGTGCAAAGCAAGTTGGCAGCTGGAACCTTTGCTTTACTTTACTCTAGACTCTTCTCTACATCATTTCATTTTTAATACCTTTCCTTTACACTCTCCTCTACTTCATTCCACTTCTCATACATTTATATACATATTTCAATTCAATTCAAAGACAACTCTGACATCTCCCACTCCCCCTCTGCAATTGGCATTGGGGGAGTGAGGCAGCCTAGCGATAGATAGGCAATTTGGTGTCACAGCTGCGCGCACTGCTGATGGTCATCATCATCATTAGCAGTGACCGAACTGCCACCCCTTTACACAGTTTCCCCTCCCTCTCTCTCTCCCTCCTTCCTCTCTTCTTTGGCCCATCTTGAGTGCCAGTTCGCAACGGTAACCGCAAAAAGCCCAAGAGTCGACGGCAGGCTCAGGCTCAGGGCCAATGACAAATGATCAAGTGTCACACATGGAATTTAAAGTAGCTCCAGCTGTGTGTGTGTGTGTGTGCGGATGTGTGTGTGTGTGTGAGTGTGTGTGTGATTGTTTGTTTGTGTCTGCTTGGGCCGCAGGGGCAGGTACACGCTTATTAGTTCTTAGCCCTGAGCCTCGGCCAAGGGTTGACGGGGCTGGGCTGCTGTCGCACTATTTGATAACTAAAACTCATCAGCGTCCCAGTGTACCCATTCCCAGTGTACCCTTCCCCCTCCACACCCTGCCTACGTTGTGATTCGTCTGCTCGTCTTCCCACTGGCGTTCTGCTCGTCGTCCTCGTCATCATTTTTATTATTTAGCCGAAATGATGAAATGAAAGCCCGTGAAGGCTTAAGTGGCACACACGGAGAGAGGCAGCCTGCTTGGTCCTTTTCGGGCTGGGCGGCACACATGTGGCGACACACACACACACCCACACACACTCGCACACACACACATGGCTGGCTCAAGCCCGACGAGACAGTGGGAAGTCGCCAGCCAAAGCATTTTTCAATATTTGACAACAGACTAAGACTGCGACTGCGACTGCGAGTGTGTGGGTGTGCTTGTGTGTGTGTGTGTGTGTGAAAAATGGCAACTTTGACAGCTTGACACTTCAGCGTTGCCAACCACATCACCTCCTGCCCTGCCCTGCCCCCTCGCTGATTGCCAGCCCAACCCCTCCACACACGCTGCCAGTTTGAAGAATATTTTAATTTAAACGTTCCTTCGGCCCAATAATAATCATGCGTGTGTGTGCGGGTGTATGTGCGTGAGTTTGTGTGTATATTAGTATAATAAAAATGTTAACCTCACCCTTCGTTCCTGTGCCCCCCTCTGCCTTCTGCAGGCATGCCTAAGCGCAGACAGAACCTTGCCAGTTGGCACAGTTTTTCTGAGCTGAAATTCCAGTTGAGCTCGATTGGCTGACGCGGTTCTCTGCGGTCGCTCCTGGCTGCTGCTGCTGACTGTGCCCAATTTGCTGTCGCCGCTGCTGACGTCACGGCTATTTTGACAGCTAAACGTCACATTTGACAGCTCAACCATTTATCATTTGCTGTTTTTGCTCAAGGTTTGCGGGCCACACACGTTTTAATTGCGAGTCAGAGAGAGAAGTGTGGAAGAGGAAGGAAAAAGAAGTGAGAGAGGAAAGGAAAGAGTAGAAAAGACAGGGAAAGAGAGAGAGAGAAGAAAAAAGGGAGAGAAAGAGAGAGGTATATAGGCAGAAGGGAAAAAGAGCGAAGTGTAGTGAGTGAATTGATTGAGAAGTATTGATAAGACACGCAGCTCAGTTGCCTGCTTATCAGTTTGCTTAGGCATCCTTCCCTTGACGCTGCTGAGTCACTGCACAAGCAACAACTAATTGACAGCTCTGTCAGCTTGAACTAGCAATGCAGCTATCTCCCTCTCTCTTCCCCCTCTCTCAGTCTGTACTTCTTCTTGCTGCCTTAACTAGACACATTGTCACCTTCAGCTTGTTGTGTTGCCCGCGCCTTATATCAACTCATTAATTTCTATTTCTGTTTGTCCTGCGCGTGAGTGCAGCCCCTCTCTTCTCCCCTCTCTCGCTCACCTCCCTGCCCAGGCAAGACCCCTTTCGGGGCCTCTTGAGCGCTGCTACATATCTGAAATTATACTTTGTCCTTTCTATAACAATAATTATTATTTCTTTTTTCAAGCAGCAGAGGCAGCACAACAATCAGAGCATCTCGGCCTGGTCTGAAGGCTGCTGTTCAGCTTGGCAAGGAGGCAAGGGGCAGAGGGCAGAGGAGGGGCAAGGGGGGGGCAGAGGAGAGCTGGCGAACTGGGGCTGGTTCTGCTGGCAAACACTTAAAAATGCTAAATAAAACATATTCCACTTAGAGCACAGGCTGGGGCTGCCAGTGAATCTCAGTCTGAGCGGGTAAGGGGTGTGCAGAGGGGGAGGGGGGTGCTGTATGGGTGGCGGGGTTAGGTGCCGGCTCACAGGTGCCGCTTGTTAAGAAGCAGGCACAGAGGGGCCGCTGCAAGGAGGCAGGCTGGTCATATTTGCAATTCATATACGACAGACGTCACGCACACACACACACACACACACTCGCACACACACACACACATGGCACAGAAAAAAATAATAATTTGCAAAAGTAGCGTCGTGTGACAATTGCCGAGCCCCGCCCCCGCCCGACCCGACGGCAACCCGGACCCGATGCAATCCACGAGTCTTCTCTAGTTCTGAGTCAACGTCTCGCTGCGTGTTGTTGTTGTTTCTGTGTTGCTGTTGTTGCTGCTGCTGCTGCAGTTGCTATTTGAATTTTGAGGACATTGTGATGAGGCTTTAGTTTGCAAATCTCTTGCACACACAACAACAAAAGATGTGGCCCCCGCTCACACAGAGCATGCGAGAAGAACAACACATAAACAAACGTCAACGAGCGACGGCAGCGTCTGCGTTGACTGCAACTGCAACTGCGACGCTGACGGCAACGGCGACGCCAACTGCAGCTGAGCTGCTGACTTCGATGGCAGCCATGCCTCAACGCTTGATAGCTGCGCAGCCATGGCTAGTGCCAGTCCCAGCGCCAGCCCCATTCTCAGTGTAAGTTGCAGTGCCAAGCCAAAGCTGAGGTGAGCTCAAAAATCGTTGCATACTTTCGGCCAGCAGGCAAAAACAGAATCACCAGCACCGCCTTCGCTATGTTTGCACTGCACAGGCTCATGAGGGATCAATGACAGTCTGAAAATTGAAATATGAATTCGGAAATTATAATTTTTCAGTTGTAAAATGAGGAAATTTATTACAGATTGATTTACATGAAGATCGATACTGGCTCAATTCAATTTCGCTACAATTTAAAAAAAAAAAGAAAAGTTAGTATTATAACTACCTAAGTATGGTCTTACTCAGAATGTTGTATTTTTTCTACGTCGCTCACAAATCAGCTTAAAAGATTAAATTTTTGATTTACGTGGGCGGGGGGCGTGGCACCCAACATTTGAAATAAACTTCATCTGCGCCGGATTAACAGAAACCTTCATGCCAAATTTGGTGTCTCTAGCTTCTATGATAGCTGAGATCTGTGTGTTCATTTGGACATCCGGACATACGGACAGACAGACAGACATGGCTTTATTGAATCGGCTAGTGATGCTGAGCAAGAATATATATACTTTGTGGGGTCTCCCACGCTTCCTTCTGCCTGTTACATACATTTGGGCAAATTTAGTATACCATTGACCATTTTCAATGGTCGAAGGGTATAAAAAACTTACTGAATGTTTATAAGTAATGCACAGTCTGACTTGAGGTACATATTATTAGTTTATTTTACACATTTTATTAAGCAAGGACTCCGCAGAGCAATGTACAGTGCCTCAAAATCACAAGAACTGGAAGAATTATAGACAACCTACAGTTCTTCTCTTCCTTATGTCCATAGATGCCCAGTTTACTCAACCTGCCAAACCTTCGCTTGGACCTCAGCACATGCCACAGATTGGGCAACGCTCGTAATGTCCGAGAAGCTCCTCTTCTATTTTATTAGCTATTGCCTTTCTGGAATTTGAGATTCTTTTAGTTCGCTTCTGCGCTGGCTACGAGAGGCAGATTTAGGAGACCAGTCAGCACAGGATGGGTACCCAGGACAGGACAGAAGGAGGGGGGGGTGCAGCAGTAACTAACCAACAACGGTGTTGTGCAGGTGTCACTTGCCTAGCCTGGCCCCTCCCTCCTGTCCTCAAACTTGTCGTGCACTTCCTATTTAGCACAGCAGGGGCAAGCTACTGTACATTGGGCGCCCCCTTGCAACGCCAACGCTCCTGCTGCTGCCTCATGCCTCATGCCTCGGCCCTCACCCAGGCCCACGCCTCACCACGCCCCTTTAGACAGTGCGCTGTCAAGTGCGCTTATGGCTGTCATGACGCCCATAACATTGTCATCAACATTAGTTTTGCAATGTGCAAGGGGGTGTGGGGAGAGGAGGCAATGGAGGGTGGGCGCAGCCGCTAGGTGGCGTTGCTGTGCTGCGTTTTGCTTTGCTTTGCTCGTTTCTTCTTGCAGGTGTTGTTGTTGTTGCTATTGCTGTTGTTGTTGCTGTTGACATCGTCACAGAAATTGGTGCAAAATGCTTCAGTTTGTTCTTCTTGTTGTTGTTGCTTCTTTTTTTGCATGTCCTCCTCGCCCACATGCACCATGTGTGCTTAAGATAAATATCTCATGTAGCTCGTGTCTGTGTGTGCAGCTGCAAGGAGAACGCATCCTTCGTGTAGCCTTCGCTGCCTGCGCTGCTGCCTTCTGTCAGCGCAGCTCACCTACAAATTTATTGGTAGCGCCCGAAAGTAGGCTATAGTTAAGCGAGCGCAGCCACTTGCTACACACACATGCATATAATTAAGCGTTGACTATTTGTAATTTTTAATAAGACAGCGACACAAAGCAACAATATCTTTACCCTTCCGCCACCCCAACCACGCCCACAGTATCTCCCAAAGGGGCTTGAAGAGAAGGGGGGTGAGGTGAGCCCGTTGGCTGCTGCGCTGACAAAACAATATAAAATAAGCATGAATAATTAGAATATGTTAAGTGTTTTGGGGGCTGGCGCACACTCGACACGGGCAGCTGTGTATGTGAGCAGGTGTGTGTGTGTGTGCGTGCGTTAGTGTGCCCGCATATTGTATATTTATATACAGTCAGTCAGTCAGTCAAGTTGGGCGCACACAAAAGCCACGCCCACACAATGTGCCCGTCGCTGCACGTTGGCGCAGGCGAAAGGACTCGAGTGCCCACCTGACTTTTTGTCATTCAAATGAAAACTGTACGTCGTCATCGTCATCCACGTTTCATGCTCACACTCACACACACACACACACAGAGACATGCTCGCATGGCAGTCATCAACAGCTCTACAACTCACACACACAGCGACGTGGCTACACCTGCTCTGATTGCTTTGTTCAGCATTTTTCTAACAATTTTTCTGTCGCTGCATCTTTTGCATTGCATACACTTAGGCGCGACTTTTTCACTTGTGCTTGTATGCGTGCCGAGTCGTTGTTTTCCTCTGCTTCTTCCCCCACCTCCTGCTCCCACTGGCACTGCTTCTGCTGCCTGGCATAGAAAAATTTACAATGCAATTGAGTATGCAAATATTGCCTACTTGTCATGTAGACAAATACAACGCGCTCGCTCCCGCTCTCCCTCTCTCTCCCTCTGGCTCATCTTCTCTCTTGCACTCGCACATCACACACGCTTTGTTGTTCTATGCTCGCCCATGTCTCTGTGTGTGTTTGTGTGTTCCAGTATATTTATTATTGTTAGCTTGCGTCTTCATTGTTGTTGCAATTTTCGAAATTAAAATAACAATATGGACGACGACGCGAGCAGCTCTCATCTCCAGTCCAGCACAACTGTACTTGGAACAGAGTAAGGAAGCAACCAGGAACATTTCCCTCAATTATTATTCGGGACTATTTCAATAGTTTCTTGATTAAATATCTTAATAGTTATCATATATAAAAGCTTTCTCTAGAAAAATAAAATATCAACATTAAACATTTTATTATAAATTTAAATAATATGTAGAATTGATATAGATACTTCCTAAATATAGAATAAATCAATTGAAAACTAGTAAAAATATTTCTTATAAATATACTTGTATCTTGCTTCTGTTCTACAATACCCTTTCTTCAGCAAATATAAAAAATATGAAAAGAAAAATCTTCTTCAATCTTGAAAATCTCATGGGAAGGAAAGTTAATAGCAATTCTTCCTTTTTTCTTAATCCAAATCATCTGCAATAATCTGATCAATAAAATTAACTTTACTTGACATTGTTTTGTATATTTTTAAACTTCATTTTGATCTTAAAACTTTTGCTTTCTCCCCTCATTCCATTTCTCATGTTTCCTCTTAAAGTCAGCGCCAAAGTCCGTCTAGGATAATCCTCATCGAAAGTTCTTAGCATGTTATTTATCTCCGGCTGACATATCTCGTTTTATGTGCGTGTTCTGGCTGACATTTATGTCTATGGCATTCATAAGAAATGCTTTTATTTATTACAAATTGTTTGGTATTAAAAATGTACGAGTACATTGTAAGTGCGACTCTATGTGAGCGATGTGAGGGCGCTGAGGACCACCTAGCAAAAACTTTGCTCAAGTAAATCATAGCGAGATGGAGCACGAAGGCAGTGGAGTGTGGGTAAGGCGGAGGTAGAGGGGGGTGTGGCAGAACAATGGCAATGTATAGAACTGGTGGTTATGTATTTCTTTTTGGCATCCGAAAATGTCGAGAAATTAATGGCACAGCCCAAAATTTATGGGCCTTGTGATTCTCGAGTGTGTCTTCAGTGCTGGGGATGGTATCGGATGCCATTAGATGATGCCAATGTGGCTGGCAGCAATTATAAAGAGTGCGGGGAGAGGAGCCCCAAGGTATTTGCATATGCTAAAGAACAATACGATATTTCTTTCGGATCGAAAAGAAATTACAGATTTGATTAAGAAAACTGAAATGAAAAGCTTTTTTAATTTAAGTTTGCCATCTTTTAAAGTCGGTTATTGTTTTTTCATTGAATTCAAGCTACTCAAGAGAAAGCCTCCATGAAACCATGTGAATCTGTGGAGCTGACAAAGCTCACTTGCCTTGTCTCGCCCATTGGGGAACACTTCCGGTCGAGAAAGGGTTTCGTGGTCAGTTTTCAGTTTTGTCAGTTTTTGTTTAGTTTTTTGCTGCCTCTTCCCCGCTCTCTCTCGTCCGTGGGGGGAAGTAAATTCAATTTACAAAATGTGTGCGAAGGTAAATGCAATTTATTTGGACTCGTAATAAAAATTAATAACGAAAACGTGTCGGGCCAGTTGAGCCACTAATATGACGAGGCACAAAAAAATGAATGAGCCAAGCGAAAAATGAAATAAAGCACAAAAATACTCATAGGAATGTCGAGCTGTAGAGCTGCCAGTAATGGCCGTGCTTAGGTCCGTTTTAGTGGACCTATGGACCCAGGAGGCCAACCCATCAGCCTGGCTTGTCTGCCCATCAACCCATCTGCCCCCATCCGCCCATCCAGCCATCAGGCACTACTATTGTCTATCTAATAAAAATCAAACAAATTATGCTAACAAACTGGATTTCATGGCTGGCTTTATGCGCCGGCCGGAGTCGTGGTGATTTGCTCAATAACCCTTGTAATATAAACAGAGTCCGTCCCCAGACCCACACACACTCGCACTGGCACACACCCACATATGACATGACTTTCACTTGGCAGCAGTCCATCAGGAGGACAGTCCATCCGAGGGGAGGGCAACAAAAAAAGGACATGACTTGAAAATCACTTAATCTACTTGGGCTGTGAAAAAAGCAGCAGCAGGAAAAACCAACAAACAGGGCCAAGGCAAAGGCGACGACGACGACGACGACATGGACGAAGAAGAAAGCGACGAGTGCAAACGAAGTGAAATCGAAACTGAAAGCGAAACCGAAACTGAGACGTAGACGGAGACGAAGAAACCCTTTCGGCTGGCTTCTCCTGCCCACTCCTTGCATACTTAAGGGCGCGTCCGGTTAACCCCAAAAGACACACAGAGGCACGCACACTTGTTTAGTGCTGGGACGGCTTTGCCAGGACATCCGCACAAATCAACAAACCATGACAACGGCATATTTCACATATGAGAGCGAGGAATGGCGGGGGAGGAGCTCAAAATTATTGCAAATCACTAAAACCAACAACAACTGCGACAACAACGAGAGCAACCACCGCGACAGGGAAAGGGGAAAGGGGCAAGGCGCAGGCGATGTAATTGAATTCAATCAAAATTGTTTGGTCCATCAAACAGACAATTACCAGCAATACATTCTACTGCCAATATCGCAAAAGGGATAACCCAACAATGGCAACAAGAAGGCAACAACAAGGCAGCAAAGAGTAACAAACAAGCGCAAAAAAAGAAGGCAAGGCAAAGAAAGTGAGGAACAACCCCTCGGATGTTTGCCAAGCATTTCATAAAGTTGTCAGTCAAATCATTCACCCCCTCCCCCCTCCAATCCGAGCATGATGTGGCCATATGCCTGGCATGAGTCCATATCGAGCAGATCGACCATAGCGAAGCGAGGAACACACACGTAGACAAGCAATTTGTCAATCGCTCGATTTGATGAGCTCAGAACATTGCCGATGGCTTAGGGATTTGACATACTCGCCGAAAGAGTTGCCAAAAGGGGTGTGCCATCGATAGGCGAGCTAAGCAGATTTTCAATTGAGCCGATTATAGTAGTCCAAAAAAAGAAAAGAAAAAAAAAAAAAATTAAGTTTGGATTCTTCACTTATTTCAATAATTGTGTGATTCATTAATTTAAATTAATAAGTTTAGTTCTTACATTGAACCGAACCTTGATACTATATTGTTTCTTCTTTTCAATTATTATTATAATTATTATTTTTTTTTTTTTTCTTTTTTTCTATTGGACTAGTAAATTATTACTAAGTATATTTATATTTCTCTTTTTCAATTGCTTAGTATATTTATTTCTTTATTTGAATTTCAAAAGTTGGCTTTGCACATTTTGAATTTCATTTAATAAATTTCACAAACAAAATTCTTTCTTCTAAACTTAATTCGATCTTCTTTGATTTGCTTACCAATTGGTTTATCGATTTATGGATTGCTTAGTTCGTTGCCATGTTCTCTGATTAATGTATTCAAATATTATTTGAAATATCTTTTCATATATTGAATTTGCCCTACTTCATTCTCCAAATTTCCATCTACTTCGCGAAATCGCTTTCCCTTTATCTTCCAGCTCCCGATGGCTTTTCTATTGCTGCCCTTCCCTTCCCCCGTCCACGTGCTTTGCTTTTTTGCCAAATCACTTGACCAATTTGTCAAGTGGCACTTAAGCGTGTGCGTCTGCCTTAGTATCTCCCCCTGCCTGCTCCAAGTAGAGCTTCTCTAGTCCATCCCCTGCCGGACTATCTCGGGGTTGAAGCGTGATGCTTGTAGTCGTCTTGTTTGCGGTGGTCTTTTGAGATTTTGCCATTATCCGGGCTACAATTTGCATGCATTGTGGTGGGGTCCATTTATCCCCCCCTCTCTCTCTTCCTACTCCACCTCCAACTCCATCGCCAGCTACAGTATCATCTTGCACTACAGCTATTCATCCATACATCCATCCATGGTCGTGTGCTCCTTGGCCCTGTGATAAAAAAGTCACTTGTCATTTCTTTTCTTAACCCTCCCTCCCCCTTTCTCGTTCCCTTCTTCAACAAGCTGGCCACTTATGCCCGGCTATTTACGTACGTTTTTTATGATTTTATTAGCTGCAAAAACAAGCAATTTTGTTACAATGTTTATTGGTTAGTGTTGGCAACTGGGATTGGGGATCCGAAGGGTTCGGCCTGCTTTTTGATGTGCCCTTAAAAATCATAAGCGTGAGTTATGCGAGCCGAGAGAGGGTTGCTCTCATATGCGAGATATATGCGAAATGGACGTAGATAAGCATGCAGAGGGGGCGTTGCCGGATTGCCAAAGGCAAATTGCGTCAGCGATTTGGCCTGATTTGTGTGATTTCATTTGATTTGATTTGATTGTGTGTGCCCGGGGATGGGGAAGGAGCTTCAATTACAATATGAGTTGTATGCAGAGTCTCCTGCGCTGTCTTCTTTTTTCCATGGGATCATTATCAATGATATATCAGAGATCCTTAGTGTTGCTTCGGTTTGAGTTGAAGTTGATTGAGATTTGATTCTGTCCTGAAAAGGAACAAGGCGGGAAAGGAGTACTGACTAAGGTTGTTTAAGGTTTAATTATGTGTCTTCTTTTGTCCAAGGGAGCATTATCAATGATATAGCAGAGATTCTTAGTGTTGCTTCGGTTTGAATTGAAGCTGATTGGGATTTGATTGTGTGTCCTGCAATGGGTTCAATTAAGCTTCAATTATGAAGTTGCATGCAGAGAATTCTTTCTTCTATACTTGGTGATATATCAGAGATCCTAAGTGCACCTAGAATTGAAACTGAAACTCTGCCTTGCCACTTTCACTTCCTTAAGCCCCTTCGATCAACTGGGGGAATACGCAGGGCACGCAACGCAGACGTCTTCATTTCAATTGTTGTCTGCCACCCCCTGGACGAGGCCTGGCACGAGACGCGTTTGCTTTTAATTGCCCTCCCCCGTTCCCCATTTCCCTTGCCCGAGTTGCTGCAGCAATATCCTGGACTGACCATTTCATTAACTGGAGAAAACGTTGCGGCGATTAGTTCACAGTCATAACACACGGCTGCCCCCCTTTCCCTGCTCTCTGCTTCCCCTCTGTGTCGTGGCATCCCCTCCGGCTGGAGACCCAACTAAACTATAAAATTTTATGAGTTTCTACAGGCTACACACACTCGCACACTCACTCGCAAACTCAAACGCACACACGCTCAATTGGTTTCTGCTTTTTTCCATGTTTTCAGGTAGTTTCCGCGCCCCTCCCCTCCCGCTGTCGTCGCTGCCTTGTTGCCGTCGCTCGCCAAATTGCGCAAAATGTTAACAAGCAATTGAGCAGACAAACAAACAACTGTTGAGGCCAGGCAAGGGGCGGGAGTGGGGGCGGGGCAGCCAAGGTGGCCGAGGCCAGGCAGCTGTCGATGGCCAAAGCACAAAGTGGTAAGTTCTGGGAGGGGTCACCCCCGCCTGCCTGCCTGCCTGTCTTGGCTGCAATTGGAGCCCGTGCGTTGATTAGTTTAACGCGCCCAACGTTGCGGAAAGTTGCGACGGCTGCTCATTAAATCGAACCGCGCCGCCTTTTGGCTTATTAGTTGCAACGTGTGTCCCCGCTGAGCTGCCACAGCACCCGCACCCGCACTCTGCCCCACTTCCGTTTCCGGCTGCTGCCCTATAAAATGCCATTTTATATCGAGCTGCTGCTGCTGTTGCTTTTGCTGTCCTGCACGCTCTTTACGAGCTGTAAATGTCCGATCAAGGCGGGCGAGCAGCTCCTTGAATTACCTCAGGGCACTTTAATACGCCTTGCATTATCTTCACTGTGGCTACGCTCTGTACTTTCCAATGAGAAACTGAACAGAGCTCGATTAAACTCTTTAGTGTTGTTCCATTTAATGGGCTAGTGTTGGGAAAAGTTCCATTCAGTCTTTTATGCAGCTGATGATTTGAGCTTCCTCTTTTTAATTTAAAAAAGATGTGTAAAATTAATATTTTTATACCCTTCGACCATTGAAAATGGGCAAAAAAGGGTATTCTTACTTTGTGCAAATGTATGAAACACGCAGAAGGAGGCGTGGGAGACCCCACAAAGTATATATATTCTTGTTCAGCATCACTAGCCGAGTCGATTAAGCTATGTCTGTCTGTCTGTCCGGATGTCCGGCTGTCCAGAATAACACACAGATCTCAGCTATTACAAAAGCTAGAGACAAATTTGGCATGAAGGTTTCAGTTGATCCGGGACAGGTGAAGTTTATTTCAAATGTTGGGTGCCACGCCCACCGTCCCCGCAAATCAATAACTTTATATTTTATGCTGATTTGTGAGCGACTTATAAAAGATACAAC
Organism: Zaprionus africanus; assembly: GCA_018151435.1. NCBI lineage: Eukaryota > Metazoa > Arthropoda > Insecta > Diptera > Drosophilidae > Zaprionus > Zaprionus africanus. Next base: position 4,237,956 of record JAECXB010001995.1, read on the forward strand.
ATTCTGAGCAAAAACATACTAATTATAATACCAACATAACGTCGAAATTTCAATCTGATCGGACAACAACAATAGAGGAACAATATAGAAAATATCTTAGAATTCTTGAGAATGGCTAGTCTGATAATGAAGCTTAGCTGAAGTACAAAAGGTCTTTTAGATTACAGCACAGATTCCCCCTTTTGAATAATAAGTCGGCAGTTTCTCAGTGACATATACGTACATATACAATAATATATTTGAAGAGCCTCACTAGAGTTTCATTCCACACAGAGTACTATATCTACTTTTAAATTGCCTTGTGTCATTTAGTCTTCAGTTCCTTTATTTGAAAAATGCACTGATAGTAAATATAATAAATTAAATTATTAATAAAAGTATTCATTAAAAGTCAAATATAAATATAATACAACAAATGATTAAAAAAAGCACTAATTAATGAATTTATAACTATATATATTCCCAACATTGATAGTTTGATTTAGAATCGTAATTTTAAAGTAACTGCGTAATAACGTGCCCTACAAGGTTCTTTTTATGCTTCCTACACCATCACTTTCAATAGTTTCCACTATATGCAATATACAGATAAAATATAACACTAAAGTACCTTAATTTCCAGATTTACTCTCTGTTTCGTAGTACAAACACAGCTGATTGTGGCAATGCCATTGCGAGTCCAATCATGTCAAACTGAACTCTCAGTTGTGCCTCCTCTCACCTGCATAGTTACTGCTGCAGGTAAAAAGGAATTGCGGTAACTGCGTTATTGCTTGGCTACAGCCCCGTTCAATCCATATGCCAACCACTTTCAACATGCCCCTGCGCAGTTCCCCTCCCTCCTTGCCTCCCTCCCCAGAACATAAAGCTTCCTTGTCAATATTGACTCGTTGCGTGGAAATCGCGCAACTTTTCGGGCCTCCGGCATAATAACTGTCAAAAATCTTTCAAATTTTAATCAACTTTATTTTTAGCTGTGCTATTTGCTCTCGCATACATTGGGTCTCCCCTCCCTCCTCTCTCTTTTTCCTACTCCACTGCCTTTTCCATCTGTGTCTTGGCTGCTGCGTGGAGCGCGTCTTGTGTGCGTGTAAACTTTGCAGTCTTCTGTTTTTTCATAGCCAAACAAATATGAAAATGCGTATGTAAATGTGTGACAACTCCCCCCCCCCCCTTTCACAACGCCAGGCACTTCCTGACTGTCTCTCTGTCCCTCTGTCCCGCTGTCAATCTGTCTGTCTCTTGTTCCCCGCTGCCTGTTTGCCTATGCACGTCGAAAAGTATTAAAGACGCATTTAATTAAGTTGAAATTGTTGGCAAAGTGACTGGGATGAGTTTGGCAGGGGCTGAGGAAGGGGGAGGAGTGGGTAATGTGGCCAAGGAGCAAGTCAGAAGTCGCAGAGATGAAGCTCGAACTGGCTAAGGCTGAAGGATGACGCAGCTGGAGGCAAGTTATTTTCTAAGATTTTCGAGTTAATCATATGAGAGTTGCCTTTTCAGCCTCAGTGTGGACTGAGCTATGAGTCGAAGGAGAGAGGAAGGGAGGTAGAGTAAGAGAGAGAGATGGCAACAGTCTGCACTGTAAGTTGCCAAACATTTCATCTACTCAAAGCAACCAAATCCATTGCAATTAAAAATTGTTGATTCCTCCTACGTCCAACCAAGGCAGGTAGCTTATCTGCTCCTTATCCACCCCCTCTCCTCTCCCTCTTCTACCCTCCGCCTCCCCCCGCAGCCAGTCAAAGCTGTCAAATGGCAAACGCCTTCCCCGCCTTCCCCCCGGCGCGTGTTGTTTGTCAAGAAATTTAACGCGTAAGTGGAAAAGCATAAAAACAACAACGAGGAAAATTCGATGTGGAAAACAGCGAAAAAATGTTGTAAAAATTATCAAAGAAAATTTGTTGAATCCACCCGAGCGACCACCACATTGATAAGACAGTCATCCCGCGAGCGGCGGAAAAGAAAAGAGCACAAGCAAACCGAAGCGAACCCAATCTGAATCCGCTTCCCCCTGCTCCTTCCCCTCCCTGCCACACTCTCCTACGCGCTAGCGAAACGTGTAAATGGACTTTGGGCGCCGTTGACTGACTGACTTACCACCCCCCACCCCCCATCTTGACTACCCCACCCCACTCATCACTCAAATGCAAAATGGCGATTATTCATAAATCATTAAACACCATTTGGCAATGCGCAGGGGGGGAGGGGGTGTGGTACGGTGGGCGGCATGTTGTGAGTGGTGGGTGGTGCGTCGTGGTCGCTGCTGCTGCCTTTAAATTTTTATCGCTTTCCCAACAAAACTGCTGAAGGAAAATTCCTAATGAGCCAAGAAGAAAAAAACGAAAAAACGAAATAAATGGCAGAAAAAAATGTTGAGAAACTTCGGAAAAAATCAAAGGCCGCTTCTGACCGTCAGCAGGGGCAGGGGCAGAACACAGAGGGGGAGGGAGCATGGGCTGCGGGTAGGTTGGAGAATTTCGCGGACTTTTTAACAAGGCGCCCAGGCAGAAGGCACAAGGCAGCAGGCAGCAGGCTCAGGCGAAGACATTAAAAATTTTGTTTGATACTTTGGCCGCCGCTGCCGACGTCGCAGTCTCTGTCGCCGTCGCCGTCGCAGTCGCTGTTCTGGTCGTTTGATTTCCGCTTCCGCTTGCCGTTGAGATTAAAAAACATTTTTCGTGCACTTTTTCCCTCGTTTCCCTGATGTTTTCACTGCGACAGCGACCGCTGCTGCCGCTGCTTCTTCTTCTTTTTTACGTCTCGCTGGCTGCGCTTCTTCTTCTTCTATCTGCGTATCTGTGAGATACATTAAATTAAAAATTCATCTTTAATCAAAAATTATTGTTGGCATGCGCAAGACAAAGTTGCTGCCGCTGTCTGGGCGCCTCCCTCGGCAAGGTGGACTCGTGACCGTGTGCCTACCCCCCTCTATCCCCCCCCGTGCCAGCGTCTCCGGCCGGAAGGTGGATCAGACCGCAGTGGTGCTTAAAAGCCGGGCAAATATAGTTGACAATATATCAAAGTTTTTTGGCAGCCCTGCAGGCAGCGCAGGGAGGGGGAGACTCCGGTCGCGCCATATTGTAATTGCTGTTGTTGTGGCTTAGGTGGGGGAGGGAGGGGGGCAAGCTGATCGGAGCAGCTGCAGCCGATAAGCGCACAATGGAGGCACAATTAGGTGGACGAGGAAGCCAGTAAGGTAGTTGGATGAAGACAAGATGAAGCTGAAGACATGCTTGGCTCTTCTTTATTGAACTGATAGGCATATTAAAACTATCGTTAAACTATCGTCTAACTATTGAAAGGCATATTATTTTTGATTTTCACTTTTCACACTTCCTGCTCTTGCCTCGTCATTTATTGCCCGTACTGTGTATACTCTCACTGCTTCTACTTACTCAACGCAATGGCTTAACTATCGATTTACTATCGATTGGCATTCGATTTTTTTTTTCAACTATTCACACAACCTTCTCTCGCTGTGTTGCTTGTCTCTGCTTTCATTGTTTTGTGGAAATTTTTCTCTTCTTCAACTAACTCAATGCAATGCTTAAACTATCGGGTTACTATCGACTTTCCTTCTATATTCCCATTTACTTGTTCTCTCTTGCAAGAGCTTTCACTGATTATGTTCTAGTAGAAAGCAAACCTTTTACTGTCTTAGCAACCCCTCTTCTTCCCCTTTTCTTCTATTCCCAGTTCAATACTATCGTCAAACTATCGCTTGTCTATCACTGAGAATTATCCACGATCTGTCATTGTGAGGCAATCCACTCCCTTTGTGTCTCTTTCTCCTCCTTCTCCTCCTCCTACCCCTTTATCGCATCAACCTCAACCCTCGCATCGCTTTGTTTCCCATTCACTTTACAGCGCTTAGCGCACTAAATGAGTATCAAAATACACCCCTTAACCCGTTATAACATGCATCCCACACTCGCCTGTCTGCATAAGCCTATCAATTTTTTGCTTTTTTTAAGTTTCAGCCGATTTAAGATGCCGTTATCGGAGACTGGCACAATCAACAGTCAGACAAAGAGGCAGACAAGCGGACTGGGCCATTAAACTCTGCCAGAAGTGACGTCTTAAAGTCAAGTTACAATGACAAGCAGGGCAATAAAAGCATGCACACGCATGTCAAACGCACACAAATACTCACACACACACACACAAACACACACACACACACACAAACACACTTCAAGCCATTTGCCTATCAGAAAGTTTTGATCTTTGATTGTGTGAGGCGGCTTTTTAACTAATTTGCAACACCTCCCCTCGGCAGTCTGCACCTGAAACACACACGCACACACACACACACACACACACACACACATAGTAGCCTTGCTTACACTCCACCCACTCAGCAGGCACAGTCACCCCACACACCCACACACGCTCACACGCCCGCCTCAGCATCAAAACGCGCGAAAACCGCATGCAAAACGCGTCACATGCAGTCGCTGGGGAATTAACAGCCCACAAGCCACACACACACACCCCTCCTCCTTGTCCCGTCTGCTGTGCCCCCTGCTCTGGCTACACTCACATATTTTGCATACGTTTGCGTCGCTTAAGCCCTCTTCCCCTCTCCCTCTCTGTGCCTTTATTTGCGCAATATTTTTCTGATAATAACAAATTCGCGAATATGTTTATCTGCGTTTTCATTGCCGTCTTTCGCCGTCTGCTTCACTTCGCGGCACCTTCCTTCTGCCCCGCCCCGCCCTGCGCTCTTTCTATCGTTCTCCTTCTTTTCTTTGCCAAATCTCCTTGTTGTTGTTGCTGCTGTTGCTGCTGCTGCTGTTGATATGGAGCTTTTGGTCGATGGTCGCGGGGTTTGTTTGGATTTGTCGGCGTCGCGCGTTTTTTGCCATTTGCCCGCGCGCGCGCCACTAATTCCATTTGAGACGTAACGAAAACGAAAATGACATCAATTTATTTGTGTATTTTCTTGTTGTTCCTTTTTTATTATTTCTTCCTTTCATTCGGGTGACAATGCGAGTCTGTCTGCAGGGAGGGGGAGTTGGTGTGTGTTGAATTGGATTTCCTGTTTCCATTGCAAACAGTTTAAAGCAGTTCACTTGGTTAGGCAAACACAAGTCGGGTGATTCGAATGCATTCGGTAGACTCACTCGTTCGAATGAAGCAGGTGGAGCAGGGGAATAGAGGCAGATAAGTAGTACTTGTGTAAGTTTTATATGGAAGGAAGGACTAATCTATCAGTGTATGATATATGTTTCTCAATTTATTTATTATTAGCTTTGAATGGACTAAGTAAGGTTTGAGTATAAAGTAGGTAGGAACTTGTGAGTGCGAGTAACTTGTTGGCAGATGGAGCAGGAATATATATGAATATGAACATATAGATAATACTTCATGGGAATACAGCCAACATAGGTAATACTTCAGAAAGTAATTCAAAGTGCAATATGTTTAGTTATGACTTGACAATGTCAGTTAGGCTTAGAACAACTTGTGAATGCGAGTAACTCGTTTGAAAGAGCAGGTGGAACAGGAATAAATATATATTGATCATACATGATGGGCATAGCGAGTGGTAATACTTTACTTAACACATCTATGAGTGATATATGTTCCTCTTTATGGATCATAAGCAATGAAGTGACTCGCCATGCGCTGAGTATAAAATTGGAATAACAGAGCAAACTTGTTAAAAGAATGTTGTATCTTTTATATGTCGCTCACGAATCAGCTTAAAAGGTTAAATTATTGATTTGTGGGGGCGGTGGGCGTGGCACCCAACATTTGAAATAAACTTCATCTGCGCCTGGTACACAGAAACCTTCATGCCAAATTTGGTGTCTCTAGCTTTTATAATAGCTGAGATCTGTGCATCAATGCATATGCAGGCACCCCAAACTGTCCCTCACTCTCCCCTCCCTCTCTCTCTTCTCTCTCTCCCTTTCTCTCCCTCTTCTCTCTCTACCCTCCAGCACTTCATTCTCCTTCACATCTTCCCCCTTCTATATGCACTGCACAAAGTTACGCTCGTCCTCAAGTGACTCGTCTCGGCGTCTCCTATCGGCCTCCATCAGCATCAGCTCGTTGCTCCAACACCAGCAGGACAAAGGAGGTTGTGGCGGGGCTAAAGTTAAAAATGCAAACAATAACAACAATTACACCCAAAGGATCAGTTGAAAAGTCAATAAACTCCAGCGTGGCGGGCGGACAATGAGCTGGGCCAGAGCTGAACCGAACCGAGCCGCAGCGAAACGGAACGAAACGATACGAAATGGATTGGTATGGAATGCGATGCGATGGAGTTGCTGTTGTTGTTGTAGCTGTTGCTGTTCTTGTTGTTGCTGTTGCTGTTGTTGAAACGGACGCTACAGGAACGCGCCAAAAAGCAACCGCAAAGTAACCGCAAAAAGCAAACAGCAACAGCAGCAGCAGCAAAGGCAACAACAATGCACAGGAGAGCGCAACGGGCGACCACACAGGACGTTCCCAACCCTGTCGACGGCGGGCACCCCTTTCTCCCCACCCTTCCCCTAACCGTTTGCTGCCCCCGCCAATTGCCCCGCGGCGTAAACCTTTTCGAGCAATTTTTGTGTGTGTTTTTTTTTGTGTTATTTACAAAAGCCATAAATCAATTGGACACGCCACACACACACACACACACACAGGGAGAGAGAGTTTCCTACTTATATACGAATGCAAATCTATTTTTAAATGCGAAATAATACGAATCCACCCGAAAGGAAGATAGAGATTGCTCGGACCGGGGCTGGAGTAAGATAACCCCCGCGGCAATGCGTTGGAAAAAGGGCAAAAAATGCCGCAAAAAATAAACGAAAGGTTGAAAAAAGCAGCGTAGAAAGGAGAGAGAAGAAGACAGAGACAGGGAGAGAGAGGGAGAGAGAAAGAGAGAGTGCGCGCGAAGGCCACGCGGGAAAAGCCGCTGATACGACATGTGGGAAAAGTCGAAAAGTCAGAGGGAAAAGCGACGGCGGAAGAGAGTCAGCACGAGTCGAGTCGACTCCGAGTCGCAGTTGGAGACGGAGACGGAGACGTAGTCGAAGTTGGAGTGGAGTTGGAGTGTCACGGAGTTGGGCAGTTGCCGCTGCTGAAAGGGCAAAGGGCAGAGCAATGCTGGACGCGGGGAAGTGAGGCGAAGAAGGAGTCGAAGATGCGCCGTCGACCGCCCGCTGGCAATAAAAGGGAAACACGAACAATAAAAATTCAACAGCAGCAGCAGAGGCACGTCGAGAACGGGTTGCACAATCGAAGCACAGAAAACAGAAGAAGGCAAACCAAACAAAGCAAAAAAAAAAGTTGACTGCGAAAAAAATTGACACACTTTAAAGCGAAACGAAGACGCGGGGGAGCAGCAGAAGGAGACGGCCCAGCAGGAGGGGTTCGCTGTGAGGGGGTACCCTGCGGGAACGTGCGCCTGTTCGACATTAGTTTTGATAGACTGCCACGCATGTCCTGCGTGTGTGCGAATCCTTTGGCCGCAAATCGGGCGAGAACAAGCCAAGGCACAAATCTGATATCCGCCTGACAGCGGACCTGTGGCAAAGTGGCCGGCTTAAGGGCTTACAGGGAAATCTGCGCTGCTTATTCCCCCCTCAATATAACTTGGGCTTAGAAGTGTATTCTCTGCTGGAAGGGGGAAGGAAAGGAAATATGTAAGAATGTTATAGTGCATTTGATGGAGGTGATATTGTGGATCAATGATAAAAGAAGTACTGGATAAGCAAATGAGTTGTGTCTTAATATATATTTAGTGAAAGATAACTCCACGTTTAATGTCAGGAATATCTTTAAATTCGAATATATAACTGTATATATATGTATACGTATGAATTTGGGAGTATAGATCATATTTAAGTTAGTTTTAAGACTATAAATAAATATTTTGAACTCTAATAAAGAAATATATTACATTGAGTTTATGGTATTCAGTGATTATTTGACTAATGCGTAGCAGGTTTTGGAGTGAAAGTCTGCTGATTGTGGTGCAATCGAGAAATGAGAGCATAAAGAAAGAAACGAAAGAGAAAAATAGGCAGAAAAGAAATATTACGACAGCTGAAGGCGGTGACAGCTAGTCGGCCGAAGAGTGCAGTTCTATCTAAATGATCTCAGAAAGTGAATCCATTGACAATTACAACCTTAGATAAGATATACATATGTTAATTCGACCAACAATGCTCCAAATATGGATATGTACTTCAAATATCATAATTTATAATTACTGATAATACTGATAAAATACAAGAAACTGCGCAAGTTAAGAAGCTCTTGAGAGCAAAGGCAAGATAACTCATTAGAGGCGCAGAAACTTCTATGTTTCTCATAGAAAAAATCAATGTTTTCCTCAGCATGTTTTCTGCTTTCTGCATCTCTAGAATTTATTTATCAACATAATGTGTTTCCATAAAATCATTAAGACTTCGAATCGATTATATCTCTTAGCTTCGTTCAGTTAGTGTCGCAAGAGAGAAGTAACAAGGTATAAAATATTTAAAGAAAGATCAATAGACATAAGACATGAGAAATATAAATCTACATATATGCATAGATAACATATACAGTCTGTCAAATAATTCTTCATACATGGCAATTTGTAATTGTATTTATATGGTGTTTCTAATATTTATTTTTTTTTATCACACAAACTCATAACGCTGCAAAAAATAAAAAAGGCAAGAAATATATGACTTTAATATTCTTTTAGTTTATAAGAGACATTTGCAAAACAAGGAAATAAATATAATATATGAAATTCCCTACAGAATATAATCATATCTCAATGTGTGCCCGTACAATGTTATAGAGTTTTCAGTTCAGTGAGCGTAGCGCAACTCTACGATCTTCTAGGCATAGCCGGAGTCGCAAGTCAGGTGCATAAAACAAACTATTTGCGTTTTATCAAAAGATTTTTTCACGCGTCGTTGACAAAATGAAACGTGGCAAAAACGAAATGGAGCAGGAGGTGGGTGAAGGGTGGCTGGCAAAGGGAGGGACGGGGAAGGGGGTTTACAGGTTGCCAAAGCCAGCAAAGGAAGCAAGCCAAGGCATGATGATGACGATGATGAAGAGCAAAAGGAAGCAGAACTGTAGCACTGTGCTGAGACTGGAGCTGAAGCTGGCGCTGGCGCTGGAGTCAACGGTGGAGCGGGACGCAGAGGAAGGGGAAAGGAAGCAGAAGGCAGGAGGCGGGAGGCAGGAGGCAAAGGCGGCGGCGCCATCAACTGCAGAACGCATGACGGAAACATGCTTTGCTGAGCGTATGCGCCTGTGGGCCATAGGGGTCTAAGGCTGTGGGTGCAGAGGGGGGCGGGAAGGCGTGGCAGTCGGGGGGGGGGGGGGAGGAGTGTGTAGGGAGTCAGCAATGAGTTGGTGACAAAAAATAGATGGTGCGCACTTATTCAAATTAACATAAATCAAAAGAATTTGCAGCGCATGAAATATGAGCCAGACGGAGAAGGCAGAGGGAGATAGAGAGAGAGAGAAAGAAAGAGAGCAAGAGAGGTGCACACAGGTGAAGGAACAGACAAGGGAAAGGGAAGACAGCTGAGCGCAAAAGAGTTGCCGCTTTGAGACCACAGAGAAGTCAAATGAAGACGGCATAGGTGACTCCCTGTGCAGCTGGAGTAGAACCTGATAAGATTATATATAACTGATATATGAAGAATCATACAAATATATATACTGAAATATATACTATATATACCAGGCTTAGAAACAGAGCTGAGACAAGAAGAATAAATCAGTAATATGTCATGCAATATATTCTATAAAAACTAAGCTTAGAAGTTGAGCTGACATAAGAAAATTCATTCAGTGATATATCCCGATATATATATCAATTAATGTTGTTCAGTTCTTTATACCTCTGCCTAGAGTATCCCGACTTCAGCTCGGCAAATGTTAAGTCCTTCGGGCTTCTTTTAATCCATCCACTCTTTTTGCTTTATCATTCGCAACGTTTTTATTCCGGCAAAAACAACTCAAAAAAGAATCGCAGATCTCGACTTTGGCGGAAGCTGCTCGACGCTCCATATGCAAAAGTCCGCACCAAAAGTAATGTGTGTGTCGGATGTCTCTCTGTGTGTGTGCCTGTGTGTGTGTGTGTGTGTGCGAGCAACGTTAACATTTTGCGATTTTTCATCATTTTTTGAGAGAGATTTTCACACCTTTTGCTGAGCTGGCGACGGTTTCGCATCATTTGCTCCGTTGTTGAGCATTTCCATTTCCATTGCCACTTCCGTTTCCGTTGATTTGTTGCCGTTGCCGTCGCCGTCGCCCAAAACGGGCACGTCACGGTGGGCGTGGCAGGATGTGGCTGCTTAAAACGACGCACGCAGCGAAAGGAGTAGAAAGAAGAAAGCCTTTGGCCGGGCCAGAGCCACAACCAGAACCAGAGCCGGAGCCAACGCCTCAGTTTATGCTGCACATAATTTGTAACAAGTTTGCACCCACACATAGGTAGCAGAAGGGAGAGGGGGGGGGGGGCAAGTGAAGCGTGCACAATCGCCGCATGCATTTGCCCCAAATCGCTCGAATTTAAAATAAACCCCACTCAGATGGGGCTCAACTCGCACCCCGAGCAGGTCCCTTAAAGTTTATAACGCTTCATCGTCATTCCACTTCCACTTCTTCTACCCCTACTCCTACTTCTTCTTCTTCTTATTTCTTTCTAGCTATTCCTCTTTTTTGTATATACGCGAATATAAATGAAATTTTTGTTGTTTGGACGTGACACATTTAGTTTGAATATATGACGACAGTCGTCGTCGCTCGTCAGTCGTCAGTCGTCAGTCAGGCGCGCATTGGCTCGTTAAGTGGAAGGAGCTTCAGAGGGGGAAGGGGCTGGAGAAGGGGAAGGGGGCGGCAGTACGAGATATGTCAGATTCGGGTTGGGCTGCTAACGATAAAAGTGGAAAAGGCTGTGACTTAGACGACGAACGTAATTTGAATGAGAAATGCTGAAGCATTAAACATTTACCAACACTGGTTGTGAATTTTCAAATTGAAGAAGAAAGAAAGAAATGAAGAAAACTATAAAGAGATGGTGGGAATGTGAATAAGTGGGTGAAGAGAGTAAATATAAGGAAATATTTTTTTTTAATTTTTTTTTTTTTTTTTTGGACTATTACTCTTTTGTGCAAATTAACCTAAGCTGATGGTGGGAATATAAATAAATGAGTAAAGAAAATAATATAATGAATTTTTTTTTTTTTTTTTTTTTTTTTTTTTTGTATTGGACTATTACCCTTTTGGGCAACATGACCAAATCTGTAACAATTAAAAGGTTATTAATTTCTATGAAATATTCGTTAAGAGTCTAGTTAAATAAAGTCATGCTTAAGAAAATGGATTGCAAAGTTAAAAGATTGATAGATGTAAGGATCTGAAGCTTAGTAGAGGCTTAAAAGATATAAATAAAAATAGATATATGGATAGATATATAGATAACAAATATATAAACATATATAAAGGTAGATAGATGGTTAGAAAGACAGATAAAAGACAGATCTTTACTGAGAGATCAAACAGAAAGATTGAGAGACAGAGAGATATACAGAGAGCTAAATGCCAAGAAAGATCGCTAGAAAGTATCAAATATAGATAAATATATTTAAATGTATAATTGTATATTAATAGATTAAAAGATAGAAGAGATTTTTACACATATAACAGTCAAAAACAACAACTACAAACAGTTTAATTTGGAATCAAATTCCCTTTTAAGTTCTTCTCCTCTTTCTTTGCAACTTTAAAACTAGAAATGCCTTCCCCTCATTGCAGATCAATCAAGGGCTGCCTGGCATTCGTGCTGCTGTTAAGTAGCCTGCTGAAGTCTCTCGGTCTCTCTAATCTACCCTTCCCTTACACCTTTCGCAGCGGGCTACCCTCCCCGTCGAGCGACGAGGCACACTTCATTTCACGATGCTGCGCGAGAAGAAACGAAGCCATAAGTCACAAGTACTCAATGTCAGCCCAATGAACTGCAAGTGCCGCAGTCGAGGCTGGAACTAAACCCCACCACGTGATGTGAGTGGAGGGACCCACCCTTCCCTCCCCTACCCTTGGCACGATTGCTGGCAATGCATGTGGAGTTGGCGTCGCGTTATTTGTGGAATTTCTTGAGTACATTTCGATGATAAGCAGCAGCCGCCACTCACACACACACATGTGCGAGTAAGAGAGAGAGAGAGGGAGGATGCTGCTTGAGTTTTCTTAACAATTTGTCATGCATGGAACGCCAAATATGCCGAAAGGAGAAAAATGTATTAAAAGCAACCGCCCAGCAGTCGAAGATGTAGAAATGCGAGAAATGCGCAAATAAATCATTTCTTTTGCGTGCCTTTTTTCCCAGCTGTGTGTGCGAGTGTGCGTGTGTGTGCGAGTGTGTGTGTGGGTCGCATAGATAGCAGCAGAGAAGCTCTAGGGCTCGTCGGCTGTCTGAAGTAGTTTTGGTTTCTCAGGCACTCGAAATATTTTCACGTGTCTCGAACAAATGTCAAACACACACACAGCGCAGTACAGGAGAAGGGAGCAGGGGAAGGGAGTAAGCTGGCAGAGGCAACACATAAATCAAAAATTGCATTTGCACACACAGATACACAGAGACAGACAGAGAGACACTCGCAGATGGTGGGCAAGTGGGGGATCAACTCGAGAAAGTATTGAAATGTAACGCATTTATTTTCATTACAGCCTGCCCGCAAAAGTATGCTATGCAAAAGGCGCAGCGCACTGAGCGAGGCCTGCGTCTGAGTGCGTATGTGTGTGTGTGTGTTTGTGTGTGTGTGTGCGCGTCACTAATGTGACAGCCGACAGCCCTTTAAGCCGCTGCCGTTGAGCTATAAGCACTTTATTGGATCATCAGACTTATTTTGATATGTGGCCAAATATGAAAAAACTCACACACGCACACACACACACACACACACGAGCACGCAGGCATTGACATTGTGCAGAGCAAAGCACTGCGTCGGGGCGGGGCTCATAAATTCTTGTCATGCGGCCGGCGACAAGGACGCTCAAGCTCGAAGACGATGTCAGCTTTTGCTCAAGTTATTTTCATTTGTGTAACATTTTTGCATACTTTACGGCGCATCTCGACGCACGTATGTGTGCGTGTGCGTCTGCATGCTCTTTTGCCTACTACTCTCTGACAAATCTACTTAGGCATTTCTTTGGTTTTGCTTTGTTTATTTATGTTTATTTGTGATTTATTTCGATAACATAATAAATATCATCCACGTCTACGTGCCTTCACGTGTGCCTGCCTGTGTGCATGTACATGTGTGTGTGTGTGTGTGTGAGTGAGAGTAAATAGCAAAGGCATGTCTGCTTATGTGTCTGTGAGTGTTATTCGCTGCTCACTTAGCTTAGTACAAGAAGCGGAGCTTCATTCCAGAGTTGCTGCTTGCTGTTTGTCTGCTGGGGTCAGTTGTCGATGGCATTATAGAGTAGAGTGCATATATGTCACGGAACAACCTTATAATATAAAATATATATATATATATATAGTTAATAAATTAAGAGGAAGCTTTGTCAAAGTACTATATACCATATAAGGACTAATGCTCGTTTCATATATGATTCTGAGTTGCTTGGGGAACTCTTTGAAAACTCATAAAATTTTTATGTTACTCATACTAATCACTTTAAATGAATATAATAAAAAATTCATGAGTGTATATGCATATATATTTGTTTGTTTCACTTGTATGAATTCCTTAAGACTTATACAGTTCAATTACAGAGTATTTAACAGTCATACTTGCCCAACTGTAGCCTTCTCTCCTGCTTCCATCTCACTTAATCAGTCAGCTGCCTTATCCAAGCAAACTTGAACTCACAGTGCAATATTTGCATCGCCAATAGCTCAATCAACAGCGAGACGCAGCTCATCTCAACCCACTTCCCCCCTCCACCCTCCCCACTATGCCCCTGGGCAGCTGTCGAAATCAAATTATAGCAAAATTCCCATTAGTTTTAATGGAGATGCTCCGCAACGCTATCAAATTGCTGCAGGTGAAATGTGGAGCATTTCGATAGACAATTTCTGCGTTTTCCCATTTTCTTTTCAATCTCGCTAGCCATCGCGGGTCACCTCTCCCCCCTCTCTCTCTCTCTCTCTCTCTCTCTCTCTGGCTTGCTTGCTTTCTATTACTGGCGTTGTATCACTAGTGGCCATTTTTATGTAGCTTCTGCGCTGTTTTTTCTCATTTTCCATTTATTTATTTTTTATTATTATTTCGCTGCTGTTGTTGTTGTGCGCCCCCTCTCTCTCTCTCTCTTCGTCTTCCTGCTGCGCTGCCGCAAAAGGAAACAGGAAATATCTCTGGCTGGCCGCGCACTCTCGTCTCTCGTCTCCCGTCCCCCCTCCCCGTCGACGTCTTCGTCCTTATAAATGACAACGCCTCATCGCGCAATTTGTTTACCTTACTTTCTTACTGGGGTGGCTCTTGTTCTATTCTTCTTCTTGCTCTTCTACTGCTTCTGCTGCTGCTTCTTCTTCATCTTCTTCAGCTTTTTTCTTCTTTTTTTCGGGCCACACCGAACAACAACTACAGCGAGAGGAACAACATCAATTTTGAAATTGCTACATTAGTGTTGCCCACTTAACAAGTTTAAGGGGGCCCTCGACTTGGGACACCCATTCCATTCCATTCACTCGCTATCTGCCCTACCTCTCCCCCCTTATCACTCTTCTCTGCATCTTCCCGTCCCTTTGCGTGCTTGCCCTGCGCAGCGTATTAAAATTAGTGATTAATTTTTACGCTCAAAATATGCAAATGTTGCATTGATGAATACATTCACTGGGCACCGGTCCTTCGCCGCGGGGGCGTGGCATCTTCTGGGGCGTCACTTCATTTTCTACTTCATTGCCAAAGTTCGACGCGAGGGACGCGTCCACAGGGAATTGTCAGCCTCACTGTCGTCTCCTCTCTCTTTGTCGATTTCCAACGCACTTTTCTCAAGGAAATGAAAAATTTTATGTCATATTTTTTATTTAATTTTTTTCGCTTTTTTCTGTGCACCCCCTGGCCGCACTTGAGAAAGTGGGCGTGTGCGTGGCCAGCGGCCAAATTGATTATGGATGAACGCAGCGCGTCGTGTCGCCTCGCGTCGCAACGTGGCGCAATTAACATTATTTTTAATTCCAGAGCTGCCCACTTTCGGGCGCCGCTAATGAAGCATGCAAATCACCGAATCAGGACCAAAACGGAACGGAAAGTGCGATGGATAACAGAGCAGGGCAGGGAGAAGAGGAGGAGGAGGCGGAGGGAGATTGCCGACCGTGGCTGATAAGTTGCGCTCGTTCCAGCGCTTAACTTAATTTTCTCTATTAGTGTCGAATTTTTAATCTATTTCGCGGCAATTGATATGCAAATCACAGCAGAAAAAACCCAAAAATGAGACACAGAAAAAGAGAGAGAGGGGGAGAAAGAGAGAGAGTGGAGAGGAAGGGAGAGGCAGCAGTCGCAAGGCTGAATTCCTGTTGCCATAACTAAGGAATTTGTTGTGACATCAGCTAACAGCATAATTATCATATCTGATGGCGTAGCTTGTTTGCTGAGTGGATAAAGAAATAAGGAATATATATCTAAAGACTTATTCCTGATCAGTATGAAAAGTTAAGCCAGTTCAATACAGTTATATAGTAGATGCATACACAGTCACATGTTCCCAATCGACTCAATGAAGTTGAGAAGTTAAAAAACTCTAAAAGGAAGTTCCTCTTTAGCCTCAACAGATTCTTGTAAAGATATATACATATAATATAAACTATAGTAAATAAAACTACTATATATACTTCCAATATAACATACAGTCAGTTATATAGGCTTAACAGTTACTCACTAAGCTATCAAATTCACCTTTCAAATCAGCCACGAATCTCGGAGCGCAGAAAGCTGAGCCCAAAGATAGACAAATGCAGCACTCAAAGGCCTAGCAGGGAGCTGAGCGAGGTGCCCCAAAACAACAGCAATAACAACAAGAGTATTTTGCTGCTGCTAGTTCTCCCTCCTCCCCCTGCCTGCCTCCCTGGGAACAACTGTGCGCCTGTTGTTGTGCTGCCCTTTTTGCATTAAGAAATTAAAATCTGCGCTGCAAAAATGCACGGAAAAGCGAGGAAAGGTCAGTGAGTGAATGCCAGGCAAACAGCAAGAGAGACAGAGAGAGAAGGAGAGAGAGAGAAGGAGAGTTGAGGAGAGTGGAGCGGAGCAACAACAGAGGAGGCTGCACATGTGGCGTGCGCGCTCTCGACGCCTTCATCCAGCGAGTGTTTTGTTATTTTTGTAGAAGTTTTGTAATTGCGGAAACGGCAACTGCTTCAGCTGGTGGCGGCTGCAGTGGCGGCAGGACGATGCCACCGTCGCGGAGTCAGTTGCTCAAGTGTTCGATATGCGGGACACTGGCGGGGGGGGTAGGGCAACGAGAGACAGGGGCACGTGGCATGCAAACTTACAAAACTTGAAGTTATGGACGCGTAAATTGAAAATACACATGAGCACAAACAAGCCATGCACACTCGCACACACACACACACCACAGAGACACACACACACACACACCACAGAGACACACACACACATGCAGAGGTGTCTTGCTGGTGTGTAACTCACACACACACAAGGCAGGGCAGACAAATAGCTGCAACATGAAGCGCGTTCTGCTTCACATTATTGAAACTATAAATTTCTAGCAGCAATCTTTTGCGGCCAGACAAGCCCAGACGCCAGGGGGGAAGCAGCGGAAGGGGGAGGGTGGCACAGAGGCTGTGAGGGGGGAGAGCATCACACGGGCCATGCCAGTTTATATTTGTTTTTGCATTGTAGTTTTAAGCACCGCGAACTCAGCTCGGCTGGGCCTCCTCCGCCTGCTTCTGCTGTTCCTTCTTCTACGCGCCTTCCCGCCACGCCCCTTTATGAGGCTGTTCGCAGTGTTTCTTGCGTCGATGTTGTGGTCGAAAAGTTTTCTCATTTTGCGTGGCAACGGCAGTTCCATTCCCACGTTCCCTTGCAGACGTCTCGCATTTGCATGGCCCGCCTAAAAGTAGGCAACGCATTGCAAGGGCATCGCAAGCCAAGATCGCTGAGAGGCTTCGTCAATCAAGGTTTGGCAGCTAATTGGCGCTGAAATTAAATAAAATACTTTATATACGAGAAGAAGGAAAACTGAATTCGATTTTACTTTGATTTTTGCCTAGTTTACCCATTGTCTGCCCCGCTTGTCCCTGCTGCTTTTCTCTGGCCCTCGCCTCGTCTGCTTATTAAACATATTTCTCGTGCAAGCCGAACGCATTTCTTATCCTCACAATCTCAGCTCAGGGGGACATGTTTGTGTAGTGTATTAGCGCATCAAAGAAATTGATAATCTCTTAATAAGCAGCCTCCAAGACGGTCGAGCAAACAAACGAGCCAAGGAGTCGCCAGGATGCTTCGGTATTAATAATCGCAAGGAAGCCCAAAAGCCAACAAGAACTTCAAAGTGCTGGACACGTGAGCCGCTGACCGGACATACCACATACAGACGCAGACGCATCTCAAAAGGACTCTCACTCCAGCAGGGCTAACAAGCTTGCCCTCTCTTTCCCCCACACTCTCTGCTCTGACACGCACACAAATCACTTGATTCAATCATCTCGAAAATTGATAACATGCCATTTACAAATGACATCGAAAATGGGCTGGGAGCTGGAGGGAGGCGGGCTAAAAAACTCGCCTAGCAGTATGCAACAAATTATTTATGGGCAGCAAAAGAGCAAAGCAGGAGGCAACACACAAAAAATGCCAAGGAAAGGAAATCAAAATTAGGACACGTGCCGCCAGTTGACCGACACAACAGCCAAACAATGCAGCGTGCCCCGCACCCCTCTTCCCTTCCCTCCTGTTACAATCTCCCACAACATTCCCCCGAAAAAGAAGACGAGCATAATTGGAATGGGGGGTGAAAGTTGCAGTCTGGAAGTGAAAGTGAAACGTTTCAACCGCACGGCGGCACGCACCCACCCACACACCCACACAGACACACACGCACACCCCACACGCACTGTGAGTATTCCCGACACTCATTTGCGATGCCCTGCACGCTGCGCCTTTCATTTCAATTTGAACTCGATTTTTTTCGTGTCTTCTCTGTTATTTTTTCTTCTCGCTTCACAATCTGAACAATCGGACGGGGGCCAATTGGACAATTGATTCGAACGCATTTGCGTGTTTGCCTCAAATAACTGCAAATTATTTTCGCTTCGTGTCCCTTTGTAAGCGACCCCGCCCCGCCCCGCCCCCGTGCCCACTTAAGCTGGCTGCCCATTGTGGCATCATTCGAGCAATCGCAAACTGTGAACTCCACGGACATTGAACGAGCTGCCCTTTCCAGCTCTGTTCATCTCCCTTTCTCTCTCTGTCTCTGTCTCTTTCTCTCGTCTTTTGCTTCTTCCTCTCCCGCTGCGGAATTAAGTTAAGTGATTTGCTACGTGCGTCTCTTTTGGGTCCTAAAAAACGCACCAAATTGTTAGTATGGAAAATAATGAACGGCAAAATTTGGCTTGACAAGCGGCTGCTTGGCAGTTAGACAGAAATTCATCAACAGCTCGAACACATAACTGTAATTTACTGGCAAATAATATAAATTGATTATTAACTATTTTAATAATTTAATTTGATTATTTAATTTATTTAGAAGTCAAATTTCGCATCTCCTTAATCTAAATACAAAATGTTTTAAATATATATAAAATATCTCTAACAAATTTTCTTCTAAGCTATCTTTTATTTCTTTCCTATTAATATACACTTTAAATTAAAATTTAATACTTTTTACATAACAATAAGTTCAACTGCTTCCTACTCTACTATTTCTCATTAAAGCTCTGCTCAATCGAAGTATCAACCCAAACCAGAGGCTGCTCATCGCATCATCGCATCGGCAACAAACGCTTCATTATACGCAAACAGAAGCGGCTGCAAAAAGACTTGAGTAAACTTTAATTAAGAGACTCCTACACACACAAACACACACACACACAGCTCAACAACAATGGCCTTGGGTCAGTTTCGGTTTGAGGGGAAAGAGGAGTGGCAGCCCATTGAAAAAACTGACCAAAAGTCAGCAACACTTGAGCAAAATGTCAAATACACAAATAACAAAATGAAAACGCCCTCCGGGGTGCATTTGCCGGGACTCGACTGAATAGTTTCAGTGGCAACTCAAATGGCCAAAAAGGTTGAGACCGCTGCCCCAAACCAAACTGCCCCGAGAGCGACCCGGGTATCGATAGTTTTGCAAGCAAACTTTGCAGGAAAAAAGGCTGAGTGAGAAACGCAAAGGAAAACAAAAACAAAAACAGAACACACAAGTGACAATAACAAGCACAAATGGACGAGGCTCCCTCTCCCCCTCCCTCTCCCTTTCCAAGTCCAGCTCCCGCTGATGACAATGGTCCACTGGCGTTGCTGGGATCGGGCTCGGGCTCGGGCTCAACAAAGGCAAAATCTTCAGACGCTGTCCGTCCGCTTGACATCCGGCATAAATGTCAAACGCCAACTTTGACCACAGGATACATGTTGGGTCAATGCATTGACAGAATGCTATGCCCGGGAGTGGGCAAGGGTGCAAGGGGTGGAGTGGGCTGGGTAGGGGTACCAGCAAAGCAAATATATTCATAGCCTGACTGATTTCAATTGAGTTGAGTTGAGGAGCTAGCAGGGGCAGGAGTGGGGCAGACGACGCCGGCTGGCAACTGCTCACTTAACGCCTGCCCTTAGTTTATTTCACAATTAAAAAGCACAAGGGGTAGCCCAATCCAAAGTGCTTAAAATACCAAAAATATACAAAAAAAAAAAAAATACTAAAATACTGTACACTTATATCACTTTACACTGAAGTCGATTGTAAAAAGAATGACACAATAACATCTTGGAAAAATACCAAAACAATAATAAATAAAATACCAAAACAATTTAAGATACCATCGATTGATAGTAAAGTCGCTTTCAAATGTGTTGTCAAATTTAATCTAATGAAAATACCAAAAAAATACTAAATTAAATACCAAAATATAGTCCAATATCTTTATTTATCACTTATGTCGCTCTCAAGGAGGTTTTCCAATCTAATCTATAAAAAAAAAATAGCAAAAATATACTAAATAAAATGCCAAAATATTGAAATATATCAAGAATTGATACTAAAGTCGCTTTCAAAAGGGAAGTCAAATCTAATCTCTCCAAAAATACCGTAAATATACCAAAAAAAATGCCAAAATATTTTCCGATATCATTACTTGTTATTTATGTCACTCTTAACAGGTTAGTCCAATCTAATCTGAGGAAATTACCAAAAAAATACTAAATAAAATACCAAAATATCGCAATATATCAACAATTGATTCTAAAGTCCCTTTCAGAAGGGAATTCAAATCTAATATAACAAAAAAATACCGAAAATATACCAAATAAAATACCAAAATATTTTCCGAAATCGTTACTTGTTATTTATGTCACTCTTAACGGGTTAGTCCAATCTAATCGAAGGGAAATACAAAAAATATAAAAATGTTCAGAATCCTTACTTGATACTTATGTCGCTCCCAACGAGGTAGTCCAATCAAAACTCTCGAAAATACGTATTAAAAGAGAAAGGAAAATACCAAACAATAACATGATATCTATAAAATTGATGGTGAATCGCTTAAGAAGGTGTAATTCAATCTTAACTATCAAATATATACCAAATAAAATACCAAAATATTGAACGACATCATCGCTTAGTGTTGAAGTCGTTTGCTGAAGGGCAGACCAGTCTAATCCATTTAAAATACCAGAAAAATACTAAAGAAAGTACCCAAATACTGTTCTCTACTGAACACACTTGACGCGGAAGTCGCTCTAAAGCAAATAAAATACAAAAATATTGAACAATTTCGCAGGTTGGTGTTTTCCCAATTTGTGACTCATTTTGTGCACCTCCCCATTTCGTGCAGTGTATGTTGTCATGCCGCTCATCTGTTTACCCTGGACAACAACCAGGCAAAGCAGCCAAGTGCGTCGTTTAATTACAAAACGAACAACGCATAAAAACCAACGATAGAATAGGGGGATAGGGAGGGGAGATGGGCCCAAAACCGAAGGACGAAGCTCGATGGAGGAACTGATGACGGGCACAGCAACAGTCCCGGCACACATGGCACATGGCACATGGCGATGGCACATGCTGAAACCGAACTGAATCTGAACTGGAACTGAAACTGAACTGAGACTGAGATAGAGATGGAGATAGAGTTGGAGACTGAGCGGGGCACAGACATGCCGCATTGACAGTGTTACCACAACAACAACAATAGCAGCAACAACAAAAGCAGGCAGCAGGGAACGGGAGCACGAGGATTGTCTGGCGGAACCCATCTCGCTAGCCCGGGATCAGCCTCGGCGTTTGACATTTGCAATATTTGACATTTAAGTAAAGGCATAAATTTGCGTTTAATGAAAGCCAAAGGCAAACTGCGACTCCAGCAGCAGCTCCAGCTCTGGCTCCAGCTTCTGCTTGTGCTCCTTGTTCCACTCCTGCTTCCTCTCCTGCTCCTGACTCTGCTTCTGCTCCTACTCCTCCTTCCACTCCGAGTCCTGCCCTCTCTCGACTCCCTCTGCGATTTGGGCCCGCATAGTTGCGTGTTTGGCCCAAGTGGCATGTGCCGCTGTAGGCGTTGGCAACGCAGCCCATTGACCATTAAAGGGCCAGCCGCAAACGCCAGATGGCGCCACTGGCCATGACCAGAGCGAAGTCAATTGAGCCGCACGTGAACGTGTTGCGTAAATATCCCCAGCACTGCCGAACTTTCCATCAAATATCTTATCCATAAATAACCGTAACATGCTTGAAAAGTAGCTAGCAGAGAGCTGGAGAGTATTCGCAGGAATTATCGATAGAATCGATAGATATAGAGTATAAAATTGTATCGATTGCACGATGATTGAATAAAAACGTGTAATTTTACTTCAAAATTGAAGCTTAGTATTATTGGAAATTAAGTTTCATATATAATTCGAGGAATCTATTGATACATGAATTTAGATTTAGAACAAGGAATACAGATAGATAAATTCTTCAAAAACATAACTAATCGATTGCTTTATCGATAGATACCCCGAAAAGTCTTGAGACTTCCTTCCAACCTCATTGAATTGCGCTGCGCTTGGCAACTCTGCCATATGGCATGTGGCATAAATTCCAACTGTATCCATAAGTTACAATATCTGTCAATGCCTTCAGATACTTATGGTGAGTAGGAGGGGAAGAGGGATGAAGGGTGGTGAGTTGTTCCGGGGGGTACAGGCAAGGTTTGCAATTAAAAACTTAAAATCTGTGCTGCAAAACAAATAAAATGCAATTAGCATGATTTGAATTACTTAAGTGCCGCGCACAGTGTGCCCCCGTTAAGGAAGACAAAATAAAACTGCCACATTGCTTTCCCAGCTGGCCAAATAAATTGAAGTGCACATTTAGTCAATTTCCACTGTACTTCACGCAGGCAAAGGTAGCAAAAAGTTCACCAAGTGCTTCGGTTCGAGTTGGGAAAGGGGAAAGTGGGGCCAAGGGCAGGGCACACGACTGGCAGCGCCTGGCAAAGACGTGTGCTAGACTACATACACTCCCACACACACACTCGCACACACACACACTCCCACACACACTCGCACACACACACACACACTGAGTTGTGTTGTCTTTTGTTTATCTTGCGTCGACAATGCGACGTGGCTGCCGTGGAGCCACTCGAACAGTAACTGGCAGCGGCGCAACTCTTTTCGGCAGCGTTCTCCTGCTGCCTCAGTGCCACATTGCCACGCCCCCACAGCGCCCACTAGCAACAGCAAAGTGCAATTATCGCAAATACCTTAAGGTTTACATCGTCAATGGCAGGGAGTGAAGGAGTTGGGCCAGACGGACTAGCTGGGCCACAGGTGTGCCATAGTCCTTGCCAGCACACATGCCTGCAGAGTCCTGCTGTCTGTCTGTGTGTGTGTGTGTGTGTGTGTGTGTGAGTGTGAGTGTGTGCCTTGCCGTTTGTCTGTTGCGCCGTCTTTCTGTTGTCTGCCTTCCGTTCTCTGTTTACCCAAGTGCTTTGTATTGAAGTGCATTTTGGCATGTAATTTGTAGTTCTTTGCTATTTGATTTTTGAGCACAGCGCTTAACCTCAAACCCCAGCAATGCCTTACCACCCCCCTTTCCCCTTTGCCTGTGCTGCATGCCACAGCAGACTGTGCATTCCCTCTCTGTCTCTCTCTCTCTTCTGCCTTTGCCAGGCCTGCCTAAGCCTGTTTTATCACTCTTAGATGTCTCGAGCCTGATTTAAAATCGTTTAACGAACTTGTGCGCTGCACTGATTACCTGCTACTGCTTGCCCTTCCCCTGGCACCCCCTTCTTCCTGCTCTCCCTTCTTCCTGCCCTCCCTCCTTTGCCTGGCCAGACATAACACAAGCGATCGTGCAAGTCAGGTGTGAATACAAAAGTCACTGCAATTGCTTCATTACGGCTAATTAGCACTGGCTGCGCCTTAGCTGTAGTCAAGCCTGGCTAAGTGGCACAGGAAAGGGAACTGGGAGAGGCCTTAAAAGATTGCATATCATACATTCAGACTGCATATTATATATGTATAAACAAATATAATTTATACATTTTTATTTTATGTAGATCAGCTATAGAAATCAATAAACAAGTAAGAAAGCTTCACTGAACATATGCGCTGCAGAAAGCCTCATATGTTTCGGTTATCTAAAGTATTATGTATCATAAGTATGCTAGCCATAGTTTCTAAGCTCTATACAGACTAAGGTAACTAGATCTGCTCTGTAGATGACAGAACTACTATAGTACTACATACAATTAGAGATGCCTTCGCAGTAGCCTAAGCACTTAGCATCCCTGAGAAGAAGGTGATCTCCGTTGATCACGATCTGGTTCTACTCTGTGCGATCGCAGCTGCCTTCTTGTCTTACTCTTCTTGAATATACATATAGTTCTCTCTTGCTACGTTTTACTGTTGTGCTAGGAGCCTTCAGTAAGGTGTTATTCATTGATCATGTGTTAGATCTACTCAGTGCGATTGCAGCTGCCTTCTTCCTCTTCTTTAACCTACAGAAAGTTGCATCAAGCTAAGTCCCACTGTTGTGCAAGGCATCTAAGTGTGATTATTGAGTCTGCAGTCTTCAGTTGACCAGCTGCAGCTTCCGCAGAATCTCTCACTGATCGCCAAAAGAGAGAGACAGTCGAGAAGAAACACGTTCGCACAGCAGCTGGCGATCGTTTTCAGTGCTGCTACCTGATCACTCACCAATGCAGGCAAGTAAGGAAAAGAAGCAGGAGGAGGAGAGGAGGGGAAGGGAGGGAGGAAGGGCAGCACTCAAAGGGAGTCGCCTTTGATGTTCGATAATTGCAAATTCCATGTGCATGTTTCAGTTTGCATCAAATCGTCGTGCAATGATCGGATTTAAATCAGCGACTGTAGCGCAACTAAATTGATCTTTTATCGCTTCAACGACGCTGACGAGCAAAGAGCGCAGCAAGTGAAGGAAGAGCAAGAGAGGGGGGAAGAGAAGGGGGGAGAGAAGCGATGATGCTGATGGTGATCTGTGGTAGCCGGCGCGTAAAAGCTTACAAAATACGACAACGCACAGAAGCGCATAACTCAGACGATACGCGAGCAAGAGAGAAGGAAAGAGAGAGAGGGAGAGGGGGAAGTGTGCAGAGGGGAATCAGCGACTGGCGATCGGCAGTGGGCAGCAGAATCCGATTGGGATTGGGCATCTCGGCACACACAGTGAGAAGCTGAGAAGCTGCGGATGGATCGACGACGTTCACGCGCTGGGATTAAATCGGAAGTTATGCGAGTGTCAAAAGCTTGTTCCCCCCTCCCCTCTCTCTCTCTCTTGCTGCCTTCCCTGCTTTGCCTCTCTGCCCCTCGTTTGCCTCGGCTGACCCTTGATTGTGCAGCTCGGGGTGATGAGGTAAAAATTGTTACCGTATCGAATGCGGATTAAAATCAGCTAAACAAGTTGCCTGACAACGGATCGGTGAGGCTCAGTGGGACCCGAGATCGGTGGGCAGAGAAGTGTAGATCGAGCTGGAGCAGACGAGCTGATCTTGGGCGTCATCAACGTGCCTTGTCGAAGTGCAAATCGCCCAGTGGATTGCGAATAACGAATCAATTAAGCTGCCAGTTCGAGGCTTCTTCTTCTCTCTCTAATATCTAATTGAGCTGCCCCTGCAAGGTTTCTCAAGTGGCCAAGTGCCTTGTGTACCTTCCTCGCCCCTCCCCCTCTTCGACGACTTTCGCTCTAATCAGCAACATTTGAAGTAGCTGCAAAAAGAGCGAAGAAATCGCCTCGAAATGAAAAGGATTAAACAAATAAATCACTTGCCTCTGTTTTCCACGACATTTTCGGGCCACGCTTTGGCAGGATATCCCGAAGAAAAGGAAGAGGGGAATGGAGAGAGCAAAGTGAAGGGGGAAACGAGCAAGAAATAAGGCAAAAAAAAGGGTTGCCCACACCAATTAATGAGTTAAAAATTGTGCTGCATTCATTCAATTGTGAATGAACCACCCACTACCTTGCCCCTCGTCCCCCGCCCCACCCCCTGCAGTTGCAACAGAAGGCTGACCAAAATTAATGAAGATATTTTCTGTCGTTGTTGAGGGCCGCCGCCGGATGCGGGAAAGGGGTTGCCAGACGGGGGGATGGGGTAGTGCAAAGGGAAAATCATTTGATTTTTAATTACGCTGATTTCTCTCTCTTTCTCCCTGTTTTTTTTATTTCTTGGTTGAGTATTAGAAGCGAAACAGCTTGGCATAGCAAACACCTTGGAAATTAATACACGCGCCACGCCCATCAGCCCAGTGCGCCCCTTTGCTGTTGCCCGCAGCTGTAGAACTGTGGAAGAGATGCAAAGATGCAGAGACTCTGATGACAGGGACAGGGGCAGGCAGCACATAGGAGCGAGGGGAGGGGAACGGCCCAAGTGACTCGCCGTCGGCTCTTGCTCGGCCACTTGAGCCACTTGGGGGACTTGCCATGAGCGGGGGGGTAAGGGAAGGGCCCGGGACTGTCCCCGGTACGCACGAAAGGGTTTCAACTTAATTAAACCGTTTCTTTAGCTGTCCCCCTCTCTCTCTCTATCTCTCTTTCTCTTCCCATTTTTTGGTATTCCTTCATTTCAGTCATTTTTTTACTTTATTTTTTGTCCATTTGCCTCTCTTCACTTTTCGGCTGGCAACGGGCGACTGTCATCGCATCGGTCGCGCCGAAAAGTGGGCACAAATTGACATCTAAAGTGCTTAAAATTTTCTTTAATTAAGTGTGACAAACTGTGGGCACAACTGGCCAACGGATGAGGGGCAGGGGGAAGGGGAAGTGGGTGAGTGCAGACATCCCTCAAGGACATATCAGGTGATGAATAGCGAAGTGCTTAACGGGACTTGCATGCCAAAGTTATCGGGCGATATCGAAATTATATTGAAGAAAACTGATGAAGAAGAGAGTCCAACTGAGAAGACATTTTAATAGAGCGAAGAGAGAGAGACTGACTGGGAAGAGAGTCTGTCTGAGAAGAAAGTCTGTCTAGGAAGAAAGTCTAACTGGAAAATGAGTATTTTTTAGAAGAGACTCTGAGAGAGAAGAGAGTCTGACTGTGAAGAGACTCTTTCTTAGAAGAATATCTGACTAGCAAGAGAGTCTGTCTAAGAGGAGAGTTTGTTGTTTGATGATATCATATATGAGAACTTATGAGGAAGAGAGTCTAACTGAGAAGACATTTTGATAGACCAGAGAGAGAGAGAGAGAGTCTGACTGGAAAAAGATTCTGTTTTAGAAGATAGAGTCAGAGAGTCTGACTGTGAAGAGACTCTTCCTAAGAAGAATATCTGACTGACAAGAGAGTCTGTCTAAGGGAGAGTTTGTTGTTTGATGATATCAAACATCATATGATATAATAGTTTTAATGCAGTTCATGGTTTCACTAGTTGAAGTACAAACAGGAAACCCATGAGTCAAGGTATTTAACTTAGCACTTTATTGCAAACGTGTTTGAGAGTTAATAGTGTCTAGTCATTTAAGAATTTTCATTACATTATGCTTATATTTTGAAATGGCTTCTTGACTCTGCTCGTTTATCCTAAAATTAAAAGACTTTTTGATGCAGATCATGTATTTATTATGCATTAAATGCCAAACTGTTTTCTCTTATCGGTAGCTTATGTTGTCTTAAATTGATGTTTTCTTACATATTCATGTGTTTAAGAAAAATAGATAATGTAAGTCAAACATAAACAAGAGCAACAGTCAAGCGGCACGCGACAGTGGGATACCCTTCGACATTTTTTTAAACGTTAAAAGTCCAAGTGTTGGTATTATAATTAGCTAAATATGGTCTTACTCAGATTGTTGTATCTTTTATATGCTCACAAATCAGCTTAAAAGATTAAATTATTGATTTGCGGGGGCGGTGGGCGTGGCACCCAACATTTGAAATTAACTTCATCTGCGCCGGGTAAACAGAATCCTTCATGCCAAATTTGGTGTCTCTAGCTTTTGTAATAGCTGAGATCTGTGTGTTCATCTGGACAGCCGGACATCCGGACAGACAGTGATGCTGAGCAAGAATATATATATGGTACTTTGTGGGGTCTCCCACGCCTCCTTCTGCCTGTTACATAAATTTGCACAAAGTTAGTATACCCTTTTTTGATCATTTTCAAGGGTCGAAGGGTATAACATAATGAAGGTACTGCTTATGTGTAGCATAGTAGAGATATCTGAAAGGATAGTCAGAACAAAGGGACTTACTATGTTTTCAAGATACCCATACACAGTACCTATACCTTTTAGCCACCTATGCATGGTATCTACACAGTATCTATACATGGTATAAGGGCCTCTTCAGGGTACCTAATACAAAGGTACCATTATACGAAGGTAATGTGTTATATGCCATACTATATACTGTTTTATTCAACTATATCACATGCCTTCAAGTGACGAATCTGTGTTTCATTCTGGCTCTACCTTGCAACTGCAACGCTGTGCGATGAGTCAGTTGAGTCGCAGGCAAAGAAAGAGGGAAGCAGGAAAGGTTGCAGCAGCAGTGGCATTGCTCCAGCCGAATGCCCACGTGCAGTCCAGTCCAGTTGGAGGCGCTCAATGGGCGTCATTTGGAGCTCGTAAATAAGCAAAGTGCAGCATTAATAGTTGCTGATTAAGCGCCTACGAGAAATTAAAATTAAGTAATTTGCCCCGACGACGGCGACGGCGACACTGCGTAGGCCGAAACGAACTGGAACTGGAACTGGAGCCCAGCCCGAACCGGTTCTGAGGAGGAGCAGCAGAGAAGGCAAGGAACATTGCGAAGTTTTGGCTTTGATTTTGCAGTTGAGACGAGAAGTTAAAAGGATTAGCTCCAAGAGAAAACAGACTTTGCCAGAGATCAATCAAGTTTGCCAATAGCTAGAGAACAGAGGAAGAGTAAGGGAAAGCAGGAGGAGTGGAAGGGGGCACACAATTAGCCGAGCGCAGTTGGAATGGCAAATGCTGATGATGAGGGCAAATGGGCGGCATAAGATGGCATAAATAATAATCAATTTGAAATCAAATTGTCGTGTGCGAAATGGAAGGGCGTGTGGGGGAGGGGGAAGCAGGGGGTTGGCAGAGGGAGGTGGGCTGTCGAAACGGCGATGAGGTCTTGCCAAAAATCAGAATTGATGATTATTGCTTCTTGACAGAGATTCGCCAGCGAGGCGACAATAAAAACAAGCAGCAGCCAGAAAGCAGAAGCAGGCCAAGCACGAAGCCGCCACTGAGCTCCTTTTATAGCCAAACTTGTGTGCGTGTGTGTGTGCTTGTGTGTGTGTGTGTGCGTATCATATGTGTGTTAGTATCAATAAAATAGCCGCAGACACTATACCAGGCAAAAATATTTATGTGCATGTTATAGTAAGTGCAAAATAATAGCCGCCTGGGACGGTGCAGGGGCTGCTAGAGGGGAAGGGGCAGGGGCTGAGAGCAGGAGAGGGGGAAGGAGAGGAAAAAGAGGGCAGGCTGACAAAGGCGAAGGCGGAACTGAGGCACGTAGCACGCGCTGGACGACAGGCGGTTGTTTTTAGTACTAGAAATGTTTCAACAATTACCAAGGAGTATCAAATGCGTGTGTGTGTGTGTGTGTGTGTGCGCTGTGTGTGTGTGTGCTGTGTGTGGGCAACGGGCAATAATGCACTCGACACTTTTATTTCTTTTTCATTAGCCAAAAAGCGACAACGACGACGACAACAAGCCGAATATGTGTTCAACCACCGCCAAACGCCTCCACGCCACGCCACTCCCCTCCACTCCCTCCGCCTCTTTTGCTCTTACAACGTGACCTTCACATGGACTCATATGCGAAGCTGCTGCTGTTTCTTTTTCTTGACAATGCGAAGATGCAAAGGGAAGGGGAAGGGACAGAGAAAGGGAAGGGAGCAACCAGTGGGGCAGGCAGAATCGAAAGAGAAAGAGCAAAAATACAAACGAGATGCGAAATTGAAAAACTATCGCAGTCATACGTTTACGATAGTACTTTTTGAAGCTACAATAAAAAAAAAAAAAAAAACTTTTTGAAGCTAGCAATAGTATTGTATACAAGATACTCAAGAATTCATGAACTTCAATATAGAAAGACAATACTAAGGAATAAAGGAAACAATGCATATAGAAGTCAATGGTGAATTAAATATAATATCATGTATAACTGAAAAAGATATTACCAAGGTTAACCAGCTAATAAAGATCACAGTTACTCGGACCTAATCCTTGTTCCACAGCATAGAATTCGCTTCCTTTCACTCCCATAAATCTCTGAAAATCAAATTCCTAGTATAGTTTGAATACAGAACAGTTTATTTTTAGTGTAAATCCCAAATGATTCTGAAAATTTGGTTGTGATCAGATAATAAAGAAAAAAGATATTTAAGAAATTATTTTAAAACTTACTGATGTCTTAGCCGCTCCCTAAAGTATGCAACCCAAAAAACACTGTACCAAGAAGAGTGTTTTAGTCAGTTGGAAAGCGAGTAAAAATCAATTGATTGGTAATTCTTAAGAATATTTCTTCACCCTGTTATGTTAAGATACAATATTATTTTGTACGGATTCTTCACCTAATATATATTAAAAAAAACTAAATAAATAAAAAGTAAATCGCACATACAATATTATGATGTACGGATTTTTCACTTAAAAAATAAAAATAAAAAAATAAGTAAATCACAGTGTAGCACACTCGACTACAGCTTTCGTGCTTGGCATTTTTCTCAGTGTGGCAGTCTCAACAGCGCACAGTGAACAGTGAGCACAGTTAAGTGTAGCACACAAATCCCAGTGTGCTGTATGGTTCCTTCTGCTACTCACACACTCACGCGCACACTCACGCACACTGCCATTCACATATGACTTGCCCTGCTCTGTCTTTTTATTTTTATTATTGTTTATGTGGAAGACAAGCGCTCCAATATGCCCGCCATCGATGCACAGGCGGCAAGGAGCTGCTCCTTCCCCCTCTTCATGCCCTTTCTCCTCTCTCTCATGTCTCTTCTTTCTTTCTCCAGCTTCCCCCTCTCCCTCACTCCTTGCTGGAATCTATAAATTTAACGATTTACAACATTGATGCTCCCCAGTTAAGTTCTCTCGCCCAGTTCATTTCCCCCTGCCCCCTGCCCCTTGTGCTTTTATTTGTTTGCAATCGTTCTCTGCCTCTCACTTGTGGGGCAGGGGTAGTCTGGAGAAAGGGGGGGGGGGGCAAATTGCCGGGGCTGTCATAAGTTCTAATACTTAACGCAACTGCAGATAGGCGTCGCTTGCCATAACCCTAGTTTATTGTATAATAATGTCGGCGCTGAGTGTGTGCGTGAGCGAGTGTGTGTCTGCTAGTGTGTGTCTGTGTGTGTGTGTGTGAGTGGCATTTGGGGCCCAATAGTTTGCAATTAGCGGAGAGAGCCATAAAAATGCCAATCAACATAAAAATAATCGAGGAAAATTCTCGTAAATGCTTCCACATTTTTTCGTGGCATCTCAACTGATTTTCGCTGCGATTTCCATTACGCAATACCCATGTAAATAATTAGTCCGCCTCCTTAACTTGTCGCTTGTCTCATGTCTCCTTCCCTCTCTCTCTCTCTCTCTCTCACTCTCCCTTTCTCGGCCGCGGGGCAACGCATGCAGCGCTAAGTGTAAAATTTAATTGAACTCGCACAACTGTAGAGCTAATCAAGCTGAACACCCCCTCCCCACACTGTCCCCTCCCCTCCCCCCTACCCACTCAGCAGTCCAGTGCTGTCACTAGCGTTGCCAATGTTGTCCCTGGCCGTGCCTGTCCACAGCAACTGTGCACATTTCCCACCGCAAAAGGAAAGCGAAAGAGAAAAAATCTATTAAAAAATTCGAGCGAAAGTGGCCCAAAAAATATTTCGTGTGCGCGTTGTAACGTACAAATTATGTAAACAAAGTGCTCGACAGGGGGGTATGGTGAAGGGGAGGGGGTGCAAGAAATTATGAACCTTTTGGCGGTGGTGGGGGGGAGTACGGCAACGGCAGATGAAAAATGCGACCCTAGGCAATATTTACAATTAAAAAATTAACGTAAAACAGACGAGAAAGACGCTGATGCTTGCGGCAGAGCGTGGGCTTACGCCCCCGTCCCCCTCCTTTCCTGAGCAGGAAACTGTGAAAAAGCCCTAAAATCAATACGAACACAACAAAAAAAAATGGAAAAAACTCCGTAAAAAAACCTGACAAAACATGAGAAAAGTATGAATGTGGTTCGAGGGATTTTCCACGAGGCCTAATGGAAATTGTATTTATCTCGTTTGAAGTTTTCGGGCGGAGACTCGTAAAATCCACCACCACCACCACCATTGTGAACTCCCCCCACCCCCTTCTCCTACCCCACCCACTCCACCACCGTGACCACCAGGGCCATCAGCGACACCACCGCCAGCATCGCGCCTCCCGCCCCCACTCCTTCGACACTTGGCCTCACCTTTGCCCACGCCACGCCACGCCCCCCTTCAGGCACGTTGGGCGGCCTTAAGCGTTTTTTATAAATTAACAACAACAACAACAACAGCAACAAGCATGACAAGAACGAGAGCTAAGCACAAAAATTATCAGAAAAACGAAATGAATATTTTTTTGGTAATTTTCAGTTGTTCGGGTTTGGGTATTCAGCACACACACAGTGAATACCCTACAAAAAGAGCAGATGAAGGTACAGACGAGCTGAAGAAATCTCTTTATAATAATAAAAATATTTAAGCATTAATGGCAACTCAAAATATATAAGGTTTCCATTCCGATTTCATAAAAAAATGGACTAGGTTACTATTCTTATTCTACTTACTATATAACTTCTAAAAGGTTACTGTTCCAAATCTTTTATATACTTTTATACAAATAAAAGGTTCGTCTTTTAATATTTTCATATATACATATGGAAGGGAACTATTCTACTTGCACTTACTGCAAATATTAAATTACTATTTGATGGATAATATGGATACTTTTCTACTTTTATATATATTCATATTGATATATAAAGGTTACTGTTCTACTACTATTTACTACATATATAAGGTTACTATGCCGATACTTTTATTAACATATGTAAAAAGAAGGATACTTGTATTGTGCTACATATATAGTATATAATTTTTTTTTTTTTTTTTTTTTACTATATAGAAGGTTACTATTCCAATATTTCCACATATACATTTTGCTCATACCGCTAGGTCCCTCAGTCCCCTCAGTCTGAAGAAGTCTAGTCCTTTCTTTCAAAAGATCATCTAGAACCAAAGCAAACTTTTATGTTTTAAATAAAAATCATCACGCGTTTTATAAAGAATTAAATTCTATTTCTCAGAGAGAATTGGAAAATAATTACATAGTTATAAAAATCATATTTAATAATGCAGAAGACAAAGAAGACTTTATACAACCCAACCTAACAATAATAAAAAAATAAAAAAAAATACAGCCCAATCCGTGCACATTATTTGCCAATTTCACAGTTCCTGAAAAGTCTTTCAATTCATGCGGAAAGTGTATACCCGTCGTCGTATACTGCACACATACATTTATCATATTTTTTCTCTTAAATAATATGCATAAAAAATGTGTTTTTTTTCGAAATCGTTCATAGGTAATTCGTTGGGTTGCTTTGACTGGCTGTTTGCATAGATGGTGCTGCAGGTGGTGGTGGTGGTGCTCCTGCTCCCGGTCCCGGTGGTTGCTGCTGGGCTAATTAAGGCGTTAAAACGACAGACTCGCCTGACAGTACCAAAGCGAACTGTAAAATGAACAGTTGGCCAATCTATTGAGATTGGCTGGTGCTGATTGCCGAGGGCAGGTGGCGGGGCTCAATTGCAAAGCATTTGCAAGACAGTTCTATGAATATTGAGGCGAAGTTCTGTGAGAGATTGGAAAATGGAAATAGTGCCAGTGAAGCCTTGATGTAAAGAGCTTAAATGGAATTGGGAAATCATTAAGAATTTATTTATTAAATTTGTGCACTTCATTGCATGCAATCGCCAACTCATGCTCTCTAACTCCTTCACATTCTGTGCTGTTTTATTATGCTTTATTCAACTTCTCATAAACACAAACATAAACTTTACTTGGAGCATTTAAAACAATGTGAAAACTTTCAGGTTTTCTATACAAATTACAATGAAAATGATGCAAAGTCAATTAAATTGACGAGAACAACAAAAATCGTACGTGAAAATTGCGCAAACAGCATCAAAAATTTGTCAATAAAGCAAAATGAAGGTTAAATGATCACACTAACTGCACACTACTATGTGGCATGCCTCATGTGTGTCTGTGTGTGTGTGTGTGTGTGCAGCGCACGTAGCCAGCAAACGTGCGTTGCTTCGCCAATTGCCGTTTGTGCTTCGATGATGGGAAAACTTTTTCGATAATACTCAAAAATAATTGCGAAAATTGCTAAATATGCAAACGGACAGCAGACACACACACACACACACAGCTGCATAAACACACACGCACACACACACAAACGTCGAGACAATTGCATGTGTTGTTACAGCATTGTTGCAACTTTCAGTTACTATAGTCTGCTCTGTGTGCTTGCAAGAGTGTAGGTGGGTGTGTGTGTGTATAGGTGTGTATGTGTGTAGTTACATGTAGGTGTGTGTATGTGTAGATATAGATAGATATATATATATATATATATATAGTTCTATGTGTGTTTAAGTGGGCCGCTTGTTGCTGTTTATTGCACTTTCATTACATCTCAAGTTGTCAGTCAAAGAGATAGAAAAAGAGGAGGAGAAAGAAGGAGAGAAAGAGGGAGAGGGGTTATTAATAATAACATGAGATTCCATATATATATACATATATATTTTATGCCAGTTTTAATACTTATTGATATAGATATTTCGCACATGCGTTCCACAACACGCATTCCACTCGCAGCCACACACAACTTCCACTCAAAACAGTTTCTCATGCGTCAAGTTTGATTACGCTCTTCATTTTAATAACGTCACTCTGATTTATAACTGTAAAGCGGCTCAGCTGCCGGCACTTTCACTTCACACGCATACACACACGCACAGACACGCACACAGGCAGACATAGAGTCTGTCAGACTGTCAGACAATCCTTTCGATTTCGCATTTGCCACGACTTTCTTAAACGTTCGCATCCGCTTCCACTTCCCTTCCACTTTCCATCCCCCACACGACGCAGCAGCATCGTCTGCCTAAATTATCGCCATGTAACCAAACTCCCTCCCTCCCTGTCTACCCCTGCCCTGCACAGCTTTCGTCTACGCAACATTTGCATATGGGAGAAACTTCCCTCGCAACTGTCAAATTTTACGATAGCGCCAAACATAACTCATTGACAGCTTTGCATTTTCACATGCTGCTTCCCAGTGGGGCAGAGTAAAAGGGAGGGTGAGTGTGGGGGGAAGGGTCGAGAAGTGTAGCCAATGTTGCTTCTGCATATTGCACAAAGTTATGAGCCGCAAATGATAAACGGCGACAGGCGTCGAGACGCAGACGGAGGCTTACGAGGGTTCCCGTGGTGTAAGAGGCAGAAGGGGAGACAAAGGGGGGCAACAACTATTGATTTTTATTCACGTTTTTCACATTTTTATTTTTGTAATTTTTCCATTTCATTTTTCATATTTTTTTTTACATTTTCATCGCACTTTGCTCGCTTCCTTTCTATTTTTTTTTTTGGATTCGTCAGTGCGCTCATCAACGACGCGCAGCGCGTTTATTTTGTCATCAAGCTAATTAATTAATTAGAAACAAAAGCAGCCACAACAACAGCAGCTGTGGCAGCAACATTTGCTTTTTCAGTTGGTGTGAAAAAGGCGCCGCGACACACCTTAAAAAAGGCGACTTCGGTGCGACTTTGCTGTGTGTGTCAGTGCAATAAAAAAGTGTCCCCAGTCTAATTAGATAGTTGACAATTGTTGCCCCTGCTGCCACGTTGTTGTTGTTGTTGTTGCTGTTGTTGTTGTTGTTGTTGTTGTTGGTGTTGCGCGTAATTCATCAAATGTCAAAGGCAACGACGACATTGACTGCACCTTTTGGGCGTGTTGCCTCCCACTCTCCGCATAGGCCTGTCAGCGGAGAAAAATTATTAAAGGATTTCGATTTTTCTTTCGCTCAGGATACTTTAGAATAGAGTAGCGTAAGTTTCCTGTATGGCAAGTCTAGAGAAGGCAAATCAAAGGTGCTTTTCATCTTTAGTAGAAGAAGATTAAGTTAATTTTATAGTTATGGAATAAGACTGTCAATAATATGCATGACCTCAATACAATCCCACTGTAAAGTATTTTTTATAACTTCACTAATCATCTCTTCTTCTCAGAGTATCTTCATTTAACTAAAAATAATACTTAAAAATATTCTTGTAAGTCACTTAAAATGGAATGTGAAATCACAGGGAAGAACTTCAGTTATGGCAAATCCCCCTCACCCCCTCCACACTGCAAAGTATTCTTTATCAACTCGCTAAACATTTCGATATACGAGTATTTTTGCCAATCCCTTTCGACCATCTAAGTCTCGCGAACTGCGCATATCCAGCAGACATTGTCGATAAAACGATGTCAAATCTCATTTTGCATATTTTCGACACCCTTTCCCCCCGCATATGGATAACATATTTTCATATATCCGGCTTTTGTCGCCAATTCCTTTTTATTGCCCTTTTTTATAGACGTTTATAGTTTTTTATGTCGCCCCGACGCATAAATTTCGCTGCCACAACTTTCGCTTGTAAAAGGGTAGTTCGATTTGTTAGCAAAGTCAGCAAGTGGTGGGGCAGGAGGAGGAGGCAGAGCAGGAGGAGTTGTCTCATTGCCGTTCGACGGCATTTTGTCAATTTTAATATTAGCGCGTGCGCCAAAAAATATGCAATAACAATTGTCATGCATGCAAATTACTTCATTTGCCTCCGCGCAGCTAAGAAATTTCGTCATAGCTTGAGGAGGGTGGGGGAGGGGTGAGAAGTAAGGGGAGGAGTACACCCCGCCTCAAGTGAAGGGGCACTTTGCATGATTGAATTGAATTATTGGCGCACCAAGCGACCCACCAAACTTAGAGCGCGCTTTGCCCACTTCCGTTGATTTGGCCCCCCCTCCGCCCCTTCCTTAGACTGCCCCCCTTCGACTGCGGTTTCAGATGCTTTATGAATTTTTGTGTGTGCTTCTTTTCAGCCATGCCCCACAT
This sequence comes from Zaprionus africanus, assembly GCA_018151435.1. Classification (NCBI taxonomy): domain Eukaryota; kingdom Metazoa; phylum Arthropoda; class Insecta; order Diptera; family Drosophilidae; genus Zaprionus; species Zaprionus africanus. The sequence goes on from JAECXB010001995.1 coordinate 4,274,738, forward strand.
TGCATAGTTTCAGGCGCTGCGGCTGCGGCTGAGACTGGAGCGGGTTTCGTATCGGGTGTATCAAGGATTTTATGTATGCAGATTGCGTGGCGCACGTAAATCCATTTAATAGTGTTATTCGCAATGGAAAATGTCATGGCAATACACAGCACTCGCACTCGCACTCGGACGCACACACACACACACACACTCTCAAACACATACTGGCACGAACTGAGCAGTCAATAACTTAAAGTGCAATTGACCCGTTTACCAAAACTATAAAACAATGCGAAAGGCAAAAGAAGAAACCCACAAAAGATTCTCAGAGCAATCTGGCATACTCAATGAGTATGACTCATGTGCCAAGTCGGAGCATGTGTGATGCATGCCACGAATGTACAAGGATTGCGAGGTATTGAGAGAGAGATCAAGAAATTGATGTAGTAAAAAACAGTTGAATGGCAGCTGGCAATATGCATTGAGTAAGTATATATTAACCTATTTGGGTAATAGTGTACTAGTCCACTACAAAAAAAAAAAAAAAAAAAAAAAAAAAAAAAAAAAAAAAATACTTTATATAATATATGTGTGCACATATTAGAGAACAATTAATAACAAAATATGCAACTAGAATTGATGGATTTTCATTTTAAAATACAATATTATCTATTTTTGATGGAACAATAAAGGCTTTTGATGTTTGATAAATAAGAAAACTTCATTCTTAGCAAAAGTTTTTTTTTTTTATTTTTTTTTTTTTTTTGAGGATATTAATTATTAATCATAAATCACTAGGAATCTTTCAGTCCCTTCTGAACTTAACCTAATGTCTGCCTTAAAATATAAAGTAATGGCCAAAAATTCCTTGAATTTAATAAATACAATGTACACTAGAGGGGTTAAGCTATCTTACGACTAAGGAGTTCATGCGGATGGATTCTTTTTCGACTTCGTAGGGAAATGGGGTCGACGAGATTATTTCCCAACGTGTTCGGGTGGGCGGTAAGTCTGTCGGCATATCGGCTCCTGTGGAAGTTAATTTGATCTCCCAATGGGACAACTTTTTAGTCCCTTTCGATGACTCGGTTGCTCACGTAAGTTTTGTATCGAAAATGCTTATATTATTTCAAGTAAACTGCGTAAGATTTACCGATAGAATGTCTACGATTAATATTATTGCATATAAGCTTTGATAGATATATCGATAGAAGAGGCACTACCAATATGCTCGAGGATGTTACTCTAGCATACGTGCATACTTCTATCAATACATCTACCAAGACACAAGCTTAACATTTAAGTAAGCACCTTAAAGACCTTTTTACTAAAGGCGCAGAAACATCGATGTTTCATATGCAAAACCTCAGCAGACAAAGATGTTTCTGCACCTCTACTATTTAGCCTGTAAACCCTTCTCAATCAGAGTACATAGGCTTTAAACACTCGCTGATTAACATAGAATTCCCCGAATAAGCCGCTGCTCTCCACTAACTATACATTGGCGTCATCTAAATGCAAATATTGCTGTCTATCGCATCGGCAAATGCAGTTCACAGTTCGCAGTTCTCAGTTCGTCTGCTGTCAACCCTTTAACCCTTAATTTGCCAGCCAGTTAGTTGCCCCTAACCAAGGCTATACCCTAGCGTATACTCTACCTGGCCTGCCTGCCCGCCCACTTGGCTAGTCGCTCTACTCTGCGCTGCTGGCGTGGCTATCTGGGTCGTTTAATCGCGCGTCATTCATCATCCAAATCGGGTTGCGTTCGGCGGCGCGACGCGCGATGCGATGCGAACTATCGATAAGAACTATTGTGCCTCACAAACTCAACTTAATGGCAATTTTATCGATAATGTTCGTGCTGAATTTTCGATTTTGTTTGCTTGCATGTCGGGCCGCGAATTATGAGCGATCGACACGCCAACAACTACCAAGAAATTGTGCAAATCGAGTCCGAGCCGGAGTCGGGAGTCGAACCTCCACTGGTTGGGGTCGTGTTCGAAATCAGAATCGGGTTGGGTTGGGTTGGGTTTGGGTTTGGTTTGCTGCCCCGTCTTGGGGCAGGCTGATTTAATAGTTTAGCACACAATGTGTTTGTGGGTTTTTAAATGCCACGCAACTGCTAAAGCAGGGTATGCGCGACTTGGGAAATAGATGAAGAATGCAATGCAAACTCGACTTGGATTTTGCTGAATGTAAACAGAAACTTACAGTATATATGGCAAGAAAGATTCCTTATTTGTTGCATCAGCTGAAGTGGCACAGTTAAATTTTGCTCTGCTTACAGGGTATACTTTCGTTGAGCACTCTAACGCGCTGCCTGCATAGTTGACAGCTTTGGGCTTTGGTTTTGGGCTTTGTACTTTGGTTTATGTTGCTCCGCTCGTAGCGCGGCAAATTATGAGCACGCGAATATCGAACCCTGCTAGGCAGCTGCCTGTGGGCGGCACGCTGGTCCCGCCGCTTGATGGGGCGTGCCCGCCCTATCAATTAGAACTGGCGACCGAACATCTTGATAAGCCTGTGCGCGCTCTCCCTCTCTCTCCCCCTCTCTCCTCTCTATCCTGCTCTCTGACCAGCCCCATGGCAATGCAAACAATCGGTATGCGGCCGACTTGTGTATAAATAAATAAAAATAAAGTGCCAACAACGAAATGCGCTTCGAATGGTCATTAAAATTGCGCTGGCAGCGCCTGAAAGCATGCACTGCTAATTGCCGCATAAATAACCAGCCGAACGAACTTCCCAACTTTCCCCCATTAGATGTAATACACCCCCCGAACCCCGCCCCACGCGCACTCTTTTGCGCTTCCGCTACCAAACAAAAATAAAGCGCATTTTAATTTATCATCGAATAGATCTGGCAATGCATAATTCCATGGCGCAAAAGTATTTATAAGTCGTATTCTGATTATGAGCAAATGTTGGTGACTAATAATTTCATATTTGATTTATCGGTAGATTGATAGAGGAATTGGTGGGAGTATTTTAGACTTAGCTTTAGCCTTCTTCAACATCAGACTATGACCAATAGGGATTATATTAGAAACTGCAAGGCAGAAGAGTATAAAGGTAGAAGAGGTCCGATTCAGTTGAAATTTGACTTTAAGAACATCAAAAAAATTAGTATAGAGACAAACAAATAGAAGAGATTAGAATAAATGAGAGTTTGACTTCATGAACAGCAGACTATAACCAGAGGAATAAAAAGACAAACTACAACCTAGTAGAAATTAGATTACGATTGACAAAAACTTTATGACTATGACCAAAGGAATTAAGAGAGAAACTGCAAGGTAGAAGAGGTTAGATAAAGTTGAACTAAGCCTGTTGTAAGTTGGATAAAGTTGCCAGGCCTTTCCGTACCATGCTCTATTTGGCGCATATGAATACATACCAAAATATCGTTTAAAAAGTAGTTCTGAAGTAATTATCGATAAATTCAAGCTGTTGTGCAACACTGAATAGAAGAGGGTCACTTTTTTCAATAATTCGCACGCAGCAACAAATAAAAATAAACCTTTTCTTCTTCATTATCTCATTTTATCATTACTGGTTTGAATTAATAAACAAATTGAGTTTATAGATGGAGAAGTGTTTTATATTTGTGAAGCAAATGTCTAATTGGAGACAGAACAAAGTACAATCAGAACCATCATAAATTTCTAAAAAATGAAGTGCAATTCTTTTAGATTGAAGCTACCTTAGCTTGTTACTACTCCTTTCTAAAATCAAAGCCTACTTTTCACTAAATATCTACAATATTTTCAATGTAAATGAACATTCTATTGTCATAGTAGGCTGTGCTTAATATGCCTGCTTAAGAAGTTTTCAGTAGCAAAGGAAATCTCAATGCGAATAGTGCGAGAAACCAGAAAATATAAATCAAATCAACAAATAATAAAGAAAGTAGCAGAAAGTGAAGCAGTCTGATACTGTGAGTTGCCTGGCCAGTGGCGGGCTACGCATTAAGTTCAATTTAAGCCACTAGATCAGAATTTATGACATTGACGAAACGATAAAAATGTTGCCACTAGCCGAGGCACACACGCACACACACACACATACACACACACACACTTAGAGCACATAAATGTGCATTACGTGGCCGGGGGGCTGCTCTGAGCATGAGGCAGACACACGAGGTAAGCAGCAATATAACTGACCAGCAGCAGCAAAATGAAATGCGACGCTCAAAGAAACAGTGAGAGGGGGAAGGGGAGGAGGGGATGATGGGGCAGAGGGCTACCGATACAGGGAAAGCGAAAGCCTAAAACTATTAATTTCAACGTAGACGAACCACATGAAATGAGTAGAAAAATGGTAACGCAACTGAATTGTGCAGGGCGGGAGGCAGCAGGAAGGAGAGGCAATGACTTGGGGGAGGGGGGCAGAGCGTAACGAGAAGAAGGCGGCCAGCCCTTGGACCAGGGAGAAATCTATATTTACGATTATTGAAGTTTATGACGAAACGTTTTCGTATCATTTTGCGTCGCCTCATAAATGTTAAGCTAGAGCGAGACGGCAAACGAGCGCGGGAGCGAGAGCGAGAGAGCGTGCGAGCCACTGACAGTTGACACACGGACGAACGCTGAGACTGGACCAGGCTATGGGGAAGGGGGGGCTACATAAATGCTTCTACACGCAAGCTGCTAATAATGCCGAGGCAGAGGCACAGACGGAGGCAGAGGCTGAGGAAGAGGGGGACAGCGGGCGAAGCACAGGTGCCGGTCAGCGTTTCGGTTACGGGATTTCGGGTTCGGTTTCGGTTTCTGCTCTGCATCGCTCTCCGGCTCTTTTGGGGGTTGCTGGCCGATGCTGGATGGCCGCAAAAGTGCAATAGGCTCGTAAAACCAATGGCCAAATAGCCAAACGAGAAATGCCTAAGTAAAAATGTTGTGTAATTACGTTGCGTTACGCACAGATAGAGATACACATGGAAATGGACGCTCGGAATTAGAACTGACGACGGCCAGCCCATGGTGGGCGGGAGTGCCAGTGGGCGGGGGTGATGGGTGATGCGATACGGGGCAACCCCAAAGGCGAATATCGTCCGTGGTATACCCCAACTAAGTCTTGACCACTGTCTGTCGGAAAAATCATAATTAGGCTTCGGTTTTCCTACTCACACCAACTCTTCCCCTGTCTCTGTGTAAATGTGTGTGTGCGAGTGTGTGCGTGTGTGCTTTTTATTGTTTTAATGAACACACGAGTGTAATTTTAGATAGAGAGAGAAAGGGGAACCAAGAAGCCCTGTTATGACCCGTCAGCTGCTGCCAGTGCTGTCAAACATGTTATCGGTGCTTAGTTATCGTTTTGCACCGCAGTCAGTTGTTTTTATTTCCAAATCCAATTTACCCATGCTTTCCAAATTTCCAAGCACGAGAGAACGGCAACGAGAATACATTCTTACAGCTTAGCTCGTTAAGTAAACTTCTTCAAAAATAAAAAATAATAAGTTTGAAATAAACCGTATTTTATCAGGAAATTTTAATAAAATTTTATAAGAGACACACAAACAAATTGCATGAAAACAAGTCCAAATTTTATACACAAATTTTAAAGAAACACAAATTTTTACTAAAATATATACAATACATCTAGGAAGACCCCAACCAAAATAGTACTTGAAATCTTTAAAAAACTCACCCAATGATCTTGGGGGAGTTCTTGCAATAAAAAACGTACCTAGAAAGAACAATATATCGTGGAGCACAGGGTACAGGGCACGAGGTACCGAGAGGATCAACTGAACACACCATGTCGCAGCCCGTGGATTCGCTAACCCCGCAGGTGTACGAGAAAATGATAAGGACGCTGGTCAGCACGCGATTGTGCGAGTTTATGCAGGAGCTGAATGTGTTCGTCAGTGGCAGTGGCATCTTTATGGCGCGTCGCGACGAGAAGCGCTTCCTCAAGTTGTACTTGCGCATTCTCTACGCCGAGTTTGTGGCGCACGCCAACGAGCCGCCCCCAAGTGCTGTGACTATTCTGCTGAACATCTACAGTCCCATGCAAGTGATCAACGAAGTGCGCAATCTGATGCAGTTGTACAGGAGCCAGGAGGAGAACATAATCCGCACCTCGCACTGCCTCTTCGAATGGATCCGCGTGTATAATCTGTGTGAGGATCTCAGCTATTGGATAATGGCTTTCTTCCAGAGATGGCGAGTCCAGCAGCGAGAGAATCCGATGGACAGGATGTCATTTGCGAACATCGAGAAGGCGTTCATGCTACTCGTTTCGCCTGAACTGCGACCTCAAGTCGCCGCGGGTGTCTTTTACATGCTGGGCAACATTCATAGCATGCCACAGACTTTTCTCAAGGTGTGTGTGTGGCATGGAAACTGATCGATTTTAATCGTCTAACTGAACTCCTTTCCTCTGCAGATCCTGCCACAAGTGCCGCTTGTGGTAAACCATCTGAAGAGCAATCAGACGGGAGTTGACAGATTCGGCCGGGATTCCTTTGGCTATGCCAAAGATCTAGTCCTACTCATGTACACGGTGATGAAGCGTTTCTTGGAGTTCGACGAAGTCTACGATTATGTCAAGGTTGCCATCGAGCTACTCGAATCATCGATGAGCCTAAATAATATTGCTTTTGCAACAATCCAAAACGGGCCACAGCCGCTGGCTCAACTGCTCCCCCAGCATGGTCGGCAAGGCAGTCGTTGCGGACTAGTCAACATGGGAAATAATTGCTATCTGAACAGTGTTATCCAGGTGCTGGCCATGACCAAGGAGTAAGTTTGCCCTGATTTCCTCTTTTCCCTCTTTTCTTGGTCTTTTTTTGATTTTTCTTGATATATTTTCTTGATAAATCTTCTTGATGCATTCTTCATACATTCTTGATATTTTTTCTTGATTAATTCTTGATTTTTTCATGATATTTTCATGATATTTTCATGATATTTTCTTGATATATTCTTGATATATTCTTGATATATTCTTGATATATTCTTGATATATTTTTGATATATTTTTGATATTTTCTTGATATTTTCTTGATATTTTCTTGATATTTTCTTGATATTTTCTTGATATTTTCTTGATATTTTCTTGATATTTTCTTGATATTTTCTTGATATTTTCTTGATATTTTCTTGATATTTTCTTGATATTTTCTTGATATTTTCTTGATATTTTCTTGATATATTCTTGATATATTCTTGATATATTCTTGATATATTCTTGATATATTCTTGATATATTCTTGATATATTCTTGATATATTTTTTATATATTTTTAAAATTTTCTTTTCTTGATATTTTTTGATATTTTTTCAATGTTTTATATGTTTTTGTTTATATTTCTGTTCTTTCTATAACAGATTTAACCGTGACTTTCTGTTACTCCAGACGGAGTCGGTGCCGCTGCGCGAAATGCAGAAACTGATTGCTTTGCTGCACTACTCGATGCGTGAGGAGGTGCAACCGACGGCGATCATTTGTGCCACTCATCCGGCTGACTTTCAGCCAGGTGAGCAGCAAGACAGCTCTGAGTTTCTTGGCTACCTGCTGAATCTGCTGCACGATCAGGAGATCAACGAGTACTATCAGCACCTTGAAGAACAGTTTGTTGCGGCAGCAACAGCATCAAGCACAACCGCACTATCAATGTTCACCGAGGCGGAATACCCATCAGCCGGCGACTTTCTCGTCTCGGTCACTGACAGAACCTTTGCCGGTAAGGTGACCACGCTCTACAAGTGCCTTAACTGTGGTTCGAGGAGCCGCAACGACGACGGCTTCCACGACCTGCAGCTCTCTTTCCCCGAAGGCACTGTCGACGACAGTCTGTACACGGTGCAGAGCCTGGTGGACATGTACTGCTCGCCCGAGATACTGGATGGCGAGAATCAATACCAATGTTGCCACTGCCAGGGCCTGCGCGATGGTGAGCGCTGCATTCAATTGATCGAGGCGCCAAGAAACCTCATCCTGACCCTGAAACAATTCAACTTCGAGAAACTTCAGCAAATACGCACCAAGCTGATGCACAAAGTCTTCCACAACGAGAGAGTAAGTAGTAATTCGCAGAGTACTCCCACTAAGACCCACTCAGTACCGCCTCCTGTCCTCTGCCCACAGATCGTGCTGAAGGTCTTCTCGAGGGACACGCTCGAAGAGATATCTATGGTACAGTACAGTCTCTATGCGGCTGTGGTGCACAAAGGACTAACTCTGGACTCGGGCCACTACTTCACGCTGGCCTGTGATCACTTGGACAACTGGTACAAGTTCGATGACAGCATCGTCACCATTTCCAAATCCGAGGAGATTCACAAACTGAAATCGCCCAACACGCCTTACATTCTCTTCTACAAGATGTGCGGCGTGTCGCACGATCTCATCAGCGATGATCCCGCGTGGCACACAGAGGCTGCACACCAACGGAATGAGGGTCCTTTGACCATAGACGAACTGCCACTGGAGCTGCAGAACTACATCAATCAAGACAATGAGCTCTACGAGATGGAGAAGCTCAAGGGGAAGGACAAAATGAAGTTCGAAGTGGAAGAATAAAATGAATTTCTATTTACACATCTATCTACACGATCTCATTGTGTATCATTTACATAGACAATGCCCGTTCGTCACAGCAGCAGTCGCCACACAATGGGGCAACATGTGGAGCATGCCACGCCCCCCCCCCACACACAGCAACGTAACAAGCCGAGATAACATTTAAGCGAAATCGCTTTAAAATCAATTAACCGTAAAATCACTCGCCTGTTCGCAACAACAATCGAGTCGCGCGCACATGAGGCATGCCCCATGGACATCGATGCGGCAGTGGCGGCCAAACAATCAAATGTGGTGGCAATAACATTAGCTGCCCAACCATTCATATGCAGACTCCCTCCCCCCAGGCTCCTCTTCTCTGCTCATCTCTGCAGCCTGCAGACGAACAAACGGCCCCCAGTGCCGCTGCTGCACTTGACTGCCCCCCGGCTGGGGCGAGGCAAAGGGGTGTGTGTGTGTGGATTGTGAGGACGTGCTGCCAGGTATTAACCTCCATTTAATGTTAAACAAAGCCGCGTTACATGTGCAGGCGAGGCGCAAAAAAAATGTGTAAAATTGTGTGTAGTGTGCACACATGGTTTGCCCGCGTGTGTGTTTGTGTGTGTGTGTGGCACGCCCACTCTGCAGCATCGTTGGCCGCCAAACGTTTCGATTAACGTGCGCAAACACAGTGCGGGAAAAAAGGCAAAACGTGCAGGGACAGCAAATTGAATTGCTCGCAAACAGCGCAGCGACCTGCACAGAAGGCTGAAGGCAAAAAACGACAGCATCGGAGTAGGAGCAGGAGGGGGAGTAGCAGCGGGAGTAGCTCCCAGAGTCGTGGCCAGAGTCAGAGTCGATGCTTGGAGTTTGAGTTGGACATGCTGCAAGCGAATCAGCTTCATCGTCATCAAAATCATTTTAAACAAAACGGACTAATTAAGCGCATGTCGTTCTCTCCTGGCTAGGGTAGAGTGCCCCGCCTCATTGACAGAACCTCCCAGGCTGTCTGGGAGAAGGGAAAACCCAAATCAGTCTCGCTGACGAATGCAGTTTTGGAGTAGATAAGCTGAAGAATATGTTAAGGTAATTATTAGTCGAATGTGAAACTAAGTCTTGAACTGAATTGGGAGTAAAATGCAATAAGGTAAAGGTTCTTTTTAAGGTACCTATGCTTCAAATTATATACCCTTTGTTTTGGAATAGAGAGGGAAGTAAGAAGAAGTGCCAGTTTGTTTGCCTTCACAGATACCTACACGATAGATAGAGTGCCCCTCCTCGTTGCTCCCAGGCTGTCTGGGAGTGGGCAAAACCCAAATCAGTCTCACTTACGAATGCAGTTTTGGAGGAATAAGGAACTTGTGACTTGAAGTCTTGAACAGAATTTTGAGGAAAGTACAATATGGTATAGGTTCCTTTAAAGGTACCTATGTTTACTCTATACCTATACCCTTTGTCAGAGTAGAGAGAGGCACGTTCTTATGCCTTCACAGCTACCTATACGATAAATAGATAGATAGATCTGTATGCCCATTGTCAGCTATTGCCAGAAAAAATCGCTTTTTGAGTAGTCTGTCACGTGGGTCGGGGAGCTAAGGCGCTTTGATGTATGCGAGTCAGTTGCCCAAGCCACACACCCCACACACACACACGCACACACACTTACAGGCGCAAGAACTCAGACAGATACGCAGAGAGTTTTCGGTGTATCGTCGCGTAAATCCGTCTTTGAATAATGATGCCGTTGATAGCCGGGATTATAACCCAGGCACACAGACAGCCACAGACTGAGGGCTGTGCGTGTGTGTGCGGCCTGGCCATTTATTTATTATGCCACAATATTCAATGACCCTTAATGGCATTTCGTAATAAAAATATTGGATTAGTTTGTTAGTTTTGGCCGCGCTGGAGCATATCAACCACCGTCGAAGGGGCGCCCCGACGCCACCCACTGACCCAGGCGAGTCTGCAGCCGAGTGGGAACTGGCCACTTGGGCACTTTATCAACTGGACTCTAGCATTACGTATTCCATTAAATGCCTAATGAGCCCATTGTGCTTGCTCTGGTGTCATCAGGGGCCAACCGATGCCAGGTACTCAGTGATCAAAGGAAGCGGCGCGTGCATACGATGCGTGCCACGCCCACGCCCACAATCGGCATATGGTTAGGCTCTTATTTATGGCGAATAATAGATCAAAATTATAGATAAGACGGCAGAGAAATGTGCTGCAAGCTTGTAAGCACGATGCTGGCACAAGTTAAGCATGAATGCGATAGTTTGACGATAGTAACAGACTGAAATGAAGGAAACTGTAAGCTTATGGCAACTATCAATATGTGAATTCGATAGTTAATGGTTAGTACACTAAGCAAACTATCTACTGCGTTACTTTTGCTATATATCGTAGCTGCCTTTCGATAGCTTACATTTACTTCTTGCTCCTACTATCGCAAGTTGCCCGCATCATTTGTGTTGTTGTTTTAAATGAGAGCAGGAAAGATTAAGATATTTATCCCTTGCTACTTTCATATTCATGCAGCATATTAAAATACCAAACGCCTGCTGACCCGGCACGTAATCGAAACCGTAGTCGGACCCGCAGGAGCTGAAGCTGGAACAGGAGGCGCAGATGGAGACGCAGACGCAGTCGGGTCTGAGTCTGGCTGGGCAGGAAGCAGGACCTTAACTGGAAACGGTGCATGCATGTGACATAATAAATATTAATGACAACTGACCGACAGCAATGCCATAGATCCCTGCCCAGTGGGTGGTCACGGAGGATGGAGCGCAAGAGAGAGGAAGGGAGGAAGGGAGGAGTAGCTCGTCAGTGGTGGTGGTTGGGCGGTCTCTGGGTCGACGTTGACACACATTCGACATGTGACAGATAAATTATGGCAATTGGATGAATGCCGCCGCACCTCTTCAGACCTGCAGCTACCCCACCCCCACCCCCCGTCCTTCCACTCACACCCCACTCCCTTCGCATGGGTCAACATCGTGCAATTTCGCCTCAGCCATGAGATCATTTTTCATTCTCATTTCATTTCGTATTTTTGTTTTCTTGTTGCCTTCTCCTTGTTTGTTTTCTTCTTTCGGGTTCAGCTTGTGACATATGTGCGCTCAGCTCTAATGGCAGTCAAGTTTATGCATGCACGCCACACCACACACAGCACACACACCCACGCACTCACACACACACAGACACCAATACACACACAGGAGTAAAATATCCCTAATAGTTTTTCAGCGCTAATGACCGAACGACATCAGACTGAAATGAATTACAATAATCATTTATGGTATTGCTCAATAGAGGGCGCATCTAACGGTACTGTGAGTGATAAATATGGTCAGCAAACACTTTGGGGAATTCTGATCAGCTTAACGCGTTTTCACCTTGCTTCAAAGTGAGTAATTATGGGCAACTGTATTGATGTATATTGATATAGGTTTATATATATTTTATTAAATATTTAATAATTTGTATTGATATATTTATATATATATATTAATATGTATTGATATAAAGTCTATATATATTTTTGTTGATATATATTCATACTTATAGATACATATATTGATTAGTATTGACATATGTTTATTGAAAAACATCGATACATACTGATATATGTCCGTATACCATGATATATATTGATACATATTGATATATTTTGGAATAAATGTATTAAATTATATTGATATATATTAATTTGTATTAAATAAATATGATAAATACTGACATTCATAGATGAACATTGATATACAATGATAAATATTACATTAATACGTTTAGATATATCGATACATATTGATATACACTGCTTTATGTCGATATTCATTGATATATGCTGATACATATTGATAGACATTGATACAAATGTATTAAGATGTTTTGATATATATTGATATGTTTTAACATGTATTATGTACACTGATATATATTGACGTGCATTGATATTAATTGATAAATATCGATATATTTTGAGATATCTTAATAAGTATAGAAATATATTTATGGGCATTGATATTTTTTAATAAAATATCGACGTGTTTTGAAATATTTTGAGGTAACTTAATAACGATTGAAATATATTGTTATGTACACTGCTCTATATTGATCTATGTTTATATACATTGATATATATATATATATATATATATATATATATATATATATATATATATATTTATTGATATATTTTGATATTTACTCTTATTTATCGATTATAACTTCACTTCTTGTTTTCTTTCAAAATTCTGTTTAAAATGTAGAAAGTGTAAATGTCCATCTTAGTTATAAATACAAAGACAATCATAGTTATACGCCTTCTTTATTCTCCTGACTTCATCCTCACTGCCCCATCGACCTCTATCTGAGCTCAAGCAACTCCACTTCCCGTCGTACTCCCCCTCCCGGGTCTGATTAATAGGCCTCCATCAATGCGAGGCAAGCCATATGTCACCAGGTACCATCGAATTGGGGCAGCCAATTTATTTATTTATTTATTTACTATTTGCGCTGCTCAGCAGCCGCCTTCGATAATGAAAAGCTATAGAAAAGCTGCACAGGATTATTTACCAACAACAAGCTTAAAGTGAAAGCGTATTCAAAGCAATGAAAGAAACCAAACAAACAACGAGGCGAGCCCCGTCTCCTTCCCTTCCCTTCCCTTTCTTTCCCTCAAAGCCTTGGTCGCTGTGGTGGGAGGGGGAGACGGAGGTCGGTCTGCTCTCGAGGGGAGGGTGCAAGTAATACGCGTATATAAAAGAATCAAAAATCTAGATTTTGATTTGAGATACTTCGGACTATGGAGACAGACTGGCAGCTTGTTTAGTTTGAATTGGAAGCAATGTGCGGGGGTGGAGCAGATGGGGGGAGGTTGTGGGTCAGACCGAGGACTTAGTGGTGGGTCTGCGGATCTGTATCTGCTTCGCCAGTCGCCGTCGAGTCAAGTCGAGGGCCGCAAGTCAAGTGGCGCTTAGTGCGTAACACGCGCGCGTTTCGCCCGCGACTAAAATCGCTCGCACCGAGCACGGGTTTGGTCTTCTCTTGTCTTGTTTTGTTTTGTTGGTTTCTCTGTTTCACTTGGCATCTTGTTTTTTTTTTTCTTGTTCTGTTTTTTTTTTTCCTTATGGATTCCACTTCAATGAATTGAAAAATTGCCTTGAACAAATTTGAAGCGGCACCGTTGACATTGCGCGCGGCTGCTTTGCATTTGACTCTGTCTCTCTCCAAGATTGGGCGCATGGTGGTTGGGGGCGGGGTTGGGGCAGCATTTTCCTAAACATGACATTTGACATTTGATAATGTCATTTGCCGCGTAATTGTTTTTTGATTTGATGCTTCGCTTTGGCGTCGCTCGTTATTGTTGTTTTTATCTGCCACTTTGGAATGGCGGAGCAGCCTCGTGCAGCGCAAATTGATTTGACTAGCGATGCGTCGAATGACCCCAGCAAGGGAGAAGGGAGCAGGGAATCTTTCTCCAGCAGGTGGAGATAATTGGAAGGGAGATGCCTGCTACTGCCGGAAAGATATGCAGATAATTCTCTTTGGATCCCTCGAGCTTAATTGATTCTCCCATGCAAGTCGCCTCAAATGGCAGCTACCCCTACAGCCGCACTTGGACACGCCCAGTCGATTATTGGTTACCTATTGGTTATTGGTTTTCTGCTCTTGGCCATTGGACATCGATACGTGCGCCGAGCAGGCGCAGTAGTTGCCTCCGGAGAGGGAGCAGCCTGCACGGACTGAATCGTGAAAGCTTGCAACGATTTGAAAAAAAGGTGAATGACAAAAAAAAGAGAAAGAGACAAAGTGAGAGAGCAAGCGAAATCAAGAAAGAGAGGAGGAGCACATAAGATTCAAATGCAAAGCGTTGCATGAAATTGGCAGTCGTTTGCCACTCGAGTGGGAAGAGAGAGGGGCACTAAGGGAAGGAGAGAGAGAGAGGCACAGTTAGGGAAAGAATGAGAGCTGGAGGAAGAGCAAAGTCAGCAGCGGAGCCACCATTCAGCATGGCCAGCCACTTCCGACTAAGACCACCCGTAACCGTAAATTGCGCTCCATTTTTATATAGTTTCCACCCCCCTCCCTCCCTCCCTCAGGGGCAGCGAGCCGGTGTCAATTTCGGGCTGCAATCGCATACGCGAGGCAGAAGGAGGAGGGAAGGAAGGAAAGGGTTACAGTTGACCAGCACAAAATGAAATGCAAAAAAACTGTATTTATTTCTGGGCTTGGCTTATAGAACCGCATCGCACCGCAGCGAACTGAACCGAATTCAGGCGCCTGACTGCCAAATTGTCTGGCCTGTGGCGAGATCTAGGTAGAGCTCATAACAAAACACCGTTATGATGGCTTAATAAATAGTATAAATTACTCATTAGCATGGCATACCATGGAGTTCATCTTTGCATTAACCTTTCATATTTATTATCGGAAATTAGCGAACACTCGATCTTATTCCATTTCTAAGTTACAGAAAATAACAACGGAACTAATTTACCATTGCTTTTTTAATAGTATAAGTATATTTTCAATATAATATAAGCTAATCACAAGGCTGGCATATGTTAAAGTTCTTCTCCACATTAACCTTACGTGTTTTTTACCAGATAGTAGCGAATTATCGAACATACTTGCATCTCTAAGTCACTGAAAAGAATTAGAGAATTCCGTAATGATGGCTCTATATAAAATATGTTTAAGTATGAGTATAAGTATAAGTTACAGTATAAGTTACTCATTAGCACACCTTGAAGTGCTTCTCCACATTTACTTTTCATATTTTGTATCGGAAATAAGCGAATTATCGAGCTTACTTAAATCTCTAAGCTACTGATAAAAACTACAGAATGTTTTTTATGATGACTTTATAAATAGTATAAGTAAAAATATTAGTTTAGTATAGTATAAGTTGCTCATAAGCCCAGCATACTCTGGAGTTCTTCTCTGCACTCATCACTCATATGCATTTCGGCACTTAGCGAACTATCGATCTCACTAACATCTCTAAGCAGAACTTGGGCGTTTTCAAATTTTTCTTACTGTTCTTCCTCTATTTTTCTTCTTTTTCTCGTTCTTTATCATCTTCTTCTTCTTGTGTTGTCACTAACCCTTCTTTAATGTAAAGTCCTTACTGCCCATCGCTTGCCACAACTATCGATAACATTCAGCTCTGCCGACAGTTTCCAATTTGTAGTTTCAAGTGAATTCGACTGCAGCTTTTAGTTATTTTCATTCTCTTGCCATGCTCAGTCACCCCTACCAGACACGACTAATAACTAACGCTCAGTCTGCCCCCCTCTCTCACTCTCTCTCTCTCTCTCTCTCTCTCTCTCTCCCTTTGACTCCCACCCAGCTCTATCAAACCCTACAAAGTTAGTTTATGGCCAAAGTTCAGCTTGAAAAAATACTACATAGAACTCATAAAAAATTTTCGAAAAAAAGCGAGTAAAAAATTGGCCAAATGCTAGTCACAAAAAAGTCACAACGTGTGAGATACGTGAAAATGTTGTACGTAAAAAAAATAGAAAAATAAGGGAAAAAGAGCAAGCGAAATGCAGAGGAAAAAAAATTGGTTTGTAACGCAGTTTTTTTTTTTTTTTCTCGTGCTTGGCTTTTCATTTGGCGTTGGCAGCCATTAGAGCAAAAATCAGCAGCATCAGCAGAGGAGTGTTGGAAGGGGGAGGGGAGAAGGGAGAGCAGTGTTGGTTAGGGAAATGCAGTGCTGAATAAAGGTTAGTTCCAGCTGGCGTTGTTGTTGTTGTTGCTGCTGCAGTTTCAGTTGTTGCCACACATGTGGAAATTGTGCGCGTTTTGCAGTTTTTTAATTGACCAACAAATTTATTTGATTCGTTTGCGACGCGGCGTTTTTAACCGCTAAGACTTTTATTTATTTATTTTCATGCTCTTCCTTTTTTTGTGTTTTTTCTGTGTACCCCCTACCGAGCACTTAAATAAAATAGTATTTATACAAGCTTAAAGTGACGCCGGAACCGAAGCTCGTCTCCCTCAGCTTGGCCATTTGAAATTCAAGCCAAGCAATGCGGGGGCTGCGGGGCTGGGCTTGTTGTTTCTAAGGATTACATATTGGTAAACAACGATTACAACAACAGGCACAACAACAAGGGGCACAAGAAGGACAAGCAATAACAGCAACAACAACAACAGCAACGACAACTTATTGTGCTACAAATTTGTTTGCCCGACGAGGAAAAGTTGTGGGCTGCCAGGGGCTGTTGGGGCTGTTTGATTTGATTGTTGACTTTATTGGTCAAGCGGTCCTTGGGTGTTTGTTGTTGTTGTTGCTGCCGTTGCTTGGGCTTGTCTTGGTCGCCTGCCTGCCTGAGCTGCTGTTTGTGTTGTTTTAACGATATTTAATCTATGATTAGAATCATTTTTGGCCAGTGGAATCAATTAAACGCTACACTTGACTTAATTTATTGTCGCGTTCGGTATGCGCAAAAGACAAGTAGCCGCCAGGCGACTGCCCTGAATACCCTGTAGATTGGCATAAGACATTTATGGGGTATGCTAGATAGAAAGAAAGAAAGAGAATTATTTGAAGTTTTGCTTGGATAATGACTGCTTGAATACCATGTAAAGTGGGATAAGACATATATGGGGTATGATAGATCGCAGGCTGAAGACAGAAAGAGAAATGAGACTGTTTAAATACCCTGCAGATCGAGGTAAGACATGTGTAGCGTATGCTACATTAAAGATTAAAGAAACACGAAGAAACTCTCGAAGTTTGCCTGTTAATCAATGACTTTTAAAGCCTCTGACAAGTTACATCGATTGCAAAGGGTTTTCTCATATTTTAGCTGCCTTTTTCATATTACACAGTATCTCTTAGTTGTTCACTCCCAGCCCCAGGCATCTTAGTCGCTTTATCTATATCTGTTTTTTGGTTTTGTCGGCATTCGAGTATTTGTGCACAAGTTCGGCTAACCGAATACACAAAAATCCGATGCAAAATGATATCATATGAACCGAAAATGCTCGTAAAATCAAATTGGCCTCTGCCCCTCAACGTTCCCCCCCCTCTTCTCCCTCACCCGGCCAGCAATCGTTCAGTCGAATACCAATAAAAATACACCAGCAAATCTTGGCACACACAAACACTTTGTCGGTCCGCTCCGCTCGCTTGTTGGTATTTATCTTTATAGCTCGATCTCTCGTTCTCTCTGACCGACGACGACCAAAGATAATTTCAGTACTTTGGCCATACATATACGTATGTGTGTTCGTCTGTGTGTGTGTGTGTGTGAGTTGCTCAAGCGGCAGCAAAGAATCACAAAATTATATAAAATAATAAAGCATTTAAAAGTCCGATCCGACTGTGAGTTCACAGAGCATTAATCTGCGGCAATATCTCCGCACTTTGCTATTAAATACTCTACTGCACTTGTGCTACTAAATCATAGATCATTTGCCATTTTAGTGGACTGAGAGTGCTGAAGAGCTGGATATTGATTCAAGAAATAGTCGTGAAATGTTCAAATGAATATAGAATATTCTTGCTCTCTATTAAGTACCAAAGAATAATAAACTAAAAGTTCTTTCCTTTCAGCTAGAGTACCTAACAGCTTCTGATTAATTCCCAATTCAATATATATATAATATAATATATAATACCTCACAGATTGTAAGTAATTCCAAAGTCAATTTTCTCTTCTAGATTCCGATTGAAGTCATACAAATCAACAGCCTCGCTGCTGATTCCAACATATCATAGATCAATTGCCATTTTAGTGGAGTGAGAGTGCTTAAGAACTGAAGATTGATAGAAGAAATACCAAACTGAATAAAGAATATTCCTTATTTCTATTCAGTACCAAAAAATACTCAATAAAATGTTCTTTCCTTTCAGTTTGAATACTTCAACGATTTTGATTTCTTTCCAATTCAATATTCTTCGCTATCAATGCCTCTATCAATGCCTCTATCAATACCTCTATCAATAACTCTATCAATACTTCTATCAATACCTTTATCAATACCTCACAGATTGTAAGTAATTCCAAAGTCAATATTCTCTTTTAGATTCCGTTTAAAGTCATACAAATCAACAGCCTCGATTTGCAATCCAATCTGAAAATTTGCAAATGTTCTCTGGCTTCAAACACGCAAATGCAAATGGCCTACACAACCACACTGAGTACACTGAATACACTGAGCGAAAAAGGGCTTTTTGAGGTCTGAGGTTTGTCCATTAAAAATTCCGTTTAATGATGCAATTGGAATTTGATGAGTCGCTGCTGATGGAACGCAATCAATGCGTTGCCACTTACTGGACAGCAGCACAGGCAGTTCGAACATGGGTGCACGAGTCCGCAGTACTGATTCCTGATAGCCATACAAGGGAGAGAGAGGTGGAAGGGAGGGAAGAGGGGGATAGAAGGTGCTTCGTGTCAGGCAGGTAAATTGCAACCAATAATAATGAATAATTGAAAATCCAATCAAACACCAAATGAAAACGGAGGCGCACAACGTTGCCAGAGCCATAGCCAGGGCCATAGCTGTTGCCATTGCCATATCCATATCCCATAACACACACACACTCACACACACACACGCATACACACCCCGTTAGGCAGATTCGACAAGGCCGTGCGGCCAGCGGTGGCTGCTGGTGTTGATTTTGCCGGCTTTATCGAAGGACATTAGCAAACGGTCGTTGGATTCGGTGAAAATGCAATCAAAAGTGTGGGCCAAACAGACAACACACACACACACACCACGCACACACACAGAAACAACAACAACAAGGTGGAACAACAAGGAGAGCAACGAGAAAGCAAAGCGACCTGCATAGATGACACCCCAGGGACATGGCCAAAGTCAATGAATGGTAATAGGTGTCGACATGGCGTTAGGGCGTTGGGGCGTGGCGCCCATTCGCAGCCCACCTCACCTCCCTCTCTCACTCTCTCCCTCTCTCTGTGTGTGCTTGTGTGTGTCTGTTTGTTGTTGTTGCGGCTTTATTGTTGTTGTTCTTGCTGATTGCCACTTTTGACCACGGATCGAATGTGCCACAGTCTGCTGCAGGCGCTGCCTACCTGCCTCCCTCCCTCTCCCCCTCTTTTCCCCCTTCAACTCGTGCTGAAGTCGTCGACAGCTTGGCCTCAGTTCGGTGTGGCCAACATGCATTAATTGCCAGTTAAATTGACTTTGACTGCGACTGCGACTGCGAGTTCGACATCGCTTTGTGCCCCGGCATTGATTCCGTTTGATGCATGCAAATCCATATCCAAGACAGCTCCAAGAGATTGCCCTGCACTCGAGCAATTACAACTTCATTAATTACCGTTAGAGAAATTGGCGGAATTGATGCGAAAGCGATTTCCCTCGAGCCGAGCATGTCAATTATGACGGCGCGTGTCTTTCTGTTTGTTGTTTGCCACGCGAATATGTTTCATATACATATTTTTGCACACAAAACAAACAAATATTGTGTGTATCGAAAGTGCCGCAAGGCGATCGCGAACTCCCCTCCCTCTCCCCTTCCCACACTGCCACTTTCCCCCCTGTTCGCTCTGCAGCTGCAACCCTCGCATCGAAGCCGCAAACGCATTGCAAATTGACGCCCGCGGGCGTGGCAAGACAAAAGTTTATACGCTGCGACAGACAGACACACATACATATACATGTGTGTGTACATATACGTGTGTGTGTGTGTACATTTTTGATATAATTACACGCAAATATGCCGCTAACGTTAACATTCTCGGTAAATTGAGTTGAGTTTAGCTTGAATTCAGTTAGGCAGGCAAGGTGTGCGTGTGTGTGTGTTGTGTGTGTGTGTGGTGTGTGTGTGTGGTGTGTGTGTGTGGTGTGTGTGTGTATTCGTCTGCATGTTTTCTGTCGAATGTTGTTCAATTAACGTGGCTCTGTGTTTTTGTTTTTGTTATCTGTTCGCGAATCTCATCACTCTGCCTCCCTTCGGCGCGCACAACAGAGACACACACACACACGCACACACACACACACACACACACAGCACACACACAGCACACACACACAGCACGCACACACACAGCACACACTCACGCAGCACAGCAAAATGGCACCGCGAGCGTTTCGTGCTCGACTCAATACTTTGACTGCAGTCGCAGGCCCAGCGCGGCGGCGTCTACCTCGACGTGGCATCAACATGTTGCACAAATATAAACATAAATCAATTAACAATTTCGACGAGCAGCAAGTGACGCTGGCCCTGCGCACACTTTTTGGCCTGCAGCGACTCGAAATCGACAATTTGCGACAGCTGCTGCGGACGAAATTGCGCGTTGCCTACTTTTAGGTGCGCCCCACAAATGCCAGGCGCGGGCTACGGGCGCAAGCAACTTGGCTGATCAAATTTGAGTGTGCTCAATCGAAAACTAACACACAGTGCGTGTGTGTGTGCGTGTGCCACATGTGTGTGCGTGTGTCTCATGTGTGTGTGTGAGTGTGACTATGTCTCTTGTGTATTAATTAAAGCCTTCAAGTCAGTGTTACTTTGCTGAGCTTACACTGCGCTAAATCTGCTACGATTTAGGCAATCATTGACTACACATTACACACTATTGCTATACTATATAACGGTATTATATTGGTTTTATAGCACATTCAAACGGAGTAACCAAAAACTGTTTTCGTTGCCTGTCAATTATTCAGTTTGCTGCTCGCATATTTAATGCGGTCGGATTCGCATAAAGTCAATGTTCGTCCCTGCCATTATGCTCAGACCAGATACAGACACAGCACACACACACATAGAGAGAGAGAGAGGTAGACAGTTGAACGATATAACACACATGGCCACAATGGGGCGCATCGCAACAAACCGAACCAAAGCGAACCAAACAGAACCAAACAGAAACCGAAAAACTTGTTTCATAAATTTTCTATTCAAAATGTAATTAAACCCTTTCGCTGCTGCTGCTGCTCATCTAATTACAACAAAAAGGCATCCTTGCCCGACCGGAGCGACACCCAAGCAAGATGCCAGTTTCCAGTTCCATTTCCATTTCTCGAGTTCCACTCGAAGCCAAGCCCGGCAGGGGGAGCAATATACTCGATAATTGCAAACGAAATGGCAGAGGCGACACAGGCAGCAACAATAACTCGAAATGGGGCACCCGTCCCCCTTTTCTTTGCTCCTTGCTGTCTTCCATAAATATCTTCAAAGTCATTAAATTTCACACATGTTGGAGGCAGAAGCTGAATGCTTTTAATTTTAAAATTATTGTCATTAATTGATTTTTGATATAGCCCAAGCCGAGTCGCCATAAATCTGCGTGTGTGCGTCTGTCTGTGTGTGTGTGTCTGTGTGTGCCACAGCATCTTTTCGAACAGTTGTGTTAAGTGCGAGAAAACAGTTAGGAAAATAATTAGTGACTCTGAAAAAATAGCCAGATCCAAAAGGGGTAGCTGGCTTGGGTTCCGGCTGGATGCCACTCGAAGGTGAGAACTGTGAGGAGGAGGGTGCGCAGCAAATGGATCTGGTATTCCACCAGGGGGAGCTGGAGGTTGTCTCTGCTGCACTTTACGGTTTTGTGTGATTATTGAGACCATTATTTTTGTTTAATTACGTTACGGGCGTTAATGTGCGGAGAGCAGCACCAGCTACGGCCCAGCCCTGCCTCCGCACCGTCCCCGCACCCAAGCAGCTCGCATTAATTTCATTTTATATTTATATTCAACAACAGCAACAAAACAAAAGCAAACAAATTTTGAAAAAACATTTTCGGGGAATTTTCAATATATGTTTTCAGTAGTTTCGCCTCAGGGTGGCATCCGTAAGGGGTGGCTCTGCATAAATAATATGCTCTAGTTAAACCAGAAACCAGTCTCGAACTGATAGCTGCGCAGTTAGTTGATACGCAGTGCGGCAAATGGTAAATAAACTGAAACAAATAATTTTGCATAGGTAAGGATAACCTTCCTGCTAGAGTTGCCATCTATTGTGCAGGTAAGAAATCACGTCTTTGAAAATACTCTTAATATCCAATGCTGCCTAGAAATAACTTCGAATCAGAGATAATCCAAGCACACAGTAGCGTAGCGTCCATTTGGACTTTGGGTAATCCCGGAAAGTAGGCAACAATATTTTATTTTATTTTGCATTCACTTCTTCGTCCCGGCGACAAATTTGTGACACGTTTCCGACACGTTTGCCATGTCGATTTTTCTTAAGCAAAACGTTTGTCGTTCGCCCGTCTCATATATATTTTATAACTGTAGACGAGGACGCGGCGGACTTGACTACGAAGCGAGCATTCTATATAGACACACACACACACACACACATATATCAGGCTGATGGCTTTGTGCGACAGGGAGGGGGAAGGTTTTGAATCTGACGCTGGGGTGCATGAGGGTACCTCAGGTAGTTGGAGTGGGGGTAGAGGTGTAGATACCAGGAGGTGGTTGAAAGATAACCGTCAGTGGCGTCAGTTGACTCATACGCAAATTTTTACTCATATGCCTGAGTTCCTGTTCTGGCCACGACTTTCACTCACGACTTGCTGTTCTTGCTGTTGTTGTTGTTAATGGTTTGATGGGTTTAAAGTCGTGCGGAGGGTGCGTCAATGTATCGCCTGCCCCCCTGCTCGTATATTTTGCATATGGACGCACGCCTGGGCGGGCTTTGGATTGCCGAACAGCCACCGAGGCAAGCGCTCGACAGTATCTTATGGCTTTAATAACTTTAGTGCTGGTACGTGCCATTGATCCTTGATGTGCATGTGTGTGTGTGTGTGCGTGTGTGCTTTCATATGCATAGGTGGGACGAGAGTGTGTCGCTTGCCGCATGCGACAAAGGATTTTTTGGTGCCCAACCCCTTGTGGAGTATGAAATATGAACTTGGGAAAGATTCAGAAAGAAAATAATCAATTTGATAAGTGTATCCAGTCATTTTTTATGAATTACAACAACGTTTTATGCTATATTCAAGTCGTGTGAGCTGAACAGATCAACTCTCATTTTGGTTTGTTCTAGAATTAAATTGAAATCGTTCTATTGCCTTTACTCCTGCGCCTTTGTACAGTACAAAGAGCAACTAAGTCTGCTGTCTCTTTCACTCCCACTCTGCCCAATTATTGGCTGTCATTGACACACTATTGACGACAGACAACAACAATGCAGTCGGCGCCAGCATTGCACTCTCTCAATAAGGAATTCAGTGAGAGAGCACCAAAGCTCTCACTCTCCCTCTCATTCCTAATTGAGAGAGCCTTAGCCTTGCTGCAGTGCACTGCAGTGCACTGCTTTGATTTGTTGTTGCTCTTAGTGCCTTAGCCTTGCTGCACTGCTTGTGCCCTGCACTGCATTGATTTGTTGTTGCGTTTGCTGCTACTGTTGCTCATCCCGTTAGTTGTGCAATTTGTTGTTGGAATTTGCTGGAATTTGCTGGAATTCAATGTGCGTTGTGTGTGACAGAGACAAACGCTGTATGGATGGCAGCAATAACAACAACTGCGATCGCTGCACCTGCGAGAGAACGGGAGTGCACGCTCTCTCTCTCGCATGCAGTCAGTTTCTCTCGTGATTTGACAATATTAATGCAACACCAACAAAAACTAAGCTACGCCAGCTTCATTTCACCTCACTGGGTGAATATATAATTCGAATTCGCTTCGCCATTCCCCAAGCAATTCGCCCCCATTTGTTGTGCCTAGTTTTGGGGCACTTTTGTATTTGACTTTGTTGTTGCTTTATCGCCGCTTTTATTTGCCACTTTTGATGGACCATTCGCCTGTTTCTCTTTCTCTGTCTGTTTCTCTTGCTGTTTGCCACTTTTTGGCGGCTTTATGCATAAATTTCATTTTCTTCTCTACGCTTATTGTTCACTTCTTTTGCATATAGTATTTTGTGTTTCGTATTCTCTTCGTCTTCATCTCTTTGCTTATTTATTTACGACCTCGTGTGTGTGTGTGTGAGTGTGAGTGTGTCTGTGTGTGTGTGTGAGTGTGTCTGTGTGTGCGTTATTAATCTTCGTGGGAGTTATTGCT
This sequence comes from Zaprionus africanus, assembly GCA_018151435.1. NCBI lineage: Eukaryota > Metazoa > Arthropoda > Insecta > Diptera > Drosophilidae > Zaprionus > Zaprionus africanus. The sequence continues at coordinate 4,299,230 of JAECXB010001995.1, forward strand.
ATTTTCCCGTTGCTCTTGGAATTATTTGTAATTTTTTTGTTGTCAGCAGGAAGCCACAACACCCACACACACACACAGAAGTACCTCTCCCCCTCCCCCTCTCTAGCACCCGCCCCAGCGCAATGATTTGCGTTCATTTGTGTATGAAATTAAAATCACACCCATGAGATGCATTGGCTGGCGGTGGAGAGGCGCGACTTGAACCTGGGACCTGCACTTGGCAGCTGATGAATACACAAATACTTGTGTATATATCTAGTATATATCTGCTATATATCCGGTATATATCTGGTATGTGTGTGTGCTGCTATTTAGTTTCTTTTTTTCGTTTGCCTTCATATTTTATTTGGTTTCTTTTTATTTTCAAAATGGTCACCCCGTGGGCAATGGAATTCCGCGTCTGCTCCAACTGTAAATTGAGTTGTTGCCCTTTCGCCGAAGCAGCCGGGGCTGGCTAAACTTTGGCCGCCGCCTAATTCATTCATGGAAACCGTTGAACTGCCTCCACTCCCCCTTGCTTGATGCCTGCCCCCCTCAAACCTCGCCTATACCTCTAGCTGCTGCTGCTTAGCATACAATTGCCACATTAACTTGCCAGCCCCCAAAGATAAATCGCGCAGCTAGCTGCGAATTTTGTTGTCGTTTCTTGAGTCGATGTTGCTGTTGGTGTTGTTGTTGTTGCTGTTGCTGTTGCAGCTATTTCGCACTAAAGCCTGCAGCACAACACACACCAAAATCGAGACAAGTTTGGAGGAAATGCTTTTTTGCAAAGTGCATTTGAGGCCTCAAGGCACAACAACAACAACAGCAACAACAGCAAGTGGCAGTTCCGTGAGTTGAGTGCGAGTGAAGCCGCAGCTCGAATATGCTTTCAAACATATTACTAAGCTAGTCTTATATAACAGTCAGGGTTCCCTATAGGTGTCTTATAGAGAATTAAAAACAAAAAACCTTCTGCTCGGCTAAATTGCTTAGTGATTGCAAATAAATAAAATTATTAAACAGTTTCTGATTCTAGATTCAAATACTGGAACAGTAACAGCTTATGGAGTGCGATAAAATCTTTCATATCTTCGTTATTTTCTGTCCGATTATAATGAAATTTTCAGAAAATGTTTGAAATAGAATGAATATTAAGTGTGTTACACTTTTTTGTTTGTAAACTTTATATTGCAGCTAAAATACTGCTTTGAAAAAAATTTTGTTTATTTACAGAAGCGGCAAGAGGCGTGGCAAATTTTTAAATATTTTATTTACTGCTGGCAATGCTTAAGAGTTTTGTCACAAAATTTGGTGGCTGTAGCTCTTATAGTTACTGAGAAACAGGCGCTCATACAGACAGGCTAACTGACAGACAGACAGATAAACAGATAGATAAACTGACAGAGGGACAGACAAACATGGCTCACGCTACTCGTCTGTTTATGCTTCCAAAGCTCAATGATCTAACGCCGTCGAACTTCCCCAAACAAAAATAGAGTAGAGTGCAGTAACAGCAGCAACAACAACACTGACAACAACAGCAACAGCAACACCACTGACAACAATAACAAAGACATGGAACAGTAGAGAAGCATTTTTAATGTGTTTGCGCTTTAGCCAAAAGTTGGCGTTGGGCCCATTTTTCTTGGGCTTGTTAGATGCGGCTGCTCTCGAGATTCGAAACACTTTGGCAAAAGGTTCGCAGAGCCAAGTGCAAGAGCGGGCAGACAACAACAACAACATTGTTGTAGTTGTAGTTGTTGCTGTTGTTGTTTATGATACGTCAGTTGTTGCAGTTGTTTGAAGAAGTTGTAAGAAATAGGCTTGCCAGCGACGACGAGGCCAATGTAGATGAAGTGAAGACTGAGTCGCAGACTGAGACTGCGACTGAGACAGAGACTGCGACGCAGACAGAGGACTGTGGTGGCTGTGGCCAGTCGAGGAGGAACCGCCAACCGGCAACCGTCAGACAAATGAGCAGCCACCGCACCGAGCCGTCGCACAGTGGTGCAAAGCAGCACAAACGGTGCACAATGGAGCAAGCAGGAGTGCAGAGACTGACTCTGCCTCACGGTGCCGGGGGCCCCGAAATGAAGTAGTTAAAAATGCGCTAAAAAGTCGTAGCATCTATTACTGCAAACGCATTGACTGTGGCCACTTCTGACTGCTCTCTTCCCCTCCCCTCCCCTCCCCCCTCCTACTGCTGCTTCTTCTACATGCAAATGCAGGAAGTTGCCGTTGCACGAGAGACCGGCCCACTGAGCCAACCCGTTGATGAATTAGACGCTGCCTCGTGGGCACAGCATGGACAGCGGACAGTGAAGCGATGGCAAGCAAACTGGGGGGGGGGGAAGTTGTGACGGGCAGGGGAAGGGGGGGGGCAGGCATAGCTGCATAGCTCATTTTTCGCATGCAGCGAGTGAGAGACAATTCATTTATTAAACTGCACTTAACATCAACACCACATCATCATTAATTTTGCCAGCCGTGAAGAGGGACGTGTGTGAGAGAGAAAGAGAGAGAAAAGTAGTGAGAGAAAGAGAGAGAAGGGAAAAGGGGTAACGAACACATGGAATATGGAAACATGGACACGGCCGCCAAATGTTGTGCGAGGTGTTCACGCGTTGCGTTGAGCAATTTCCCTGGAAGCCTTTGACAGGCGCTTTCCAGGCGATCATTAATAAAGCGCGACTGACAACAGTTTCCACAAAAAATTCCAACAATCAATTGAAAATAAATTCAGCAGGAAAATAAGTTTGACTTTTTATACCCTTCGACCATTGAAAATGTTCAAAAAAGGGTATACTAACTTTGTGCAAATGTTTGTAACAGCCAGAAGGAGGCGTGGGAGACCCCACAAAGTATAAATGTTTTTGTTCAGCATCACTAACCGAGTCGAGTAAGCCATGTCTGTCTTTCTGTCCGGATGTCCGGCTGTCCAGATGAACACACAGATCTCAGCTATTATAAGAGCTAGAGGTACCAAATTTAGCATGAAGGTTTCTGTGTACCCGGCGCAGATAAAGTTAATATCAAATGTTGGGTGCCACGCCCACCGCCCGGGCAAATCAATAATTTAATCTTTTAAGCTGATTTGTGAGCGACATACATAGCTTGTCTGTCCGTCTATCTGTCCGTCTGTCTTTCGCAAGGCAAACTAGTCTCTTAGTTTTGGAACTATCTTGATAAAACTTAAGACACTTGTTTCCTATTGCTGCACGCTGTCCATAAGTGGAAACAAGCCTAATCAGACCGATATATCGTATAGCTGTCATACAAACTATTGGGCTATTCTTGTTATTTGTCAAAATATTGCAATCAAACTTACTGCATCGAACTGTTTATATATATTAAATATTCATATAAAATTTAATCAAAATTGAATCACTATAACATATAGATGCCATAAAACAATCGACCAAAATGAGACTTATATTGCACCATTATATATGTACGTATAATTCGTATTGGAGCAATCAGGTAATATACGAAACTGCAAGGATCTACAACTAATGTCATGCCCAAGGTAGCCTTTCTTCCTCTATTATATCATATTTCAATATTCCTCAAAATCTATCAAAGAAATCAATGATCCATAAAAAGCAGAAATCAATTATAGAGCATTGAAAATTAAAAATGCAAAATCTCTAAACGAAATTCGAAATCAAAGCCAAATCCGATCCCCGATCGCAGAGCAATCTAAAATCCAAATCCAAATCGGTATCCGAATGTGAATCCGAATCCAGAGCCAATTCCCGCGCAGCGAATGTCAAGAACTCATGTTCAACTGTCAAACTGAACCGACAAACCGTTAATTAGCAAATCAAAGATATGCCACGGCACGCCACGCCACAGTCGAAGCCGATGTTGGGGCCATAGCTGGAGCTGATGCCGGGGCTGTGGAGCTGAGGAGCTGTGGCCACGGCCACTGACAGCGCAACAGAAATCCGACAGTTGCGCACATTCGAAAAAGATCAATGAGAATTGTGAAAGAAGCTGAAGAAATACAGCAGACGGCGAGCAATTAAAAGATCCCGCAGAGGGGAACACAGAGACACAGAGAGAGAGAGAGAGAGAGGGAGAGCGGGAGGGAGGGGGGAGTGTGGCCAAAACCGAAACGTTTAAAGCGCCCAAAGCACGTCAAGTTGTCAGTGTTGGATGGATGTGGACGCACTGGGGGCTGGCAAAGCCGGCGAATGCCAGCAAACAGGGCGAATGCCGGACGAGATGCGTGTGCTGTGGTACCACGGTGCACACTCTGCACACGCTGCACACGTTGCACAGTGCAGCAGCTCAATTCAGCTGTTGTCAATCATAAGCCCAACTCCAAGTCCAACTCCAACTGCAAGTCCAAGTCCCAGCTGAGTGTCTTTCCAGTGCTACGTGCAGCTACGTCTAATTCCTCTTCTTTTTCTTCTTCTTGTGCTGCTTCTTCTTCAGCTGTTCTTCATCTTCTTGTGCATCATCTTCATCTCTCTAAGCGCTTCTAACGCACTGGCGCAGCTGTCGGATTTGCATTACCGCGTCGACTCGCCTTGAAATTATGTGAAATTGATCAATTTCAACGCTCTGCAATCCCGACTTCAACTCGGACATGGATTCTATCTCTGTCTCTGGGTTCGGGGGTTCTGGTTCTCTTTCTGGTTTCTTGCCCGGGCCGACTCGCAACATAGCGCAGCCAGTACATTTAATGTAAAATGTCAATCAAAAATTGCACAAATAAATGGAAAACAAGTTGAGAATTTAATTAGAAATGCGATTGTGGCCGAGCAAGCCTGGGAAAATGCAAAATATTTGGCTGAAGCTCCACAGTGATTAGTCAATCGAAGCCATGAGAACTTGCTGAAAAGCTACAAGATTGGGCATATTATATAGATGACTTTCTTTTGCATCTACTTGAGCTGGATTTGGATTCGATTACGGAAATTTTAAATCGATTCTTTTTGTCTTAAGAAATAAATTTTTTTTTTTTTGCGCAGAATGAGCAATAATACCATGAAAACTGATGCTGATATATATATTTTAAGTAACTTAAATACGAGGGTCGTTTGATAAGTCCGTGACTTTTTGTATTTGCCGCGCACCTGCTCTAAATACAACACTGCTCCTGTCAGCAGTTATCGATTAACAGCTGACTGTAAAATTTTGAGAAAGCTGCGTTTTTGGTTTGCGTTTTATAGGCATTGAAAGCAGACGATCTCGTGAATTTTAACGAAAATGGAGATCGAGATCGTCTGCTTTCAATGCCTATAAAACGCAAACCAAAAAACGCAGCTTTCTCAAAATTTTACAGTCAGCTGTTAATCGATAACTGCTGACAGGAGCAGTGTTGTATTTAGAGCAGGTGCGCGGCAAATACAAAAAGTCACGGACTTATCAAACGACCCTCGTATAAATTTTATTTATAAACATCTGGGTAGCTTATTTAATCGATATTTATATTAAAAACCCACAGAAAATCGGTGAGTTTGTCATATTATATCTATCTCTGATACTTTAACCCTTTTAGTCATACATTTTTTGTATTTTTTCTTTTATTTTTCATGTTTTTTAATTTATTTTGTGTTTTTTCTGATGTTTTTTGTGTTTTTTTATTGTTTTTTTTATTCTACTTGCTTTTTTCAAAAAAATCCCCTTTATATGTATTTTCAGAGGCTTTGGTTCAATATAAGATATTAACATTAATTTTACGAGGTGCTACAAAATTGGGTGTTAATATGTGTTCTTATTGCATGCAGATCTAGTTTGTTTTAAATTTCGACCTCGCCTTTTTACGCCCCCATAAATCAATAAAAATCGAATTCCAAGCGTAGTTATAATGCAGAAGAGTTCATTTTTGTTAAACACATTCGATATTAACGCCCGAATAATTTCTAAAAATTTGATTGCGATCGGATGACTAACCTCGCAGTTATTCAAGTAATCATTTTAAGGGGATACTGATTTTCAAACTACTCCTTGCAAAGTATGCAACAGAAAATAAAAAATAAAATATTAAAAAACAAGAAATTATTATATAAGAAATCGCTCTGATCTGGTGACTAGCGAGTATATTTTAGTTGACTGTTGCTTTCGTTCTTATTTTGATTAAAAAAGGAAAGTCATTGAACTATGAAGAGGTTAAATGCCTTATAGATACCATATAAGTATATACGGGGAATGGTCACAGGAAGTATAAGTCTTTCGCCATTTCAACAATGTACATACCTTATAAAATAAAAATGTGCCTATAAAACATGATGAAAACTGTGAAATTCAGATTCCACAATGTCTGGAAATTTCCCAGATACAGTATGAATCGCTTTGGGGAAAGAGGGTCAGTTAGTCGTCGCAAAGAGGTGAGCGGGGGGGGAAGAGGTAGCAGTAACACTTTATAAAGACATTACTCAAATCATAATGATTGTAAATATACTGGCGTGTGTGTTATTAAAGTTTTAGAGCTCGCTTCGCTGGAAAGTGTAAAACAGCCGAACACCAAAATGTGCTCGGAAACGGTGAGAAAATGCTCGAGCCATCAAATTATGGCTAAAGTTGTTGTTGTTGTTGCTGTTGTTTTTGTAGTTGTTCCTTTTATTGTTGTTGCTGTTGTTGTTGTTGCTGCACGTTGCTGTTGCTGTTCGCGCTTGTTGTTGTTAATTGTTTCTGTTTTCTGCTTTTATAGCACTTCCAATTTGGTGGAACTGCAAGCGCTTCCAATAAATTCAAGTCCAGGCCATCACTCGCTTCGGCCGACATCAAACGAACCGATTGACAGCGCCACAAAACCCAAAAAGAGCGCAGTTTTGTGTATTAATTTGTCAACCGATTTGACAAAGCAAAAACAACAAAGGGGCGATAAAAAAAAATGAGGGGGGGAAGGAGAGAGAAAAAATTTAAAAAAAAAAAAAAAAAAAAAATAAAAAAAAAAAAAAGGGAGTTGGCTATATGGCTTGAAAGTGGCTAGAAGTAGAGAAAGTGTGACCTTAGAATGTGTGATATGTGGAGAGAGGGAGGAAGAGGATGAAAGAGGGAGAAGGGGAGGAAGAGAAGAAGTGAAGAGTATTTGATTCTACAGATGCTTCTCTGCACAGCAAATTGAGGCTTGCTTAGTGATTGAGTTACTCAGAGTAGAAAGAAATAATTCACAGTGAAATAAATTGCAGAAAAATTGGAATCGATTTATGTGCAATCGATAAACTTGGCAACAACAGACCAACTTTAGCTATATAGTATGTTTGTTAAGAGACTGAGTAACTCAGAGTAGAAAGAAATAATTTAGACTGATATTATTGTTATCGATTTTTGTGCAATCGATAAACTTGGCAACAACAGACCAACTTTATCTATATAGTATGTTCGTTAAGAGACTGAGTAGGTCGGAGTTGAAAGAAATAATTTAGATTGAAACAAAATAGTAAAAAATTGTTATCGATTTATGTGCAATCGATAAACTTGGCAACAACAGTTCAACTTTATCTCTATAATATGTTTGTTAAGAGACTGAGCAACTCAAACTTGAAAGAAACTGAAACAAAGAAGAACATAATTGCAATCGATTTATGTGCAATCGATAAACTTGGCAACAACAGGCCAACTTTATCTATATATTATGTTTGTTAAGAGTCTGAGTCGTTCAAACATGAAAGAAACTGAAACAAAGAAGAAAAGAATTGTAATCGATTTATGTGCAATCGATAAACTTGCCTAATAATATGTAAAGCTGCAGACCAACTCTGGCTATATAGTATGTCTACTTTGTCTCTCTGTCTGCCTGTCTGTGGTATCTATAACACTTTAAGTATTCTTTATTTCTTTGAATTTCATAATTACACGGCTTTGACCGCTCAACGGCGCAGCCTGTAAGTCTTTCTCTCTGTGTGTGTGTGTGTGTGTGTGTGTCTTTTTGGGGCCATCTTCAGTTATGAGCATATGCGTACAGAGTACAGGTAAATATTTCTCCCCAAGCCCTTCCCTTGACCCCTCCCCTACTGCTCTTCCCCCCTCTGCTAACTGTTTTTGTCGCCATTCTCGGTTTCTTTTCGTGAATGAAGTGGCAACTGGGCAGACAGCGGACAGCATGGGAGAGGGGGAAGCGGGTTCAAGGGGGGAACTGGCAACTGGTTTTGGTTTTTAGCGCTCGGCTTAATTAATTACGCGTATTGTTGTATAATTTGTAGTTGTTCGCGCATAATTCACAAGAAGCTCATGAATGGCTCGCTTTACACATTTCCGGTACAGTTGAGTGCAAAAGCCAGAGCTGCTCGCCGCCAATGGGCCGTGGCCCGCCCAGTTCGACTTAATAATAACTAAGAAGAAGCAAAAGAAAAACAACGCGACTCTCCGTGTGTGTGTGTGTGTGTGTGTGTGTGTGTGTTTGTGCGTGTATGAAAAAGGGCGTTGTGGGCAATGTCAATCAATTGGTTGGCTGCCTGCCTGCTGCCGGCCGGCCTGCCTGACCGACCACCTGACCGCCCTGCCTACCTACCTGCCCCTCTCCTGCCTCCTCTCACTTCTCCTCCGCTTGCCGTGTGTCCCTCTGCTGGCTGGTTGGCTGCTGCTTTGGGCCCAAGCGAAGCTGTGGCCCGAGCAAAAATGGCAGCTGACTGACAGACAGATCGAAAATGCTGCCACAGCAGCAGCAACAACAACAACAGCAACGGCAACAAGAGCAACTGAAATTGTGCCGAGGACTGGTCGAGACTTGACTTGACAGGCGGTGGCATGGCACGGCCACGACTTGCAGCCCAGCGAGCCAGCCAAATCGATCGAACTGCCTTCATTAAACAGCGCACTATCTGCCTCTCCCTCTCTCTCGCTCCCTCTCTCTCTCTTGCTCACTCTTGCTCACTCTTGCCTGCTTCCTCTCTCACTCTGTCATTGCCTGCATTGGCTGTCCTCGTCTGGCACAAGCGCCGCGACTTTAATAACTCCTTTCCTGCCGCCGATTTGCAGCCAAATCGAGATCACGGCAGCTCCGGCTGCTGCTGCTGCTGCTGCTTCGATCGGGCAGCGGCTAATTTCCATGTTGGCCACAATTTGACTTCTGTTCGCTGCGTTGTTGTTGTTGTTGTTGCCACATTTTGCAAATTTGCGCGCCGTGATTGCGGCCTCAGTCTCCCCATCTTCTTCTCTCCATCTCTTCCTCGCCTTCTGCTTCGACTTGGCCTGCCACGCAATTTGCAAAGAGAGCAGAGCAGACACATCTGCAACAAATTGGAAGCCAATAATCAAATGTCAGTCAGAGTTCTCTTCTCTGTCCGTCTCGCTGTCCGTTTGCCTCTGCCCCACTGTTTCTCCATCTGTCCAGCTGTCCGTCTGTCAGTCAGCCAGCTTCAGATCAGCGAGTATTCGCGATCCGCTGCCAAATCAGTCTGAACTTCCCCCCGCGCTACCTCATTATTCAAACTTGGCTCAGCCGCGCCTCTGGCCCCGCCTCCACCCCGCGTGACCCAACTTCCCCCTCTGCTCCTCCTCCTGCTCTCCTTCTCCTCTCGTTTCTCTTTGCTGAATTCTTGCGGCGTGTCCGATCTGCATGTCTATTCATTTGAGAGTTTTCGATTTTGATTTCATTTCATTTCATTTTGGCATTTGGCATTTTGCCTTCACGCTTTGCTGCTTCTCATTTGCCAGAGGGGAGAGAGGGGTGGGGGGGAGCAGCTCTGCTCTTAATTACGGCCGATGTCGATCGCCTGCGATTTCTTAGTATCGAAATAATTATCAGTACCTTGAGAACTCCAAGCCGAACAACTTGCGACTAATTCGCATGGCAACATCAAGCGAATGTCTTGAATGATTCATCTATGAGTTTTAGTTGACTAATTGGGCATCTGCCACATCTTTGTTTGATCTGGGGGGAAGGTATGAAAGCTCTATCTAGAGTAAAAGATTGACTTTAGACTGAGTGCCTTGGAAGTACTGCTTACTACGCCTTAAACATTAATTTAGTAATGCATTCCATATCATAATATCTATCTTAAGACTTAGGTCTATATAGATCTGTATAGGAACGTATTTACAAGGAAGTTGAAAGAGACAGATGGCAAGAATTCCTTATAGAGATCGATAGAAAGATTTCCTTACGGAGAAATATAAACTCGTATACTGATCTTTGAAGACACAGTTCCTTTATGATCTTCATGAAGTTAGAACTAAAGAATTTCTTATAGAAACTCTAAGAATATATATGGGTCTAGTTTATAGAAACAGATCTATAGATCTTTCTATACTTCTTCATAAAAATAGATCTACTAATATCTTTTTAGGCACAGATCTACAGATATCATTTACAACACATATCAATAGAGGCTATCATTGGGAATGATCCATCCAAATCTTTATAGACATTGATTTGTAGATAACTAAATATCTGCAATATTTACAGATCTTCATAGAGATAGAGTCGTAAATCTCTTTGCAGAGACAGATCGATCGATCAGCTCTAATAAAATGTTCAAAGAGACAGATCTTAACATATCTCTATAGAGATCTTTCTGGAGTAGAGCTCCCTGTCATGTACACCTCACCTGGAACACCTTCTCGCCACGCGTTCTGCTTATCTGCTCTGCACACTTGACAACACTCAATGACATTTGCCTATCGCAGCAGATCGGTAGATCGGTACACGCTTTGCTTTTATTTGGCTTAATTTATTTGGCTTTTTTATTTTGGCTTTATTTCGCTTTATTTATTTCGCCTTATTTATTTCGATTATAAATTCTGGGCCATTGGCGTGGCGAGCTTTATTGATTGGTTCCACATAACGCGCGCTGCTCGAGAATAATTAACAATAAAAAATTTCAAACACATTTTGACACAATTTTAATAGTCAATAAAACTTGAGGGGAGCGTTAAAATGAAAACAGGAGCGCCGTCAAAGTGCCCCAACAAGAGCGACAGCAGCAGCAACAACAACAACAACAAGAACAGCAACAACAACTGCTAATGTGGCCATTGTTCGAGTTTTTGTGGCCTGTCGCTGCTGCCTTTGTTATTGCTGTTGTTGTTGTTGTTGTTGACAAATCGATAAACAGCTCAATTAGCATTTTTGATCTTAACATAAAATGTTCCAAGTGCCGCCCAACCCAGAGTGAGCGACCCCCTCCACCCGCTGGCCCAGCACCCCTTCGCTCTCCGCCTGCCGCTTGTGGCTTTTCCCTTTCGACATTCGTCAGCGCAACTGAGACGAGGGAGGGGAGATGTCGAGGGCGGGGGGTAAATGGTAATCATAAATCAAAGCATAAAAATTCAGTTCGATAATAAATTTGTATGCTCTCGTCGTGCGACACACAATTATGCAAAATGAGCTGTCAAACTTGGCAATTGACAGCTCAAAGTTGCCAATTGCCAGTTTCGACTTCAACTCGCAACTTTTCCTCAAGGGCAACGAAGGGGAAGGGGGAAAGTGACAGAGTGCCGGGTGGTTGTAACAAAGTTAGAATAATGTAGAACATCATATGGATGGGCTGAGCAGTTGAGCTCTTTCGTCACTGTATGACTGTTTCGATTAGTTCGATTATTCTTTTTTTTTGTTTTTTTTATGTTGGATCAGCTTTTTTCTTTGTTTTTTCACCCCAGTTCGAATCCAAAAATTTGTAATTAAATTCTTTTCCTTTTAAGCTCTTTTCAATTAATTCTAATTTTACAAATTAAATTAATTGTTTTACTTTAAACAGTCGACTGACCGAAGTTGACTTTAAATTAAATTAAATAAATTAAATTAAAAGTTCTTTAACTTATAAATTTTGCTCGATTTGTTCTTCCTCTTCTTACCTAGTATTCTTTAGACTCTCATAAACTCCTTCCATTCCCTTTTATTCCTTGACGTCCTTAAACACATTCAACATCTGTACAAATGATACTACAAAATCGACTAATCGATAAGGTATCGATAGTACGTCATGCCATCACCCTTTTCTAATTGAGGCAACTCAATTTGCAGCTACAACTCCGCGCAGAGTTGCCAATGATGGACCGACCCCACCATATTCGCCGAGACAACAAAAGAGTTGAGTCCCACTGGGGCCGCAGCGGACTCGAGTCGAGTAGAGTTATTTCAATAATTCAATCACGTGTTATCGAATAATTGAATAAGTCATCGTGTCGAGCGACACAAATTTAATTTCAATACGCAGAACGTTTAACGAACTGGCGACAGCGTCAAAGACATTGCCGATTGGAGTGAAACAAAAACAAGAAGCAGAGGGAGAGAGAGAGCGCGAAAGAGAGAGAAGGAGAGATAGAAGAGGCAGAGAGACGGAACAACTGGTCGGCTGGGAAGGCAGGCAGTTGGGCAGGCAGGCAACGTGAGTGATTGTCGCAAAAGCTCAAAGGCAACGACAAGTCTTCGAATTGTACTGATTTTTATTTATTTTATGTTTGAACCGAAACGTTGATGGAATTCCAAATGAAACTGACTGCGCCCCGACTAATAGGGGGGCTCCCGCCGATAAATGTGTATGTGTAGCACCGATATAGCCCAGTTATTCGTATGCCAACATCTTCCTTCCCATTACCCTAACCCCTTCAATCGCACCTTGCCAATTGGTGTGGGAAAGAGTTTTGTACTCTCGCACTACGAATTGGTTCAATGGAAGGTAAATTGTAACAGGCGTGGCAAATTTTCATTAACATGTTCTTGACTTTGACTGCGAGTTTGACCGTGACTTTGACTGGAACTTTGTTGGGAACTTTGACTGCGACTTTGACTAAAACTTTGACTAGAACTTTGACTGGAACTTTGACTAGAACCTTGACTATATCTTTGACTAGTACATTGCCTGCAACTTTGACTGCAAAGTTTGTATGGAACTGTGACTGTGACTGCGACTTTGACTAGAACTTTGACTAGAACTGTGACTAGAACATTGCCTGCAACTTTGACTGCGCCTATTTGTGATCTTGAATCGATTTAAAGTCTCTCAATTGAACTCTCAATCGCCAATAGGTTCCTTACCTAACTTGAATACTCTATTGAGAACAGACGGAAGAGTTCCTCTTTCAATCTAATTATAGTTTATTCTTTTGCTGTTTAAATCAAATAAAACTAAGAAGAACTGATATTTCTTTATCTTAAAAACCCTCACCAATTTATAACAAGCTCAATCCTGACTTATATTCTCCTGTGCACTTTTCAAAACACAAAAGAACTTCACTCACAAGTCCCAAGTTGTCGAATATCCTCACGTTAACTGGGTCGTGGAACTGACCTACGGCAAAGGCAGTTGTCATCCAACTTGTCCATTCGTTCCCCTGTCTGCCAGGAAGGCACTTCGATCAGTTGGTCCAGTTCAATGATCGGTCGCGGGATTCGATAGATTTTTGACATACTCAGTGCTGGGACACTGCTGCGAATCGGACGGATTTTCTCATTCACACGCTGCTGTCCGTGGGAGAAAAATGCGTGCGTCGCCCTCTTCCCTCTCCCTTCTCCTTCCCTCCTCTCAACTGCTTGTTGTTGAATGTTTTGCGACTTTTTGAGCCAAAATTTGCGCTGATTGGTGCGCTGTGCGTTCCGAACTTAAACAAATCAATACGAAAACGATGCAAATGGCAAAAGGCATGTCAGCAATGCTGGCGAGTAATTGGCAGAGAGAGAAGGAGACAGAGAGAGAGAGAGAGGGAGAGACAGAGAGAGAGCCAGTGGGGACAATCAGAGTTGAAGCCGCAGTTGCAAGCGCTGATGTTGATGATTGCGCTTCGAGTGTTTGCGTGTGTGTGTGTGATTGTCATCGCGTCTCAGTTGCCGCCAAAGTGCAGCTAAACATCTGGAGCAGCAGTGGCAACACCGCCCAACGTCCAGTCTCCGCACAGGCAGGTGATCAGTGATCTTTGCCGACGCGCGCCCAGCGCTGTGAATTGTGGCGAAGAAGGCTTTGATCTGTCACCGCTGGATACCGCCATATACCGCTTGCCAATCGAATCACGGCAGGCGCGCGCAGCACCAGATAAAATTATTGAAATTACATTGGCGCAAGACGCCGCAACGTCGATCAGCTGCAACAGCTGCGATCTTCTCCAACTTCAACTCCAACTCCCGACTGCGACTGCGAACGATTTCTTTGAGCTTACGCGACACGATCGCCAACACTTTGGTGCAACAGGGCGAATTAAAGATCCGGCAATAATTATCGCTTTTAGTTTCAACTTGGCCTGTCAATGTAATTCCAAATATGTCGTCAGTGTCGCGTTGCACTGCTGTAGTAGCTCATCAGAGAGCCAGCACCCAGATCCACATCCAGCACCAGCTCCAACTCCATCGGACTAAGGAGTCCAGTTTCTTTGATCGGCACACTGTGATTTTCATTCGATTTCGTCGTGTTTCGTTGCTTCGTTCGTTCTCTCCGTTTTTAAAATGTAATCATCATTAAAATATTTATGGGCTATCTCTCGCTCTAACCAGCAACAACAACAACAACAGCAGCAACAAGAACGGCAACCTCGACAACTGGACGGCTTGTAATGACCATACATAGCAATTGGTTCTCACGTTCAGCTCAAGAAGCGCTGCCAATTTGGCGTCATCGTTGTCACAGTTGGCCGACTTGCAGTTGGGCCGGGCCCGGGACGGGCATGGGGACTCTCTTTCATTCGGGAATCTCAGACAGATAAGAGTTCTCGCTGTGGCTGACATTGTCATTGTCATTGGGATTGGGATTGTCACCTGTGCTGCGAACGGAGTACACTGTGCACAACGATAAGCAAGTTGAGTTGATCATTTTATTATGTCATATATAGAGAGAGAGTTAGTTAAACTTTACAATAAAAATAATAAATTAATTTTATTAATTTAATTTAATTTCATTAATAGTGAAATTTAATCTACATAGCTTGCTCATTATTTTCTGGAAAAATTCTACAATTTCTTTGCATTGTATTTATTATTTTATATGACGATATATGACAACGTATAGTTGACATATGACGGTACATAAAATATATATGGCGATATATATGGCATTTACTAGGTACATGACAATATGTAAAATGTATATGTCGATTCAAAAAAGGATATATGGCAATATGTAGAAGATATATGACGATTTTAAGAGATATATGGCAATAAATATAAGATATATGTCGGTGTATGACTATATATAGACGATATATAACGATATATATATTGAGTTATTTTATGTTACTTAAACACGTTGCGATAGTTGCTCACACATTTTGAAACTATCGCTTAATGTGAATGAAGTGAAATAAAAAAAAAATAATTAAAATCATAGGAAAGCCCGGAACAGATATAGAAAGTGAAGTAAGGAATCGTTGATAGAAAAAGAAAAATGGTAAAATAAAAATTCATTAAAGACAAAATTGACTTTTTTTTGCCAAGTGTAGCCACTTGTTAAGTTGGAATAATTCTGTATAATTTGAAGTCTTCTTTCTTTAACTTCATTGATTAGTTTTGAGCAATCACTGCCCGAGACTGTTAAAGAAGAATACTATTGCTATGGATCAGTTTATTAATTTGAACTCATATATTTTATGCTACTTTAGGCTTAATTAATGAGGCACGTTTTGAGAACCTTATGAGGCCAGTTAATGCTGGCACAAATCATTATATGATTATATATAATCGTCGTAATTGATTCCACAAGGTGTGATAATCTAAGTTGTTTGTGCCAGCAATGCTCACTTCTGCCACATCTGAGTATGGCAACACCCGCTGTTGCTGCCTCAGCTGCTGCCTCTGTTGGTGTTGTTGCGTCGCGACGCTTCGATTTGTCTGGTCGGCGAGGCGTTTCAATGTTCCACTGTTCACTGTCATTGCCACTGCCTGCTGCTGTGGGGTCTGACGGATCTGCATCGAAGTCGAAGTCGAAGACGAGTCGAAGTCGAAGTCGTTCGACTGACTGACTGACTTGTCATATGTGGCATATGTAAGTTGTTGTTGCTGCGGCAGCTGTTGTCGTTTATCAATTATGACAAATCTTTGCGCATGCGTGGCCAGCATCGTCGGCAGCGTCGCGCAGCGCTATTTTTATAAACTTTTGCAAAAGTGCTGTTTGCCCTTCTTCTTCTGCTGCCCCCGGCCCGACTCCGCGCCACGCCACGCCCCCTATAAGCATTTGCGTTTCATTTTAATTTGTAATTATTTCTCGAGCGTTTTTGCTCGTCTGCGTTTCTTCTTCGCTCCGTCTTCTTCTTCTTCTTCCTGCTCGGTGTGTTCATTATCGTCTTGTATAATTTCAAACGATTGCCCATAGTTGTTGTTGTTGTTGTTGTCTTTCTTGTTGTCATTGCTGTTGCTGTTGTTGTTGCCTTTGCATGTTGCCTCTTCGAACTTCATTTGCGCTTCGGTTCGGTGACAAATAAGTTAAGTAGCCGAGCAAAAAGCTGCCTGGCGGCTTTGGCCATCATTACAACAACAACAGCAGCAGTAACAACAGCAACAACAACAACTATAACAACTAGCTGCAATTAAGCAGAGTTGTCGTCGTCGCGTCGGTTTGTCATTGTGTGCAAGTAAAAACGCCCCTTGAAGATTTATTAAATGTTCGGTGATTGGAAGCAGTCAGCGCCGACTGAGCCCCAGCTCCCCCCACTCCCTTCCAAGCACCGCAACCGGCAATCACTCATAATGGCGGCCAGGGAACGGCCCATCAAGAGCCGCAGAGATCCTAGAACAGTGGGAGAAGAGAATGCTAATTAAAAATAATATTCAATATATTTATATAATATCAGGTATGATAATAATGATATATGATAATGTTTATATAATATTAAAACATTATTAAATTATTATCATGTTTAATGTCATACTTTTTCATACTATAGTACGCCATATCATGACATTTTATTATATAATACTTTATAAGAAATGATTGAAATGGCAGCAACATAAATACTATATACCCAATCCCATACCATACAATGTCATAGCAACCCTGCCATACCATACAATTTCCTGCTATACCATGACATACTATGCCATAACATGTCATACTATACCACATTATGCCATACCATACCATTCCTTGCTATACCTTTCCATACCATGCCATGCTATACCATACTGTGCCATAGGACACCATACAATACCATACCAAACGTTCCATACCAACCGTACCATACCTTACCATACCAACACATACCACACCATACCATACCTTACCATACCAACAGATGCCAAACCTTTCCATACCATGCCATTCTATACCATACAATACCACAATATACCATACCATTCCATACCTTACCACAGGATGCCATACTATACCATACCATACCATACCATACCATACCAGACCATACCATGCCATACCGTACCATATCATACCATACCATACCATTCCATACCATACACCAAGCCATACACCATACCATACCACACCATACCAAAACCGTACCATACCATGCCAAGCCATACCATATCATGCCATACCATACCATACCATACCATACCATAAAATACCATACTATACCATACCATACCATACCATACCATACCATACCATACCATACCATACCATACCCTACCATACCATACCCTACCATACCATGCCATACCATACCATATCAAAATACATCATGCCGTACCATACCGCCATATCATACTACCAAACCACACCATATCACATCATGCCATATGACAGCAATAATATCGAGTACATATAAAACATATATGCACCATACTCCCTGCTACTCTACACTGTGCCCTAGCGAAGAAAATACTACAAACCCTTCAGTCTGTTGGGGCCCATTGCACTGCCGGCAGCGAGGTCGCATCCATCTGAGTGCCATATGCCGTACGCGCTGCCAGATGCTGCCCACACTCTCGGCCAGACAGCGGCCACTCAATCAGCAGCGCTCGCTCGCTCTGCCAACTTCAAGCCAAATCAGCTGCTACTGTGCGCAGCCAGCGAAGTAGTAAGGGGGACGTGGAAGAAGGCAGTGCAAAAAGAGAGAGAGAGAGAAGTGCAGAGATTGGTCAGTGAAGCCGCTGCTGCTGCTGGTGTCGCAGGGCTTCAATTGCTGCGGCCGCTCGGCTCGGAGTCGTTTATTAATTTGGCATATGACAAATTATGCCTTGGCCAGCAATTAGAGCCGAAATCAACAGACAACTGTGCGGCTTCAGCCATCCCCACCTCTCCCCTCTCTCTGTCTCCTTCTCGCTGCTGCGTCTTTGTCTTGGCCAGAAGCTAAGGCTAAATGCGACTCCGACACTTAGCGCTGATTTAACAAAATTTTCTGCAAGACACGTACAAAAGCTTCGATCTGGCAGCGAGGAAAGGCCCACAACCTGGCCGAGGGCAGGGGCAGGGGCAGGAGAGGAAGAGGGAGGGGCATGGGGTACGGAGCAAGGCGGTTGCTGTGCTGAGGACGAGGTGCGTCAACAGACGACAAGTGGCACTTTGGCGCATTAAGAAAATCTGTACAAGTGTCACTTTGGCAGGGCACAGCAGCGAGAAGCAGGCAGCGTCAGGGGGCGGGGAAGGGCGGAGCGGGGTAGGGTGGCTGGCTGGCTGGCATGGGTAGTCGGGTATTTGGAGTCGGTAGTCGAGTAGAATTATAACGCCAACGTTGACCAGCCGCAGCCAAATGCAATTTCACTGCACAACGAGGATTATAAATTCGAGTCTCTGCCTCGACTCGACTCGGCATCGGCCTCGCCATCGGCCCTGGCTGGGCCATGTTTAATCACTTTTCATTTAAGCAGCAGCAGCAGCACTGGCAGCAGAGCAGCAGCAGCAGAGCAGCAGCAGTGGCAGCAGCAGTGGCAGCACTGGCAGTGGCTGCAAAAGAATACACTGCACACACACATACGTGTATCTGAAATTTGTCCAGTCATCGGCATTATTTAATGAGTTGCCAACAGGTTGCCAAGGCCCCAAGGCAGGAGCAGGTCCGGGACCAGGCCAAGCCAAGCAGAAAATCAGCAGCAGCAGCAGCCGCTCTGGCCGCAGCCGAGTCCCGTCCTGCTTCAGTTTCAGCTGTAAACTGCTGAGTCAGCGCCGCAAACAGAAGCCAACAGTCGCAGTCGGCGCATCAGTCAGTCAGTCAGCCAGCCAGTCAGTCTGCCCGTCCTACCGTGCCCGTGTCCAGGTTGAGGTTGTCCAGGGCCAGACCAACCTACGCCTGCCAGCCAGCCCGGCCGCTTCCTTGTGAGCCTGCGCCTGCCAGAAGTGTCATGTAAATGCAACTTGTTGGGCGCTGCCATCGCCACCGTCGACGTCGCTGGCTGCACTTGACATTGCCACTGCCGCCGCCGCCGCCGCTGCCGCTACCACGCTGCCACTGCCATTGCCACTGCCACTGCCACTGTTACTGTTGCTGGCTTTGCTAGTGCCACAGCAGCCTCTGCTGCCTCCGCTGCCTTTGCTGCCTCGGCAGCGTCGCAACGTGTAATGTCAATTTGACAGACAAACTGTCGACCGTTTGAAGCATATTCAGCTACTGTCTACTGTTGCCCATCCACCGATTATGATTTGTTTGATTGTGCTGCGCTACCAGCGAGTCGGTGGGGCATATCAGTTGGGCAGAGCACTACATTAAACAGCTGAGAGCATTTTGAGACAGTTTAGATGGGAAGAAGACAACGAAGGTTATGTTTAATAAGCTTGAACTTGAATATTTTAAGCACATTAATCCTCTTTTAGCTTATATTATTATATATTATATGAGATCGATATATTGTTTATATTATATATATTGTTAACATGCAATTTTCTTGATGCCTTATTCCATTTTAAGCTTTACTTGATCTTAACACCTTTAAATTACTTAAAGCTATAATATATAAGGATAAATAAATCAATATTCATTGGAGAAATTGAACTCAGTCAATGCCTTTTTCCCTTTAAAGTTGTTGTAAAATCTGCAGATATACAACTCAGTTGTTACCTTCTTTCATTTAAAGCTTTCCTTACATCTTTAAATCACATTTATCTTTTACTGCTAAGGACAAATAAATCAATTTATTAATTTATCGACAAATCTAGAAAGTTCCATAAGCTTTAACCGAGCTCACATTTAATAAAAGCTTTGCTTGGTTAAAAAATAAATTTAAATCAAATAGAAAGTCTAAAAAATATATATAATTCGCTTTTTTCTATATATTCCTCAACATGCTTCCAGCTTTAAGTCTAACACGAGCTTAAAGCACATTAAAGCTTCCTTAATCCGCTTCGCGTAGCGTAGCCAGCAGTTATTGCCGCTTAACCAACGCTAGTCAGCTGAAGACATGTGGTAAACTCATATGCCAACTGGTAGCTGCAGGCTGTAGAAGACTGTAGACTGTAGAGCGGAGACTGCAGCCTGGAGGCAGACTGCTTGCCTGGCTGCCTCGCTGCCTTGCTGCCTGGCTGCCTGGAGGCTGCCTTGGGGTACCTCGGCCAGTGGCTGCCAGAGCTACTTCAACTTGAGGCGCAGACAAAGTGCTACTTCACATGCTTAGAGCCACGCAGATTACACTTGTATACACACGCGATACTCGGCCATGTGTGTGTGTGTGTGTGTGTGTGTTTGTGTGTGTGTTTGTACTCATGTATGGCCGCCTGGCGTTGGCATCCACAGCATTCAATAAAGAATTTTTGCGATTTTTATCTTGCGCGGGCCTTGCCGCGTCACCCGAATACGAATACAAATACGAATACGAACATGAATACGAGTGTGAGTATGGGTATGGGAGTATGAGTACCCGTTGCCGATGCTAGTGTTCGCTTGCCCCTTTGCTTAATACTCATAATTGATTAAAAAGAAAATTTCCATGGCATTTATGCGTACCACGCCACTCATACACACAATGTCGACTTGTTGACAGCCCCGAGAGAAGCGCAACACACAGACAGAGAGAGAGAAAGGGGAGAGAGAGGAGGAGGAGTGAAGGGGAGACAGCATGTTCTGCTGCAGCTGTGACTGCGACTGTGGCTGTGGCTGGGGCTTGTTCGCTGGAAGTAGTTGTCGAAATGTTTTTATTTGTTATCGATTAATCGCTTGAATCAACAGCCAGCAGTCAGTTCTACAGTGGCAGTTGTCAGTCCCCCCCCCCCTCCCCCCACTTTATCCCTTTCTTTTGCTTGAAGTGTATCTTACAGATTCACAATCACATTTGTATCTGCATCTGTATCTGTATCTTTCGCATGTGGCTGCTTCAGCTCCAAGAAATGTTGCTGTGTAATTGTTTTGAAGTTTGACTCAAAGATTGGTAGCAACAGCAGGCAAACTGCCTGTCAGCCAGTCAGTTACCCTACCTCCCCCCTACTTCCCCCTCCCACTTCTACCTTGTTCCTTCTGCAGTCAAGTAACCCCGAGATTTGCGCGCCTGTCAAACTGCTGATTGATCGATTGTTTGCACACGTTTTTATGAGCTTTCTTCTTGAGCGCATTTATTGAGTATTTTATTAATTTCAAGTGATCGATGAGAAAATGCCAACAGCCCCTGCTTCCCCTCTACCCCCCCCCCCCCTCTCGTTTGTTGCCGGCGCTACTGGACCTGCTGGCCATCGATTGCTCTCGATTATTGCGGGCGGTCTGCAAGTTTGACTGCAAATGACAGAGATATGTGGCCATGATCGACTGTCAGATACTCTTCTATGGAAATGTATTAGAGGGGAACCTCATTCGTATCTTCTTTATCTTAAATACCTTTGTAACTTAAACCTAGCTCACTTCCTCTCTCACATCAATAATATCTAAAGCACGTTGCCGATCTGGCAAGCTTCTTGAACAAAATGCCAGCAGAGGGAAAACTCCAAGAACTCTGCTACCTGCGCCACACTTCGTTAGAAACTATGTAAGTGTATTAATCTTGGTTTAATGATTTTCGACTTCCTAACTTTGCAGCCACTTAGTCAATGGGCTCACGAGGGAGGGGAAGTCAAGCGACTCTGGTCCGTTCTGCGAACTGATTGATTTCGATTGTGAGTCTATTCTACGAAGTTTGGCTACCAGAGTTGCCACTTTTGGTTAGTTGACCCACTTGTCTCACGTGTCGATGGGCGAGCAGATAAACGGCAGAACCCCTCCCCCCTCTTGGCACTTGGTACCACTGTGCACAGTGTCGCACCCGAAACGCGGAAAAAACGTATTAAATACAAATTTCCTGGTAATAAAACAGAGACACGAACACATAAGAGAGAGGGAGAGGGAAGGGAGTGGGGCAGGGGAGGGGATCAGGCTGCCAAATAAAGAAATAAATCTTTACACCCAAAAGGGTAGAGCGGGGGGGTCGGGGAATGGTGTTAATATAGAAGATATTACAGCGAATGACTAACTGCTGCGTCCATCGATGATGTTGTTGCTGTCGCCGCCGCTGCTGCTGCTGCTGTTGCTGCAGTTGTTGTTGCTGTTGTTGCTGCTGCTGCTGCTGTGCCTTTTGCCGGGCTTTATTGTTATTTTTGTGTATTTCTTGTATCAGCGTGTAAATCTCGCTCACACACAACGCAGACAGCCAAGGCAGATGAAATACCGAGCTCAACTCGACTCAAGTCAACTGAACCGAGCCGAGCTCAGCTTGCCAGAATTTTTATTGGAAATCTGTACGTAGAAGTAGTCATCATGATCATGATCAACATCATCATGATCGTGATCACCGTCGTCGTCGTCATGCTCATCGCGCGCGATCACGACGATGAGCCGATGATGATCATCTCCGCACAGCAGCAGCCGCAGCTCCTTGGATTCTTTTTGTTTTTCTTTTTGTTTTTGCCTTTCGGTTTTTGATTATTTTTCGTTTTATTCTGCTCTCTCACTCACTCTTGTCTCCCCTCTCTCTCTCTCTCTTGGTGTCGTCTCGCTCTCGTTGAGTTTCTGTTTCAGATGCATATCTGCAGAGCGCGTTGGCAATAAAAATATATATGAGCTGTTGATGACTGCATATAAAAATTATTCGAAACAAGCAACAGCAAAGTACAAAGCAACAACAACAACAGCAACTTGAGCACAAGAGGAAGAACGGGAATGGGAACGGGAACGGGATAATAAAGAATCCCTTGAGTGTTGTGATATATGTGTGTCGAGCCATTGACAGCGCCGGCCGCATCTGCAACGCGAGACTGCGCAACAACAGTAACAGCAGTGGCAGTGGAAGATCCTGCCAAGCACAAAGGAGTCACAGTGACAGTCACAGTTACATTAACAGTTGCAGTAACATTAACAGTTGCTGAAGAGTTATTGTGCTTAATAGGTATAATATGAATAATTGATGATTAGAGATCAATTAGTATGATTGACTAAGAGATGCCTGGCATTGAATAGTAAAATATTTAATATTATATGTATTATTATATAGATTGTTTATTGTATATGAATATATTTGGCTGTAAGAACTATACACATATTAATATATATATTTTTATTCCCTTCGACCATTGAAAATGGTCACAAAAGGGTATACTAACTTTGTGCAAATGTGTGTAACAGGCAGAAGGAGGCGTGGGAGACCCCACCAAGTATATATATTCTTGCTCAGCATCACTAGCCGAGTCGATTAAGCCATGTCTGTCTGTCTGTCCGGATGTCCGGATGTCCAGATGAACACACAGATCTCAGCTATTATAAAAGCTAGAGACACCGAATTTGGCATGAAGGTTTCTGTGTACCCGGTGCAGATGAAGTTTATTTCAAATGTTGGGTGCCACGCCCACCGCCCCGTAAATAAAAAATTTGATCTTTTAAGCTGATTAATATTATTTCATTTGTAATTGTAATTAACATGAAGTTTTCTTTTGCAAATCATCACAAAAGAAGTATTGAATAAACAAGTAACCAAGCTTCAATAGAGTATGCTCGAATGTCATACACCCTTTAACAAAAACTTCATCTGTTGGCTTACTTAATAGATTACCTGAATAACTTTATTTACTTTCACTAAGTAACCGATCGCATGTTCTGTCAATTCTTATTACTCTCATTATATATACAAGTTCTTAATAATTAATTCTGTTTGACTCATTCGATTTATTTACCTGCAATAAATCAATAAAGTTGAAGAAAAAATGTATAATTCTCTAGTGCCTCGCTCATCATGATCATTTCTACTTTTCCGACTGAATGAAATGCCCCTAATTCTTTTTAAATATGCACATTAATATTCAAATTTCTCTTAAACACACGTTACTATTAAACTATATATAACTAATCAGTTTTAAATACATATAGAACAGTAATGCCAGTCAAGTTGCGAAGGCACAATGCTGGCAATGCATTTAATACATGGTCAACAACTAAACCGAACTGGGCCTTGTCAACGGGGTCTGCCAATTGACAAGTTAACATGGGGGGTGAACTGGGGGATGGGTCAGTGGCAGAGGGTGGCAAGGGGTAACCCGTTGTAGAATGCATTTAATTGCTATAATTTTTCAATTGTAACAAAAGACACATCAACAAACGAGCCTCAGACAATGCAACAAATCACACAAAAGGCAAATGCGAATGCAAATGCGAATGGGAAAGCGAATGTGATTGTGATTGTGAATGTGCATGCGAATGCAACGAGCCATTCAGCCAGGTGAGTGAGTGCGTGTCTGCGGCTGTGTGCGAGTGTGTGTGTGTGCAGAGATTTCCTGAAATCAAATCTAGCAAATCAGACCAAAAACCAAAGCCAAACTCGACTCAACCGATGCCTAAACTGATGACTGTCTACGGGTTGTGGCAATATGTCAGCAAAAACTAAATGCAAACGTTTTAACTCTGCTCAACTAGGGCATGAGTGTAGAGAGGGGGAGGGGGAGGAGCAGGGTCTTAGAATAGGGCTGGGACGCACAAGCGCCGGAGCGTGCCATCAATATGGCAAACGACGACAAACGTTAACTTAGAAACGACTGAGTGACTTGACGCGACGCGACGGCATTGAACAGAAGCCGCCACAGTTACAGCCGCAACTATAGATACAGATACAGCTACGAATAGAGATACAGATACAGATGCAGAGCACACACACAGACACAGACACTTGTAAATGGGTCGGCCTTGCTGGCTGGGTGTACAATTACCTTAACGCATCGACAATTATACGAATGGTTGGCCGCCCCAACAATGGCCCGACTAGAGCTGCTGCTGCTGCCAGAGCCGTAGCCGTAGCCGGAGCATTGGCCATCCCATCAGGTGCGATATGCGATACGCAGTCTCGGGCGGCGGCTGAGACAATTGCGCCACACAACGTTGCGACTGGGCGCCCAAGAAGATTGTCAGTGGTTCAGTTCTGTGGATCAAAAAAACGTAAGTAGAAGAGGCAGAAAGAACAACAGCAGAGGTAGCTAAACAGTGAGAGAGAGGGGAAGGGGGACAGGAAGAGCAAGAAGGGGAGAAAGGAGGGAGTGGAAGGGAAGAGAGAGAGCAAGCGAAAACGCGCAGCAGAGAACGCCCCAAAAACACTTTGGCCTGCTGGGCACGGGGCATGTGTGTGTGTGAGGGTGTTTAGTTGTCTGCGTGTGTGTCAGGGCGTGTGTGTGCGTGTGTGCCGCAGGCAATTTGGGGGCGTTGTGAAGGTATTGACACCGCCAATAACGACTACAACAACAACAACAACAGCAGCAACAGCAGCGCAAACGTCAACGTTGGCAACGCAACGCATCTTCTTATTGCCTTGCGGTTTTAATTGTGCTCGCACAGTGGGGCAAATAAGCTGCGCAGACAATTGGCTTAATTTACTGTGTAGCAAGGTAAATAAGGTTGAGAAATGCAGAAGGTATTTTTGTTCATATTGATTTCATATGCTAGAGATATTTGTATGCATGTCAAGGATTGAGTTATTTATTTCAAGGATTAAGAATAATAGTTTAATTATTGCAGAACTAAAGTTTGTTCTCCGATTCGTTTGATCTAATCTTTCGTTCGTATGAAACTCGTTCCAACGCTCAAATCTTCTTTGAAGGTGCGATTTGAACTATTTAATAGGGAAAATTTTAATAAATAAACTTATGATTAAAACTTATGAACTAAAATCTAGAATAAACGAACTAAAGCTGGAACCTTCAAACAATAAGTCTGTTCCTTTAGTTTTCAGATAAATTCAATGGAACTTTAAGACAGCTGAACTGAAAGATAATATTATAAATTGTATGTTAAAAGAAAAAGTAGTGAACCTGATCAAGAATATATATACTTTGTGGATACAATTCTCATATATTATATATATGATTTGTCTGTATGCTACGAAAGCTGAAGTCTTACATACATATAGTTTTAATGCTACTGATCTCTTTCTTACCATGCAGAAAAATTAAAAAAATAACTAATGCTCCTTATCAAGAATATACAATATATAATTTGAAGAGTCTGTCGCGCCTTCCAATGCCTGTTACATACATTTGCTCAAAGTTATTATACCCTCTATAGAACATTTTAAATGATCGAAGCGTATTATGAGAGTACAAGAGTTTAAGAAGCTTTGGTCTTCTTCTTTTCCTTTGTTACATACTTAGTGCCACTGTGCGCATGGCGAGGCTTCACTTTGCCAACTGATTGACATAGCCGTGGCGCCCCAGCAACCAACTGTGCATGTGTGTGAGCGTGGGTGTGTGTGTGAGTGTGTGTGTGTGCGTGTGTAGTTTGTATTAAATTGTATTGAAAAGTTTTGCATGCCCAAAAAGCGGCTTCCAATGCCAGAAAGAACAAGAAAGGGAGCGTGTGAGTGAAAAGAGGGTAAAGGGCAGTGGGTAGAGGATAGCGGGTAGAGGTGAGGGGGCTATATAGTGGCGGGTGTGTGTGCGTGTGTGTGGCAAAGGATGCAGGCTCTATTTACTTTTTAATTGGCAAAATTAATGCAATGCAATGAAATGAAGCCCGTCGAGGTCGATGAATGGATGGATGCATGAAGAAGGAGCAGAAGGAGGAGGTTGGGGAGAGGGAGCAGGAGAAGGAAAGAGAGTGGGAAGGGAAGAGGCAGGGGGGGGAGACGAGCTGGCTGCTTGTGCAGCTGAGCCAAAAGTGAAACTGAAGACGAAGTCGCAGCGCGCGGCTGCTGTTCGTGTAGTTGTTGCTATAGTTGCTGTTGTTATTGTTGTAGTTGTTGTTGTTGTTGTTGTTGTTGTTGTTCAAGTTGTAGTTGTTGTTGTTGGTTTTTTGTGTTGTAATTCTTAGAAATTCAATTTTCAACTTAAAACCGCCGCTGCCTGCCCCACTCGGCTTGCCGCTCCACAAGTGATTAAGTGAAAAACAACAACAACAACAACAGCAGCAGCGGCAGCAGCAGGAGGAACATCAGCAACCCCAGAGCTAAAGCACATGCAAAAACAAAAAGTGGAGAGACTACACACACACACACACGCACACTCGCTTGGCGGCTTCACGGTTTTGATCCATTCGCATAATAATGATGATCATGACGATCATGAAGCGACACAACGATGGCATTGGCATTGCCCCACTCCCCCTTCCCCTTTCCCCTTCCTCCCTCACTCTCTCTCTCTCTCTTTCTCTGTGTACCCCCTCCGGGCAAGGCGAGTCCGTTCGCAGTCAGTCAGCCAAGTCAGTCACACATATTGAAATAATTATTATCTGCATTTCGAGATCAACACGCCAAACGGAGCCGAACCCGCCGAAGGGGCCTGCTGACTTCTGCTCCGCCATCATCGACGGCGACAGCGGCCCAGCATCAACTATAGCTCCGACTCCATCTCCATCTCCTACTCCATCTCCATCTACAGCATCAGCTTCAGCTTCAAATTGAAGGCCATAAAAAATCAACGCATATTGCACACTGTCAAACTCATCAAGAGAGTTCCAGAATTTGGGCTGCCTCTTTCCCCCCTCCCCGCCCACATCTGTTGCGATCGCATTGGCAGCACTGGCAGCCACCCAGTCACTTCACAATGCACAGCTCATTAGCAGACACAGACCCTTTGGGCAGCCCCCTCCAACCTCCCCTGCCGCGACACAGGGAAGTGATAATCCTTTGACAAAGGCAGCGACGCGGCTTGGCTTGGCTCGCTCGCTCCCTGCGAGATTTCGCGCATTTCGGCACATGCAATAAAGGCGAAGAAAGCAACAATAACAATGCCAAACGGCAACAACAATAGCAGCAGCAACAACAACAACAACTGGGGATAATTTCGAGGTGAGCCTGAGCCGGAGACGGAGCCTGAAGCGGCCCCTGGTTAAATGCCGCACGTAATTCCCGCAGGAGTCGCAGCCCATGACAACAATCCCAGATAGAGAGAGGGAGAGGAAGAGAAAAGGAGAGAGAGAGAGAGCGTCTCCCGTTGCAGGTCCTCCTCTCGGCGTGTAATGCGACGTGTTTGCCTCAATTCGAGCATATGAAAACGGTTTATTTTGCTCGATTAAGTCGCCCGCTTTGTGCAAGGCGAGTGCAAAAAACCAAATGAGAGAGAGAGAGAGAGAGAGAGAGGGGGGAGAGAGAAAGACAGCTGGCCAAAAAAATGAAGAAGATTTGCGGGGGCGCTGTGTCTGGCAACGAGGTTTGTCGCACAGGAAGCTGGCGAGCGACAGGAAGCAATAAAAATCCAAATTGGATGCCAACTATTGAAAATCGTTTGCCAGCCGATTCCTTTTGAACTGCCAGACGGCGGGCGGGCCCATGACAATAGATTAGCAACTTAAGCTGGCTCGGAAAGAGGGGGAAATGTGGAGGGCAGAGGTGAAAGTAGCTGCGCGATGAAAGCAGGCAGGAATTAGCATCAACAGCGGCTCAGGTTTTGTTTTCGAACAGGCGCACAGTTCAGTTATCTGAATATTTTCCGTATCAGACTTCTTTTTTTACCCTTCGACCATTGAAATTCCTAAAAAAAGGGTATACTAACTTTGTGCAAATGCAGGCAGAAGGAGGCGTGGGAGATTCCACAAAGTATATATATTCTTGCTCAGCATCATTAGCCGAGTCGATTAAGCCATGTCTGTCCGGATGTCCGGATGACCAGATGAACACACAGATCTCAGCTATTATAAAAGCTAGAGACACCAAATTTGCCATGAAGGTTTCTGTTTACCCGGCGCAGATGAAGTTTATTTGAAATTTTGGGTGCCACGCCCACCGACCCCGCAAATCAATATTTTAATCTATTAAGCTGATTTATAAGCGACATATACAAGATATAACATTCTGAGGAGGACCATACTTAGCTAATTATAATACCAACATAACGTCAAATAAATACCATATATACAAGTCATGAATACTATATTGCAATGAATATCTAAACATATCCTCAACATAAGTGTAAATTTACAAAGTACAAATTTCTTGGGTATATCCAACTTCCTGCACATATAAATAGCATAAATAAAATGTTTATCCATCTTTAGCTACTTATTGCACCTTTAAATACATTAAATACCAATCAAAAATACCATATTGCAATAAATATCTGAACATAACCTCAACATCTGTATACACAGCATTCTAAGGTATCTAAGGTATATCCATCTCTAGCTACTTGCCGTGCAGCCCTTTCTTTTCGACTCTCACGCACTCTGAGAGCCCTTCACTGATTCCGGTACTCGATAAGGGCGAGTGTAAGGCCGTAAAACCCATAGAGCCCGGGCTCAGCTGCTGCTGCTGGTTATCGGTTCCGCCGGGTTACGAGCGTAACAAGTCGTAAAACTTTCACCGATAAACCGATTAACATCAATGGGCTGCATTTCACTCAATGGACCAAATCGAAATTCACAAATGGCAATTAACATCAGTGCCTGCTTCCAGTTACCTGGTTCACTACTTGATGCGCGATCCGCGATCCTCGCTGCTACGACAAGTACACAGTAGCGCAATAAGCATAGTTTTATGATTGCCATAAACTGAGCCAAAGGTTTCAATTACTCGAGAGAGTCAGAGGCTCTGCACCCTGTCGATAGCATCTCTGTGGCGTGCTCGACGGTAGCCGACAAAACATAAAAACTGCAGCGATCTTGACCATAAATCGATGGGTTGCTTGTTTTATGTGCGGATTTTTGAAAATCTTTATGACTTTATTAGTTGTCCAACTGAATATGAAAGGTTGCTGCAATCGCTCATCGGCATCGGTAAGTCGGAAGGCGTTTCTGTGACCAGAGAGAGTGCAATAAGTCTGGAAGAAATGCATTTGATTTGTATTTACTACAAGAAGTCATTGATCTTAAGTGATATACTTGATATAGACTTAACTTGTAGCTATGATCTCTGGGAAAAGTACTTTTATAGGCATTTTATAGATTGGAGTTAATGACCATAAATTATATTGTGTATATATCTGCAATTGTTACCTTAGATCTTTGGGAAATGTACTAAGGTTGAAGGGAGATTTCACAGATAGAGTTGAGTTAAAGTGGACAACTTAATGTTGAATTTAATGAATAATATTATCGATATCTTCGATCTGACTCATTGGGAAATGTACCTATGTAAAGATGAGATTTGATAAATCGAGTTGAGTTGAAGCAGACAACTTTATGTTGAGTTTATTTATTTATTTATTTCTTATTTAATGTCGACTAATTGCAATCGACTAAAAAAGAATTTTGTCATAAAATTCAAAATATTAAATTAATTCATTTTAATTTGTTTTAGACTAATATAAGATTTAAGAATTTAAATATAATTATTACAAATTTAAACTTTAAGTTGGGATGATAAAAATAAAGAAATTAAATGAATAATATTGTCGATACATCTTCAATTGTTTTCTATAATCTTGGATTGATTCTTTAGAAGAAAACATACATATCTTCAACTTTTTCTTTAGATCTTTGGGAAGAACGAGATTTAATAAGTAAAATTGATGATCTTGAATGATATGGATGATGATTGTCAGATAGATCGATTGTTTTCTCAACGTAAATTACGTTTTATATTCTTGATATATCTTGTTCTTTAGATCATTGAGTAAGTACGTTTAACTTAGATTAAAGAAATGAAGTTGTTGGTTTCAATTGTTGATGATCACTAATGGAACTTCTTCTTTCTCTACTTCCCAAACAGTAGTTCACATAGCTTAATGTATGTCATAGATGATATACATATATACAGTGCTAATATATATCATATCTGACTTTCTTCCACGCTGCATTGCAGTTTGGCAACCAGTTTGCCATTTTCGATTTCAATTTGAATTTTCTTTTTTTGTGTCTCTTGCGACTTCGATCTGTGGCACGCAAGTGGGCCGTGCCGCCCACACAGACAGCGAGGCAGGCAGGCAGGCAGCAGACAGACAGGCGCATGAGCAGGGAGCAGATAGAGGGGAAGCTGAGAGGGGAGGGAGGTAGGGAGTTGCTGAGGCGCGTGCAAGGACCGCGAAGCGAGTGCAACTAACGCCCCAACCGGGCGACAATATTTATAACTCTGTGGCGCGTCTCAATTCATTTGGCTCCGTGTGATTGTGCCCCGAGTGCCGGCAATGCTGCGCCCGGACTTGTGCCGCGTGCCTCGATCCGTGCCGCAGTCGCTGCCTGTGACTGTGCCTGAGTGTCTGCCACCTACGTAAGCGTATAATTCGTTTAGCGTCAGCCTCGGCGGCAGCAGCAGCAGCAACACAAGCAACAACAACAACAACAACGCAGAACTTAATCAGTCACTTTAACACCAGGCAAACTTGGCAAAGTTGCCACTTACAGCGCAGCAGTTGTTCTTGTTGTTGTTGCTGTTGCTGTTGTTGCCGCTGCCGGCGTCGAGTGCGTGAGCGTTGGGGAAACTGGAAACGTTGATCGTCGCCTGGCGCTGCCTGTCATGGTCGATATTGCGTTGACACCAAATTTGCATTAAAATGCAATTCACTCAGTTGCCGCTGCATTGTCGCAGGGGCAGGGGGTGCCGAGGAGAGTGGGGAAGGGGGGAGGAGGATCGTAATGCATCTTTAGTGTCTATCGAGTGGTGCATTAGTCATATATGCGACATGTTCGCAGGCAGACACAACAACAGCGAAACGGTGCGAAGCTAACAACCGAAGCAGAAGTGGAACAAGAACAAGTGGGAGAGAGAGACAGAGAGGAGAAGAGAGAGAGAGGGGGGGAGGGGAGGGGCAAAAAGAGAGCGAAAAAAGTATCAATTAAAGCGCAGAAATAGAAACGAAAGCACTCAAAAAGCACTTTGATCTTGCCAACTTTACGATCGCTGAAGATCTTTCACTTTCTTTGCTGCTGCGCACTTGGCTCAGGTCAGGCCGCAGACAACAGACAACACACACTACTGAAGAGGGAGATAGCAAGAGAGAGAGAGAGAGAGGGAGTGAAAGAGAGAGAGAGTGAGAGAGGGGGAGAGGGAGGGCAGACAACGTCGCGGGCATTCCAATTAAAAATAGTTTTGACACGTCGCGAGCTGCGACAATTTCTTGATGCCGCCTGGGGCAATAAATTAATTACAAAATTGCCAACGTGGCAGGCGCTGGTGGGGGTGCAACAGGGGCAGGGACAGGGGCAGGGTGCACTAGCAGGCAGTAGGGGGAGGGGGGTTTGCGAAATTTTATGGCCATGGCTAAAAATCAAATGCCTCGCGTACTCCCGCCCACTCGCTGCAACTGCGACTCTACCGACTGTCTCTGTGTGTGTGTGTGTGTAAGTGTTTGTGTGTGAGTGTGTGTGTGTGCCTATGTGTGTGTGTGGGCGTCTCGTTGACAACAACAACGAAATTGAATTCCATGCGAAAGGGCACTTGGTAATAGCTGCAACTCGGTAGTCCCCACTCGCCAGTCGCCTTTCTCCTCTCTCTCTCTCTCTCTCTCTCTCTCCCTCTCTCTCACCCTCCCATCTCCCTCTCTCTTTCGCTCTCTCTCTTCCTACTGCTCTTCCTCAGCGACCTCAACGCGCTTCTACCTGCTCCGACTGCTCCGACTGCTCCGACTGCTCCGACTGTGGCTGCTCTTGATCTTCGCGCGCGCCTCTTCATCGCTAGACGCGGCCCCAAGTCTAGTGTTTGCTTGCCTGTTGTTTGTCGACAACTCTGAGGCAGTTGCTCAACCTCAACCTCAACCTGGAGC
Source organism: Zaprionus africanus (assembly GCA_018151435.1). NCBI lineage: Eukaryota > Metazoa > Arthropoda > Insecta > Diptera > Drosophilidae > Zaprionus > Zaprionus africanus. Next base: position 4,332,037 of record JAECXB010001995.1, read on the forward strand.
TCAACCTGAAGCTTCAGTTCCTGCTGCAGCTCAGCCTGCCTGCCGCTCCTACTCAGGCACACACACTGACTGAACGCCCCCAGGCTGCTGCAGCTTTCAATTATTCACACATCATCGAATCGCACAGCTGCTCATGGAGGGGGCAGGGGGCAGGGAGAAGAGGGGGGAAGAGGACCTTCACCAAGGGCCAGCAGTGTCTTCTCGTGTGTGCCAAGATCTACGTATTGTTTCGTTCATGTCAAATTATTGACCCGCGCCAGGCACTTTGAAATGTTTATGCGTTTTCATGACCGAGATGAGCAATTGATAAATCCAACTCGAAATTATGAATATGCAAACGTGCCAGCGAGCCAACAGACCAGCGGACAGACAGACAGGCAGGCGGACAGGCAGACATGCGGACAGGCAGACGTGCAGGCAGCGCAAAGCCAACAGCAGCCAAGAGGCACCACCCGCTGCTTGCGAGACTGGTCAGTAGCCGTCGGGCGTGTGGGCAAGCGTTTACACGTGTCCGCTTAACGAGATTTACTGGAAGAACTTGAAGAGAATCTATGGAAATTATAGGCAGATTTATAAAGAAAGAAATCATTTATATTAAAAATAATAACAAGAAGAAACCGATTTTTCATACATTGTTTATAAATAACAGAATAAGTATTATATACTGTAAGGTTAAGTTCTTTCGAAGAACTTCACACAAACAACTCGTTTTAGTTGATTTGATGTTGTATCTTTTATATCTCGCTCTCAAATCAGCTTAAAAGATTAAATTTTTGATTTGGGGGGGGCGGTGGGCGTGGCATCCAACATTTGAAATAAATTTCATCTGTCCCGGGTACACAGAAACCTTCGTACCGAATTTTGAGTCTCTAGCTTTTAAAATAGCTGAGATCTGTGTGTTCACCTGGACATCCGGACAGACAGACAGACATGGCTTAATTGACTCGGCTAGTGATGCTGAGCAAGAATATATATACTTTGTGGGGTCTCCCTCGCCTCCTTCTGCCTGTTACACACATTTGCACAAAGCTAGTATACCCTTTTTTGACCATTTTCAATGGTCGAAGGGTATAAAAATGTTGTCAATAATAATTATACTTGAAAAAATAAGTAATAAGTGATATATTTCATGCTAAGTAAAATGCTATGAAATGATATGTACAATAACAAACTTCAGCCGCAAGATCGTCAGACCTTTAGCGCGTTAGGTCATGTAAATCAATATACGATCTATACTTTTATATGCACCTGCAAACATATGTTTCTATATATGTTTAGCAATATGTTTATGTATCTAAAAAGTTGCAAAACCTTTGCAAATCTTGCACTCACTGCCAGCGCGACAGAGCAACGTGTAAACGCGTGTCAACGGTCTGCACGGGCTGCTCATCATCATAAAGCAAACACCCCGAAATAAACGTATTACCCCCGCCTGGAGGAGCGTGTGTGTGTGTATGTGTGTGAAGCATCCAACTGAGCGTGTTGCATGCCTCGGCCATTTGTTCGCTATCAGCTACAAGCGATCAATACAGCAGCAATCAATATGGTCAATAAAGTTCGTCCAGGTCTCCGACTGCGCTGCGACTTGGCCTGACTCCACTGTCGACTCACATGGAGGCAGTGGCAGTGGCAGTTGCCACATCGGATGTGAACGCGGACGCGGATTTCGGTCGAGGATGGCTGCGTGAACAGGGTCTCTGCGCTGCACTTGGTTCGATACATGGCAACGTGATGTACACCGTTGAAACCCAAGTAGCCTCAACTCACAGTTCACAGCTTGCTGCATGTGTTGCCAGCAGGGGGGTGGGGAGAGGAGGGAGGAGGAAACGGGGGACAGCGGTCGTCACCGGCTCATGTTGTCACTGTTGTTGTCGCTTGATCGCAAATTTGCCATGGCAAGCTTGACAACTTGCAACGAGCAGGAGACGCAGAAGGAGAAGCAGACGGAGGCAGAAGAGACTGAGCCGCAGGCAGCCACAAGCCGGCACCTTAAAATAATGTTACAAACTTTTTGGCATGTAGCCCAAGTACGGGTATCCGAGATCGGGCCCTGCAAGCGTTTCAATTCGCCTGCAACTCGATGCGATGCGAGGCGACTTAGCTGCGCTCTGAGGCTGCACTTCATTCGACTTGCAGCAGCAGCAACAACAAATTGGAGATCACGGTTTTCATGTACTACATGCAAATTCATTGCTACTGTTGCTCTCTGCCCAGTGGCAGAGCCTCTCCCCCAAACCCGTTTCCCCCCTCTTCCTGCAATTGTGACTGCGACTCTGTTTGGGCTACTGTGTATCTGTATCTGTATCTGTATCCATAACCATAAAGCCAGGCTGCAGACGGAAGAGCGCGCTGCTTAAATAAACAATCCAACAACAGCAACAGCAACAACAACAACAACTAGCTGCCACAGACAACAGCAGCAGCAGCACAGCACAGTGTTCAAGCGAAGTTGCAGCACAAGCGAAGCAGACTGAAAAGTCATTCACAAACGAGGCAACAAGCCGATACCCTACACGACAGCGAGTAAGTCTTGCGAACTGTGCAGGGCCTATTGATTGCTATGAGAGAGGAGAAACATTTGATGCTCCTAGGGTGCTTAGATTTGTTGTTATAATTTATTTAAAGGTTGTCGAATTAGACTTTAATTTCTATGACTTTCTCAAGATTCCTCTGCTGACTACTCCAGAGCAAGTTCCTCTAACATCTCCCCTAAAGTTACCCCTCAGTTTTGATATGATTCCTCTTACCTCTTTTCCCTACCCAAGCCATGTGCCTCATCTTCTTTGCTGTAGTTCCGTTTGATCGGCTTGTCCAACTATCGAGTATTCGTCGCCTTTTTGGGCGCCCCAAGCGACCGTTTAGCCATTGGCGACAGCAAACCACACTGACACCCCCTCTGCACCCTCCCCCACTCTCCTGCACTCACCTGCAAGTTGCAGCAGAGCACGTGGATGCTTGCACTGACAGGGGACAAGGCACCACAAGGCTGCGATTGCGTTTGCAAGACGAGGCATGGCTTGGACTCTGGCAACAGCAGCAGCAGCAGCTCCATGATGTACTAATAGACACGGACAACGCACACGGAGATGCACACGAAGACTTTGTCATTCATGGCGCCATTCAGTGGGCGTTCAGTTCGATGTTAAGAAGGTATCACCAGGTTGTAGACCCAAGCCAAAGACAGTGAGAGAAGGTAGCGAAAAAATGCGCAGGAAGTGACAATACCATGTGAGAGTATATTACCTTTATTATGCCAGTATTGTAACATTATTGTGCCTGTATTTTACCAGTATTACTACAAGTATATATATATAAACTATATATTACTGATTGCAAATCTGTATTGCTTCAGTGCAAATAGAGAAAAGATACTAGAACAGAAATAAAAAGAAGAAAGTTAAAGATGAAGCTTGCCAATCGGTTCAATTTTAGACTGTGAATAAGAATATATAATATATATATATATATATATATATGTTAGTTTTATTATATTTATGTGTATCATCTAAAAACAAATTCTCATTCCAAAGATATACCCAAGCCCGGCCTCTTGCTCTTGAAAACCAAACTAGATCTGGCTGTTCTAAGATAAAGTGAGTTTTGAAGAGGATGGAAGAAAGTGTTAGAACATAAAGAATATATAGAAGTCAATGCAATCTTGCTGTGCTCAGAGCCAGGCCTGTTTCTCTCTAAACCCCGACTGAATGTGTCTGTTCTGCAATCCTGATTCACTCCACATATAAAGCCGATGAGCATCACTTTGGAGCTACTATTTGTCAACTCTTTTGTGTCTTCAGAGACAAACAATTTGTGCGCCATTAATTCAGCTCCATGTAGTCCATAAATTCCACTTGCTGGCTGAGAACTGGAGAACTGGAGAAGTGGAGAACTGGAGAAGTGGAGAACTGGAGTCGCTTAGAGTGAAGAGCGGCCCGGAAACGCGACTCGAGTGATTTGTAACAACAACAAAACACTTCCTGTGGGCCGCTGCAGGTAGCCCCACCTGAGATTGGCCTTAAAAATTATTTATTTTTATTTTATTATTATTGTGTTTTACTTGTTTTTTTTTTCTTTCGGTTTTTTTGTTGTTAGAAAATCAAACAATTAACCTCGAACTTGCGCCTTGTTGCTGCCGCTGTTGCTCAGTGCTTACAACATGTTTGAGACATAAAAATTTCCAATTAATTTTTGTTTTTGGTTTTCGGTTTTAGTGGCGACGGCCACAAACTTCCATGGAACGCCAACAAGAGGCACACAAAACAGCAACAACAACAACAGCAACAACAACAAGAAGAAGAAGCAGAGACGAACAAAAATTGTCACAGCCGCCGTTTACAAATAATTTTTGTTTCTTTCGGCTCTTTGGGGTTTTCAATGGAAACGAAACACATAAAACATGGCCAACAAGCCGGCCAACAATAAAAATCCAAACTCACACACACATACACACACACACACACTGAAGCATGGGCTAAATGTTAGCCAGGCCCCGAAAACCGATGCCTCCCCCCCAGGCCGCAAATGGAACAGGCAACTTCAAACGGGAGCAATTAAAAATTGCTACGTTTGTCTCTCCTCGTCGTCGTCTTTGGTCATTTGACAACACTTACCTATTCGCTGCAGTTACCCTTGCTCCCAATTCATTTCCTCTTACAAGTAGAAGCTGACTACGAATGAGGGAACCCCTGCTGAGGGCACTCATCATTGGGCAAAGTTTCTTTGAGCATTGGAAACGTTTCGAAAGCTGAAAACATTGCTGCGAACTTCAGGCGATGCCAAATCTACGTATTAAACTCGATCTGCAGAGGCCTTGATAGCAAACTTGATGACTTGACTCTATATTAGCTACGATCTTTGTAACCAGGCTGACATATGTACGGACAGTGCTTATGATTCTTATGAGTCTGCTACGCCTTCTGCTTCCTGTTTGGAATACTTTTAATTGTCGAAGTGTATAAAGTGCCTATAAAATGTTCTCTGTTAGTAAATCTAGATGGCGCTTCGCGCACGCATTCTCTTTCCTTTCTCAGAATGATGTATCTTTTATATGTCGCTCACAAATCAGCTTAAAAGATTATATTATTGATTTGCGGGGGCAGTGGGCGTGGCACCCAACATTTGAAATAATCTTCATCTGCGCCGGGTGAACAGAAACCTTCATGCCAAATTTTGTGTCTCTAGCTTTTATAGTAGCTGAGATCTGTGTGTTCATCTGGACAGCCGGACATCCGGACAGACAGACAGACATGGCTTAATCGACTCGGTTAGTGATCCTGAGCAAAAATCTATATAAACTTTGTGGGGTCTTCCACGCCTCCTTCTGCCTGTTACATACATTTTCTCAAAGTTAGTATACCCTTTTTTGACCATTTTCAATAGTCGCAGGGTATAAAAATGAATTTGACTCAAAAAAAACACTAAAATATCTTAAACAATCCATTCTTGGGAACAAAAGTTTAACAAGAAATTGTTTTGCATTAAAGTTAGTTCAGTTTTAAAGAGATCAAAGATAGTCTGACTATCTCCTAGGAACTCGTTCCATAGAACCTTGGTAAACAAATCCTGATACCGTTGCCAGACCTATCAGTTCTTGAGCCAACTGCAGATTACCCGGATGAGTTTAATAATTTGCAAATAAGCAAATCAATTGGGGGGAGGGAAAGGAGGCAGAGAGACATATAGAGAGAGGGGAGCACTGTCCAACACAGAGACGTGCCCATGGCGCAAGTGTTTGACCACATGTGGCACAGTCAATTCTCACAAGAAGCGCTGCCCCTTGCTCTACCCTTACCCTCCGTCTTACCCTTCCCCTTACCCTCCCCCTTTTCGACTCTCTTCCAGTTGCCTACTTGCTGCTGCGTCTGGGCTCATCAAGCTGATGATAAAAGTTCATTAGCGACGCTTCAGTGCGTCAGCTTCTGCAAGCGGGGGAGAGCTAAAGGGAAGACAAGGCCGGGGGAGGAGGGAAGGGGTGCTCTGCTTGGTCAGTTGCCGCCAGCTTGTTTTTATTGCTAATAAATATCGGATCATAAATTCATAATTAATATTTGTGCTGCTGCCTGCTTCGCAGTTGTCTTGTTCTCGCCCAGTTGCGCATTACAGAGACACACTCCAAGACACACACACACACATACATGCACACTCCAAGACACACACAAGCACACTCCCGCACACACACACACATGTAACACATGCGCAGCATTTATGTAATTTAGGCAAATATTTTAATTGTTTTTCCAGCGCAGTTGTCATTGTCATTTGACTGCCACGCCCACCTGCCCCACACACTCACCTGCCTCTCGACTGTTGCCAAATCCTTTGTATGATAAAACTTTATCGCTTGGAAATTTTTCAATTTTCCAAAGGAGCCAAGAGCCAGAGAGTCTTACGACTCTTGCGCTCTCACGCATGGATCTCCGCCGATGATGATGGTGACAGAGACAGAGAGTGTGGGGGGAGAGTGGGAGAGAGAGAGGCCTGCAGTGCTGCATTCCACGTTGAATATATTGTGAAGTGCAGGGGGAGGGGGGGGGGGCAGTGCGCAATGATGCCCCTTATTAAGGCTAACAACCCGCAACAGGACAAACAAGTTGCACGGCACCCTCCACGTACTAAAAAAGGACATGTTCCACTTGAAAAATAACAATTTCATTCAATTTTTGATCATTTGCTACCAGAAATGGCAAATCAAAAAGCTATAAAAACCGACAACGACAATGCCCAACCCCCCTCCCTCCATTTTACCGAGCCGTACAAGGAGCAACCCAAATGTTTCGGCCGTCTGCCAGGACACTTCTTAAGCGGTTTGGGGGCGGGTTTGCCTTGTTTTTTGGTTGATTTCTTTTTGGTTTTTTTTGCCGTTGTTGCTGTTGCTGTTGTTGTTGTTGTCCTGCTCAAAGGGCCACTCGTTGGCTTTAAAATTGAAAAGACACACGGCCCCCTCCTCACACACACACACACAGATGTCCCATTGAAGAGGACAGCTGTGTGTGTGATTGAGTTCTCGGCCAGCAACGGGCGACGGGCAACGAGAGGCGGCGTGCGGCCTGTGCGGCATGCGACATGCGGCGTGCGGCGGCGGGTAGCAAATCCTGCACGCAAAATTTATGTTGCATAAAATTTTTCAATGAATTTTATACCAGGAATTTGACTTGGTTTTACAATTCGCCCGCCGCCGCCGTCGTCGTCTTTCCTTTGCCCGGCAATGTCTTCAATTTTTAAATGACTTTCGTCTACGCACGTGGCATATGGAGCGTAAAGCATTCGCATTCGCATTCGCATTCGAGATTGAACCATTTGCCGCACTCGCCGTATTCATTCCCTGTTCCTGCCCCTGCTCCCTCTTTCGGCTGAGCAACCACCGCAGCCCAGGCAGGCCGTATCGAAATGTAAACCAAACAGGTCACTCGACAGGCTCTAAGGAAGGGAGGAGGGTGGAGGTTTGCCCAGTGGATTTCAATTGGATTCAGCTCTGTTTTTGGGCTCTCAATGCATGTTGCAATTTGTACTACAGACGCCTCGCACTGCCTGCGGTTTTTTTGGGCTTGTCTCAAACTGCCGTCAATAAGGAAATTAAACTTCCTTAGGGCATTTTTAATTAACGCCGCAAAGTGTCGCCGGGCACAGACGCTGGCTGCTTTGGGCCTCATTGTTTTTTCTGGCTAATCATCTGGCAGAGCAAGAACTCAATTGAAAACAGGGCAAAGATTATCTCCGGCAACGTATTGAGGTCTTTAAGAGGTTGCTTACTTAGCTTATCTGCATATTTCGAGTAACCTAAGGCAAGAGGAATTGCTCAGGGATTGATCTACTGAAGATCTTAGCTACGAATTTCTTGAAACTGATTAATAGAACAAACTCGGACTTAAGTTAAACAAAGAGCGATATTAGTGGAAAGCAGAGAATGTTGATCTTTAGGTTCATATTTGATTCCTTAATGTACCTAATATACAAAGTGCAAGCAACCTATAGCAAATCATCAAAATGAACCAAGCAAACTTGACCAAGCTCAACAGAAACTTAACTTTTGATTTCTTGTAACTGATTAACGAGATAAGATAAGTCTATAAGATTTAAGTCTATTCTTCAAGGCAAAAGTTCTTCTTTTATTGTAGATTCTATTTAGTTCTTTGGAGTACTGATAAATTAAGGTTTCTAGAAAGCTCTAACAACCTTAGGCACATCAGCTTTTGAGTGCTTTAAACTGATCATTGCATTGAATATATTCAAATATTTTAGAAATGCATTAGCTTATTGATGTAATAATTATTAAAATAATATTAACAGGCTATTGTTAATTCCTCTTTATATATATTTTTTTACTATATTAAAATACAGTCATATTCTAAGTTCAAATTTGAAGATCTTCTATGAAAATATTGTAGAAATCTTGCATGAATTTAATTTGACTGTCTTTCCAAAGAGAACTTCTTATGTCATTTATATTATATTTTTATTTTTATATTTATATTTATTTGTATTTCAGTTCTCTCTGCCTTCTGTATTTCGTAGTCCCACTCAAGCACACTCCCGCCAAGCCCACGCAGTGCAGTGGAAGAACTGCCGGCGTTGAGGATCATTTTGCAGAATAAATGCCCGCAGCGCGAGAGACTGCGAACGAGGATGTCGAGGATGGGAACCTCGCGGCTCGAACATGGAAATGCAGAATCTAAGCACTTGATTGTTGTCAATACACAACAGGCGATCCACAGTGGGGACCACGGGAAGAGGGAAGGCGGCGCTTGAGCACGACGCGATTGCCAGACGTGTCCGCGCATGTCCAGCGTGTGAGAAGGGAAGGAGAGAAGGAGGGGATTACGTACAATTATTGCGTTTTGCTGTTAAACAATGCGAAGGTGTTGCAATGTTGCCATGTTGCACAGTGCTGTGGGAAGTTGGGCAGTGGATGGGGAGGGAGGAGGTGCGCCCTTTGCACAGCCGGGGGCATGTAACGAATTTGTCGCTGTCTGTCGCCGTTTAGCTGCGGCTCGGCGAGGTGCGAACAACGGCGGCCACTAAATTTAGATGGATGCGAGGAGGCAGACAGAGATGGAGACAGTAAAAGAGAGAGAGAAAGAAAGAGGTAGAGAGAGAGATGGCGAGGCAGACTCACGGGCAAAAGGTGCATGCGCTGAAATAAATCAAAATTTCGATGCAATGTGGATGAGACCACCAGCGTCAGATGAACAACAACACAAGCAGCAGCAGCAACAACACAAGCAGCAGCAGCAACAACAACAACAGCAACACAAAGGAGTCAAGCGATCGAGAGCAGAAAGCGTCTGATTTGTGGCAAGGATGCGACGAGGCATGCAACCTGCTGCGCATTTTGACTGCTGTGCTAAACGCCTCGACTACTAGACACAGAGAGAGAAGCAGAGAGAGAAAGGTAGAGAATGAGGGAGGACGGGGTAACAGACTGACTGAGAACTGGCGTAATTTGATAAGGCCCCGAGCTCGTTTCTCATGCGGCGGCGGCGGCTACTCCACAACATGCCACATAGCCACATAATGTGGCATTGTTTTCGGGCACCTCTCATCGATATCAAATCGATTTGGGCTCAGATTTCCAACTAATTTGTTGGGCTTGCATTGTAAACGCTGCGCTTAGCTAACCGTTCAACAGGTAAAGGATCCTCATTAGAGAGCGAAAGTGAAAGTGGAGAGAGGTAGAGAAAGAAAGAAAGAAGTCGAGGGAAAGGTGCAGGCGAGCTATCAATAAAGCAAGGCCCGAGTCGTGCCTGTTTTGACTTATTGCCGGCGATTTGTCAACATTGGACATGGACTGCGCTGGCACTAGCCTATCTGGCTGTATCTTTAAGAATTCTGTGAAGAGAGGGAGAGAGAGGGAGGGAGAGAAAGAGGAAGAGACAGAGTGGAGGCATCACTGCACAGTTCTTGTTATAATTTTGAGCTGTGAACGTGATCTGGCTGCTCTTCAGCTCTGCCTCTTTACCTCCAGGCATCTCGGTAATACCCTAACTCTATCCCTCTCCGTCTCTCACTTGTAAAATTAATCGTTTGCCATTGATAATAAAACCGAAGAAAAGATAAGTCATTAAACTCTTTAACAGAATCCTGCTCTATCTGTGTGGCATATGATAAAGTGCAACTGGAAAACATAACTGGGAAAAATATGGGGAATTCTCTAAAGGGTTCGATTGTAACTAACGATCTTCTATGATCTACACAAACTTAGGTTTATTTGAAGATCACAATCTAGGAATATTTAAAGATCATATAATGTCAAGTACTAGCTAACATATCTGCACTTTAAAGAGCTTAGCCCTGCAATGATCAACTGATCTTCTTTTGTGCATTAATGATCTATAAAGCTATTGGCAATATTCATATTGATATTGATAGTTGACGATCTTGTTAGATAGAACAAAGATCACAAGGCATAACTAACTGATCGCGATGATCTTTCTCATTACTTACTTCACACGTATATTAAAGTGCAACTAGAAAACAGAACTGGAAAAATATTTTGAATTCTCTAATGGGTTCGATTGTAACTAACGATCTTTTATGCTCTTCACAAACTTAGGTTTATTTGAAGATCATATAATGTCAAGTACCAGCCAAGATATCTACAGCTTAGAGAACTTATGTAAATCTGCAATGATCTAACCATCTATTGATCTGCATTAATGATCTATAAAGATATTGGCAATATTCATATTAATTTTGATCATTGACGATCTTGTTTAAAAGAACAAAGATCACAAGGCATAACTAACTGATCGTACATGATCTGATCTGATCTGATTACTTTGCAAACTTCACCTCTCCAACTGACTTGGCGCCTCTCTTAGTGTTTTTGTTCCTTCTCGTTCTGTGTTTTTATTGTTTTCTTATTCTCTCGATTGACTCGATTTTGGGGACTCTTTAGCCGGCCCCTTTTTGGGGGGGCTTTCTCCGCTGCTTACTCATTTTATTGCCTTGGGCCAAATAAACAAATTACTTGCCGCGTTCTGTTTGATTTCTTTTGAACGGGCCCCGAATATTTACCACAGCCTCAATAAATTCTGCAGCGCCGCAGTGCAGTGCGCGGCGTTCATTGAAACGTTGCGCGCGCGTCTTGTTTAGACAACAATTTTCATTGTTGACTTTACTTGTTATGTTAATGAGAGGCCCGACGGACGGACCGACGGACGGACGGACGGACCAGACGAGCGACTCGATCTGGATCTGGGTCTGGGTCTGGTCTGATCATTTCTGCGGGTGTTGCTACAAGAGAGAGAGGGAGGTAGGGAGGGGCGACGATAGAGCACTCTGGCTGACGCGTGGCGACGCGCCTGTTGACATTCTGTTTGACATTATTGACACACGAGTCAACGAGGCAGCAACGCGAAGCGTGCAACGTGCTGCAAGGCAACAATCAACAACTGTTCAAGGCGCGCGCGCGCGATGCCGGCTCAGAGATAGGCTCACTCTCTCTTTTCCCCTCTCCCCTCTCTCACTCCCTCTCTGTGCCATAACAATCAGCTTTTGCCAGCCAATTAACCATGAATCGCATAATTTCCATAACTTTTCACACGAAACACGCAACGATATCAAGACATTCAATAAGTTTATGACAATAAAAAGCAGAGTGAGCTGTCACGACTGCCAGATACCCTGCACAAGTGAACTATTTAGCATATGCTAAGCCCCTCTAGACACTCCTTTATTGGCGCTGACCAGGTACGGGGTATGGCTCATGTAAAAGCCGCCTGGAACTCTCAAGTCGCTTATCTGCAATTTGGCGATCGTAACAGTTTTGACAAATCACACACACACGCAGGGGCGAGTGAAAGAGATGCCGCTATGGACTGAGGACTGAGGTGATTCGCCAGTCTCAAGAGAGGGACAGGGAATGGGGGGAGGGGGGACTGCGGCGGGAATGGGTACCTGCCAGGGCTCGTTGTCGGTCGCTTTGAGCTTTATTTTGATTTCAATCTAAAACACACAAATCGTTCATTCTGCCGCTGCCTGATGCCTGACGAGCAGCTTCGACGTCGACGTCGACTGCGACTGCGCACAGTGGAGCAAAGCGTATGTGCTTATGCCGCCGCCGCCGCCGCCGCCCACCTCGCGCAGTTCAGCTGCAACTTGGCTTGCAGAGGTCCTCCTCCCTTTTCCCTCTCTTCACTCTCTCTTCCCGGCTGCTCTGCTGCTTACCTGGCGCAGGAGCAGCCCTTGCATTGAATGACATTTTTATGATGCTGACGCGCGTTGCTCAACACGAGCCGAGCACAACAAACCGCCGACAACAACAACGAGAAGAAGAACAGCAGCAGCGCAGCAGAAACGACGGCGAAGACGATGCCGACTGTAGCCGAGCGTGTTTTGCATGCATAAATAGCTCGAGATGAAGAAGAAGCAGCAGCAGTGGGGGAAAGAGAGGAAGAGACAGAGGGAGGAGGAGGTGAAAAGGGAGAAGTTGAAACAGAGCGAGGCTCAGGCAGAGCCAAGCTTAACTTGTTACTGCAGACTGCGCAGGAACGCAGGAGAAGAGTGAACGGGGAGGGGGGCAGGGGCAGCTGAGGTGCTTGGCTGATTGAGTTGACAGATTCGCTTGGCCTTGCTGGGAATATACTTATTTATAAGTATATTTATGTCTATGTCGCTTAATTGGTTGTCACAGTGCCGCGCAGATATCTGAAACTGCAACTGCAACCGGCAAGACGCGCAGCCTGAACTGCTAAGGTTACATAGAAACAAATAAGGCTACCTTAAGGAGACTTTACTGGCTGAATTGGACTTATCGAGGCCTATAAAATTGCTTGAAACTAACTTGAAACTAAACATATCTTAAGTTCTTCCGACTAGAAACTGTTGAAGCTCTTTAAAGTACCATATTGCGAAACATATAAAAGATAACTTTGATTTTGATATGCTGTTTACATATATAATGCCATAATTTATGTTAGGGAACAGTTTGAACTCTTTAAAATTCAGAATTCATTAATTAATGAAGTCTTATTTGCATGAAAATAGTTAAATTATTATTTCTGAAATATATCGAGTGATGATTTGCCTTGAAAGTTTCAGATTGAGAAAGATATAAAAAAGTTCTTTGATTCTGATATGATGTTTACATATATAAAGCCATTATATATATTTGAAAACAGTTTGAGCTCTTTAAAATTCCGAATTCATTCATTAATAAACTTCATATGCATGGAAATAATCTTTTTTTTTCTAACATATATCGATTGATGATTTTTTTTTAATTTTTTTTTTTTTTTCCTTGATTTGATGCAACAAAAGGCGCTCTTCTCGCTGGCTCACGAAATGGTGCAAAGACAATTGTGTTCGTAGACGCGTCTTGGCTACGTTGGCGTTCAGAATCGATTTGTCACATGAATTTGCATTTGAAGTGGCCCATTGAACTGGCCCAAAGATTTGCCATAGTCGAATCAATCAAGCCAGTCCAGGCTGATGCTGATGCTGGTTTTATTTTAGCCACATTGCAACGGTCTTGCCCAGCGCGTTAAGCCCAAGGCAAATCAAATCGCCGGCTCGAGTCGCAGTTGGAGTTGGAGTTGAGGTTGAAGTCGGAGTTGGAGTTGGAGCAAACAGATCTGTGCGATCATGTCACGTACGTGGAATTGGGTTGGCTGCGGGCAAGGTGCCGTTGCAAAAGGCTGAAGATCTTTGTTTCGGGGCACCAAGCTCCGTCATCGACATCAGGCATCGAGCATCGGCATCGTCATCGACATTTCGACAGCTCAGCGATGACGAACGTTTACTAGAACGAATTCGGTTAATTTTTATTGTGATTTCCTAGAACCAAAAGACAAGAGCAGCCACAACAACAACACAAGCAGAAAGTGCCTGCACTGAGACCAGGTAAATCACGAAAAAGTGTCGGCGGACACGCGCCTCTAAAAAGCCAACGAACGTTCCAATCGAATCGAAATGCAAATTATGCAACGCCGCAACGTTCTCTTGTGGTTCTCCTCTGAGACCGTTTCGGTCTTTGCTCTTGTCTCCAGTCCTCAGTCTCGAGTCGCCACTCTCCACTTGCCCCCTCTAGTCCCTCTGTCCCATGTCTCCCTTGGCCATTGCGGCTTGTCGCGTCTGCTTCGACTGCAGTTAATTTTTAACGACGCAAAATTTGTGCATTCAGGCGCTACAAATTGTTTATTGTAGGCCCCCATAGCCCCGAAAAATATGCACGAGTAATTCCCTTGGACCCGCCGAGGCGACGACTCATTTCCAAATAAAATTAGCTGTGGTCAGTCTGCAGTCCGCGCCGCATTTGGGCCACCATTCAATCACGCGAGAGTGACACAACGCGCATTCGCTGTGCAGTTAAGGGCTACGCGCCTCTGATTCCCAGGGAGAGGGACTCAGCTAACTGATCTAATACGCAAAATGAGCTGAATAAAGAGTAAGTTGGAAGAGTGAGGCAAGTGCACGTCAACAAAGTGACAGAAAAGCTTAACTGAGCAGTATATTGAATCATATAAAGGTACATTGGTACAAAGGTTAAGAGGTACATAGGTACATAGGTACATAAGTACATAGGTACATAGGTACATAGGTACATAGGTACATAGGTACATAGGTACATAGGTACATAGGTACATAGGTACATAGGTACATAGGTACATAGGTACATAGGTACATAGGTACATAGGTACATAGGTACATAGGTACATAGGTACATAGGTACATAGGTACATAGGTACATAGGTACATAGGTACATAGGTACATAGGTACATAGGTACATAGGTACATAGGTACATAGGTACATAGGTACATAGGTACATAGGTACATAGGTACATAGGTACATAGGTACATAGGTACATAGGTACATAGGTACATAGGTACATAGGTACATAGGTACATAGGTACATAGGTACATAGGTACATAGGTACATAGGTACATAGGTACATAGGTACATAGGTACATAGGTACATAGGTACATGGGTAAATGGGTACATTAGTACATACATAGATGCAAAGGTGCATAGCTAGATCAATATGTATATAGGTTCATGGGTACATAGGTACATTAGTACATACATAGATACATAGGCGCATAGCTACATATATAGGTACATAGGTACATATGTAGGTAAATAGGGAATATATCCCTTACTCTACACACAATTACCGAACTTGATGCTGTGAATACATAAACCACTATCAATATCCAACCCAAACTACGATCGAAGATCTCGAACTGGTTCCGGTGTCAACTCCAGGGAAGATCACTAAACCCTTAACCCGATCAGGACACCCACACACTCACACACACACACACGCATGTGTGTGCCGTTGCAGAACTGTCTCTTAAGCCTTTTTCGGTGTGTCCGCATCGCATCGCATCGCACAATTTGTCGAAATTAATTGAGTTATCGGCTAATAAGCCAGCGGGCCCAAAGAGCTGCCAGAGTTGCCATCATTAATAACGCTCAGACGCGTTTTTGCCACCCCAAAAATAGCCGGCAACACGCAGCACGTTGCACGCTCGCTGGGGGAGTCCCAGTCTGGCGTGGCGATCGGCGCATCGAACAGATCAATTATCTGGCAGTCTGGCAGGCAGACAGAGAGACGGACAAACACTCTGACTGACTGACTGGATGCTCTGCCTCCGTCCGTGGCAGTTTCTGTGGCTGCTCCAAGTTGCCGTTGCCATTGGGGCGCATAATCGAAAAGGCGACGGGAAAGGCAGCAAGAGCCGCTATATAATTTCGTTTACGGATAAATCACGCAAAGGCAAAAGAGCAGCAGCAGCAGCAGTGGCAGTGGCAGAGGCAGAGGCAGCAGGAAGCGGCAGAGGCAGAGGCAGCAATAATCTATCACCTGTCAGCACCTGTCATTCAAGCGTCGCAGTTGCGATTGGCAGCAGACACACGCACACACACACACGCATACATGCAGCCGTAGATGCTGCGAGCTGGTTATGCCACAGGGGCCGGGTCTGGGGCACGTTTTGCGTTTCTCGTACGTCTCATATCGAGCTGAGGCAGCCAACCGGACGGGGCAACCAGTCGGGCAGCCATCGAGGCGTCTGCCACAGTCGAGCTGCCTCAAGTGTCAGTTTGACATCATTAATCATGCGATTAGTTAAGTGGGTGTTCCCTGCCGCTGCCCCCACCCCCGCTCTCCCTCTCTCTCTCTGTCCTTCTCTCTCCTTTTGCTACTTATGTAAAATCAGTTCCGAGCTGTTTAATTTGACGTTTGAACGCATGATTGCATTTTCAATTTGACAACTACACAGCACACGCACGCTGCCCCATGCCCCATGCCCCCTCTTCTCTCTCCCCCTTCTCGAGGCTACCTTAGTGCCGTGATACCTCCCGGCGTGTGGACCAAGGCGATTGGAACTCGCTGCTGCTGCTGCTGCTGGTGGTGCTGTCAAAATAATCACACGTACAATTAGCATGACGACAAGCTCATCAATTTGTTTGGCCGCTAGAGCAGGCACAAACATGTCTGCAGAGTGGGAAAAGGGCATCGGAAGCGGACAGGGAAAAGGGGGGGAGGCAGGTAATGAGACGACATTGGAATGTGGAAAACACGCTGAGATTGAAAACGGGAAGCAGATTGACCTTTGTCTGCTGGAATAACTGCAGGGAATGGAGGGGGAAGAGCTAATGTGGGAATAAAGGAATATATGAATAGAACATTAAGTGGGAATTATGTATACTTAAGACAGATATAAAAGAGATAAAGGATTCTGTAGTAAAAAGGAAAGGAGAAAGGAAAGAAATCTACATTCTATTTCAATATGATAAATATATATATTGAAATACCTATGAATATATCTATAATTTTTTATATATGTCAATATTATAACCCTTTTTCATTATTGATATGCGGGTGCGGTGGGCATGGTGCCCAACATTTGAAATACGCTTCATCTGCGCCGGGTAAACAGAAACCTTCATGCCAAATTTGGTGTCTCTAGCTTTTATAATAGCTGAGATCTGTGTGTTCATCTGGACATCCGGACAGACAGACAGACATGGCTTAATCGAATCAGCTAGTGATCGTGCACAAGAATATATATACTTTGTGGGGTCTCCCACGCCTCCTTCTGCCTATTACAGACATTTGCACAAAGTTAGTAAACCCTTTTTGACCATTTTCAATGGTCGAAGGGTAAAAAGACTCGAGGAAGAAAAAGACAAAACAGTTGCAGGGAATTAGAAACGTATAAAATTCCCTTAAGAAACTATCTTTATTATATCTGTATATTATAATATATACAAGTATATACATTCATTTCTAACAAACTATCAAAAAACCATCGATATGCTTCAAGCCACATTCAGCCAATAGAAAACACTTAGAAGACACATGAAAACTACAAGGAAATAAGCATCTAAAGAGGCTATATACTTAATATCACTCATCATCCCATATTCAAACTATCGACAAGCTACACACAAACCATCGATAAACTCCATTCAGTTGAAACTCCACTGACAATTCACACCTGCAAAGAGCTTGCTGCTATTCGAACTGCTGTCACTTTCAGCCCGTCTCTTCATCCATTCATCGACTCTCCAAACACAACGCGTTGCCCTTTCCCTCCCAATGCTTGGCTCCTTTATAGCATAGTCTGTCCCCTCTTCAACTTGCAACATTCGGCGGCAGCTCGCACATCAATTTTGCGCATCGTCATCTAACGTGTGGACCACCAGCCAAGCCGCAGCAACACCTACAACGACACCTCATAGACAAGCACTGGGACAAGCATTGGAACAGGGACTTGGACTGGGACTGGCAGAGGCAGCTTGAGCCTCAAGTCCAACAGAATATACAGCTGCAGCTCTTCTGCGGGTCTAGTCGGGTATCAAGTGTGTAATTAATGTTTTATTAATACAAGCGACAAGCGATCGCAGCCGGGTTCAGAGTATGCTGCCCAGGCGGCACAGCAGGCTGCCTACAGTCTACAGTGAAGCTCAGGTAACCAAGATGAACAGCAGTCGAATTGCAATCGATGCAGCGGCAGCCAGAACTCCGACTCCGATGCGGCAGCATCAACTTCAAGTAAGATTCATATGCGCAAAGCCCATAAAATATGTGCCCAGTTTCAGCGAGAGAAAGAGACAGAGATAGAAAGAGGGAGCGGGTTAGCACAAGCCGAGCCTGGTTCAGTTTCGTGCGCCTAAATGAATTACCAGATTAATGGACAGCATAAATCACATTATCGCTTCGGCTTGTGGCCCCAAAACACACGCAGACCGCATTTAGAAGGCCTCCTCCTGTCCTGTCCGGTGCTGTCCTCTGCTGTCCTCGACTGGAGGCCGAGGATGAGGCGGCCTTTGTGGGCGGCCGCGAGCCGCAGTCCCGCTCCTCGCCAGTGCCAAGTTAATGATGCTGCGCCGGGTAGCTCGGGTAGAATTTATTGAACCATTGCCTAAAAGTCCATACACAGTCGACACCCAAAGCCGCCGGCCACGGACACAATGCTGATTCACTCAATAAAATATAAATGCCACAGAGAGAGACAGAAGAAGCGAGAGAGAGAGAGAGGGAGAGAGCGAGTGTGCGATGCGATCGGTACAAAGACAAATCACACCTTCTGCATTTGTTGAACAAAATAAATCTCGTAATGAGTTACGATAAGACGACGATTTCGACAGCTAAACAAATCACCTGCAATTGATCTTATGCATGGTACGCAAATCGCAAGCAAGGGCAGGCATGGAGGAGAAGAGGGGGTTGGAGGGGGAGACGAGATCGCGTCGTGCATAATGCGCTTTAAGAGGAATGCCTGCGATTTCGAATACTGGAGCAGAGAGCAAGAGCAAACTGCACAGAGCAACACGAAGCGATCGCGCTGTTCCTGCCCGATTCAAGTGTAGATCGGTTGTTCTCCCTCTGCGTGTGTGTGCGTGTGTGTGTGTGGCTTGTGGTGTGGACAATCAACAACCAAACATGACATTTATTGACTGCATTGCTCGAAAGTATAAATTACGAATGAGTGGACGATCGCAGCGACGATCGTGCCAGTGTGCTGCCAGTGAGTGAGATATGGCAGGGAGCGGAGTTGAAGCTGGAGCTGCGACTGGATCGACACCAACACCGCAGGACATTGGCCCACTACGACACGCATAACTCTTGTGCTTGCAGCTTTTGGGAATTGACCGCTTCATCTCCCTCTCCCCCACTCTCTCTCTCTCGCCCTCTTGGGGTCGACAGGTAGCTGTGGACCAACCACAGCGGTGCCAGGCACTTGGATTACCCGTGCGTGCCGTTTCCCAGTAGAGAAGCGCGCGTATAGTGGATTGTGATAATGATCATGACAGTCTATATAGTCGCTCGAATGCTGCCAAATGACATTTGTCTCGACACACACACACACACACGCACACACACAGAGAGCTATAGAGGGAGACACCCGGCGACCACTTGCTGTGTTTTTATGCCTGGCAAAATCAAAACCAGTGGCTAAATTGCAATAATAAGCCACCTTTATAAATCGACCAACGAATGACCACAAAAAACACTGAGAAAACGACAACGACAACGACGACGAGCGAGCGAGCTCGATGGCTCTTTTTACGCTGCGACTATGCGACTATTTGTCTATTGCAGACAACGCGGGCGGCCACAGGGAAGAGGGGGGGTAAGAGGGGGGCATGGTGCGCTATGCCAGTGCCGAGAAACGCCCTCAGTAGGTGGGCGATGGCAACAGCAACGCGGACTACCGATGGCCGCGCTACGATCGCAACATGATGGACAACCACAGCGAAGCGGACTCGGCTCTGAGGGCAGCACGTGATGGCGCCCAACGTGGGGCGCAATAAATAGAAAATATTTAATTTAATTTATTATTATCTACTTCTTTTCTTATTCAATCTCTTTCTGCTTATCACTTTTTGGGCGCCCAACGTGGGGCGCAATATATAGAAAATATTTAATTTAATTTATTATTATTTACTTCTTTTCTTATTCTCCCGTTTTCTCCCTATACCCTTCACTCTTTTTGGGCGATTTTCTTTTAGCTCGGGGCCTTGCTGAACCGCTCCTGTGCCCAACGTGGGGCGCAATAAATAGAAAATATTTAACAGATTTATTGTTGCAAACTACTTTTCTTGTTCACTCTCTTTCTGCTTATCATTTTTTCTCTCTTGGAGGGGAATTTTCTTTTAGCTCGGGGCCCCGTTGAACCGCTCCTGTGTTTTGCTACCAGACGCTGCGCCTCGCACTATAAATTTTTGACAGTTTGAAAAAATTGCGATTCATTGTGACCCCTATTGTGTGCCCGGCTCCGGCCGTGGGGCCTGCCACTGTCGCCGATCAGCGATCATAGAGCTGAGAGCTGAGAGCCAGGCTGGAGCTACTTGGGTTGTGTAACACGAGCCAGGCTCGAAGCTCCCTCTCGGAGCTGGCATAATGGCACTCTTCTGGTGGCCCGACGGCGACGGCCACGACTTGGCCAGCGTTGTTGTTGTTCAATAGAATTGTTTGCCAAGAATTATGCCTTATTGATGATGATAATGATGTCCTTGTGGCCAGCTTCGGCTTCTGCGTCGCGTCGCGTGTAAGCATGAAAAATTCCCGGAATGCAACACGCGACACAAAAGCTTCGTGGCACTCGCGCCTCGTTGGACTTGCATTGTGTGTGTCGCATAATAAAAATGCCATAAGTCAATATCAGCAAAGTGTTCCCGTTGCGCCCTCACACCCTCTACTCCTCTCTCTGTCCCTCTCTCTGGTCCGTTGTCTGGCTCGCGACACTTGCTTAATGAGCAACGCTGCAAGTTGAAGTTGCAACAGCATCCACCCTCACGAGGGTCAACTCAGCCGACTCAGCAGCTGCAGCTCGATGCATGGATAATGTGCCAATGCGAACACTTCGTTTTGATATCATCAATTAATGCAAAAGATCGTACGAAGGGGTTCGGCTGGGGGTCGCCCGATCGACGCATGAATTACGACTGTCTCAGAGTGTGTGTGTGTGTGTGTGTTGTGTTTGCTCTGCAGTTAGTTTTAATTAAATGTGACATTTCAATAAATTGATAAGCTCCGCTGTCCGCCGTCGTCGTCGCCGTCCACTGTCTGATCTCTCGGCCCGTTGATCATTAATGCCAATGGCATCTCGTGCCGTACTCCAACTTCCATAACCCATCTCCCTCCATCTCCGTCCATCTGCGATCCATCCGCTTTGGGTGTTAATATGATCAACGGCAGCTCATCAGCATCTCAACTTTGCTTCGCTTCGTTTTCAATTATCGTTTTTGTCTTTCTTTCTCTCTTTCTCTCTTTCTTTTTTCCCGTCGCATCTCTCGTTTTTGTTTCAGTCGCTGTCAATGATGGGCGCTGATCATCGCCGATCGTATGCCAAAAGAGCGTGTGAATATGAATATGAGTATGGAATATGAACACGATTGTGATTGTAATCGAGAGTGTGAGTGCCCAGTGTGAGTCTCAATTGCAGAGACAACACAACAACCGAGCAGCATTCGAGTTAATTGAGAGAGTGCTGGCTGGGCTCTTTAATTTTCCATCATTTCAATTTCCGCTGCCAAGTCAAGTGGCGATGCATGTAAAACAAACTGAACGATCCGTCGATCACTTTGGCCCGCCAGAAGCCAAGCATAGATCACGCAGATCAGCTCAATTATGAGGGCGCTGAGAACATCGACTCTAAACTTTAATTAATAAAATCGAATGGACGTGATAATTAAAAGATCTTTTTGGAAATCGATCGATTAGCTTGGTTGATCAGTAGGAGTTTCTTTAATTATGGTTGGATTACTTTTATTTAAACTTTTTTCTACTTATTTTTATATAAAGTGGTTACTCAAGGTTGATTTTTCAAACTCTTTATTGTGACTTGAAATTTCTTGGATGATAATTGATTAAATTAAATTAATTAAATTAAAAAAATGATGATTTATACCTATAATCATTGCACATTGTTGCTTATACTGTTAAAACTAATACCGATCACTACTCCAAAGGTGCTTACCTATCGATAATTATCAATATAGATCAATTGAATCTTTGTTGAAACAAATCATTCAAACTTCCAGTTGAACTCTTTAGATCTCCGCATCTATTACTTCATACAATATTTAGACTACACCATGGACTTGCCCAAGTACCCGAATGCCAGCCGGTAATTGCATCCGACAACGGGGCCTCGTAATGGAGATCGGGTCAGGGCAAATGCCGCAGCTAGCAAGGTGGTCCAAGCTGGTACCGGGTGCATTGTGGTCGGGTTGCCTGCAATTTTTATGATTTCGTTCATTTTTATATGTTTATTTGTAGCGCCTTCGCTCTCCATGTGTGCGTGTGTGTGTGTGTGAGCTACATATAAATATATTGGGAGTGAGAGGGAGAGCGAACGGGTGTGTGAGCGGGAGAGAAGTCATCATTAACCCATTAAACTTCCGATTTGCCGACAGCGATAAACGCTGCCGTCGGCGTCGTCGTCGTTCTTCTTCTTCGGGTTGTGCGTGTGTTCTTCAGTTCGCTGTGTGTGTGTGCGTGTGTGTGTGAGTGTTTGTGTGTGTTTTTCGGTATTTTTTGTTTTTTTAATGACATATCGTAAAGATTTGTTAAAAGCCGGCACAGAGATCTTTGAAATGCGCTACGCTTCCTGCGTCTACGAGCTAATTTTGTTGATGCGTGAAAACGTAACATAAGGGGGGTCAGAACTGGCAAAGGGAAACTGGAAGGGGGGCCAACGAAAGGTAAAAGCAAATACTTGTAATTGAATTGGAGCCGGGCAGGGCCCACCCAGGAGGTCAATGCAAATTGAGCAGATCATTCCGCTATAAATTACGGACTGCAAAATGCAGAAACCTCAAAATATTGAAACGTGTTCGAATTGTGGCTGCTGCTGCAATTGGCCCACCCCAGAGTTGCACAGACAGAGAAGGAGAGAGAGGTAGAAAGAGAGAGAGGGGGATAGAGAGTGCTGAAGCGGGGGGAAAGATCCTTTAACCGCAGCATGCAGCAGAGCAAAGGTAATCAATTTTTTGCTATGGCCACGACTTTTGCGGCATTCTGCGGCGTTTTGCTCGCGTTTTTGATTGAAAATTGCAAATAAATTGTATAAACGTCATCAAAACTCGCGAATGCAAATATTTACGGTGGTCTCGGACCCCGCCAGCAACAACAACAACAACTCTGCGTCTTCTGCACTCAGAATTGAGCAATTTGCCAGAGAGACGACGCATAATTGTGCCACGTTCGCATTTAATGTTGCCTCTAAGGTGGGGCAGGCAACCCCTCTCTCTCGCTCCCTCTCTCTGTCTCTCTCTCTCTCTTGTTCCCTCTTCTGTTCTCTCTTTCCCCTTCCTTCCTCTTTCAGCCTCATTTCGGAAGCCACTGGGAAAACCGCAGAACATCGTGATTACGCCAAAGCGGCAGCCCGATTATATTTTACTTATGTCTTGCTCTGCCTTTGCAATTGTCTTTATGAATTATCTCCCCTCCCCCCTGCGCACCCCTGACCACACCCCCTGCGTTGGCCCCGCCTTCATTGGCATAATGATCGCTACCGGGCTTAGGTCTTAGCTGTTGCTCGGGTGTTGCGGCCAGTTCAAAGATCGTTACACTTTTGCCGGCCAACTAATTTCTGCCAAGTTGGTCCAGATATTTCTGCACTAGTCGCGAAGACCTTCTGCCTTTATGGGTGAAAAGGTAAAAAGGTGAAAAGCTGTTGGCCATATTAATTGCCCCAGCGAAAGCTTCCGACATTATACTTCTCAACTTTGAGCCGCAGTTTCTCTGGCCCACGACTAGAATGGCCAATTAGTCGAGAATTTATGGAGATCAAATTAAACATTAAGATGGGTCAAATTCAGCCGTGAAAATCGCATGAGATTTTTGAAGATCTCGCAACTTGCATGGGATTTCTTTTGATAATAAAAAGAGTGTATATTTCTTTAGAATTTTTTTTTATTAACATAATGTTGCTAAAGTAAAGTACGAAAATTTGCCTTAGTCGTTCATTCCATTTCTACAGATTTACGGCTCAATTGAAGACTTCCTTGTTCAGATCATTGAAGATCTCGCAGCTTGAATAAGATTTCTTTCAACAATTAAAAGGGTGTTTGTTTCTTATGAATTTCATTAATTTTATTAACATTATGTTGCTAAAATAAAGTAAGAAGTCTTAGTCTTTCTGCAACATTTCTACAGATTTACGGCTCAATTGAAGGCTTCCCTGTTGAGATCTTTGAAGATGTCGCCTGAGATTTCTTTAAAAAATTAAAAGAGTATTTGTTTCTTATGAATTTCTTTAATTTCCTTAACATAATGTTGATAAAGTATAGTACGAAGTTTTTGCTTAGTCTTTCTGTCGCAGATTTACGGCTCAATTGAAGGCTTCCCTGTACACAATACATATATCAAGTGGCCTCTATCAGCGATCTGGCAGCACTATCTGTGTACAAAAGGCGCCATTGAAGGCAAGTTTTATGTGATTTTTTACACAAAACTTGTTGCGATTGCGACTGCGATGGCGATCGGCGATAGTGGGTTGCCTCTTGGGGTCTGTCTGCCGGTTTGGGTCTCTTTGGGTTGCTGCGTTCGCTGATCGCACCCCGGCAACAATGGCGCAACAAAATAAACAAACTCGAATGGAAATTAAATTAAAATGCTTTGGAAACGCTGCAAATGGAAAATGGAAATGGAAATGAAAATGGTAACAGAGGCAGGTGACGCCGTCGCCGTCGCCGGCGATGACGATGACGAGCCAAAGGAAACAAGTCGCATGCGAAAACAAAAGACGTCGCGACGAGCGATCATCATCATCGCCACCACCAGCGGTTACTACTAAAACAACAACAACAACAGTAGCAACACCAGCTAGGGAATTTAGGCGGCGGCGCTCTACGTAGTGCTCTCTTCGCGACGCGTTTTGTGGCATGTGGAGTCAAGTGTGGTAAGGTCTTTTTGCAGAGCTTCAGTAGTTCGCTCATTTGATGTTGTGTGTCTATTGTGTGTGGGACCCGCTGCCTTCCCCTATGCGTTGCCCTCCCTACCTCTCTCTCTCCCTCTCTCTCTCTCTCTCTCCTTCTCTCTCTGTCTCTCGCTGTGCTGTAGATAGCTCGTATGTAACAGGAGACATGCTCTACTGAACATGAGGTTCGATTAAATGTTAATGTTGGTTAACTTTGGGGTTTTTCTTTGCCATGTTTTCATTGTCTGTCCGTATGTCTGTCCGTCCGTCTCTCTGTCTGTATGTCTGCCTGCTTGTCTGTCTCTCTGGCTGTCCGTTTGTCCGTGCATCTATTTAACTACCAAAACTTGACTACGTTCACACATAAAAATCGCATACACAGCGAGACAGTGAGACAGAGGGAGAGAGAAAGAGAGAAAGAGTAGGAGACACTGTGAGAGGGCAGGCAAGAAGAAGGGGGAGGGGGCGCTGTGCTTGGTCGGCTGACGCGCTCAAACGTAATGAACGACGCTTCTGGCTGCGATTGCGGGGCTGCGTTTTCTATGTAACGTCGCCCGATTTGCGTTGCGTAGACTGCGCAGTCGCGACGCGTCTTGAGTGCTGCCATCTCTTTCTAACGCCCACACACACACGCGCGCGCCTTGAATGCTTTTCGGCGCTGCGTCGGCTGCGTTGGACTGCGTCGGGCAGGTGTTTGGTAGCGCTCGTCTCGTTTTTGAACTCAAAGTCAAGTCATTGTTGTGCCCCAAGTTGTTGTTGTTGTTGTTGCTGCTGGTGTTGCTGCTGTTGTTGTTACTGTTGTTGTTGTTGTTGTTGCTGCTGGTGTTGCTGCTGTTGTTGTTACTGTTGTTGTTGTTGTTGTTGTTGTTGTTGTTTGTCTTTTGCACTTCACTTCACTTGAATTTTTGCATCGCTTGGATGCTCAGGCTCAGCTCAGTTCGGCTCAGCTCAGCTCAGGCTCGCTTCAGTTCAAGTTGCTTTGCTTTGGGCTTTTTCACCAGCAATATCTATGTGTGTGTGTGTGTGCGTGCGTGTGTGTGTGTGTGTTTTTGGAGGGGAGACCGGGTCGTAAATTTCTTTAGGCCTCTCTTGCCGCGCTTGCCTATTAAAGTGCGATTTGTTTAATGATTTTCTACAACTCGCTGTATAAATTTTCCATTTGGAAATTACCTACATGCGAGACGAGACTGAGAAACTGAGAAACTGAGAAACCGCTTCAGTTCAGTTGAGTTTGAGCTTAGTTTTGGGAAATGCGCATGAAAATTAAGTGTTTTATTATGCAAAAATCATTCGTTGGCAACAAAATAACAAAAGCAACAACAACAATAACAACAACAACAGTAACAAATAATTCGGAATATACGTACCCCTGAATATGCTGTGGGCAATGCGCTGATTGCGCTTCGAGACCTCAGCGTAACCAGCCTGCACCTGCCCCCAGTACCGCCCTCCCTCCCCCTTGCGCCTCGCAAGTTACGGCCTCTGCTTTGTTTGAACTTTGCTGCGCTCTGGCTTCAACATTCGGTGGTTTAGTGGTTGCTTAGCTTAGTTAGTTTGTAATATTAGCAGCATTAATTAATGGTCCACTTGCTGGTCTTGTGTGTGTGTGTGTGTGAGTTAGGCAATGAACTGTTTTGCATTGAGCTGAATTTGCAGGCTTCTGAAACGAAGTGATCATTGTATTGGGTATTTACTGATGTTAGAGATGCGGCAAGTGCTTCAGGATATGAATCGGAAGTGGGAAAAGAAAGAAGGTTTTCTTCTTGCAATCTAAAGAAGCAAATAGAGAAAGAGTGAGAGAGGATTGCAAACTGTGAAATACCTAATACCTAACCCCCAATGATGCACAACATATGTAACATACATATATGCTTTTTATACCCTTCGACCATTGAAAATTGTCCAAAAAGGGTATACTAGCTTTGTGCAAATGTATGTAACAGGCAGAAGGATGGGTGGGAGACCCCACAAAGTATATATATTCTTGCTCGAGATCACTAGCCGAGTCGATTAAGCCATGTCTGTCTGTCTGTCCGTATGTTCGGATGTCCAGATGAACACACAGATCTCAGCTATTATAAAAGCTAGAGACACCAAATTTGGCATGAAGTTTTTGGTGTACCCGGCGCAGATGAAGTTTATTTCAAATGTTGGGTGCCACGCCCACCGCCCCCGAAAATCAATAATTTAATCTTTTAAGCTGATTTGTGAGCGACATATAAAAGATACAACAATCTGAGTAGGACCTTACTTGGCTAATTATAATACCAACATAACGGCTTAAGCTACGATATTCTATTAAGGACTCTTTACGTTTAACTGTTGCTCTTGTTCCCTTTGCAATAATTTTAATACTTCCATATTATAATTCAAATAGAATAAAAATACAATTCCAATTAATTTCTACACAAAAAGATCACCCTAAGGTATTCAAACTAAAAACCTTACCAAACTAGCTCATTAAATCAATATATAAATATTAAAAGACTTCCAATCGAGAACCTCTACTTGCCTTAAGCCCCACCCCTGCAGCTAAAGCAATCAGTCAATGCTCCAATTGAAGTGGCAGCACTTGGGCCAACCCACTGAGGACAGCTAAGTGGGACCAGAAGGGGGTCGGGGCAGGCCAATTGCCGCTATTTACCACACACATTACACGATGCGAGCAAGCCAAACAACGCCAATCTATAAGGCCAGAGACGACGACAATGTGGACGATATATGGCGCTATGGGGCTGCACGAGCTGCAGGTGCAGGTGCCAGGGCAATCGGAGAGCCAAGGCACCAACAACAGCAACAACAAGAAGAAGAACAACAACAACAACAACTAATAATTCAAATTGTAACACATGCGACGTCTCAGTTGGTCCCGCTCGCCAAGGCAGTGCAAAAGAGATAGTGATGGGGAGGCAGAGAAGGAGGTGAGTGCTACAGAGTGGCAGAGTGAGAGAGAGAGGGAGGGAGAGAGAGATATGGGAGGGAGAGAGGAGGAGGTAGAGGGAAGGGAGGTGGCACTTCTTAGACCTCAACAAGCGGCGCCGTCATAATTTTTTCGCTACTGATTTATGCCCGAAGGCATAATGACTGGAAGCAATGGAGTATGCATTACACACACACACACACACACACACAGAGTGGAGAATGGAGAGTGAAGAGTGGAGACTGCGACTGGCTAACAGAGACCATACATCAAGGAAGCCGTGAACGTGAACGTGAACGCGAACGACGCGATTCGCGTGATAGAACAATGTAAAAATTATGAACGTGTAAAATATGGGCAAAAATTTTGCTGCCACCTATAAATATGCATGTGCGGGCGGGCAGAGGGGCAGGAGGAGGGAGTATATTGTAAAATCTATGTGTATAAGAAATAATTGATAAAGCGAAGCGAAGCGAGGCATCGACCCGACTCGAGGAGGAGCCACAGCTGAGCACAGCCAATTCACTTTGCCATTACCAGACTATAGATTAAGTTATGATTTGGCTTAATAAGCAGTATAAGCCCGGTTCTTGATTCTCCTTCTCCCTCTCTCTCCCTCTCCCTCTCTCGCTCCCTCTCTCTCTCGCTTGAGTGGTTCGTTTTAATGGGCATTTAAGACGCCAACTGGAGGTCTCGCAGAGCGTTGGCAGAGCGGCCAAGCGATGTCCCAAAAGTGGAGGCGTCATGCTGATGTTCATGAGAATGGAGAATCGAGAATTGAGAATGAAGAAAATTCGCGAACAAATAGAATAGTGAGAAAGGGCAGGGAGAGGAGTAGAGGGAACAGTGCAAAAGGCAAAGCAAATTGCGAGTATTTTTGCATAAACGTGTTCATAAAGCAGACGAAAAAAGACAAGTACAAGCTGAGCTACTGTTTCCGGGTCGAAGAACTGCGACGATATTGTCAAGAAACTTGCTATAAACTGGCCATAAAAGAACTATGAAGAGAACTAGTTATGGTAGTCAAATACACCAAGATCGGGGGATATATATATGAACTTCATTTGACGATCATCGAGCAACTTTAGGCGGAAATATCGAGAAACTTTGCACTCACAGCAGTTCAAACGGGCACAGCCCACAAATCTCACTCTCTCTTCCTCTCCCTCTCTCTCTCTCTCCCTCTTTCTTCCTCCCTCTCTGGCTGTCTTAGTCGTTGCCCCTTTTGGAGCCAAAAAGAAATTCGAGCAAGCGACAACCAATGGAAAGCAACTTCCGAAAGGCGGCCAGAACAATGGGTCATAGATCAAGTTTTAATGACGGTTGACTCCAACCGCCTTGTACCGTACAATGAACTTTCAATACAAGTTCCTAACTCCGCTAACTCCACAAAAAGAAGTAGAATATATATATATATATAATGCCACAAGAGACAGATATATGTATAGGCGACTGTCGCAGCTCATTTTCACAATTTTGTCGAGCGTTACCCAATTTTGATGTACGTCAAAAGATCTCGAACGATTCCCCAACTTTACATATCTCTGCATTGTATATATATGAATATATACTTTTATGGCACATGTCTGTATGTGTTTTTAATAATTTCTTGTTGTTGGCGCTGCTTTTATGGCGACGACGTCGACGGCGCGTCTTTTGATTGGTTCAACTTGAGATTGTTTTTTCTTGTTTCGTTTTTGTTTTTGTTTTTGTTTTTTTAACGAGCTCTGATTTTGCGCTGCTGTCGCTGCTGCTGCCAGGTTTATCGCCAGCCAGCGATCAGCGAGTGGGGCTGAGCCGTCAGCTGGCTATAATTTTTTTATGGCTTCTATATAATAATTCACCTATACGTTGACGCGCGGCAATTAGCTTGCCTAGTTTCCATAGATTCATAGAAGAGAAGAGCCCAGTTCAGTGCGTGGTCGTCGTGGACGCCGCCTCGAAAATCGCACACACACACACACACACAGAGAGAGAGAGACACAGGCAGAGAAGAAGAAGAGAGAGAGAGAGAGAGACACCAAAGCAGCCCGAAGAAGCAACGAAGCGAACAACGCGACAACGTGACTGCGATGCTCGTCGCAAGATTAGGTCGAGCATTGGAGTCACTCGCATAGAGAGCATCGTATATCATCTGTAGGTCAGGGCAGGGGCAGTTGCTAGGGGGGGAGTGAGAGGGACTTTCGCGAAAATCATAATTCTCTAAGGATGTCGAGCAGTGCAGCCCCGATAGCCATCGCACTGGCAACGCACTAATGAAGATCTTTGGCCTGGGAAAGTTTCCAACTCGCCTTCCTCTTCCTCCTCCTCCTCCTCCCGAAAGTTGCATATCATGAATGGCCACTTGAAGCAGCCACTGCTCCTGGCAGCTGTGTCTCTGCTACGATTCTATTCACCTGGGCATGCATCGATCGCTCGTTCGATCCATCGATCGATCGCTCAAGGGATTTGACCCTCGCGGCAGCTCGTCGTAACTTCCTAATTACATGACACGACCGCAGCCGCAGTGGCGAGGTCAGGTCGCGGCTGCGTGGAATCGCACCTGTAGCGTGTGCGCGCGCGCGCCATTTACAACCACGAGGGGGGAAGGGCAGGTAAGGGAAGGGAAGGGAGAGTGATCGAAGAGCGGACTGCGCTGGCATTTTAATTGAAATTGTTTGTGTTTTTGGCGTTTGTTGCGCTTGATTGATTTAGAGCGAGTCGCCGCAGAGGACCCGCAGTAAATGCGAGAGACCCTTGGCGAACCACCACCACCAGCAACAGTGACAGCACCACCAGCAGCAACAACAGCGGCAGCAGTGGCTGCTACACCTGCCTGCCCGCTGGCTGACTCCTGGTCGGAACTAACTGACAGTCGCATAATGAAATTCCCAACGGCGTGCGGCATGCAATGCGATCGCTCTCCCTCTCCTTCTGCTTCCCCCACTCCCTCTCAGTTCACATACCCCTGATGACCCTCGCACTGTTGCGCTCGCACCCTCACCCGGGCCGATCTTGTCCGTTGATCTTTTTGGTGCATTGGCCAAGTTAATTGGTTGTAAAACAATTTTTCGAATTAACATAAAAATGTTTCATTGGAAAAAATATTGCAGACACAATTAACATTTCCATTACAGCGTGTGCGCTGACCGGTTGCGAGATGCGGGCAAGCGGGGGAGCTGCAGGAGGAGCGGCAGCAAGGGAAGTAAGGAGAAGAAGTTCCATGCAGTTCAAAGTGCTCTGCAACATCATTGATCAGGCTGATCCAATTGCGGCTTCGTCATCGAATTAATTATCGAACTTGTCGCAGCGCTAATGTGTCATCTGCAATGTAGCGCGAAGGCAAACGAAAACAGAAACAGAAACAAAAACAGGCGACAAAAGTTGAAATGAAAACAAAGCAAAGCGAAACACGAAAGTCAACACCAAAAACTCAACCAGCCGGACAATTGAATTGTTTCGCCTGTCCGTACTCACACCCGCACACCGTACCCCCTTCCCCACACTCCACACTCCCCCTCCCTCTGCCGTGCCCCCCCCCACCCCACTCCACAGGCATTTACCCGCAAGCTCATTGAAGCGTTGACGCTGCACACACTGTGGGCCAACGAAATGCAAATTGAATGAAATGCTAATGGAAATGAGTGTGAGTGCGAGTGTGAGTGCGAGTGCGAGTGCGAGTATGGGTACTCACACTTGGTGCAGCCTGTGCTCGACCCGCGCAAATAAAGACAATGAAGGCGACTTTTATTGGTTCCATTCGATGATCATTCGTTTGAGGGCGACCACTGCGTCCGGTGCGGTTCGGTCTGCTTTGCGGCGTACTTAGTGACACCATTAGCAGTGCTCTCCCCCTCCCCCACTCTGCAACTGTATCTCTCACTCTGTCTCACGCCCGGATCGGCGGCACATTCACATCCGGCGTGAGCGCATGCGCGCAGATGTCGACAATGTTTTGGGTCCCTGTTAGTCAGTTAGGGCGACTGGCCACGATCGCTCCTCGGTTTGATTGATTCGGCTTCAATGTAGCGCCTTTCTCTTGCCACAGTTCATTTTATTGTTGTTGTTGGGCGCTTGAATTTTTTATTGCAATCGGTGTGAAATTTCACACCGCAATGCTTAAATGATTCCGAACTCCCTTCAGGCCAAGCGCGTTTTTGGCTCGCGAACGGCAACTGGCAACGAAGAGAGTTTTACTGAAGAGTTACACAGGAGACAAGAGACTGAAGAGATCAGTCGGAAAGTTCTCAAGGGGATATATAAAAGGATATATATGTGTTAGCAAGAGTATGACAAACTTAAGACTAAGACTTGAAGAATAAAGAAAGGAAGTTTTACTGAAGAGTAACACTAGGGAAAGGCCTGAAAAGATCACTCGCAAAGTTATTGGTGGATATAGAAATTGATAGATAGGTGTTAACAAAATTATGACAGTCTTAGATTCAGTTTAAGACTAAATAAAGGAAGCTCTTTGAAGAACAATTGCACATCATACAGCTAAAGAACTTCTTTCATTTTTTACCAATTCAGTTCAATTCTTTGGGAATAGTTTTAGATTACTAAGATCTTAATATATAATTATGTATATCATATATGTGTTTAATGTTTATCTATATACTTTACATTAGCAAATAATGAGAAAGCAAGGCTTTCACTTTGATTGGCAGTGAAAAGTTATGTTATTTCTAAAATCGGAACAAAAACCTTTATTTGAGTCGATTGTTCCTATGGCAGCTATTTGTTTTAGAAGTGCGTTTTTGATGAAATTTTCTACCTATATTATACATAAAGAAACAGTTCGATGTATTAAATTTGGTTACCATATCTTGACAAATAAAAGAAATCAGCCGATAGTTTGTATGACAGCTATACGATATATCGTTCCGATTCAGCTTGTTTCGAGCTGTTTACAGCACTAAGCAATAAGAATGCATGTGTGCCAAGTGTCATCAATATAGCATAAGTCTAAGACAGAAAGACGGACGGACAAAACTAGATCGAATCACCTGTTGATACTGGTTCAGAATATATGTATATACTTTATGTGGTCGAAGATGTCTGCTAAGGTGCTTTGCAAACTCATGGCCATAATTAGAAGGCCTTCTGCAAGGGGAAAAAACATGTTGGGGATAGTTACATAGAGACATAAATTAAAAGTTAAACAGCTTTCTAAATATTCCCCAATTATCGATGGTGGAAGTGAAATTCAATTTCTTAAGTAAACTTTATCTTCAAGCTTTATACAGAAACCTTCATGCCAAGTTTTGTATCTCTATCATTTACAGTTGCAGAGATCTCGATGGTCATACAGACAGATAAACAAAGCTCGATCAACTCAGCACTTCACACTAGTGTTGTGTTCGTGAACGAACGAACTAAATTGAACTATTCACCAAACTGAACGAACGAACTAGGTCTGTCTTAATAGTTCAATATAGTTCAATAATTTTAATTTTAATGACAGTATTGTATTTTGTATTTTAAAGCACCTTTAAGCAAATTTAAAAAATGAACGATTGAACTAAATGAACGACCTATTTGAACTAGGATTACCCAACACTACTTCACACTGACAAAGACCTAGGAGAACCTTTGAAGTCAGTTTCCTCCGCCTCCATTTGAACACTTGAAGTTAGTAACATACTAGCAGATTACAAAAGATGATTGATTTGGTCGCTTTGGTTTATTTAGGATCATTTGGTAAAATCTAAAAGTTTGCGAAGTCTCTTGAACTGTATTATTTATTTGAATACTAGTTAAAATCGAATACAAGGCGGAGTGGGGAGGGGATCTCGTGCATCAAACCGTGTGTGGTCCGTGGCAGGTTCAGGTTCAAACTGTAGGGGCTGAGAGGTGCCGAGGCACCAAGAGGGGGGCTATGCCTTTCTATCTCCAGATGGCACTGCGACGACTGCGCGGACTGTGCCCGGACTCCTCTCTGTTGAAGAAGGCCAGAGTGAGATTCCGCTTGGCCGGAGTGAGGCCGGATCGCGAGGTGCCGCGCTTCAGGTTGGCCATGCTGCCCAGGCTGCTTGGTATGGAGACCTCCTGTCGCAGATTATGGCGATGCACTGTGGCCTTCAGTTTGGTGCGATGCACCACCGGCTTAGCCAGCGCCTCCAGGCGGGGGCTGATCTTGTAGCTGCGTTTGCGGCGCTTCAGGCAGCGCTTCGAGCTGAGCGCCTCTAGATTGTCGGGATCATCGATGGCCTCGTCGCGCTTCATTTGCCTGAGTAGACGTGCTCGCGATTGCTTCTTCCGGATCCGTCTGAGGTTCATGCTCGACTGTTGCTGCCGCTGGAAGTTCGTGTAGAGTGCGGCCGCGACCTGTTTGCGCCTCACCAGCAACTTGGCCTTGGCACTGGCCGCAGCGTATTTCTCCCGCGCCGTGTCGTACATCTGTGTGGCGCCGGCACCGCCGGGGAACTGATACGGATGGCGCCAGTACTTAGTATAGCGATCGATGGCCGGCGTGCGGATGCCCAGCTTGGAAGCCTCGGCCATGAGGCCACCGGCCTGCAGACGGTTGCCAGCGTTTCGGAAGCCAAAGTTGTTGTTTCTGTAGCTCTTGTTGCCGAAGATTTTGTTTCTATTGTTGTTGCTGTTGCTGTGGTTGTTATTGTTGTTGTTGTTGTTCCTGCTACGATTGTTGTTGCTGTTGTAATTGTTTCTTACGTTGTTGTTGCTGTTGTTGCTGGGGTAGAGCTTCTTCTTCCTGCTGATGATCTTGCTCTTTGACTTCGGCAGCAACTTGCTGCTGTACTTCTTCTTGAGCAGATTGTTGGACTTCTTCTTGATGACAACAGGCTGCACGGCGGCCATGGACTTCTCGTGGCACAATGTGACCGAACTATTGGCTAACTCCTCCACCAGCGACTGTGCCTTCTCCACGGCCAGCGTGGCCTTGGCTCCGGCCTCCAAGCGCTGCCCATTGTTGGGCGTGGACTCGGGAGGCTGCAGCTTCGCCATTTGCTGCTCCAGTTTCGCCTGCTGCTGCTCCTGCATTTCCTGCAGCTTCAGCTGCTGTTGCAGTCGCTGATGCTGCTTGTGCAGCTCGTGCAGCCGCAGATTGCTGGCGGTCGCTGACTTCTTTGCATGCGAACTTCGCGTGAACTTCGCCTTGAGCGGCCTCTTCTTGGAGCCGACCTTCAGCTTGGCCTTGCTGCCGATCAACAGGGATTTACTGCGCGACGGCAGACGTCGCAGCGATGTTTTCGCACGCACTGGCGGCGGCGACAGGGTGACTGGAACGCGCTTGGACTGACTACGTGACTTACCCTTGGCTATTTGCACAACAATCTCGGGCGGGTTGCCCCGCTTGGGCAGGTGCCGCTGATCGATGATCACGCCGGTGAGACTCTTGTTCGCCGCTGGACTGCGCATTGTCATTTTGAGGGAGCGCGAGCGTGTGTGCGATGGCGAACGGTAGAGATTGTGGCGGGACGAGCAGAGGCGCATGCGCTTCTGCTGGATCATGTCGTCGAATGCCTCCTTCGAGTGTGTGATCTGCTCGGTTAGGTCGATGCGTTCCGGCTTCACGAAGAACATGTGACCATTGTAGTCGCCCACATCGCCCTGTCCGTGCCGCTCGGAGATGACGCGGGCCACCACCCGTTTCATTTCCGAACGATTCAGTGTCAATTGATTGGCCAAGTTCTTGGTGAGCGCCTTGAGTGCTCCACCCGTTCCGGCCATTTTCGATGAGTTCCATATTTCGGTATTCATATTTTTCGGCGATGTTATTTTTGCCATTTGGCACTGTGCGTGTTTTTTGGGGCGATATGCGCAGAATTTCGAAATATTGAGAATTTATTTGGATTTGTTTCCGAAAGCACTTAAGAATATTTTTATTTTTTAATTTACTATTTTGTTTTTTGTCCCAAAACACTTAAATAATATCAGGAATTTTAAAAGCCTCTGTGTTTTTGTACAACTAACTAATGTGGCCTGCTTCGATTCCACAACGGAAAGGAAAGTGAGTCCGGCCACAGCTCAGGCAGAGCAGGCAGTCCAAGGGGAATGGGAATCGTCATCTCCTTGATATAAACTTCACAATTTGGCAGAGCTACACGTATGTATGTGACGAGTGTACTAGTCCAAAAAAAGAAAAGAAAAAAAAAAAAAAAAAAAAAAAAAATTGTAGATCTGGCTAGTCCAATAAAAGAAAAGAAATATTTAAAAAAAAAAAAAAAAAAAAAAAATTGTAGATCTGGCTTAGTATTTCTATCATGATCCATTGACTTGGCATGGGCTGATTGGAAAGGGAATGCTTACACCTTCACAGGTGATCAGCTGGCGCAGCTGCGCAGTAGCCACGTGCGACTGCAGCTCTGGCTTATCAATGAAAGGACGCAGAGAAGGTTTTCCTCTCTAGAACAGGGAAGAAAAGTTATAAATGATTTCATTATGCCAGCGCCGAGGGTCATCATCATCATCATCATCGTCGTCGTCATCGGGTCAAGGTGCCGTCGCATGCACCTGCGCAACCTGCAGAGCCTGCCACAGCCTGCACAACCTGTGGCACCTTCGGGCAGGTGAGCTCTGCGCACCTTTTAGGGGTGGGAAAAATGATTTACGCAACGAGCGAGACAGAACCGAATGCCAACTCAGCTGTGGCAACATCAAGTGGCAAGTCTACTCGAGCACCCTTTGGCCAAGTTCGATGTGCACACACAAACCGTAAGGGAGAGGGACAAAGAGAGAGAGCAATAGAGCGAGAGAGGGAGAGGGAGAGAGGCGCTGCCTCGTTTGGGCCACTTAAGCGTAATTAGGGCTTTTCAATATTATTAATGATGATGGTCGCCGCGCCGCTCGAAAATGTGGGAAATGCATTGCGAATTGATGACGGCGGACAGAACGGACACTGAGCGGACACAGAGCGGACAGAGCGGACACAGCAGACAAGAACGCAATGAATATAAAATGCTTAATGCAAAATGCAAAATGAGAAAACACGCAAACCGAAAGCGCAACAATTTTCGAACTGCAATTTTTGTGCAGCGCAGCGCCTGCTTCGCTCTATTTGACTTTTGTTGTTGCTGTTGCAGTTGCTGTGGTGGTGGTGCTGCCTCTGTTGCTACTGTTGCTGCTGCTGCTGCTGCTGGCGATGGTGGTGGTTTGTGGTCAACCATCCAACCATACATTTTTAGCGTTATCAGTGCAAAATAATCTTTCAATCAGCCCTATACAACAACATCGTCATCATCATCCTACTCCCAGTTCTTGTTCTTGTTGTTCTCGTTGTTGTTGTTGCCAGTCAACGAAGCGTGACGGCAATTGTTGCTGCAGCAACTGCAGCAGCAGGATGAGTGGCAATATATACCACCTACATGCACACACACACACGCACACACGGACAGTGTATAATGCTTGTAATGCAGAGCAGAACAATAGAACCTTTGACTGGTCAATTGGCCGCGGTCAGGTTTCCCAGCAAATGCTAGCAAATTCCAATTAGAAAGTTACTCACTAAGTATTTAAACACGCTAGCTAAAAGATATTCTAGATATTCCAGAAAATATTTAGTTTGGTCAGTGGGAAATTGAAGGCATTTGGAAGCAAGAAAGAAGTGAAAAAAGTTTCTTTAGTTTATTAAATTTACAAATTATATATTCATAAAGGAATTTATTATAATATTTTACATTTATATTTTTTACATTTTTACTAGTGTTATTTAATATTACATTTGTTATAAATTTAACATCAGTTACAATTATTCATTATTTTCATTTAGTTTATTATTTTGCACTTTGTTTAATACTGCTTCCAAGTTCTGGTATAATATTTTGTATGCTTATATGAACTTTTCTAACTAAGGAATATATGAAGTTTAAAGTTTTTAGACCTTATACAAGCTTTTTTAACTTAACAATGTAGAATTAATCAGTATTAATGTTAAACTTTTTTAAAGATCTTTTTTTGACTGCTATTAGTCGACATTCAATAAAAAATATGCATAAAGTATAACATTTGGCCAAAGTTCTGTAATTAGAATAAAAAAGTACATTTTAGCCTGCTTGTTTGCAAGCAGAGACTTTAAGATATTCACCCATCTGTAACATACAACCTAATTTAGGGTACTTAATCGAATTCTAGTTAATTGTTTTTAAATACTAACTTTATGTCATTCACTGCCAGTGTTGTTATTCATAATTTTACAGGGGCACTTCTTAATTAACTTAAAGTCTCTTAAGAACAACTATAGAGCCCAGTAGGTTATAAAAAAGTTGTAGTCTGATCCTAATGAATACAAAAAAAAATGGCTAATACTAGACTTCCCTGCGTTGGTATTGACATAGGTGTATATAGATAGCCAATCGCTATATACCCTCACCTCGATCATGCAGTCGCAGTAATTGTTTTCCTTCTTGCCCGTATATTTTTAGCACGTTTCGACAAAGATAGTACTCTATATTATGCATATCTCGGCCCTTAAAATCTGTAACTGTCTCCACATTCAATTCGATTGATCCCAAACGAGTTAAATAAAGTTCAACGCACAAAATCTCTTAAAAATCCTTCAAATCGCTGTAAACATGTCGCATTGCCAAGCTTAAAGTGCTGCACAGTTATCAATAGCAGTATGCGCACCGACTCCCCACCCCGTCGCTTACTTCTTATTTACACTTGTCGTCATCGTCAGCCGAGTTCCCCTCCCCTCCTTCCCCCTTTCGACGCTGCTGTCCCCGTCCTTGTTACCGACCTCGTGTTCGTCCTTTTTTTTATTTTTTAAAGAATTTTTCATGCATGCAAGGAAACAACAGCGCTTAAATTCCACAGGGAGTCAGAAGTCAGGCAGTCAATGGAAAGTAAAGAAAAGCAAACCGAACGAGACGCGACGCAAGGAGGAGCGAGAGGGCGAGGGAAAAAGAAACACATTAAAGGAGTAGCGAAACAGCAACTGAAACAGAAACAGAAACAGAAACAACCTCATAATTTAACTCGCTAAACTTTTGCGCCTTTTGTTCGGCTGCTTTCACTACAAGTTATTGAAAATCGCGCAAGGGTTGCCAGCCCGCCCGTCGAAAGGGTTCGAAATTGAAAAAGAAAGCGAACGCGCGCCCGTCAGGTGGCCGCCAAAGGGTGAAGTGGGTGCTGCCGGCGAGGGGGGAGGGACCCTGTTGATGGCGTCTCATTTGTGCGGGGTGTGGGTGATTTAGTGTTAAATAAAAACTTTTAAATTGCCATTTGATCGTTTGTTTAGCGACAATAATGTCTTCCTTGTCGTCGTCCCTGTTGTTGTTGTTGTCGACGTTGTCATCGTCATCGTCTTCGTCCTGTGCCGAGGTCGACCCATGGTCCCAGTGACAGGTTTATAGGTCGCTCGTTCTCCAGCGCCAGCGTGACAATGACATTGTTTCGCCTGACAGTTGTAGCAAATTTATTGAAAAGGTGTTCCTACGTTTTCAGTTTCTTTTCTCGCTTCCTTGTGCTGTCTCCCTCCCTCTCTCTCTCTCCTTCACACTCTCTGTCTGTCTCACTGTCGCTGCCAACTTACAGAAAAATTGTCAAAAATTTATTGATATGTTGAAATTGCTTCTGGCCTGCCCCATAAAAATACTGACAGCTCAATTTTTTGCCATCGAGTAAGTATTTCCCTTTTCTTCTTCTCTCCTTTACCTTCTCTTTCTCTTGTGTTTCTTTGCTGTTTACCCCGCTTGTGCTTTCAGCGCCCGCTTTGTGTAGTAAATTTGACAGCAATTGTTTTGTTTGACAGTTTGTCGTCTCTTGGCAAAATGATGATGTCAATATGTAAAGCAGCCCAGCCGCAGCCAGTGGCCCAGAGAGCGTGGCTGTTGGATTTGCATTTTGGCAGCATGTGGAACGCATCGAACAGGGTTGCACGGCATTTCAGTTCAGTTCAGTTCAGCTCAGTTCAATTGTTCAGTTTTATTCCGCTTTTTAGCTTTTCAGTTGAGTTATTGAAGCGTTGCTCACTGTTGTCAGTTGACAGACAAATTTTGACATGTGTCAATGCTTTGCGAACATGATCCGTATTCGAGTGAGTAGGGAGGAGAGGTGGCCCACGTTCCACTTGGCATCCATACAGGAAATGTAGTATATAAATGATGATATACACAACATAATTCTGTGAGAGAGTACAGACAGAACGAGACCCACAACCAACATAATCTCCAGAGGACTAGGAATACCTTTAGGAGTAACGGAGAGAGGTGGACGATGTTCCACTTGGCATCCACACAGCAAATGTAGCATTTAAATAATGATAAATTTACACAAATCAGTTTTGTCTCAGTACAGACTCAAGGCAATCCACATAGTGGTCACAGGACAGGAGTAAAGAAAAGAGACGGCATACGTTCCACTCAGGATAGTTTGTATTTGAATGATGTCAAATTAATAGAACTTAGTCAAATAATACCGACTTAAGTACAATCCATATAGCATCCACAACAGAACATGGAACGCACATACCTTTTCTAGTGAAGTAGCTTAGCTTCCACATGGAATGCACATTGAAAGTAAAGTATATAAATGTTGACAAATTAGTACAACTCAGTTCTGTCTCATAGTACGGATTCAAGGAAATACACAATCCACATAGCATCCACAGGACTTGAAAAATATTTTCCCTTACAATCCACATAGCATCCACTAGAGTTATGTAGCAGTTTCTGTCTCTTACATGTTCTGCTTTGTGTAATCTCAGAAACGAATGTAATCTCTTACTCGATCGTCACTTGCCTGGCACATCGCACAGCCCGATCACGCAACACACCATCCACATGCAATCCACAGCGTAATTTGCCATTGAACTCATCAGGCAGCTCCAATTTGCTGCAAGATCTGGGCCCAAGCCTAACGACAACGCAATAACAGCCACCATTTTTAATTTTCCCTCCTCCAGCTCCCCCTCTCCCTCACTAGCTCGCTTACTCTGACTATGTGTGTATGTGCTGAGCTTTGATTGTTATCCATACTCACACACACTACCACACACACACACACACAGAAGCCGAACCAGAGACAGGCGCTGAGCCACAGCGATATTTTTTATGAGACTGTTTCGTTTTTCGCTTAATCGCACTAGAAAATCTCTAGAAATGGTAGAAGGAAGCAACAGCAGCAGCAGCAGAAACAACACAGAGAAGAGAAGAGAAGCGAAGAGAAGAAGAAGAAAAAAAATTGCCGAGCGTTCAACTTGAAAATATGCCAAAAGACAATTGGTTGTCGGTTGTTGCTTGTCTGTTGTCTGTTGTCGGTTGTAGGTTGTCGGTTGCCGCATTAAGGGCATGGCCCAGGCCTATTCACCGTCGCCATCGCCATCGTCGTCGTCGTCGTCGTCTTAGTTCTAGTTTCAGTTCGAGTCGCAGTCCCAGTCGCAAGAGTCTTTAAGTTTTCTTCAATGTTTAGCGAAGCGTGAATATTATTAGAGAGCGGAGGCGCGGAGGGGAAAGCCAAAAGCAGCAGCACCAGCAGCATTTATTAATAATTACCACACAGAGCCAAGTCGAGCCGAGCCGAGCTGAGCTGAGCAGAGCCGCCAAGTCGAGGCAGGCGGGAACCTGGTCTAGCTCTGGGCTTAGCTCTGAGTACTCTATACTCGCGCAGTAAGAAATTTATTTGTTATTTATCTTTTTGGCATTATGCATGAATAACAATAAAAATATAAGTGAATGCTGTTGTTGTTGC
The DNA here is from genome assembly GCA_018151435.1 of Zaprionus africanus. NCBI lineage: Eukaryota > Metazoa > Arthropoda > Insecta > Diptera > Drosophilidae > Zaprionus > Zaprionus africanus. The sequence goes on from JAECXB010001995.1 coordinate 4,373,469, forward strand.
TGCTGCTGCTGTTGTTGCTGCTGCTGTTGCTGGCGGCATAAATAGTTAGCCAGAAATGCGGCAGCAAAAAGCGTCATAAAAATTATAACAAGCCATTCGCTTGTTGCCAGGTTCTCAGGTGGCGCGGCCAGCAGTGGCTCAAACTCCAATTCCGACTTCGACTGCGGTGCCTCAGCTCAGGCGAAGGGAGGAGGTTCTCTGGGAGCTCAGTCAATAGATTTAGATCACTTTTGGTAGAAGCTCTGGGCACAAAGAGCCATAAAAATAATGAGCCCAGCACGACGATGGCGACAATCATGAGTAAATAAGGTAGAGACAGCAGAAAGAGGAGAGAGAGAGAGAAATTTCGAGCTTTGGAATGAAGTGAAGCTTACAAGAAACAGATACAGATACAGATACAGATACAGATACAGATACAGATACAGATACAGATACAGATACAGATACAGATACAGATACAGATACAGATACAGATACAGATACAGATACAGATACAGATACAGATACAGATACAGATACAGATACAGATACAGATACAGATACAGATACAGATACAGATACAGATACAGATACAGATACAGATACAGATACAGATACAGATACAGATACAGATACAGATACAGATACAGATACAGATACAGATACAGATACAGATACAGATACAGATACAGATACAGATACAGATACAGATACAGATACAGATACAGATACAGATACAGATACAGATACAGATACAGATACAGATACAGATACAGATACAGATACAGATACAGATACAGATACAGATACAGATACAGATACAGATACAGATACAGATACAGATACAGATACAGATACAGATACAGATACAGATACAGATACAGATACAGATACAGATACAGATACAGATACAGATACAGATACAGATACAGATACAGATACAGATACAGATACAGATACAGATACAGATACAGATACAGATACAGATACAGATACAGATACAGATACAGATACAGATACAGATACAGATACAGATACAGATACAAATACAGATACAGATACAGATACAGATACAGATACAGATACAGATACAGATACAGATACAGATACAGATACAGATACAGATACAGATACAGATACAGATACAGATACAGATACAGATACAGATACAGATACAGATACAGATACAGATACAGATACAGATACAGATACAGATACAGATACAGATACAGATACAGATACAGATACAGATACAGATACAGATACAGATACAGATACAGATACAGATACAGATACAGATACAGATACAGATACAGATACAGATACAGATACAGATACAGATACAGATACAGATACAGATACAGATACAGATACAGATACAGATACAGATACAGTTTCCTGCTGATGCTGCAATCTTATTGACTTTGCGTATCTCTCGCGCATCTTTCGGGCATTTGACGGATCGTGGGGCATTATCAGGGTGCAAACAGTCGGTTCAGATTTTGTTTAACTGCCGTAGCTGTTGCGCGTTGCGTTTAGATATCTGTTATTTATTCTTGGGTCGGGCAACTAACCAAGTATTTGAACGAAATCACAACTTATTCCTGGAATCAGCCTCATTACTTCGGCATGCAGTGCCGCTGCCACTATGCAGCTCTGCTGCTGCTGCCGCTGACTCCCGGTCTGAGGCTGAGCCAAACAATTGTCGCCCCCTCTCCGTTGTTTCCTTCATACAATCTTATCGTCACCCACACACCGATACACACGCTAGCCCACATCAAAGCCAGAAATCTTTAACAGCACTACTCAAAACACACACACACACAGACACACCAACACACACACACTGGCAACACCCCCGCCTTGCATGCAAGCCCCGCCTGATAAAGTTCAAACAAACGATTCGAGAAACAAAAAAACAACTGGAAACAAAATACACGCGCTTATCAAACTGAACATGTGTACTTGCTTAGTCAAATGACTGCCTCTTCCCCTCTCTCTCTTCCTCTCTCCCTCTCTCTCTGTGTGTGGATTTTGTAAGGGATCTTATTGTTCAGCGTAGAACTATTTGATATTTGCACAAGATCAACAGGTGCCCAACATGCAGCGATGCCAAACAGAGCGACAGCTCAGCATCAACACCAGCATCAGCATCAGCATCTAAAATTGTCAGCAGTTGCGCAATGCTCAGAGGAATATCTACATACGTATTTACATGCATATACATATCATGGATGAGTACATGTATGTGTTTTATAAGCCCACATATCATTTTATAGTGCGGCCTGACACACAACTTAGATTTCCATTGTTTTTTGACTGAAATTTGAACTGATTTTTGATGCATTTTGGAATTTCTTATATAATGAAAAGCAAAGTATATATATAATTAAAATATATACATCCTCATCTATATATATTGTTTTATTTTTATATTGAGAGTATATTGAAAATTCGAGAAATCAAAATAAATATTATAATTTCAAACACTTCAATGCTGTTGTGAATGATTGAATAAAAACCAAAAATAAAATAAGTTTTCAATCGAAATTCTGTTAGTTTTTAGCTGTTTTAAGAAGTATATTAAAGCATTTTGGAATTTCTTATTTAATAAAAAGCAAAGTATATGTACAATTAAAATATATACATCACCATCAATGTATATTGTTTTATTTTTATATTGAGAGTATATTGAAAATTCAAGAAATCAAAATAATTATTATTATTGGAAACATTTGGATGCAATTATGAATAACTGAATGAAAACCAACAATTAAAAATAGTTATTAAATAAAAACCTGTTAGTTTTTAGCTATCAAGGAACGTAAATTAAAGAAATACAAACATTTTTAATCGAATTTAAAATATTTGTGGCATATATATACTATATAAACTGTTATTTAAACTGCTAAAATATATTAAAATAAATTCTCATTAAAAACTAAACAAGTTTGACCGAAACAAGTGTCTAAAGTCAGTTCATAAATATATTCATCATTCAAAATGATATTCCTCTTCGAAATCAGTTTGTTTTCCGCCACAGTAGTGAGTGTGGGAAGTCATCAATCCGATCGTGATCAAAACTATTCCATTCTTTATCTGCACACTCCGATCACATGTCGCTGAGGCTTGTAAGGAAGTTCTTCACTTCGCAGAGCTTGGCTGCATTCGGGAAATTTCAATAATTGTGGCTCATTAAAAGTGCTCGGTAATGGCAGTCGAATAATGTGAGGAGACACACACGCACACACACACACACGCACACACACATAGATACACTCACACGCTGGCAGTCACGGCGAAAACGAAGTAACACTTCCGATTATGAAATTTCGTTTGACAAAATGCCAGAAAAGTGTCGTTAGTGCAATTGCTGTCGTTGTTGTTGCTGTTGTTGCTGTTGGTGGTGGCAAGCAACGGTAATCATAACATGGAAATACGTAGTCGTATCTATAATGTAATTACTGGCAGATCGAGGTGACTGCGGTAAAATTAACTGAACATCGCTGTCGTCAGCGGCGTCGCTGGAAAATCAGGTAGAAATCCAAAACGATCGCAGAGGCGACGACGAAGAAGGCGACTCATTAAAACAATTTTAAAAAATAATACAAAATAATTACAATAAATTATGATTACGCTTGACAGTGACAGTGGCCACGAATGCTGATGGCTCTGCTGCAAGTTGGCTGGAAGTGAAGTTGGGCATGGCAACAGCAACAACTACAACAACAACTGGCTAAGATACTTAGGCGTCGTCGTCGTCGTCGACTCGTCATCGGCGTCGTCATTGTGCAGGTGCAAGTGAGCCGCGGCGTCACTGGCTAGTGACGATGAGCACAGCAACAACAATAGGAGCAATAACAGCAACAACAACAGCAGCAACAACAGCAGCAGCAGCAACTGAAGAAGAGGCGAAGCAGAAGAAGAAGAAGACATCGTCGCGACAACGACACCAAAGAATCGCTCAACTGTGGCCAAAAAGTTCGTTGTTCATTTGCGCTGCTTTGGCTTCTCTCTTTCGCTGCCACTTCTCCACACCTGCTCTCCCCCTCTCTCTCTCACTCTTTCTCGCTCTCTGTCTGTTCTTGTGGCTCTGCTGCTGCTTCCCTTGAACATCCACACAATTTAATTCAATTCAATTTGGCCACAAAATAATTACGACCTGTCCAGGCTGACGCGCAGCGTGTGAGCAACGTTAGCAGCGCCACCCAGCGACGTTGACATGTACTAACTGCACAGAGTTGTGTGCGTGAGTGTGTGTGAGTGCGTGTGTGTGCGTGCGTGTGTGTTGTGGGCGTTCGCATTGACAAACTCACATAAAAACCTGACACAATCGAATCAGTAAGAAGAGAAATAAAGCACAAAAGGCCATCAAAATCAAATTGAGCCACAAACTGCAACAACAACAACAAGACAAGACAAGACAAGTTGCTGTGGCAACTGATGGATGGATGGATCACTGTATCTGTCGCTGTTCCTGTTGCCGTCGCAGTCGCGTCGCTGTCGAATCTTGTCAATGCACGACATAAAATGCTCCTCGAATCGTTAAAAATGCATCATCATCAATTTTTGATGCATATTTAATGTAAGTGGCGCATCGCACTGGACACACAGCTCCACTGTCGGTATCGCCATCGGCATCGACATCGGTATCGGTGCCCCTCCCCCCTCTATCTGTGGCGCTCCACATTAACTGCAAAGTGCGACATAAAAATTGATTTAGAGTAATGTGGCAAATGGAGCCGCTGATATTTTTGGGGCATTATGGCTCAATTAGCCGCCTCAAATTGCCGCACAGACAAAGGCGAAGAGTGTGTGTGTATGAAGGGAGCAAGGGGAGGGGGAGGGGTGTGCATGGAGAGGATATCCTGGACTTTGTCGGCACACGCCCTGATTACCTGTTGCAGGTTAGCCACAAGCAAACAATCAAACAATCAAGAGCACAAGGAGGAACCGCGCCGCGCAACAAGTGAGCGCGAAATTTCACATGTCAACACGAAACTGGCGACCGCAGATAAGGAAAATCGTCCCCTCCCGTCCCGTCTCGTCCCGTCCCGTCTCGTCCCGTCTCGGCACTTCCCGGAAAAGTCCTTGTCGGCATTGCTTGCTGAAGAGTTTCAATTGAAAAACGATTCTGATAACTTATTCAATTGAATTCAACTAACTATTTGCCCGCGAGTGTTGCATCATCACAGCGCAGTGTGGGAGGGGAGGGGAGAGCAGGGCACGAATTTCCGGCAGCAGCCCCCGAATAAAAGCCAAGTCAGGCTAACTTTCATAAATTAGTCATTGAACCCAGGCCCAGCCCCACTAAATACGAGCAGCAACAACAAAAGACAAACATTACTAATTTTTTGATACAGTGTGAACTAAGGCTTAAAACAATATACACACACATACATACATGCACACATAGAGCATATAGCCTTATATCTACATAATCATAATAGTCTCGAATTTACGCTTTAATAACTTTGCACATGCGCTACGCGCATAACGAGCGAGCATATCGCAACAGCCGAACAGCGTGGCTTAGGATTATTAGATTTGCCGTTTATATAACCATTACTGAACTCAGGATCGAATAGAGCAAACTTTTTGAAGGTTAGGAATCTTTTGATATATATTTATAATATATATGTTTGGTTCTCAAGGCTCTTTCTTTATCTACATATATCCTTTATAAATTATTTTAATTTTTCTTATTTTTCTTATTTTTTGTACATGAATTATTCTTATCTAAGGAGAAGATAAGTCTCCATCTTCACATACTATTCATATCTTATATCTACACTTCTTTTTCTTCATTTTTTTTTTATTTTTCAATATGTGAACACAATTATAGTTCTCTCAATATCCATAATCTCCTTCTATATACGCTATATATGATCCATATCTATCTCTACCATTTATTTCTTTAATTCTCTATTATTTTTAAGTATAACCAACCACAGTTTCCTCATTATTCCTAAATCCCCTTCTTTATACAATATATACCCCATATCTATGCCTCCCATGCTAAGTTCTTTGCCCATCGAAATCTCCCTTCTTTCTCTGCTAACTGCGTCCAAGCATAGCTTCCTGCTACATCTGATAGCCAACTAAACGCATCTCGCTTGATCTACAGTCAAATTTAATTTATGCAAAAATAAACCGAATAATAAAACAAAAAAAACATGAGCAGCGTCGCATTATAAATGCTTCAAAAGAAATTTAGGTTATGGGCCGCGGGTGGAAACGAGCATTTCCCCATCAGCATTTCCCATGGGCCACGCTAATTAGCCAAAAACAAAAAATATATATATATATAAAAACTAAAACAACAACAATTCAAACTATCCAAAGCTGGCAATGAACATAACATTTGGAATTGTTTGGTTTTTCGAATTTGAAATTTTTACGCTTATATTGTGTGTTGTAGTTTTTGTTAATTCATATTAGGGGCATTCGTCCAGAAAACGAAATTCCAAAATGGCGCCCACAAGCAGGTGGAATGTGGCACTTGAGAATCGCCGAAGCGCCTCCGCACCACCAACATTGCCTAGATAAGACCCAAAAAAAAACCGAAAACCGAAAAGAAAAAACCCAAAGTCTTGTGCGCATTTAATGCGTGCCCAGGGGGAGGGTCTACGACGCAGCCCTACGCGCTTGGCTGCCCGACAAACTGACTGATAGACTGACAGACTGACGGACTGACAGACTGACTCAGCTTATCCGACTCTTCGGGGCAACTGTACGAGGCATATTTAAATATTAAGCCAAACCGAACCGAACCCAACCGAACCAAGTCAAACCAAACCGAATTCGACTCGTCTTGAGTCTCGTCTGACTCAACTGAGCCGAACTGTCGGTGCGCTGTGATCCATGACCACTGTGAGCCACTGTGTTGGTGGCGCCATTTTTGATAGTCGCGTTTATGATTTGCCAAAAAAAAAACTTTCTAAAGACCCAACCGAAAGTCAAAGATCAGGTTCAAGAGCTCCGTTCGAAATACCATTTTACCCATTTGCTTCTTTTTTTGCCAAGTCATTTGCATGCGCGGGCGCTGCCAGATCAGCGAAAATTCACCACAGCCCCTTCCTGCTTCCTCCTGTCTTGAGATGGGCAATTAAGCAACAGTTTGCCCAATGGGTTTTTGCTTTTTTTTATGATATTAGTCGTAGGTTTGGGATCTCTTGAGTGCCTCAAAATGACTCGTCGTATTTGTTGCCAAACTAACTTAGGCGAATATATTCAGCCAAGCAAGCAGGGACAATATGTGATCTATTGTATATGAACTTTGTCTTTACTTGTAATGCATAAAAATCGTATATTAATAAATGATTTGTCATATTTGTCTTGCAGATATTCTTTAACTTTCTTCTACGATCATAACTCAACCTTCTTGATATTTTATTTGCTTTACTCTTCCCTAGTCTTATGTTTCTCCACACACAATTTGTGTATATTATATAAATATATATACATGCATATGTATGTTATCTACCTTTATTTAGCACTGTTCCATTGCTCTACATTAGTTGAATATATCTCTCGAACCTCTCACAGGATGTCATCAATAAGCATTGCGATCAGCACTTGAGCACTGAGCACTGCACTGACTGCATCATCCTCATCTCGCAGCACATCATGATCAGTGGCATCATCATCACCATCATCATGATCGTTAGCAGCTGTATTATTATTATCATGATCAGCGACGTGTGTGCGGCGCATTTTTAGTGTAAGCAATAAAATTTAGTTTTATTAAAGAAAAACGAAACAAATTCAAAAGAATTTTTCGCGACTTGTTTCGGCGTCGGCGACAACGACGACATAAATTTAAAACCACCTACACATAAATTTTTCTAGATACAGCAAAAAAACCAGACCAAATAATAAACTGCAATAATCACAACAGCAACAACAACAACAACAGCAACAAACAGCAAGTGCAACTGTCAACTATTAAATGACATTTAACATGCCTACGAGGGATCTGAAAGGAAGGCAGTGCAGGCGGAGGGAGAGAGGCAGGGATAGAGGTAGAGAGAGAGATAGGGAGAGAGGAGAGGGGCAGCAAGTGCAGTGAGTCTCTCGTCGAGCTATAGCGGCATTAGTTTCTTAAAATATCATTTCAAATTTCAAATCAAGTCATCAGGCAACAGCGAACAGCAACAGATCCAGCCTAAGACATCAGAGTTGGGGCCACATTCTGACGCGCTGATGGGGGCTGACGACAACAACAACAACAACAGTAGCAACAACAAGAGCTGCACTGGATTCTGTATGCGATACCCTGGTTAGAGGGTATTGAGATTATGTCTGGCAGTATGTCGTGCATTGAAAGGGGCTTGTCAAAGCAGCGCGAGCTCGTTCAACATGCTATGTATGACGAGCTGTCTGCGGCTGAGTGTGAATGTGAGTAAGACTTGTCATAGATAGCTACACTAATATCGGTTTGTTATATGCATGATATATAAATATATATATATATATATTTATTTATTATAATTTGTACCCTTGTGCTACTCTTCTTCGTTCACAATTGATGACTAAAGTTCTGTCTCAAAATACTATCGCATGTTCTCAGTTTGATAAAGTTATTTGTTAATTTCTCATTATTGCGATAGTATACCGATATATTGATTTGTTCAATATGTTAAGCATAAGCTGGAAAAAAAGCAATCTATGGATACTTATGTTATGTAAATTTCATCGAATTTTTCATTTAAATTTTCTTTTTAACAGTTTCAGCTCAAAATACTATCGAAAGTACTCAGTTTAATTATGCGATTAATGTGCTTCTCTTCGTTTACAATTTAAAGCTTAAGCTCTGTCTCAAAATACTATCGCATGTTCTCAAGATAAAGAACTCCCTTGACTCCTCATTATTGCGATAGTATACCGATACATCGGTTTGCTCAATATGTTAAGCATAAGCTGAAAAAGAAAAGAAAGTCCATCAATACATATGTTATGCAACTTAAGTGTCTCATTTTCTTTTTCCATTTTCAACTATAGCTTGAGCTCAAAATACTATCGATTAGTTATGCGATTAATGTCAGATATACATATCATTCCCTTCAGAATATGTTCCTTGAATTTACATTTCAAATTTTAATTATTTTTTATAAATTCTAATGAAACTAGAAGAGCATTCGACACTCAACACACTCGTAGCGATTCTTCGCACAAGTTTGCAGAGCTTTTTATCAATCTATTGTTGCTCTCGTTGCTGTTGTTGTTGTTGGGACAGATTGCCTGCACACGTATGAGTGTGTTCATTGGGGTATCTCAATTGTAATGCATATGCGATCATCTTGGTATATTTAGACAAACGCGACATAACGCCTGCAACGATAACAGCGATGAACATATACTTCAATCTCTGACCGTTTTAAAACACAGTATGAAGCCAGAATTTATTTATAAAATTTGATTTAGAAGGAAAACTGCACTTGAATATCGAATAGCGAACAGGATCGCACGAAGATCAGCCATCCATTGTCATCTGGCTGGCCCGCTCTCGCTTGAGTTCACGCAATCGCTCCAGAATCACATCCTTTTTACGCTTCTCGGTGTTCAGCTCACAGAGGAGCATGATCACCTCGTTGGCCAGCTTCTGGGGATCCTTGGTGACGGTGAACACCTCCTCGACACTCGAACAACAGCGCAACGATTGACGTATGTCGCCCATTAGCGACTCGAGCTGCTTGAACGGCAGCTTCTGTTCGGGTGCCAAGCTAGTCGGCTTGACAATCAGTTGCTCCAGCATCTGAGCATATTCCTGGTGGCGCAGTTTGCGTTGATCTAGCTCATGCATCTTGGAGCGTACATGTTCCAGTTCGACCACACGCAGTACAGGCTCCGGTGCCTCCAGCTTTGTATCGCATTCAACCAACTGTGCTGCAAACTTCTCCGCGGCAGAGATCTTAGTCGGTATTGCTTTAACCACTTTGACGGGCAACAACGTCTCAACTTGTTGTACCTCCTGCTCCTCCGGCTCAACTTGTGGCGCCGCCTCCATCTGTCCCACTTGCTGGGACAAACGTACCGCAGCCGTGTACCAGCGGTGTGTGGCGAAGGAACTTCGCAACAACTTCGACGACAACATGATCTTCATTTCGATGGATTCGAGTCTATTTAGCTTTGCAGAGGGAAACCAGATTGCTACTAAAACTTATAATTTTTGGTGGCTTACGCTCTTATTACAATGATACGCAAGTCTCTTAAAAACAAAAAAAAAAAAACATGAATAAATACAATTTTTTCGAAAATAAACAATTTGTTTATTTGCCTGTCAAGTGCTTAAAGTATACTGAAGCTCATTTCTAAAGTTGTGGGGGTTAGGTCCCTTTTTGAATTTCAAAGCCTGCTGCGACAATCCTGGAATTGCAGAATTCCCAGCATGATTTTATTGTGCATACATACTTTGTTATATATATAGTTATATCATGATTGGAAGTGTATTTTTAGGGCATTTTACCTGAAGCATTGTAGAATGGTAAGCAGTGTTGCTTAACTCAGAATCATTGCAATATTTGTGGCTTCTAACTGAATTGTATTCGGGCATTCTAAGAAAAACTGAACAGAGATGAGAGCAGCTGATTAACTGAAGATCTACTGAGGGAACATCCGAAATGTACCTTAGCAAAGATGATTAACCATAGATCTATAGCAAATATAACAAGAGCAACAGACGAGCGGCATGCGAAGAATGTTGAATATTTTAAATGTCGCTCACAAATGAGCGTAAAAGATTAAATTATTGATTTGACGGGGTGGTGGGCGTGGCACTCAACATTTGAAATAAACTTCATCTGCGCCGGGTACACAGAAACCTTCATGCCAAATTTGGTGTCTTTAGCTTTTATAATAGCTGAGATCTGCGTGTTTATCTTGACATCCGGACATCCGGACAGACAGACAGACATGGCTTAATCGACTTTGCGGGGTCTCCCACGCCTCCTTCTGCCTGTTACATACATTTGCACAAAGTTAGTTTAACCTTCTTTGCCCTATTTCAATGGTCGAAGGGTATAAAAATGTACCTTAGGTCTTTGGCAACCTTCCTTGACTTCTAACTGAACTTCCATTCAAAGCTCGATTGCGAGCTGAGAGAAACTCCCCGCCTGATGGCTAGAACGAAATTGGGAATACAGTGAGAGCATCTAAAATAATATATTATCGATCATTAGACGGACTTGCTGCCATATGCTGCTGCCTCTTCGTGCCTGCAGGCCAGCGCACGCCATATGAACATTACCCCCCTGCGAGGTGGCAGTACAAGGTGCACGGTACAGGGTACACGGCACACATTGCCCCAGCCCCGTAGAGCGACCCTGCACATTATTCATCACATCATACAGCAGGATGTGGGGTGTGGAGTGGGGTGTGGAGTGAGGGGTGTGGGGTGTGCTCTCGTGCCAGCAGAGGGCGAAGATTGAGCCCGAATAACTTCATCAGCATGCAGCACATTTTCGCCATTTCCTATTTCCACATATTCGATGAAATATTATTATTTATACGTTTTGTTTTTGTTCCTCTCTCCTCTCTCCTCTCTCTCTCTCTTGCTTTGTCGTTTGTTTTGCATAAATGGTAGGGGGATGGCATTGCTTGCTTGGGCTGCCAATTCGTTTTAACAGTTAGAAGTCGTCGTCAGCGTCGTCGTGTATTTTGATTGATTTGAATGTTACGTTGAGTGCGCGACGCCAGCAGCGACGCTGGCAGCGCTGCTCTGAATGTGACTGATGATTGATGGACTTAAGACCGAGTCACACACAGCCCAACACAGCCTGCCCTGCACCCAGCCAACGTTGTTCCGGTGGGCAGCCAGCGCGACCCTCGACCTCTCCAGCTCTAGCCAAGGTGCTGACGAAAAACAAAAACAAAAAAAACACAATACAAAAACGCAAAAAATGTTATGCAAGCGACGGGGCGAATAAAAAAATGTGCCGTATTATTATTAGCAGCGACTAATACAAGTTAGTCTGGAGTGAGGAAGAGGGAGAGAGCACGAAAAAAGTAATTTCCAGCGTCTGACAGGCGTATGTCAAATTCGACGACATGCGAATTTTAATAAACAACAGTTGCTTCCCCAAGAAACAAGCCCCCCCCCCACTCCTATGCAAGCCAAGACCTTGGCTAGAATGAACAGAAATATGGTCAGATTCGTTAGTGGAGTCAAGTGACCGTAGAGGATCAATCAAGTTGGGGAGAGAAGAGAAAAGAAACTTATTTTTGATATTTATTTTTGTGACAGTTCTTCCAAAGCAAACTAGAGATCTAAAGAAGTTGCCAGTGAACATCGAAAGAAGATATATAAATGAAGATAATACGAACATAACTGGCACGATTCCCATTCCGGATAGAAGCAGCTTATCATTAACATAGTTGCCTGCACTTATCAGTGCCTTCACGAAGATAGTCTACAGAGAAGCTGCCTAGAAGGGCACTGTTGGAGCTTGTGAAATCAAATAGCAGCGGTATTTGAGTTGGTTCCCCCCTACCTCCCTTGAATACCTTTGCAAGTAGCTCTGGCAGCATTCAAATGAATTCTCTGGGCTGCGTTGGAGTAAATGAACAAGTGAACGTACCCGGTTTCGTTATACTTTTAGTACTACTTGACTCGGTAGCCTTCCAATTTTAGACAGTTGAACATCAACGCAATCACAGGACAGGCACACACACACACACACGGAGGCACGCACACACACAGTTTGACCCAGTGAACTTTCTCGCGCTCCCTTCGAGTCAGTCTCGGTCAGAGTCGGAGTCGGAGTAGTTTTCACGTGTGGGAGCGCTAGTCCAACACTTGTACAAATGCCGGATGTGGTTGCGTAGAAAGGTGGCTCGCAGCTACCTTCCTACCTTCCTACAGTGCTACCTTGCATCGGCCTCTCCTCCCCATGCTGCCCCATTACTGTCCAAGCGTGCAACTTTCTGTTTGCTTTAAGCCGCCGCAGCGACAGCAACTAAAATAATAATAACAATAATAGTACATAATACTAAGTAAAAATGCCAACTTCCGAAAGCCGACGCCGACGACCGAAGACCGAAGACCGCAGACGTAGCCGAAGTGCAAGTCGAATTCGATGTGGAGTGTGGAGTGGCGGTGTGGCGTGGCGTGGCATGGAGTGGAGTAGAGTGGAGTGGAGCATTGTAGAGCCACGTCCAATGTTGCCCATCATTACTCCATTTTTACCACAATTAAAAAAGCGTGAGGTCTTCGTCGGCTCGCTCGCCCTCTCCCTCTCCCCTCTGCTTTTCCTTCTTCTTCACTGCTTGCCCTGCCATGGTATCGTATGCAGCATGGAGAGGCATATCATGCTCTTGCTGCCTTGCTAGATTGTGTGGTGAATGTATTTTCTATATATATGTCTCATGCCCTATGATAAAACTTGGCATATTTACATCTTGAGTTTTGTATATACGAAACTTAGATATGGTTCTCGATCTTAGCTAGATCTTCTACTGTTTAAGCAAGTTAATCGAATATAATAATAATAACATATATATCTAATATATTATATACTTTATTATGATACTAAATCAGTTATTGTTATATTTTTACTTAGGATCTGTTTAAACTTTTTGTTGTTCGATCCTGCGTTGTCTCTTATAGATCAATTGTATTCATCAGATTTCCCTAAGATATATTTTTCTATCTATGTAGAGCAAATATATATGATTTAAATCAGTTTATATCTAATCTATTATATACTTTATTATGATACTAAATCAGTTATTGTTATATTTTTACTTAGGATCTGTTTCAACTTTTTATTGCTTGATCTTGCGTTGTCTCTTATAGATATTTTCAATTATATTCATCAGATTCCTAGAGCAAATATATAAGATTTTCATCAGTCAAAGTTTTAACTTTACTTCACGTTATATTAAAGTTGTATCTTTACTTCTTTTTAAAGAGTATTCACTGTTCGATCTTGCCTCCTCTGCTGTTATTCCTTCCCTCATGCTACCTTCATATTTCTGTCACTTTATTTAATTTTATTTAGTTTCTTGTTTCTGTCTTGTTTTTGTTTTTGTTTTTTTCTTCGCGTATTTGTTGCATTAGTTTTTTAGTTTTTCTCGCCACTTTGTCCACTTTGTCCGCTTGTCGTCGTTTTTTTTTTTAGTATTGTTTGCTTTGTGGGTCTTTCGTTTTCTTTCAACTTGCCTAATGTCAACTTCCGCAGACGAATCTGTGAACTGTTCAATAGAGAGAGAGAGAGAAAAGAAAGAGAGAGGCAGCAATAGAGTAGGGAAGTGTGGAGATAAGAAAGAGCGAGAGAGGTGGAGAGGGGTATTCGATATGACCAGCTATTTTAGTTAAGTATTGCATCATGTAATTACTTTTGACCATATTCTCAGCTGTTGCAGTTGTTGCTATTGTTATTGTTGTTGTTGTTGTTGCTGCTGTGTCTGGGAACCAAAAGTTAGTTGTATTGTAGTATTTCGTATCATCGCCTAACTGACAATTTAAGAAAAGGAAAGGAGAAGGCAGTGGAAAAAAACGCAAGGCGAGCCAACACGCAATGCAGCCAACGTCAGTCGGGGCTCCACAGCAAGGTAGGGGGAGTGGGGAAAAGGGGGCCCCAGCAAGATACAGTTAAAACTCAAGTCGAGCAGCTGACGACGTCTCGCAAAGGGCAAGAAATAACACACAGCAGAGCAGAGCAGGCTGTGCCGGGCGGGCCGAGTCTATAAAAGGATTCAATATAGAAAATAATGCCGACCGCCCTACAAAAGATATGCAAAAAGTAGGCAAAGGCAAAGGCGAAGCGAAGAAAAGCGAAAAGCGAAAAGAAAACAACAACAACGTCAAATGAATTACGATAAGCTGCAGGCAGCTACAGCTATAAACAACAACAACTAAAGCAACAACAACTAAGGCAACAAAGGCTCCACAATGGCGTCACGTGGTTATCGCGGTGGCAAGGGATCGAAGTGCGGGTGGGGAGGGGCGACAAGGAAGCCAGCGAAAGGGGCGAAAAATTGCACCAAAATTAATAAGGAAAAGAATGCGAGGCGTGAGTAACAAAATCTTAGACAAGTTAACAGGCAAACTGCCGGCATAGAAGAACAGCGAGTGCGCTACGAGGAGAAAAAGAAAGGAAGAAACAGTTAAAAAAAGAAGAGGAAATAGTATACGAGATGATAACACGAGAGAAGGTTTAAATACATAAGGAATATAAATTAAAGTTGATATTATATTGAAGTAAAATTTTATAGAAATGAAGACAATTCAAGATATATTTACATACTTAATAATTAAAAGAATGATATAAAGAATATAATCAAGAATAATTTAGAGAATAATTTAAAGAATAATTTAGAAAATAAGTTAAAGAATAAGTTAAAGAATAAAACAAAATACGATATTTATAAATTAAAGTTGATATATTGAAGTAAAAATTTTATAGAAATGAAGACAATTCAAGATATATTTGCATACTTAATAATAAATAGAATGATATAAAGAATAATAAATAGAATGATATAAAGAATAATATGAAGAATAATATAAAGAATAATGTGAAGAATAATTTGAAGAATAATTTAAAAAATAAGTTAAAGAATAAAACAACATACGACATATACAATATACAATAGTTCATTCTTTTACAACAAAAAAACTTTCCTCAATGCAACACTTTTTACCCTCTGGACTCTCCTTGCCTTTGCAACCCATATGCCCGATGCGCTTCGGTGTAGCGCCACAGCCAATGGGCAGAAGTAAAAAATTATTGAAAGTTTATGAAAATCCACAGAAAAAAAAAAACGAAGGAAAATTAAGTACAACAAATGGTTGCCGGTGTTTGGCTGCGGCCGCAGTTTGTAACAACAGCAACAGCAGACCCTGCACGCGGAGGGATGAGGCGTGGCCAAGGGGGGGCAAGGACATTGTTGCAGCCTTTGATTTTCGTATGTCTTGGGCAAAGGCAGCGAAAAAAAGGATTCAGAAATTTTATTGTTACACCAGAAAAATAACAACAGCCCGTGAAAGGGTGAGCGGCGAGGGGGAAAGGGGAGCCGGAGACGGAGACGACGACGACGGCTGCAGGGCGTCGCATTTTGGCTACGTTTCCGTTTCCGTCGATGTGGAAGCCAAGTCCAAGTCGAGGCATATCGAAGGCGATTACCCGGCAAAGTCAAAGGCGTAAGTAACGGAGGGGGAGGAGGAGGGGGAAGGGCGGCGAAAAGAATTAAACCCCAAACGGGGTTACAGCCAGAAGGAAATTATAATAATTTTTGCGTGCTGGACAAGAGCAGCAGCTGCCCGAAGGGGGTTGCCCGACGAGAAGGGTGTGAGGGGGCGTTGTTTAAAAATTTACAAAAAAAAGTGAAAGAAAAATGAACGATATTATATTCCATACAGGCCGAAGTTTGTGTACTCTACTTTGATTGGCTTGAAATTGCTCGATTGATCGATTTGATCTTGGGTATATATAACCTATATATTAGATATATCTGATCCATTAAATCAATCTCATAAATTAAACGATATATAATATTATACACTGCACATTCCACATCATAATCAACATAACCCTTGGGGAAGCACAGAAAGAGAGCAGAGAAGAAAAGAAAACCGTTTCTGTTTACCTTCTTCTGTTGTTGCGAATAATGCCGAAGCGACAACAAAAGAAAACGGCCAAGGCAAAGAAATCGAAGCGAAGCAACGGTAAAAAATATGAAATCCAAAATACAAATTAAAATTAAACATTGAACGATGCCCAAAGTGGGAGAAGAAAGGAAAGAGATGGCAACAATGAGCAAGGGCAGCAAAGGCAAATCAAACAAAAATGGCAACTGTTTTAGCTCTTTTCTTTGCAGCATACCCTGTAATAATGCCATGAAGAAGGGGTGTATTGAGCTGAAAACAAATCGAAGCAGTTATCGATAAGTTATATTTCGATAGGTTCATGTAAAAGATTTATGAGAATTTAATGATCTTGAAAATGAAGCCAAGTTCTTTAGAGGATTTGCCCATTACAGGATACTCCGTCGCTCAATACACTAGCTGCTCTCCTTGGGATCGACTTGGGCGGATGGGCGCAAGGGGGCGTGGGCTGCTGCTACAATTTACAATTTTTATTACCCAATTTCTGCGAGTCAAATTAAAAATTAATTATATACACGACCGGCGAAGAAAAAAAAAGAAACGAGAAAAAAACCAAACAAACACTGAGCAAAAAATCTTTTGATTTCTTGACGACTTTTTTCCATTGCTTGCGACGTTGTTGCTGCTCTTGTTGTTGTTGTTGCTGCTGTCGCTGTTATTATTATAGTCGTTCGAAATAATTCAATTAAATGACGCCACACGCAGAGGGCGGAGTGAAGCGGACCGGGTTGGCTTCGGGCTTCGGGTTTGCGGGCTTGTCAGGGGGATAAACTGCTGATGCGATGCTCGCAGGGGGTATGAGAAATATATTCTTGATGATATGGTTAGCTGCCAGTTGAAATATACGACGCAATTAAAAACTTCCTGATTAAAACGCAAAACAAACAGAACGAACGAAGCTCAAGATGAAGCTGAAGCTGAAGCTGAATTGTGTCGAATTCGTACAATGATTTTGGAAAGGCAAGATCACAAAATTTCAATTAAGATCAGTTCGGACTCGCAGTCGCACTCACAGTGCATGATGAGTAAGTGAATGTGAATTCAACTTTATTTGAATTGAATTTATGATGCAATTCAAAGTGCAGACCCTGCCCCAGCCCCTGCCCAAATAAATACATAAATAAAAGACACCGAAACTGAGATGAACCGCAGCCTGAATCCCGCATTCTTCCTGGGGCAACAACTAATTGAAATTACACGAAAATTTGTGCGCCAGAACTAATCAACTGTACAGGGTACTTACTACACTATCCAATGCTTGTGTACAATCTATATAATTCCATAATTTACTTCTTGGCATCTGATGAAGCGTGGCTAAAGAGCTGCACGCAAAATGCACAAAGGAAACTTTATTTTTCAGCTACTTTAGAGCTCTTTAATGATATTATATATGAATAAAAAAATATAACGAACTGGAAAGAACATTTTCTGCATCTAAGAGGAAGTGACTGCCCATAAATGCAAGTTTTCTGCCATATTTACTTTAGTTCCAGAGATCTGATGAAAAATGTTAAGGAATAAAGTGAACCCTTCTGTAACTTGATTGAATAAAAACACTTATCAAGCTAAAATTAAAATTTTCCGCAACTAAAATGAAGTGACTGCATATATAAACAAGTTGTCTGCCACATCTTCCAAAGATCCAGAGATCTGTCGAATAAAAATAATGAATAAAACGAACCCTTCTATAACTTGATAAAATAACAATACTATTTATCAAGAAAGAACATTTTCGGAAAATAAATGGAATCGACAGCAAGCATATACAATCTTTCTGCTATATACTCTTTAATTCTCGAGATCTGTTGAAAAATAATAATGAATAAAATATAATCTTCTATAACTTGATTGAATAACATTACTTATCGAGCTAGAAAGAACATTTTAGGCATCTAAAAGGAAGTGACTGCCTATGCAAGTTTTCCCACTATATCTCTACATATTCAGAAATCTAATCAAAAACTAAAGAAAACCTTCTGTAACTTGATTGAACTGCGAGTGCAACTTTCATAATTACAAAAGACACTTATAGAAAGAGTATTGTAACAGTTCAAAAACCAACTTAGCATATACTTCCTTGGCTGTGTGTGTGTGTGTGAAACTAAAGCAAGCTTCGGGATTAATCATTACCAAGTAATGCAATAATAATAAAATATTGTTATTAACAACCAGTTTTCAGTTATTATTATTATGATTACTGTTTTGTTAGCTGTCAACTTGAATGTTGCTGTTGCTGTTGTTGTTCCTCTTTTGGGTTTTTCTCTTTCTCTCTGCGCCTGAGACTTGAACTTCAGTGTGGAACTCGAAAAGTACAGTGCGGCACAAAAGTCTTTTGATGGAGTACTTTCAAAGATCAGAAATAAATTCTCTAGCAGTGAATTTGCATTTCGGAAGAATTATCTCTGTTTTTAGTTCCCAGAAATGTGTTTTAAAGTCTGTTGAAATTTAATCGTTATCGGTCTACCCGATTGTATATCAAACTGTCCATTCCTGTTTGCACTGCTGGCGACTAACTTATCGCTGTGACTGTAGTAAGTGCGCTTATCCACTTAAACTTCAACTTCGTCGTCGTCGACAGTTTATGACAACAATTAAGTAATTTTTTAAATACTCTCCGCCCCCTTTCCCCTCACCTGCCTGCCTGCCTGGCAACATGGAATAAAACAAATACAGCGGCTAAATATGAAGCTTATGTACCCGTTTATGTGCCTGCCCACCTGAGTGTGTGTGTGTGAGTCTGTACTTAGTTGTCTTATTACTCAACCAATGCAAGGCAAGAAAACAAAAATTAAAAATTAAAAATAAAAACAAAAAGCGAGTAACGAATAACGAAAAAAGGCAGCAGCAAAACATGCAATAAAACTGCCAAAAATATACGTTAATTACCTTTAAAGGTTTTTCAAATTAAACTCGTTAAATTATTAATGGCTGTGTGTTGAAGCGGGACGGCAATAGCCCAAGCACCGTTCACAGCGATGGCCGGCAGGGCCCCCTTCCCTCCACCGTGCGCTGGTAGGGTCTGGCTTTACTTTTTTGGGGCCATTGCATATATAACGTGTGAAGTTAATTAAACCTGTGTACAAGTTTATTACAAAATATTATATTTGCTCGCACTCACACACACACAGGCTGAGGTGGAGCATAAACTAGAAACCGAAAAAAACTAAAAAACACTTAAACTTTGTCATTAAAAACGAGTCTTATTGAAAAGAGTTTTCTCAAGACTCAAAAGAAACTCATTCGTACATCAAATTAATTTCGTTTATGGCTTTTCTTTGCCGAGAAATCCATCGAACTGTTTTGGGGAATTTCCTTGGAAGAGTGTCTTCAGGAAGTAATCTCTATATATTTCTCTTATATTTCATCTTAACGAACTATTCCACTGCAAAAACTGTTTGAGTGAAGAAGATTTTTTTATTTTACTGTTGGAAAAATCAATTGCCGTTCCTTCAGATTCCGATTAAGCCATAGCATATAGTATGCTACATATGGTCAGCAGTTCGCACTCCTTTCTATGAGGAGAGAGTCCTCAACTGACCGACAAACCCGCCTCTACTCGGCAACCCCTAAACAATTCACGTAATGCACGAACTACTCTCAGATGTGGCCATGAAGAGGTGGCAAAGTGGGAGCGAACGGGGAGGGAGAATCCGGGGTCGGGTGGCGGTTTGGCGGTTAGGTGGTGTAACACATGCACCACTGACATATGAATATTATTAATAAATGAATTGCATGTTAACAATAAAAGTTAAGAGCGCCGGCTGAAAGGCGCGCAAAACAAAAGGCAGAACTGAGAAAAGCCGCGCCATGCAAATGAAAAGCAGCTGGAAACTCGTGAAAATGACGACGGTTTGCCCGTCTGTGTGTGTGTGTGTGTGTGTGTGTGTGCGAGTTTGGGTTCCGTTCAGTTTTCGGTTTCGGTATCAGGTTGAAGCAAAAGCAACAACAGCAACACAACAGTAACAAGAACAACCACGAATAGTTGGTAATAATAATGAACGAAGCGAATGAAACGTTTTTGGCTTCGGCTTTGGAAAGAAACAAAAAGAAGAAGTAGAAAAAATAAAACAAGGAACTAGATTAATATCTCCCTCGAGTCCTTTTAGTCAAGTTGATACCATATACAAAGTTATATAGCATGAATGTGTGTATATAATATGCACGGACACACACACACACATGTCCCTTGAGTGTCTGTGTAGCTTTGCATATGAATTGTATGCGTTTCACATGCCGTTGCCCAGCGTCGCACTGTGGGCCACGAGGAATGGAATACACCATCAGCGCTGTTATCGGCAATCGACATATTATCGATAACATATTATCGATTTGTTAGATGTCTAAATAGCGCACATTTATCGATGGTATATCTATACATTAGATATCCTGACTAGAATTATCGATTATTTGTATCGATAACTTTGTCTGTTGACCCTTCTTTAGTCATAAAATAATATTATCGAAAGCCTAAGATAGCCTGAGTAACCAATAAATATGTTATCGGTTTGTTATCGATAAGTCATTGATACCTTATCGCTATGAAAAAGTAATTGAACCTTCAACAGTCACACAGTTATGTAATCGGAAACCTCTATTAGCCCGATAAACAAATGTATGTGTTATCGATAAGTTTTCGATAAGTTGTTGATAAATTATCGCCGCAACAATATGTGTGAGCCTTCTACAATCACATAGCAATGTTATCGAAAGCCCAAGTAACAAATGGATATGTTATTGACAAGTTTCGATAAATTATCGCTGTAATAAAACATATGTGCTTTACCAGCAGCGCAGTTTATTTTTACACTATCAATAACTATCGAAAATTAAGTATTTTTTACGCATGAACTTCACATTTTGCCCCACTGTAAAAGCAGCCGCGATGCCGTTGTCGCTGCCCGTCTCCGCCAAATTTGGCCTTTTTAACAAAGGTAACGAATGAGTTTTCACATGCAATGTGCGACGGCAGCAACTGAGGCAGCGGCAACGACGCTTTCGTCATATATTGGCGCTATATGCAAACACGATTTTTGTGCCACTGTGTGTGTGTGTGTGTGTAGTTATGTACCTGGCCATTATCGTTAGTATTTGTTGTTGTTGTTAGTATAAAAATGCGGCTCAGCCGTCGTTGACTTTATTCGTTGTATTCGCATTCGTATTCGTTTTAAATGAAAATTAATTTATGCGAATCGATAAGCCCCTTCGCATTCAGCTTACAGTTCAGGGAGCACACACACACACACACTGGCACACACACACTTGAACAGTTACAGTGTCCCCTAGGCCGCTAGGTGGCGCCTTCGCTTCAATTTGACCCGCGTGTCAACCCTTCCAAGACCTTCAACCCCTCGGCATAAGCGCTGTGTGTATCGGTGTGTGTGCCGTGCGTGTGTGTGTGTGTGTGTGTGTGTGTGTGTGTGCTGTGCGTGTCCTGTCCGAGCTGCCAACCATTTTGGTTAGTCACTGGTCAGCCGAAGAGTTAATTGAAGTCATTTTTCTAGCGCTCGTTTGCCCGCTCACTACTTGACTTGGCCAACAAAGGCAACGGGGCCAGAAGCAACAACAACAACAGCAGCAACAACAACAGCGTCAGTTGTTACCACCAATTGGTCATGTGCATTTTATTATTGAAAGGTGATAACAAGGCAACCCTCCACGGCGTCGTCGTCCACTCCGTCTCCGTCTCCGTCGACTTCGCTGTCAACTGCGGCGGGGGCGTTGCTCGCAAGTGTTAAATGGGGTTAAGTTCGCCCGAGCGTTGTCATGTTGTTGTTGTTGCTGTTGTGCTCATGTCAAGAATTCGTAGCGATAATTCGAATTAACTTTGGCTATTTAGCTATTTTGAGTGTTGCATTCAACGAATACCCGAAAATGAATTCGATCTGGATAAAAAAAAGGGTTCAACTGGAATTTGATGAGGTTATGCGCTGTTCAAACTTTCAATTTGAGGGAGAATTTGTGCTGTCAAATAAGTGTTTTTATTAACTGTAGGACATTTTCTATTTTAATAGATGAAACACCAATAAAATAACTTCAAAAAGTAAACTATAAATATTATGAATTTGCTGGAACGCTGGACGTGGCAAAAATTGTAGGTCATATTTATCAGTGTAAGATGTACTGGAATCTTTAAAACAAACTTGGTGTCTATAGAATTTAAAATAGTGAAGATAAAAGCGTTCATACGGACAAACGGACAGATAATGGACAGATAGACAGACAAGTAGATAGAGAGACACAGTGAAAGATAGAAGGGGAAACGAATATGACTCAATCAACTCTGCAAGTGAACCTGATTCAGGATATATACACTAATAAAATCTGCCACGCCTCCTTCTGTCTGTTACAAATGCTTAGTACACCCGTTGTTTTCCTTATTCAAATCCATAATGATCTGAAGTTTGTTTATATCATTATAGATTGACAACTTGCGAATAGTTTTTTTGAGTATTTTTGCATTAATCAACCCGGAAAAGTAAAAACCTCTTCGAGAATTGCCCTGAAATTGATTTAAATTTAATTAGCTCGCGTTGACAATGTACGAGGAGGCCTCGCTTGGATTCGCCACGAACTCGTTTCGAATCGCGTAGCATCTTAAAGAGAATTATCGTGTTGCTTGTGGGGCAAAAGTTGAGCATGCTGACGTTATCGGCGGCACGTCGATCGCCAGTTAGTCTGAGCACACGGAGTCCAATCGATAGCCGAACAATTGTGCGGATCGAGACGAGACAACGAAATGCCGACACGTGCCCACAGACAGATACAGCAACATATCACATATATATACGCAATATATATATATCTGTAGCCAAAGCTCGTGTAGCACTTCAACAGCATCACGAGGCCTCGGGCTGAAACTGAAATGGAAGTTGAAGTTGAGGCTGAGACTGGAGCTGAGGTTGAAGACAAAGTCAGAAATTCTGCGTAAAGATTCCCATCGTCATCTGGGTAGAAAATGCAGCGCACGCATAAGTCATAAGGCGAGCACGGAGGGGATACCGAAGTGAACTTAATAAAAATTATTACACCTTTATGGGTGATCACGTAGCTGGCGAACAAGCGCGACAGACTCAACTCCAGTCGAGTCGCGACGAGAGCGGCCAATAAATTTCACTAGAAGACGCACACAACAAATGATCTGATGACAAAGAGAGGAGAGACAGAGAGAGAGAGAAAAAAGGCAGCTGAGAAGATGACAAAGATGCAGAGCGAGTGATAAGTCCCAACGGGGGAGGGCAGGAGCTGAAGGCAGCAGGGCAGCCGGGCAGGGGCCCAACCCTGGTGGGGCAATTAGCGGCCAAGTTGTTTGCCTTCGTTGGGCCCCTAATGACCAAGCGCCTAATACGCTCCCAATAAAGCCAATGGGCATGGCCATGTCGACCTGGGATTGGATATCGTGCGACGGGCCCCGCGAGGGGAGAGGGTAAGGTGTAGATAGGCACATACTATAATGTAAATCCGCCCCGCACGGCATATGTAAAAGCCCCGAAGTGGAAAGCAACAAAAGAACGTGCGCTAATAATGTAATAAATATTCAAATTACACTGCTCTCTCTCTCCCTCTCTCTCCCTCTTACTCTTTATGTGCGGCAGCCATTTGCAGCAACGTTTCCAATTTCTATTGGCATTTTCCACCTGGCTTTCCCCCCTTCCCCTTCCACTCCGTCTCCCACACAGCGCTAGTCGAGTTCATGGCACTAACAAATAACCGAACGTCAACATTTACACTAATAAAATACGCTTAATGTGTATATCAGGCAATGTCAACTGCCAACGGCCACGGGCCAACTGAAGCGAGTCCCCCCTCCCTCCATATCTGCCTCCCTCCCTCCCTTTTGGCCAGCAATAGGCTGACTATTGGTAAAAATAAGCTATGTCACGTTTATAGTTGCATTATGCTAATCAAACGACACCCAATGGTGGCATATACGACTGGCCCGAGTCCCAAGTTCCGAGTCCCGAGTGCTCGTAGTGTCCGAGCCGAGGCCCAAAGCAACCCGCCAATTGCCCCTGAAACTCTCCTCGGACGCGGCTTGGCTTATTCACCTTCACGAGCCGCGCGTCGAGGGTTGGTCGCGTTTATTTTGACATTCAAGTTAATAGATCGGTTTTAGTTATAAATTAGCATTTTATATGACTCCAGTCGAGCGAACGTACAAGTATATGTAAGTGTATTTGTATTTGTATTTGTATTTGTATTAGCCCTACTTCGACTGGACGTGGTCAAGTGGTGACTTTTGACTTGCCCTTTCGGGGTGACTGATATTACGAGATATGCCAGCCTGTTAATAAGGCTGATATGTCTGAAAGTTAATGCATGCACATGGGTTCTTTTTCATATGCATTTCATAAGCCAGAAGATTAAAGAACTTCAATTTCGAGGGAAGTGAAAAATCTATAATATTCATTAGCACAAATAACTCATGCAACTCATGTGAGTTAGTTGTGGGAAAGTTCTCTCTGTGGTGCGTGTAGAACTGGAGAGTATGCAATAATTAATTAGGTACAGAAAGAGTTCCGAAATTCAATATGTAGTGTTCTTGAAGATAAGGAATAGAAGAATAGATTTGGAACACTTTATTTATAAAAAATTTTAATATTAAACAAGTGATTATAATAATGAGTATCAAGAGTACAGGCCTATTTCAACCTCTACTACTTAAAATATTTTTTAAACAGAAAATACATTTTGATTAATCATTGATTTTAATGAAGGGAATAAAATAACATTATTTCAGTACAAAATAAACACCCCCATACTGAAACAACTCGAAAATCAGCTAAAAAGATGAAATTATTGATTTGCGGGGGCAGAGGGGCGTGGCACCCAACATTTGAAATAAACTTCACCTGTCCCGGATCAACAGAAACCTTCATGCCGAATTCGGTGTCTCTAGTTTTTATAATAGCTGAGATCTGTGTGTTCATCTGGATATCCAGACATCCAGACATCCGGACAGACATGGCTTAATCGATTTGGCAAGTGATCCTGAGCAAGAATATATGTGGGGTCTCCTACGCCTCCTCCTGCCTGTTACATACATTTGCACATAGTTAGTTTTTTGACCATTTTCAATGGTCGAAGGGTATAAAAATACATAGCTAGAAAGATTATATTAAGACAGAAAAACCTTAGAAGTTTCGTTGCTGAAAAGTTGCGCTTCAAATAACATTTAGAAAGATTGTGTAGATTTTCCAAACTCTGTTGAAAGATATTTATTTGAATGGATAGATGAAAGATATATAAATATATGTACCATAAGTAGCCAGTACTTTTAATGAAAGATATGTAAAAATAGAAATTATAAAATGCCTATCTTTCTATCTAAAAATGTAATATGGAATTGTTAACCTAAAGTCCATCAAGATATCATTGCAAATACAATCATATCTTATAAATAAATTCTCCTCTATACTTTCCAGCCTGTTTTCCCAACTCAAAACGCACACATAACCTACAAAACCTTCTCATTTCTCCTCGTTTTTCTCTTAGGTTAGGTTTGCTTTCAATCGTCAATTGCATTATCTAACCAATGTCATTGTGCAATCTCAGCCAACTATCAATGCACTCTCTAAACGGCAAACAATGCAAATCTACACGAAAATTCCGCAATGATCCTTTCTCCATTACACACGCACGCGCCTGTCTTCCCTTTTGACCCCCTGCGGAACACTTTCACCCCTTTGCGCGACAGCGGAAATGAAAAGTGAATTGTGAAAATTGTGAAAAGCGAAAAGTGCATTACAATCTCGTTGTTTAGCCAACTTTGCATTCTCTGGTTCGGCAAATTTTCGCACAAATCGCTAGCGAAGACAATGCAGAGACAACACAAAGAGAAAGAAGAAGCAGAGGATGATGTGGATGATGATGAGGAAGAAACCCTTGCTCGGGATCGGGTCTGTGATCTGGGAACTCCTATCAATTACCGCAAATGCCACTTCAAATGTCGCGAATCGCACAATGTGCACAATCAATTCAAATTTTGGCAAATTTGCCCAGCTCGCAACCCCTTAAAGAAGAGAGAGCGAGACAGAGGGAGGGAGAGGGAAAGGAAGATCGTGGCGAGGATCTTGCAGCCGCCGAAGCCGACAAGAGTTCGACATTTGCATAATCATAATCTGGAAATTGTCAGAGGGTTGATTTCCTCCTTTCTTGCCTCTTTCTTGCTTTCTTGCCTATCGCATTCGCCTATTGCCTTTTGCTTTCAATAGATTTCCGTATTTGTGCGTCTCCCTGTGTGTGTGTGCGTCTTCACCTTGCCGCGACCGATAAATTTGCATATCAATGCAACGGATATTATTTATTTTCATTATTTTCGTTCATTCCGAATGAATCGAAAATTTCATGCAAAGCTGCAACGTCCTCCTAATGGGTGCAGATGTCTTCCGTCCCTCTCGGTCCCTCCTTACCTACCCTTCTCCTCCCTCAGCCCGTCGTTCACCTTGGCCAGCGTTTTTCTCATAATTATAAATGCAGGCGAAAACAAGACGAGGCGAGGCGAGGCGAGGTGAACCAACGCACCGAGAGAGTTACTTTTCATAACTCAAAAGTCTCAATAACCCAACGACAGGCTGCGATCGCTGATCTCCCTCTCTCTCTCTCACTCTCTCTCTCTCGTCTCTGGCTCTCATGATTTGCATACGAAACTGAAGCCAACTGCATATGCTGTATTGATTGATCTCCAGACACAGATGGGAAATGGGCGAGCCTTGTTTGGAGCTGTTTCATCAACTTGTTTTCATATGCTAATCCCAACTCGGGCAGCTGATTCTGTCGATTCGTTGGCGAAACAATGATTGAAATGCTATCGATTCAGGCAAGAACAACTGTCAAGCCAAAACTGTGAACGTATTATCATAGTCTGCAGAACAAAGTGAAACAACTACAAGCGATACTAAATAATGCAGAAGGAGGTCGATGTCGAGACATGGGAACCGTTTGAGAACAGCGCGAGTTACTTTATTGTAGGTACAAGGAATATAAGAGAATAAAAATATATAAGTATAATAAAAGCACAGTTTCAGCGTCTTAACTGTAATTTAGATTGATAGAACTTTCTAAGGCTGTTGATTGAAAAGTTTTGCCTTTAATGTTCTCAGCTGTTGACTTTAATGTATAGACATCTTTGACCCTGCAAAGTTAATGCATTTCGGTTATTCTGAATCAGATTCAATAGAGGAGTGCAACTAGCCCTGTCCGTCTGTCCGTATGTTTGTTTTGCATTGTCTGTCTGTATATCTGTCCGTCTGTTTGTTCGTTTGTTTGTTTGACAGTTAGTCTGTCTATATGTCAATCTGTTTGTCTCTCTGTCTGTATGTCTGTCTGTTTTTCTGGTCGTCTATCTATCAGTCCGTATGTCTGTCCGTATGTCTGTCCGTATGTCTGTCCGTATGTCTATCCGAATGTCTGTCCGTATGTCTGTCCGTATGTCTGTCCGTATGTCTGTCCGTATGTCTCTCCGCATGTCTGTCCGTATATCTGTCCGTATGTCTGTGCGTATGTCTGTCCGCATGTCTGTCTTTCTGTCTGTCTTTCTGTCTGTCTGTCTGTCTGTCTGTCTCTCTGTCTGTCTCTCTGTCTGTCTTTCTGTTCGTCTATCTATCACTCCGTTTGTCTGTCCGTAAATCTGTCCGTCTGTTTGTGTTTCTTCTTTTAAAACGTCAACTAGTCTCTCAGTTTAAGAGCTATTTTGATAAAACTTGGCACACATGCTTCTCATTGCACGTTGCACACTGTTAATAAGTCAGAACCAACCAGATCGGACTGATATATGGCATAGCTGCCAAACAATCCATCGACCAATTTTTCTTATTTTCCTGAATCTACTGCAAAGTTCTTCTCATTTCATTTGTCCAGTTATTAAAGCCTAACGAATACCTAAACAATGTTACAAGCTACAATATCATTATATATAATTAGTATATGATGAATTGAAAAGATATAGAAAACTACAGTTGTATAAAGCCTATGGCAAGCTGAACGTAACTTTTCTTTCCGGTTTATCCAAATTTGTAGTTGAAAATGGTTCATGCTTTGTGCTCCACCCACAAGATAAAACAGACTTTATTGCAGATAACCTACAAAGACAGAGAGAGAGCAAGAGTGGGAGACAGATTGAAGAGTGAAAGAGTGCGAGAGAGAGAGGGAGACAGAAACAGATCAAGAGGGAGAGAGACAGAGAGTTGCAGCTCGACTACAGTTAGGTTTGGAGTTCGAGATCGAGACTGCGATCAAGATCGGCTTGCGATTAGAGTCAAGAGCTGCGGCAAGCTCTTGCAAGTAGTTGGCGTTTTTATTTGGCTAACTAGTCAAGCAACAGCAACAACAGCAACAACAACAGCAGCAACAATAGCAGCAACAATTGCAACAATAAAGGCAGCAACAAAAACCACAAGCAACGAGCACGCGCACTTTAAAACGTGTGTGAATTTCGCATCGAGTTTTATTGACTACTGTGCGAGTGTTTGTGTGTGTGCGAGTGTGTGTGTGTGTGTGTACGCCCCAAAAACTATGCATTGCTTTGCTCTGGGACTGCCACTTGCAAGGTGAGCCAGGGGCAGGGGAGGAAGAGGGGGAGGTGAAGGCGGGTTTATCTACAAGTTGTAGTCGCTGCCGCCGTTGTTTGCCCCATTGTTCTAGAGCTGCGGCTGTTGCACGAAAATTAATTTGCAACGGCAAGTGCAATGGCAAAATGCAAAGTGCAGCCGTTGCAAGGGCTGCACGGGTGGGGTGCAGGGGGAGTGGGGGCTCGCTGCAGATTTGCCAAGCGCTGATAAAACGAGCGCGCTGCGGGCTTGAAAAGGTCGTCGTCGTCGTCGTTGTTCTTGTTGTTGTTGCTGTTGTTGGGCAAAAGTTTTGCGCGCTGCATAGCAAAATGCACCGTTAGTCGAGCTAGCAATTCCACCTCGACCCGGCTCCGCTTCCCCTTCTCCATCCCTTGCTTTACAGCTGGCCTACGTGTGCCGTCGCTGCGTATCTGCAAGATACAAATGCCGCGGCGTGTGCATATGCTGCCCGCTTGCAACAGTTGCCAGTCTCCAACTTTGGCTGCCACTGCGTTCCGACTCCAACACCAACTCCAGCTCCCGCTCCCTCTCCAGCACCAACTCCGGTTCCGACTCTGTTTGCTGCAGTTATTTAGTAGTTAATAATGAGCATGTTGAGCCTGTCGTTGTTTGTTTTTGCCCATACCCCGCAAAGTAGAATGATTGCCAAACGGGTAGCAGCAGCTGTATAGTATACATGGGCAGTATTATGTAATGTATGACAACTCTTCTAGCTATAAGATTAGTATTTTATTTATAAGCAAGTGTGCAAAGACAGACATTAAAGTAGAGAAATAAAGAAAAACTTGCAGAAGCAGCTTCAAGTTTCAGTTTCGGATAAAGGTTAAAAGATATAGTATTTATCGCTTTATATAGTATATACATAATGTAATATGATATTTATATACATATGTAGACATTCTATACTGTGGTTTAACTATCAAATCAACAAGTTAAGTTTAAATATTCTTTATAAACATTTTCAGTTGACTTTCATTGTGAACATTAAAATATATTTAAACATTTAGCAAATAAATATGAGAAAGTGTTGTCAGCTTGACTAATAGTTGGTTTAAATGACTCAAGATCGGAATATTATTTCTTTATTTAATTTTATTTAAAGTCGAACTATGCTCAGACTTTTTAGAAGTAAAAAGAATAAATAAACCCAATTGTTTGTAAATTTTGAATTAAAGCTATAGAAATAAAATAGAATTTTAAATTGAAAAAGAACAGAAGGAATTTATTTCAATTTATTGTATAATAATATACTTTGTAACCTTACAAACTGACTCCTAACTGTCAAATTAAATTGCTCTTATAGGAAAATAAATAATTCAATTTTCACTGCTGAAAATACATGCAACCTTAACTAGCTGAACTACATATAATTTCTCCTAAGTAGTCTTAAGGAAGATTAAATGGATATATCGATAAATATGTATTAAACTCCATCAGTGCTTTAATAGGAATGAATACAAAAAAAGAGAAGTGAAGAATGCATTCTAAATTGTTATAAAAATTAATAAAAATAATAAAGAATTTCTAAAAAGAATTTCATGCATTTTAAACTGCAAATAAAAATGAATAAACATAAAAAAGAGCTAAAATTTTCTGTATGCATTTTACACCGTTCCCACCGATCAACGATCTCCACTAAGACCTCAAAATGTGGCATGCCACTCCTTAATATGTTTAATCCTCAGTTATGCAACATTCAACGTATTTTACGTGGCATATTCGGGTCGAGCTGCGTCGCTGCGTTTCGCACTTGTTGCCCCTATCGATGGCGCTGGCGATGGCGATGCGTAGCTGCGCATAAGCAGCCCCTACAATAGGGATGAACTGTGATATAGGAACCGAGGGAGGGAGGGAGCGAGAGACGAGGGGCTGTGCATAATGCGATATTATCGAGCGCTTCAAGGACACGGCACTTCTCACGGCGGAGGCGAATGAGAACATGCAAGCAATACATATGCAAATGCAGTCCGCCAAAGGCAGCACACACACACACACGAGCACACATAATGGACTGCATTGAGTGCGCATTAGTTGCGTATCTGTTGCATGGAAAGTGGCAGCGGCAGCGGCAGCGGCACCTACGCACTTGTTGTTGGCAGCGGGAATTTTCCCAGGGCGCCGTCGACGCATTAATCAATATTACAAATTGTGTAGCCAAATGAAATGACTTTGGTTTATGCTAATCTTGGCCAGGCACAGAGTGGGGGGGCAGGGGGAAGGGGAGAACGCACGGTAAATGCTTGAAATGCCAATAAATCACATACGTTGCCAGCAGGAAGAGCAGACAAGACTGGCAAAGGGGTAAAGACGCACGCTGTCTCTGTGGCTCTCTCGCTCTCTCTTTCTCCCTCTCTCTCTCTCTACTCCTCTCACTCTATTCCTTCCTCTCTCTCTCTCTCTCTCTCTCTGACTGTCACTCTGTGGGTTTTTTGCGTACTTCGGCAGGCTGCGACTTTGCCACTTCACTTGTCAGCGGCATCATTAATAATCCTTTTGCTTTTCGTGGCCGTAGCATACTTTGCAGCGCTCCAGTTTCGAAGCAGCAGCAGCAGCAGCAGCACAGGAAGCAGAAGAAGCAGCAGAGGAAGCAGAAGTAAAAGGAGCGCAAATAAGGTAAATGATGCAAATAAACAAATGTCATATGCGTCTCAGCGACGAAACCCTTTTTTGCTGCTGTCAACCTCAAAAATGTCATTAGGCAACGCCCGAGCGAGACGTGCTTCAAGCGAGCTCTTTCCCTCTCTCTCTCTCCCTCTTTCTCCCTTTCTTCATTCCTTTCTCTCTTCTACTTCCGCTGTCTGTCACACATATGCTCGATTGTTGTAATTCGATTCGAAGAAAGCGTTGCGCACATTTCTTGATTTGGAATTAATGCAAATTAATGATGCAGCCTGAACTAGGCAGGCTAAGCGACTACACACACACTCGCACACACACTCGCACACACACACTCTCACACACTTGCACACACACAAAAAGTCTCTTCACTGGCAAATAGTTTTTTAATGCTTTGTCGGGTTTTCGTTTTCGTTTTCCATTCCATCGAAATGTTGCGCGCTGCAAAAGCGACTTGTCTCGCCCCGTAATCCATTTCATCTGCAAAATGTTGCATGCCACACACTCACTCGCATTTTCCCAGCAAACCAACAAGGAGAAAAAATAAACAAAAATAAAATGGAAAAGAAAGGAAAACAGGATGCTCATTTGTGCGTCGTTAGAAATGTTTTCCCTACACTTTTCCCCCACTTTCCCTTTGATAAATCACATTAGTCATATACATGAAATCGAAAGGAATGAAAGTGCTCTCTTCCTCACTCTCTCCTTCTCTCTGTCTCTCTTTCTTCTTCTGTCACTTGTTAATCAGCCTTAGAGAGTTTTTTAATCGATGTCTATTAAAGTAAACTAACCTTAACTTCAGTAAACTCTTCTAAGATGTTTTTAAGAATCTTTAACTCGAAAATCTTAGCTACGAAATGAATTTTGATTAAAGTGGACAGCAGTGCGACTAGCAAATACCCTGCAGTCTGTGTTGAGTTAAATAATATCCCAATAAATAAATGTACATATTTTCATAATTATCGTAGCTGCCAAGGGGCGTGGCCATGCCCTAGAACAACCTTTAGCTGCCTGCCATGTTAACACATATTGCAAGCAAGTTTCTTAGCTCTAACTCTTTCTTTCTCTGAGTTTAACATGTTCATACAGACAACAAATATTTGTAACTTATAGAATTACAGTTGCCTAGCATAATACCCTTCCTTGCTATGTCTAACGGGTATATATATGTATGTAAGTAAACTAATCAGCATATATACAAAACGATTACAATTTCAAGTGAAGATTTCGCATCTTCAATCGCAATTGTTATGATGATCGTTATTGGTGTTATTGTAATTGCTGTTGTTGTTGGTGTTGTTGTTGCTGGTGTTGCTGCTGCATTTAGCTGGTGTCGCATATCAAAGTCGAAGCAACAAATTATGATCTGACGCGAAGCCTTGTGGCAGTTGTTGGCCGCATAACAAACGTGGCTCGAACGATTTCAAGAAACCCCATTAACCTCAATTAGTGACTTGCGTATGAACAATGCGAACTGCCTTCCCCCCCCCCTCTCTTAATCCCTCTCTCGCTCTATGTCTTACTCTCTCTCTCTTTCTCTGTCGTTCTCTCTCTCTGTCTCTGTTTCTCTCCCTCTCTCTCTCTGTCTCTCTCTCTGTAAACTGACAAACTGAACAAACTGCTAATTAAAATAATGTCAATAAAATTGTGGTCCATTATACGCTACCGAAAATTGCAGCTAAGACACACACACACACACACACACAACACATATACACACTCTCACTCACACACACTCGCACACACAACGAGCGATTGCCAAACGTGGAATTTAATAGACCTGCGAGTGGGGCCAAAAGTTGAGATACTCGTAATAAGTACAACAACAACAGCAACACTCAAGACAGCAGCAACCACAACAGCAGCAACAACAACAACAGCAACAGCAACAACAACAGCGAGAGAAAAAAATCACAGGCCGGCAATAAATGTCGAATACAAAACTCGAAAAAAACTCAAAGTGCAAAGCAACCATAAACGAAAACGAAAACGAGAAGGAAAAGGAAACAAAAAAATGATGAAAACAATAACTTTGAAAGTTTGTCGCGGCAGGCGGCGACGGTGGCAGAGGGGGCGTGCCCACATTCGTGACTATATAGCCAGAGATATAGATGCAGATACAACATGTGTATCTGGCCAAGACAAGTCGAACAATCGAATTCAATGCGAGCTCAGTTTCCCAGGCAGCAACAACAATTACACACTCACACACACACACGCAGACTGGCACACACACACCGGCGCACACACGCATTTCGTAACGACCGAAAAAGAGGCTGCAATTTTGCCAGGCAGCTAATTATTAGTTAACTTGTATCTTTAAGATACATTGCTTAATAGACCAGAACACAAAGAATGCCGCAGCAGAGAGGCACATAGAGAGAGAGGGGTAGAGAGAGAGAGAGGGAGGGAGAGGGAGAGAGGGGGCTTCGCTGCATTGTCACAGGCACGTATCTCATGGCTGCACATGCGAGCCAATAGCACAATTCATTGACTTTCCCAGAGTCAACGTCAACGTCAGATGCGTGATTTTCACATGTATCTATTAGATACGTTTGTATCTTTCGACGACAGCAGCAGCGGCAGCAGCAGCGTGTCAATGCGTAGCAAACGACACAGTTTACAGTTTTTTTTTGCCTGCAAAACGAACACGCCCCCCTCCCAACGAATACGCCCACGGCCCCGCGCCCCCCACTGCAATCTCTCTTCTCAGTCTGTTCGGGCAGTCAAGCGCTGCCCCAGAAATTATAGTTCAGCCATAACAATTTCCAACTGCGCCTTAGAAAGCTGTGGGAACATCTCAGGGCACCCTACTCCCCCCCCCTCAAGCTGCAAAGAAAGAAGCAGCAGCAGCAAAAGTATCTAAAGCAAAGCGCCAATACATTGAGCAGGGTCTGCCCACGGGCCAAGGAAGGTACAATCGCCAGGCCAAGCTAAATATTGCATATGAAGCGAAGAAGAACTTCTAAAAAGACTAGCTGAATGCCCTACAAAGAAGAGCTCCAGAACAAAAAAAAATATATATATATTTCAAAAAAAAAAAGGTTCAAAAGCTGAAAAACTTTCTTGGGCGGACACTTAACTTCACAAAGTTCAATTTTATTCTGTAACTTTAGTTAGTGTCTGGTTAAGATATGTTTTCACTGTGTTTATGCACATCAACGTCCGTTTAAGAGGAATATAATTTCAAAACAAGGTGTCCCTGTCCGCTTAATAGAATGTACGGTCAAGAAAAGTGAAGTGCTTGACAAAAGTTAAAAAAGAAACTTCATAGAATAAGTCTATGCCCACAAAGAGTAGTCCACTTTAGTGAGGTGGCTGCCTGGCAAAGTTGTCTGCCTGAATGGACTGTCCGCCTAAGAGAGGTGCACTTCTAGGGAACAGAAAAAGTAAAAGGAACTTCATAGAATAAGTATACGCCCAAAAGAGAAGTTTACCTAAGAGAGATGTCCGCCCAAGAGAGGTGTCCGCTTAAGAGAAATGCACGTTAAGTAAGTTTTCTACTATATTCATAAGTTATGCAATGCCCTTTTACTAGTCATGTGCGGTAAGATGCTGGTTAATCAGTAAGAGTTCGCGTCCGTTCAAGAGAGGTTAAGATAAGGTTTGTGCAAATCGACGTCTGTTTACAATATGTATATACGTCCGCTTAGAAGAGACTTTTATAGCGATATTATTCAAAATAAGATGTGCCTGTCCGCTTAAGAGAATCTACGGTCAAGAAAAGTAAAGTGCTTGACAAAAAATAATAAAATTAACTTCATAGAAGAATTCTACGCTCAAAAGGGAAATCCACCTCAGAGAGCTGTCCGCCTAGCAGAGCTGTCTACCTAAAAGAAGTGTCCGTCTAAGAGAGGTGCACGCTAAGGGAGTTTTCTACTGCATTTAGAGGTCATACAAGGCCTCTTAACAAGTCATGCCCAACAAGGTGCAGACAACATTGATGCCTCATCTGCCTGGACTCTCGTTCTCTCACCACCTTGGCTCATTACAGGGTATGCAAATGCGACAAGAAAGGTGTGTCTATTGCTGGTAGTGCCGCTGCTGCTGCTGCCGTTGGTGGTGCGTCATCATTATAAAAGGTCAGGAAAGTAAGCAGTTGGCAGTTGGCATTTCCCGCAGGACGCCGCATGCGACGCAGTCGAACGCGTAATCCGAAAAGTATCTTTGACTCGCTGTTGTTGTTGTTGCTGTTGCTGTATCTGTATCTGTATCTGTTATTGGTAATTGTATCGCCTTTTTGCCTACTTGCTGTGGCATATGCAAGGGCCATAAATCTGCATGCCCCCGGCCCTGCCACTGCGCCCTGGCGAAGCACTCTCGACTAACGCTACCTCAGCAGGCGTCGAGATTCGACACTCGCGCAGATGATGAGCTATGAGTTTTCTATGCAAATCGTTGAGTTGTTGTTGTTGCTGCAGTTGTTGTTGCTGTTGTTGTTGTTGCCGTTGTTTTGTTGCTGCTGCTGTCACTGTTCTCTTGCTGCCTCTTTCCTTCTCTCCCTCTCTCACTTTAATTGAAATGCAAATGCAAATGCGAACTGCAATGCCAAGACATGTCCCCCCTGCGCCCCCTCCACCTAGGCACGTTGCCACTTCACGCTTCGCCATTGTCCAATTGGATCACGCGCCGTTGTTGCATCTCACAGTTCCTGAACACGATCGAAACGAATGCCAAAGCGGTAATCCAAAACCGAAACTCGACAAACCGAAACTCGAAAAACTGAAAACCGAAAAACGTTCAAGCTGACGCCCGATCGCCACGAAGTAGCTGAGTATCTGAGTATCTTTGCATCTTGGTATCTGTATCCGTATCTGTATCTGTATCCCATAACTCGGCCAAGAGATTCGTAGACAATGTAATTAGAACGCGAACTGAACTGAAATGCATCTGCTGAATTCCGATTCCGATTAAAGCGACACAAGCTAAGCGAACCGTCACCGGCCACGAAATCCGATATCGGCCGATCTATATAGCGTAACTCGTGTCGCTCTCTCCTCCCTCTCCCTCTCTCTCTCTCTCTCTGTGTATATATCTGCCATATCTATCTATGCGAGACTTTGTCGCGCTCGTGTGCAACGTTGCCAAGCTTCACTACAGTCACTTCGAATGCGACAGCTGCTCTAGCGCCCCGTCCCTGCCCCTGCCCCTCCCCCTCCTCAGCATAGCCAGAGCTGATTATAATAATTTGGTCTTGGCATCAGGGAAGTGGGACGTCACCCAGAGCTCGGTTTCCTTTTCGCTTTCCTTACGCGATCCTCAGCGCTGCAATATGCAAATTAGCACCAGCCTCAAGCAACCCTACACACTCTCTCCCGCTCACTCTCCCGCTCCCTCTCCCGCTCACTCTCACTCTCTGCCTCCCTCTCTCGCTCTGCGTTTCTGCCAAGGCGCCGTAATGAGCAAAGGTGTTTAATTGTCCGTTCCGGGTTGAGGGTCCTGCTCAGGTTCCGTGCCTGGTTCCGTTTCAGTTTCAGGTTCAGTGGCAGCTGCCAAAACGTAAGAGAGAAAGAAAAAAAACTTTATGAAAATTATTTGTAAATATTTCACGCGACAATCGATATGTTCTGCTGATCGATGATCTTTGGCACGCAGGGCACATTTTGTTTTTTTTTTTTTTCAAGGAATTTTTCAAGTGACAATATGATAAGTAGAGCAGAGACAGTTGAAAGTTGCTGGCTTACTGAGAAAGTTTACTTAAAGAAGGAGCGGCACTAAAGGGGGTATCTGTTTGGTTTTTTGAATTCAGAATTAAAATGAGTATTTCTTTAAAAACTTGTCAGTATGCGAATAATATTATTGCATTATATAGATGAATAAATATTATGTAGATATAATTTCTATGTTTTCTACAACAATATGATTATTTAGCCATTCATTTTTGATTCTTTATTCTTTTTTATTGATATTATTATACCCTTCGACCATTGAAATTCAAAAAAGGGTATACTAACAAATGTATGTAACAGGCAGAAGGAAGCGAGGGAGACCCCACAAAGTATATATATTCTTGCTCAGCATCACTAGCCGAGTCGATTAAGCCATGTCTGTCTGTCTGTCCGGATGTCCGGATGTCCAGGTGAACACACAGATCTCAGCTATTACAAAAGCTAGAGACACCAAAGGTTTCTGTTTACCTCGCGCAGATCATTATTATTATTATTTTTACTATTGATTATTTTGCTTTATTCTAGTTCTACATTGGTTATTTATAATTTAATCTAAGGAAATTGCGTTTCGTTCCTTATAAATGATAAACATAGCAGTTTTTCTATAAGATTTATTTTCTGCATCTCAAGATATATGCAGAGAACAAGAACTATATATGCACTTATATCTATCTTTATCTGCATTCAAACCTTATTCTATGTCCATTTTAACATCTCTTTACCTCTAAAGAGCTCTAAGTATATTACCTGCTTATGTGCATCATTAGAAGCCTCACAGCTCATCCCGCACTTACTCCACAAATACTTTTCTACTAACTGATAACTCAGCTTAGCTGCAGGAAGCCAACCTCAGCTCAGTCTCCTCCCCCGACCCTTGTCGAGTGGCAACAGCGCCAATTTAACACCTAGTCGCTCTGCCTCTACCTCCCTTACTCTCTCTCTCTCTTTCTTACTCCCTTGCACTCTCTTTCTTTCTGTCTCTTCCCCTTCCTCTCCCTTTCCCTTTTGCGGGCATTGTTTGAACCCTTTTCCATGTTGCATTTGGCCCTGTGGCCGTGTAAACAACTCTAAACTCGAATCATTTATCTATTACGCAATTACCGACACACACTCTCGCACACACACACACACACTCGCACACACACACAGTCGCCTGTTGCGCTGCTCCTGCGAATTTTTCCAACATTTTTCGCCAGTGCAAAAATGAACAACAACAACAACAATTGGCAGCGCACGCACCGCAGCAACAGCGAAAATAAAAAAAAAAACAAAAAAAAAAGAAACCACCCCCCACCCCACAGAGAACTTACACGCGGCACGGCGTGCAGCAACCCTTAACCCTTCGGCGCGGCCTGCAACCCTGCGTGCACTTGGCACGGCCAACACCTCAGCGGTGTCTGTGTGTGTGTGTATGTCCCTCTCTCTGTGTGCGTGTGTGTCTGTGTGAGTTTGCAATTATCACGCGTTTATTGCAAAACAATGCAAATATTGTAACGGTAGCTGCAACAACAACAGCAACAACAACTGCGTGTGAGTTTGGCAACTGTTGCGCTCTTTGTTGTTGTTGTTGCTGCTGCTGTTGTTATGCAATTTACCGTTGTTGTTGTTGCTGCTGCTCGCATCGTTTTTCGGCAAAAGGTCAAAGGGCAGCCAGGCCCGATGTTGATGTCCTGCGGCGACTGCGCTTGTAATTGCTGTCAATTTTGTTGCCATTGTTGTTGTTGCTCTTGCTATTGTTGCTGCTATTGTTGTTGTTGCCATTGTTGTTGCTGCCTCGTACTTTTTCCGCAGGTTTCTGTTTGGCGAAAGGGAAAGCGATTTTTTTTTCGTTTTCGGGAAAGACAAGTGAAAAATTTATCAGTTGTTGTTGTTGTTGCTGCTTTGCTCTCATGTTTACGTCTAATTAACGGTAATTAACGCATTAAATGGGCGTGTGTTAGCGTGTGTGTAAGTATGTGAGTGTGTGTGTGTGTGTGTGTGCAAATGACAAGTGAAAGTCGCCGCCGCCGCTTGTCGTCGATCGTGTGAGCCAGGACGATTTT
The DNA here is from genome assembly GCA_018151435.1 of Zaprionus africanus. Taxonomy (NCBI): domain Eukaryota; kingdom Metazoa; phylum Arthropoda; class Insecta; order Diptera; family Drosophilidae; genus Zaprionus; species Zaprionus africanus. The sequence continues at coordinate 4,412,950 of JAECXB010001995.1, forward strand.
GCAACAGATCAGGAAACTATAAAAGGGAATAAGGAATAAAGAGGGGAAGGGGGACTCGATGAGGAAATACCCTGCACTTTTGAACGCAACTAAAACCCTTAATAACAATTACAACTGTACTAATTAATACTACGTAATTTTATAGCAAATAATACTATACAATTATATCTTTAATAATGCATTTGAAGAGTTTTCATTTTGTTTTCATGCACTAAGTTTTTTTTTTAATTGTAATACATTTTTTTAGGTGCTTATTTGACTTTTAACTTGTCGTGTGTGTGCTTGCTTTTCATTATATACATATGTACCTCAGAAACTGTCGGGGAAAACCCTATGGGACTTTACTAGTGTCATTTGAAGGAAATTATGAGAAAAGCTTCTACAAAAAAGTCAAGAACTGCACAATAGATATAATATTAGGTTCATTAATAAAATAAATAATAAATATTGAAAATATAATAAAATATTATATACAAGACTGTTCTTCTCACTTTATAATAATAATTTTTTTAAATTAATTTTTAATATAATTTCAGACACTTTTCAAAGTAATTAAAAGATAGAAAATCAATTAAGAATTCTTTTAAATTTACTCCAAATAAATATAAAGTAAAAACATAATCAATAGTAATAAAAAGTCTAAAAATTGCATAACATAATAGCTTAACTTGTTTTTATTATTAATTATTCTTTGATATAATTTTTTTACTTAATTATATATTTATTTAATAAAATAGAATGAAAACTCCAGTTTCTTTTACCTTATACAAATGAAAAATATATCGCAGATTCAACAAATTTATATCTTTATTGTTTTCAATCAAAATTAAACTAAAAATTAACATTTCTAATAATTGTTTGTTGTATTTTTAAAAAAAAAAATATTTTTATAATCAAAATAACATTATTTTAACTTTTTAATAAAAAACAATTGAAAAATTCATCGAATTTTCCACAATTATTTTATATATTCATTTAATTTTGAACTAAACAAATGAATACAAAAAAATTAAGTAAATACTAATAAATTGTATAGATTGAATACAATAGAAAAACAGAATATTTAATAATCTATGTGTATTTTAAAATTAATAATACCATAAATAGTATTTAATTTGCTTAAATAATAAACAAGTAAAAACTGCTTTGAAAGTCGCCCTCGTTAAGCGAATGGAGATGCGAATAAATCGATAGGGTATTGCGTGAGTGTGTGTCGTGAGTGTGTGTGTGTTCCATGTCTGTGTGTGTGTGTGTGTGTGTGGACATTGAAATAACTCAAAAGTTGTATAGTTATAACTTAATTACCAACCCGTTGATGGTAATTGTTAATTGTCGTTGTTATTGTTGTTGTTGTTGCTGTTGTTGTTGCCGCCTCATCAAGCAGCGCAAAAATGCCACACAAATCAAATCAATTTGCGGCATGCACACGCACACGCACACACACGCAGACTCACACACACACACACACGCATAAACAGAGCCATCGTCGAATCAACCAACCAAAAAACAACACTAATATGACACTTTAACAGTTAGGCCAACACTCGCACACACACACACACGCACACACACACACGAAGTACATAACACACTCGAGTCTCTCTCACTCACTCACTCACACGCACACACGCACAACTAATAATAAAAAATCATAATTTCAATCAAAGCCAACAAGAACAGCAAGCAAAGCAATAGGCAGCCAAGCAGAGGCGGAGGCAGAGACAGAAGCAGTGGCAGAGCCCCGACAACGACGACGACGACGACGACTACGCATCGGCACCTGCATAGCGCGCGCTCTTTTACACCTATGCAGCAGGCGAACGAGCAGGCGAAAAAAAGCAGGCGAAAAAATAAAAACAAACGGCAGCAACAACAACAACAGTAACAACAACATTCAACACACTGAGCAGAAATCAAGCGCCGCACTCAATGGCAACAAACGAGCTCAACGCACACGAGAGCTCAGGCTCAGCCTCAGCCGCAGAGCAGCCTCAGCTTCAGCTTCAGTCTCCGTCTCAGTCTCGGGCTCGGTCTCAGTCGCAGTCTGAGTCTCAGTTTGCTGCTGCGCGGCTGAGCGCGTGCGCAGCGGAGAGCGGAGAGCAGCGTCAAGAAAAGAAGAAAAAAATACAAATAAAACAACAACAAAGCGAAAGAAATCAAAGCCAAAAGCTGTTGAAAAAAAGCCAACAACAACGTGCACAGACACACACACACATATGCAGTCAGAGAGACAGCGCACACACACACACGCACACGCATGCAGAGACAAAGCGACAGAGCGCCAACTTAAGCTCAATTCAATGGCGTTTGGTGCGAGCGAGCGAGAGCTGCCATCAAATAAAATGCGGCGACTGCTGCCCAGCTCTGCTGCTGCGCTGCTTTTTTCCTTTCTTAACTTATTACAACAACAGAGGCAGTAGAAGCAGCACCAGTTGTTGGCGCTGCGATGCTGCGTCGTCGTCGTCGTCGTTGTCTTCGTTCGATGAATGATGTTGGCGCTGTCGCTGCCGCTGCCCGCAGCTACCTGCGCTGCGCACACACACACAGACACACACACATACACAGAGAGAGACACATACGCACACACACTTGTCTCACGTGTGTGTCCATTGACGTCGCCGTCGTCTGCTTTGGCTCACCAATAAAATGGGGCGGGGCTTAAATCGTATACGATTTTTTTTTTTCTGTGTTTTACTGCTTTTTTCCTGATGCTGCCTCTGCCGCTGTCGCTGTCAACGTCGCTGCCGTGTGACACTTGCCTGTGTATTGCTGTGTGTGTGGTGTCAGCTTGTATGTATGTGTGTGTGTGCTTTGGTTTCGGTTTTTATTATGTGAATTATCGAAAATTGAGCGACGTTCGTGTCGAACGTGTGTGAGCGAGCAACTTTTTTTCGAGTCTCTGTCGCTGTCGCCATCGCTATGCCATCTACCTCCCCCCACCCACCAGCACCACCACCAACACCACCAGCAGATTGAGTGAGTTTTTTTTTCGGTGTAGCTTGATTTCTTGGGGAAAACCTCACGGACTGTCAAATTGTTTCCGTATTTATTATATATGTACATATGTGGTTCAAATATAATCTTAACTTATGCATAGCACTTATATTGAGCACATGGCAACTCTGTCGAGGCTCAGGAACAAATATACAACGAAGATAAATCATATAATCGATATTTATCGGTTAATCCGTTTAATCATAAAATAAACTTCCAAATTTGTCACTTTATTGCAAAAAAAAAAACAAATAAATAAATATATTCAATATAATGCATAGTTAATAACCTTATTGTATATATAATATTATAGATAATATGATTTAACACTGTATTAATATATTTTATGCCATATAATATGTAATTACTTTTAAGTAACTTCTTATAGTTCTATACTTATTTTAGTTTAGTTTATATTTTTGTTATTTTTAAGAGAAGGCAATTTAGATATATTTATACAATATTACATATTTAAACGTTATTCGAATCCAAAAATTTCTAATGAGATTCGTTTTTTTTATTTAAGTTTCTGTTTAATTAATTCTACTTATTACAAATTAATTGAATTGTTTTACTCTAAACAGTCGACTGACCCTAGTTGACCTTAAATAAATAAATAAATTATATTGAAATAAAGAATCCAATTTTCAAAACATAAAAAAGGTTTTTTTCATTAAAACAAAAAATAAATCGAATAAATATTTGTATTGTCAACTAGATATGCGGCTTTCCCTTAATCCGTATCCGCAGTCGAAATTTATCTCGTCTTGACTAACATATTTCTTTAAACTTTCGACCTAACCTATAACCTTATTGAAAAATATTTAAAAAATGTTTAAAACATCTGTTAAGCACACAAAACTATAAGAACTAATTTTTCTACTTCCTAAAACATGGAATTCAATTCGCTGTCAACAGATTCGGCTTGAAATTCGCACTCAATTGTGGCGAGTTCGAAAGAGAACCCAATTCGAACATCATGCAGACCCCTGCGCTCGATTGCAACTGCAACTCAAACTTGAACGCGCACGCTGAGAGCGAACGAGTGAGAAACGACTCAAACTCATTGAGTGTCGTCGGCTCTTGAGTGATTCCACGCTGGGCTGTGTAGCAAACACTTGTTTGTTTTGTTTGCCGCTTGCAGCAGCAGCAGCGGCAGCAGCACGTTTCACATTCACATTTCCCCGTGGCGACGTCAGTTCCGATGCAGCGCAAGGCGAGCTCTGGCTCAGCTCATCTCGGCTTGGCTCAAACCAAAGCGAACTCGACTGAGCTCAACCCGAGCCGAAGCAAACCGAACCCGACCGAGCCGAGACCGACACCGACGCCGACACCGACACCGAGACCAAGACCGAGAGCGACCATTCATCCATCGATTGTCAATCAGAGTTTGACTCGCATGTGCACAAATGAGAAGGAACGAACGCGCCTGCTCTGCACACACAAACACACACACACACAGGCACAGGCACATACTCATGCACGTGCATGTCTGTGTGCACACATGGCCAACTGCAAAAGAAATGGTTGGCTGAAAGCAAGAAAAACCAAAGCAATGAGAAAAAATCTAACTGCAATGAAATGAAATGAAATGAGTTTCGGCAGCAGCAGCAACGGCAGCAGCAGTGGCAGTGGCAGCGCAGCTGACGCCAGCCCGAACAGCGGCTCCGAAGTCATCGTGTAGGTGGCCCCGCTCTCCTCACCTCTCTCTCACTCTCTCATTCTCGGCTCAGCCAGTGCACGATGCTGATGCTGCTGCCGCCGTCGACTCTCTGCTTTGCATTAGGTGCGCGCTCTTCCCCCCCTCCCCTTCTCACGACCGCCAGCCCATCCCACTGCCGCCCACAGCAGCATCGCACGCCCATTGAACGCTGGGTTAAGGTTGCCATTGCCATCGTCTCGTGCTCGGCTGCTGCTCTGCCGCTGCGCTGCTGCTGCATTGCACTTGGAGCTTCGATACAATTTGAACTTTTTCTTTATGTGCTGCAAGACTTAAGCAAACTGCAAGCGACAGGGGCGGAGGGGAGGGGGCCGCACTCGGGTGTAGCTCGGGGCCGAAGGGTTGCGCTGGGGCGCAGCTTGCACACTTTAAATCCGCACAGAAAAAAGAAGAGGAATATGAGTTTTAAATCAAAAAATTACAACTTGAAAGTAAATTTGCATTCGCTGCAGCTTGGAAAAAGACCGGGGAAATCATTGGAAATTAAATTATTCCGAGGGAAAACTTTAGCGAAGGCAGTTGAATGTAAATTACTGAAAAATGTAAGAATTTAATGGCATTATAAAGGAAAAACAGCCTTAATCATTGTAAAATATAAAATGAATAATAAAATGTGATACAATTTGTAATAAAACAAAATTTAAAATAATGAATAGCCAAATTAACAGAAAACTTCGATGAATCGATTTGTAATTCGGATAAAAATACAAAATTGTAATAGAAAATAAAGAATAAAAAATAAAGAAATTCTTATAGTATAAAAAACACGATCTACAAAGAATATTTTATCATACATATTGAAATAATAGTAATATATTTAATTTTTACCTAAATATATTGCTAATAATAATTAAATATATAATGTATGAAGTGTGAAATATAAAACACGGTAGAAAGGTTACCTTTGGTTATGACAAGTTTTGCCTCGAATTTTCTCCCTTGTTCCATTAATTCTTATATATTATATCAAATACAATTCTACAGTAATTCAAAATAAAAGCATTATTCGTGTGTTTATTAAGAGCAATAATGCGAAACCTTAGTTTTTTTTTAAATAAAAAAAAAAATATATATAAATAAATATATATATATATAAATAAATATAAATAAATGAAACGAAAAATATTTTATAATATATTAATGCGTAATAATATTGTATATGTAAATAAATAATGTAATACTATTAAATATATCAAATAAATATAATAAATAACAATATTTGTAATACATTTGGTTAAAATTCTATGATTTATACTGTAAAACTATTTTACTTTAAGTAATCACTCACTTATCTTTGTTTAAATGCAGCCTTTGCCTTATTCTTCTCATTTATTCTTCTTCTGCTAATTCTTCTTATTCTACTTACTGCGCTTATTCTCGTTCATCTTCTTCTCGTGCTTCCTTGGCAAATTCCTTAAACGTAATCTTAAGTTCGTTACTGACCTTTGCCCCCTCCATTCCTCCTTCCCCCGCTTCATCGCTGCCATTGTCGCAGCTAAGCTCCCCCTCCCTCCCTCCCTCCTTCCCAGCTACGCCCCTGCACATTCTGCGGTTCTCTATTACCTGACGGGGTTAGCCCCCTTCGGCTTTGGGCCTGGCCCCGCCCCCTCGTTAGCCTCCACGACACACAGCAGCTTGACCTTTGGCAAAGCTACTTGAGGCACACACACACACACACACACCCACACACACACACAGAGCAGGAGCGAGCCAGACACAATAATAATTTGAGCTACCCAACGAAATCCGCAAGGAAGTCCTCGTTCCCCCCTTCCCATTTAGATTCCTGCTTCCCTCTCCCTTTCTACCATATGCTTGCAACAAAAACAAATAAATAATAACAACAAAGAAAGGAAAAAAACAGCGAAGCAACTGCAATTTAATTCATAAACAAGAACAAGAAGAATAAAATCTCAAAGCCGGCAAAGAACGCTTCCCCTTTCGCGCTCTCTCGCTCTCTCTCTGTCTCGCTCTCTCCCTGTCTGTCTCTCGTGCTGGTCTGGCTCTCCCACTCGCACCCACTCAGTGTCTCACTCAATCTGCGGCTCAATCAACAAAAAACTACATGAGCAGAAAGTGAGCGCAACATTTTCCTATAAGTTTTTCCCAATCAGAAAAAAGGCGACAGAGCCACACGAGCAGCGCAGTCGGCGTCGCAGCTGCAAATTGAATGCCAAGCCACAGTGGCAGCGCAGCAGCAGCAGCAGCACCAGCACCAGCGTCGCACATATGTAGAGTGAAAGAGTGAGAGAGAGAGAGCGAGAGAGCAGCACAAACGGAACGTTGCTTTGAATGAATGAATTTCAATACATGCAACTGACGGTTATCAGCAGCAGCATAAGAAGAAGAAGCAGCAGAAGAAGAGAAAGAGGAAGAGGAAGAGGAAGGCAAGAAGAGCGCAAGCAGAAAAATCACAAAAACGAAACGAAAAAAAACGAGCGCAAAAAGTAAACAGAACACAAGTTGTAATACACTACGTAGGTGTGTGTGCGTGTGTGTGTGTGTGTGCGAGAGTGTCGTCGTTGCGCGTCGTCATCGTTGGCAGCGACAGCGACAGCGACGGCGCACAAAAATGCTCAGCCCCAAAAGCAAAACAAACGAATATCAAAAACCTATTGAAGAATCAAAAGCGTCGTTGCAGGGCAGTCACCAATTGAGTGACTCTCTCTCCTCTCTCTCTCTCGCTCTCGCTCGCACTGGCTCTCTCAGTGTGCTTACACACACACAGACACACGCAGGCAGGCGCGCTCTCTCTCTGTCGCTCTCTATATACCGCTCAATCGCTCTGTCTCTTCCCATCTGTCTCTCTCTCGAGTGCATTGGCGTTCGCTCGCTCGTTCGTTCGTCTCGTGCTCGTGTTCGTGTTGCGTACCGAACCCAACTAACGAACGAAGCGAACAAGCCAAGCCAAGCCAAACGAACAAACGAACAAACGAAACGAACGAACGAAGGAACGAACTGACGAACCTCCCGAACGCGTCGCGTCGCGTCGCATCGCATCGCATCGCTTCGCCTCGTGCATGTGTGTTTTTTGGGGTTGTCGACGCTGCGACTTGTTCAATGTTGTTTAGTCATCAACAGAAGTCGTGACTGGCAACGTCGCCTGTGTGTGCCGCCGCCAGTGTTCGAGCCGAGTGTGTGTGTTGTGTGTTGTGTGACTGCGACTGTGACTGCGACTGCGACTGCGACTGACTGTTGACTCTCTGTTTACAGTTTACAGTTAACAGTTGTAACTCAGATCTGTCTCTGCACAGTGGAGTCGCGAACGAATTATAAGCAGCAGCAGCAGCACTAATTGAAAATTAAAACAAGAAAATACAAAATAAAAACGTAACTTCAATTCAATTAATTATTAACAAACACAACAACACAAGCAACAAGCAACAACAAGAAGCACAAGAAATGCAATCAGCACAAATCTAACTGTTCTTTCTAAGTTCTGTTTACACATTTTTTTGCTCTATTTTTTTCCAATCAAATCAAAAATCAGAAAAATATTGATAATTGTCGAAATCAAATGAAAAATTGTGTCGCGTGTGTCAAGTGTAAACAAAAAACAAAAACAACAATACCAACAAACAACAGCAGCAGCAGCACCAGCATCAACAGCAGTGCCACCAACTAATGCAACAACAACAACTGCAACAATTGCAACAATTGCAACAAGCTGAGCCGCAGGAGGAGTCCAATTAGAAAATTGTGTGTGCGGCGCTGACGACTTTTCCGCACGCATTTTCCGATCAACAAAACAAATTTTCAATGCCGTCGCAATTGTTGCAACTGCAACTGCAACAACAACAGCAACAACAGCAACAGCAGCAGTTGTGCGCGTGTGTGCGTGTGTGACAGTGTGTGTTGATAAGCCAAGCCAAAATTTAACAACAACAAATCGCTATCAAATCTGCAACAACAACAACAACAACAACAACAAATTGGCACAACGAATCAAAAGCGAATGAATTTTTTTGAGCACGTAAAAAAAGCCAAAACAAAAACAAATAAACCAACAACAATAACAAACAAGAAGCAACAAAAAACAAAGCAAAGCAAAACAAAACATAGAAGAAGCTAAATAAGAAGAGTAAGAGGAAGAGAGAGAGAAGAAAGTGCGTGTTTCTTAAATTTGCACGTGCGTGTGTCTCCGTGTCCCACTGTATCAGTGCCTCAGTGCGTGTGTGCGTGTGTGTGAACCTGCAGAGACGAGAAGAGGAGGCGCCACCAAATTGTTTTCGGCTTCTTCAATGCCTCCGCCCGCAACGGCGCAGCAGACGCCGCAGCAGCAGCCGCAGCGATAACAACAACAACTGAGGAAGGAACAACAACAGCGGAAGCGAAGATCAACAGAGCAGAGGAGAGAGAAAGAGGAAGAGAGAGAGAGGAGAATCTAAAGCCAACTCCAAAGACAGCCCACGAATGCAGCCAACATTGCCACAAGCCGCTGGGACAGCCGATATGGATCTGACGGCTGTTCAATCAATCAACGATTGGTTTTTCAAAAAGGAGCAAATTTATTTATTGGCACAATTTTGGCAACAGGTAAGTGAATGCCCCCTTTCTCCCATCCCCCAACAACCCATTCCCATAAATCAATTGCCCCGCAATCAATCGAGAACAATCGAACGACCAATCGCGCGTTCGACCAATCGACCAATCAGCGAGAGAGAGAGAGTCGCGAAAAAAAGAACCCAAGCGAAACGAGCTAAAAAACTTTGCCGGTCTCTCGTTTCGTTTTTTTTTTGCTTTTGAGTTGCAGTGAAAAGTGCCCGAATTTGTGTGTAGTTTTGAGTTATTTTCGAAAGAAATTGAAAGAATGGCAAAGGCAATGAAATTTCTTGGGTTAGAAGAGTTTTCAAAGTGGAAAATAGAATAGAAATAGTGGAAAATACAAAATTCATTAGAGATGGAACCGGAAACAATGAAATCATTATTAAATTTACTAGCATTGTTCATTTCTATTGCTTTACAATCGTGATAAAATATATAGATAATTTAGTTGTGTTCAAACAATTTAACTGTGATAAGGTTCTAGTATTTTTCTAGTTTTCTATTTAAAAATATGTGAAAACTGAAAATAAACAAAATTTTATAAAGTTTTTTGTATATTATCAAATATGCTTGGCAATTTGAATAGTTTTTTCCAGTTCTTGAAATTTCATGCAAGTGCAATAAATTTTTAGTATTAAAATACTACAAAATTTGAATTTTCATATAAACTTTATGTATTTTTTCATATATTTTAAAAAAATTGAAGTTGTTTCTTAAATATATCTTAAAATGAAAACAATATTAGCAGTTCTATAAAATTTGCAAATATTTCCAATCAAATAACACAAACTAAAGGAAATAAATTGAAAAATTATAGAAAACTTGCAACTGTTCTTCGAAAATTTTTAGAACTAAAAAGAATGAAAGTAATTGAACAGCAAACAAAGTAATTAATTCGAATATTTCAAAAGAATTTCCTAATTGCACAACAAACAAAATAAATAATTCAAATATTTCTATTAGATTTCCAAATATAATCGACAAAAACCCCCTAAATGCAAGTGACATAAATACTTCGAAGTTTCCCAGCCAAAGAAGCGATAGAAATGAATAAAAAAAAAAACTCCCACACTTAGTGGAGAAACAAACAACAAATGTGAAAATATGAAAATGATATGCGATGCATATGAAGTTTTTCGAGTTGTTGTTGCTGTTTTTGTTGTTGCTTTGCAAATGCAATTGCAACTAATTGTGTTTGCGTGTCTGTGCCAATTGTTTTTATTGATTTCTGAAAATTTGTTTACAAAATGTAACAACAACAAAAGGAACAACAACAACAACAATAACAATAATAGTCGAGCGATTTTCGGCTTGAATTGCGCGCAAATTGTTTTTGAGAAAAAAGCCGAAGGGGGCAACAAGTCGCTGCGGATTTTTAGACGATCTTTAGTCGGATCTGCAGTAGAAAGAGAGTGGGAAAGGGAGAAAGGGAGAGACAGACACCCGGACGGACGGACATACGGACAGACGGACAGCTTGGCAGACGCATTCAGTCAACTTCAGTGGAAAGAAGAGTTCTCTCGCTCTCAGACGACGACAATTCTGGCCGCCTGCCAAACTGCCAACTTCGAATCTCGCTCCAGACTAGACAGATATATATATACATATATCTTATCTATATATATATGCTATATGGTTTATGCAGATTCATCTATCTATAACTATGCAGAGGGATGGCAAATTAATTGGACCTTGCGTCTGCGAACAAAGCCCCCAAAATTGCAAGCACCCTTCTCCCCAGCTTCACACCCCCTCTAGCCACGCCCCCTTTAAGTACGCCCTGCCAACTGGTTTCGCAGAAAAAGTAAAACGGCACAAAATTCGCGGAAAATGAAAATTGCAATTGATTTTCACATTGACGGAGTTGCATTTGCGATGTGCGATGTGTGTATAGATATAGCTGGAGTAGTGTATATACAAGTCATGAGCATATCATTCAGTCAACTCACACTCACTCGCACTCGTACTCAGTGCACTACTCACACCACTCACACTACTCAAACTATTCACTTGGCGCTGTTTGTTTCGTTTTGCCGTCGGCAATTTTTTGCATGCTTGCATGAAATTCAATACAAATGCAAATATTTTTGTAGGTCTGTCCGTCTGTCCGTACATCTCTCTGTCCGTCCCTCTGCATCTTCGTCTCTCTGTCTGTCCGTCTGTCCGCATGTCCGTCCATCTGCAGTTGGCAGATTAAGCATCTATGGAAGATCGCAATTAGTGCAAAGTGCAGGCCCCGTTGAGGCAATCAATAAAACTGAAATAAGCAAAACCGATTTACAGCCACGCCCCCCGCGTTCGTGGCGGAGGCAGGCAGAGGTTGCCTAGTTCATGCAGACTACGAGTTACCCTATGAAGTTCTTAAACAAAAGCAGAGTTTCTTCAATCAAAATGAGCTTACTGAAAGCCGGCAAAACTATTGTAAGACAAACTTATGCCCCTCTCTTTCCTTCCCCTCTCTCTTTGTCTCTTTCTGCTGCCAATTTGTTAACAATGCCAATTCTAGTAGAGTATACAAAATGATTTTGAAGCGTCTCTTTGAGCTCGGACGTCTTCCTCTTGTTGCTCATCGATTCGCAGAATTTTGGAGCGAAGCTTGCGCGCTTAACGAGCATTTGATTTGTTATTAATGGCAGGCAAGCTAAGCAAAGCAGAGGAAGAAGCAAAACTTAAACAAAAAAAAAAAAAAACAAAAAAAATACAAGAAACAAGCAACTAGGTAAGACAGAGACAGGGAGAGAGAGAGAGAGATCAGTTCGGCAATTAGACAAAGTTCGATACGATAGAGAGATGTGACGTGAAGTTGAGGTAAAGTGATGTGAAGTGACGCGCCGTGAAGTGAATTGAAGTGATCTCATCACAAGCTGAAGAGCCATTCTTATCGGGTATATGTCTTGTATATATGCCCAAAAATAGGTCGCAAATCTGGCCAATAAATTCGAATTGTGTAATCATAAATTAACAATAATCGAGTTAAACATATTAATTTGTAAGGCCAAATATAGAAGTTGATTAAATAATTAACAGAGCAGACCAGACAGACAAGACAAAGACGCAGACAGCGAGAGGAAGAGAAAGAGATAGAGAGAGAGTAAGAGAGAGAGGGAGGGGGGGGCAAACAAAACCCCACGACAGCTGTCCAAATTGTTCGACTTTTCGACTTCTTGATTTCGTTTCGTCTTTTTTTCGGTTCATGTTTTTTTTTTTTTTTTTTTTGTATTTTTTGTGGGGTCTGTCAAGTACATGCGCCATTAAAATTGGCACCAATTCGCCGCCAGAGTGCCAGATTAACAGAATTCAAGCATGGCATATGCGATATACTCCAGATACATGTAGAGCTCGCTCGCTTCTTATAGAGGGAACTGCATGGAACTAGTCCATTTCCGTATTTTCGATTGCAAAGCAACTTAAGAACCCACAGCCAACAACAAACTGAAAACCAGGTCGCAATGCAATCTATAAACTTGACCCATTAACATGCTCAAAGTAGAAGAAAACAAAGCGAAAGAAGAAGCAGACAAAGTCGAAGAAGAGCTAGAAGAAGCAGCAGCAAACTAAGCACAAATTGTCATTGATTTTTCGCTGAATTGCGAGCAGTATTTATAACCGAAGATACCCTAACATTTGTACACTATAAATTAGTTAGATTTTAGCTGTGCATCTCTCTCTCTCTTTCTCTGCCTTTCTTTGTCTCTCTTGCTCGCTAATGCTTTACGAATTAGCTCGCTCTGAGCTTGATCTCTTGCGATTATGCGCGCCGTCTTTTTCCGAGGGTATCTCTGGCAGCGCAACCACAATAACAAAAGGTTTTAATTGCCCCAAGTGCAGCATGCACAAAAAAACAGAGAGGGAGAGAGGGAGAAAAAAACAGAGATAAAATACTAGAAACAAGCTCACTTTGCTGCTGCTTTACTTTTCTGCTTTTTTTCGATTTTCATTTTTTTTTTGGCATTAATCAAATCGAAACCGGTTGCGCCGCCGTGTGGCAGCCACCACCAACGAATGCACCACCGACGACATCGACAGCATTTGATAGTTTCAAAAGTTTTTAATTCAAATATGGCGGTCGCAGGACCAGAAACAGAACCAGATACAGATACAAATACAGAACCAGATACAGATACAGATACAGATGCGGAGCCAGAAGAGCTAGAAAAGCCATTTGCATATGCCGAAATGAGCAGCAGAACAAGAGAGGGTTGTCTGCGCGCTAAGCTCTACAGCACACACACACACACAGGCACACACACACGCAGGCAGAGCTATAGATACAGATACATTGATAGAGATCGGCGGCGTGTGTCATATAATTTTTAGCGTTTTAAGTGCAATTTACGGGGCAGGCTAATGAGTCAGCGCAAGGGTTAAAAATCAGGCAGCCACCCACTGTGCACACACACACGCACACCAGACACACACACATACACTGTAAAGTAACGTAACGAACTGAAATCGAATTCGAAACAGAAACGACGCGAAACCGAAACGAAAAACTGAGAACCGAAAAGCGAAAACTGAAACGCTCCAATGTGCGAGTCAATCGCTCGATCGGCAGCGAGAGATATGTTAATATAATTAAATTAATTTGTCAGCACGGAAATTAAAACCACCACGCAGCCTCCTCCAGCAGCAACAACAACAACACAGTAGCAACAACAACAACGACAGAAATTGTATCTATAACAGTCGAGGCGGCCCCCAAAATGCGACACAAAAACTGAAAATCGAACAATTAAACTAGCTGGGAAACGGGGGGAAGTCACTGGCGTGGGCGGAGCAGCAGTGGAGAGGAGGAGGGAGGGGGGGAGGGGACTGACTGCAGCTTTGGCATGCTACTAATAATGTGAAATAAAAAATCATTTGAAAAACCGAACGAAACGAACGAAAAAAAAAACAGAATTATTATTAAAAATTGAGTTCATGAACTGCTGAAGTGATGCCCCAGTGTGTGTGTGTGTGTGAGTGTGCGGGTGTGTGTGTGTGTGTGAGTGACTCTTGATCAATTTTTATTATTATGATTATTAGCATTATTCAGTATTGTTGTTGGTTTTCCGGTCGAGCTAGACATTAATTATTAATAGCCTGCCCCGAGCTAATTGAGCCGGACGAAATGTGAAATGCCACACTACAGCCTGCTGCTGCCACTCCCCCCAACCTCCCCCTTCGCTCTTACTGTTGCTGCCTCCCGCACATCGATCGATGTCAAAGCGCAACTTAAACTGTCATTATCAGCTGAGCAGAAGGAGAAGAGAAGCCTCAGCCTCAGCCTCAGCTGCCTTTTGTGTGCGTACAACTTAATAACGACTAATTGTCTTTTTATATGCAGCCTGTACATGTGTGTGCGTGTGTGTGTGTGTGCCAGGTGTGTGTGTGAGTGTGTGTGTTGCCTGCAAACCTGTCTTGAAAATCTCTTTAGCTGCCGTCTTTCATCTTCAGTTGTCAGTAATTTGTGCAGCTCAATATATCAGTCGATATCTTATGAGTTTTTAATTTTAGGGCTCGCTAGCGTTCCCTCTCTCTTCTGCCTACTTCTCTCTCTTCCTCTCTCTCTCTCTGAGTCTCTCTGTCTGTCCGTCTTTCCTCATCAATTTGATTTCCTACAGTTTTTCCAGCCGCAGCTGAAAAGGACAAATCGTTCGAGTTGCGGCAACGGCAAGAGGATATTGAATAAAATATCATTTTGTACACGCCCCTTTCTAAAGAGCAGCACAGACTGGGAGAGAGAGAGAGCGAGAGAGTGTGCACTGAGAT
This sequence comes from Zaprionus africanus, assembly GCA_018151435.1. NCBI lineage: Eukaryota > Metazoa > Arthropoda > Insecta > Diptera > Drosophilidae > Zaprionus > Zaprionus africanus. The sequence continues at coordinate 4,427,960 of JAECXB010001995.1, forward strand.
GAGCTGGACAAACGGACAGACAGACGGACAGAACACTCCGCGGCAAGTTGATGATGATGAGTTTTTTCGGAGTCAAGTCGAGAAACCTTGCTGCGTATTGGCAACTTTTGTGATCGATACGCGATGCAAAAGTTTCAGTCTGCCAAGTTCCCTTCCTACTCCCCTCCCCCCCCTTTGGTACGCCCCTGGGGCCGCGTGTTGAGTAATGACCTACGCCCGAGGAGCGCACATTAAAAAGGAATCATCATTATTGGCAGTTCGTTCGGTGGGGGGATCAAGGATTATCTGCGGCCATTAAGACAACGCAAGTATCTACCCCCTCCCTCCCTCCCTCCTCTCCCCTCTCATCACTTCTCTGGCTGTCTGTCTGTCTGTCTGTTGCTGCATTCCATTGCGTTTATTTATTTTCGCTGCCCCAACTTCTTCTGCGCCTCTCTCGCTTGCAATTTTTGCTATTTTCAGTTTTCAGTTTTTCTCGTTTTCAATTTTGCATGAACATTTTTACAGCCGCCTGCGTTGTCGTGTTTTTACAATTTTTTATTGATGTTTTAATTAAGTTGTTGGCTTTTCTTCACCCCCCTCCCCCCCTCTCCTCACTCACTGCAATTGCAATGGAGAGCAGACGCCCACGTTGAGCGCCTCTCTCTCTCTCTTGCTTGCTTGTGCAAATTGTTCTTGCACCAAAAATGTGTTGATTTTTATATGCAAAAACCAACACAATCTGCCCTCCCCCTCTCCTCTCCTCGCTGTACCTGCTCTTGCTGTTTCCCCCTTTTGTATTTGTTGTTTTTATTATTTTTGGCACGACATGAAAATTAGTTTAGAAAATAATTTGCTTTGACTTTGAGTGCTTGTTGCGATTTGCAGTGCGCCTCCTTCTCCCCCCTCTCTCTGCCCACTCTTTCTCTCTTTCTCTTCTTCCTTTGCTTGTCTGTTTTTTGTTGTTTTTTTCTGCTGTTTGTTTGCCTTAATTTGTTGCCTTTGCGGCTAAATTTTAATGTTCGATACTCTTGTTATTGAAACATTTGATTTGGCCAAAACATGAATATATATTCGAGTAAACATAAATCAAACCAAGACAGAACTCTTGGCAATTGCTTGGGAAATTCGTTCTGAACTGGAACTGGAACTGGCTCAATTTTCAGCAAATTTCAATGACGTTCAACGATTTCATAGATCGCTCGCGGCGCTGGCATTGAGCGCATTTTGCGCCAACTAAGCCAAAAGCCAATTGCAGCTGAAGATACATTCATTGTATATATATGTATCACACATTTGGGGCATGCTCGAGACTTGTGCAATCTCTATGAGAACACCTGGAAAGGGAGGTGGAACGGGGAGGAAGCTCTTATCAGAGCTCTCAGCTGCGGCGAGGTGTCAAGTTTTCCACGCTGCGCTCGTTTTTTGATGCATATCAGCGAAACTTGTTTGCCAGCAGAGACAGCTAGAGAGAGAGAGAGAGGGAGAGAGAGAAAGAAAGAGAGAGGGAGAGGGAGAGAGAGGGGAGAGAGGGGGGAGCGTGTGTATCTGTTTCTTCGCGTACCGAAATTAAGACTCATCATTGACCAGGGGGGTTGATCTTTGTCGGCGAAAAGGGTTCGCTTCACAATTCCCGATTCCTGATTTCCTTCTGTCCGTTTCCCTCTTTTCCCCTTTTCCGTTTCCCGCCCTTGCGCTGGCCAGTTTCCCTCTCAGAGGTCTGTCAATTGTCAGTCCCGGTCTGGCGGTATATGGCAGTATAATTTATCAGTCCGTATGCAAATGAGTTTGATTTATTCAATGAGCTGCGCACAATTTTATTTTATGCCCATTAGGCGCGTCTATATCTCATTCCCATTCCCCTTCCCCTTCCCCTTACCATTCCCATTCGCATTTCAGTATTTCAGTATTTTTTTTATTTCATTTCATACTTTTTTCTGTTGTTTTTTCGTCGATTTTTTGTCGACCCTTTTTGCCTGCTGTCTCTCTCGCTGTCTCTCTCTGTCTCTGTCTCTCCCCGCAGCTGGTTCGATAGTTTTGCGCGTCTAGGGATTCGGGATATGTCGCACGCTGTCCGCGACGTTGCATGCTACAAAGCAAATCATCGCTGCGGCCCATTGCAAGGCAACAGACGTAAAAAAAAACAGAAACAGAAAAAAAATGAAATGAAATGAAATTGAAATACAAAAAAATACTAAAAAGAAATATAAGGAAAACTGAATAAATCTAAAATATATCTGCGGCATATGCGCGATCATTGACAGGGGCTGTGCCGCCGGCAGTGGCAAGGGGGGCATGTAAAATATAAACATATTTATGTGCGCTGTTTGTTCCTGCGTCTGGGCTGCCTCTCTCTCTTTCTCTCTCTCTGTCTCTCTCTGTGTGTGTGTGTGTGAGTGCGCCCCACTCAATCATAAAGCATTGGCAGGCGTAAATCAAATCAAGTAGCAGTGCAACAACAACAACAACAACAGCAAGAGCAACTGCTGCAGCAACAGTTGCCGCTTGTGCTGCATGTTGCACGCACAGTCGACGCTCAGACAATGATTAAGTAGGCAAAATGCGCTGCCTACACTCGTTCTGCGCGCTCTCTCTCTCTCTCTCTCTCTCTCCCTGTCTCCTTCTCTGTGCTTCTCTCTGTGTCTTTTTCTCGTTTAGCGACTCCCTGTGCCCATTCCCAGAGCCATTCCGATGCCGATTCCGTATCCCATTCCCACTACGGATCCCGTTCTCGTTCTCGTTCTCGTTGTCGTGGCATTTTTCCCCCTTTTATGTTTTTAATTATTACCGTACGGCATTTGGCGGCAGCTTGACTAAAACACTCTCTCACAGACACAGAGAGAGACACACACATAGACACACACACTTAGACACACACACTTAGACACACACACATAGACACACACACATGTAGAGTTTAGCATATGCAGTTCAAATCTCTCGTCAGTCTCGATGTCATTTTCGATCTTTTGCATGCAATAAATGACAAAGAGAGAGGGAAAGAGAGATAGAGAGAGGGAGAGAGGGAGAGGGGGAGGGAGGGAGAGGCAGAGTGAGCAGACAGCCTTAGTCTACTATTGATCTAATGATCCTTTGCCTTTTCCCAGCAAGCTTCTTCAGCTGCTCTCAAGTGTTCGATTTACAAGTTCCTCGGAATCTCATCCCCTCTCATCTCTCCTCTTGTCTTCTCTCTTCTCGATCAGATCGGTTCGACTGATAGACACAGTTTACCATAGTTTAATACGCTAAAGCGACGCCTACGCGAAACCAGAGAGAGAGGGAGAGAGAAACAAAACTGAAAACAAATTCGAAATCAAATTCAAATCTAACAAACGGATCGCTTTGCACACAATTTTCCTATTGCCTTCACAGAGATCATTCACAACGATCATCATGATCACGATCACGATCATCAACATGTTGATGATCATCATCATGATGACGATCTGCTGACGCTGCTTTTTGAAGTATGGACGACAAGTTCTTTGACGCTCGAAGCTCTTGTTTTCCTCAATGATGATCAGCATCGCATTGTATGAGTTATTATATAGATCAGCTGCATGCGATGAACGAGCGACAGATCGCCAGCGACAGCAACAGCGACAGCGACTACTTGAGGCAACTTGAAAACCTCCAAAAATCTTTACCCCCACCCCCGCTCCCGCCCCCGCCCCTGCGTGCTTGTCATTTACTAAAGACTCTGCTCGCTCGCGGGGCAGACAACAACTGCCAGAGCGATCAATGTGATCAATCGCGCTTCAATTTTTCTTGCTGCTTCTGAAAGATTTCTTCTTTTTCTCAGTGTTGCTGTAGTTGTTGTTGTTGTTGTTCCCCTTGTTGTTGTTGCTTTGGTTTCTTTCTCTTTCCTCTTGGTATATTTCTGTTTTGTCGTTGTTTCGTCTTGTTTTTTTGTCAGCGGAAATCTTTTGTGTGTAGCTCAAGTGGTGCCGCTTGTTGTTGTTCTTGTTGCTCGTGTTGTTGTTGTTGTATTATTAGCTAGTTCAATTTTTGTCGGTTGCGGGTGTGTGCGGGCGTTCGCCCCCGTTTTCTTCTCCCCCCGCCGCTGCGCCTCTGAGGCAGTCTCCAACAAGTGGCAGTTGAACGCCGCTAAGTAGCTCAGATAATGGCAGCGCGTAATGCCGCCGAAGTCCCCCTACTGTAATAATTGAGTGTCAATTATACACACACTCAACACACACACACACACACACACACACACTCTCTGGCACACACATCCGCGGCAACGTTTAGTGAGTTTTCGGTGTTAAATTCGATGTCAGCTGTTGAAAATATTAGAAAAAATTATAGGCGTAAATATTATGCATTTTTTTGTCGACTCTGCGTGTGTGTGTGACTGTGTGTGTGTGACTGTGTGTGTGTGACTGTGTGTGTGTGCCTGTCTGTCACACACACTCTCGAAGAACTTTAATGTGTTTTTGTTTTTGGTATTGCGGCTCTCAAAACGCCTTCATTATTAATTTATGAGCTCGCCAAGGGAGATGGAACGAAGGAGGGAAGGGGGGATGGGGGAGCAGTTGCCGCAGAGCCGGCAAATGCGCATATGCATAAGTGTAGAAATACGTGCACACACACACACACACACACACACACACACACGCTTTGCATATGCTGCGAGTGGAGTCTACAAACTCTACAAAACGTTTGACGCTTTGCCAGCGCAGTCACTTTGGGGCCTAGTATGCAATGCTGCAAGAAGTTGCGTAAATCTACAAAGTCTACAAACTCTACAAAGTCTACAAACTCTGCAAACTCATTGAAATTATTGACAGTTCACTTAGAAAGCGTTCACACTTGCACTGCAAGTCGAGTTCTACGTTTTTTATAATTTCTACAAACTCTACAAAGTCTACACAGTCTACAAGCTCCACAGATAAAACAAGATAATAGGAATTTTATTTACAAAACATTTAAACTTATTCAGCAAGTCGAATTTAGCGTTTTTAGAAAAGTCTCCAAAGTCTACAAACTCTTAAAAGTCAGCGAACTCTACAAAGTCATTGAAATTATTGGCAGCTCACTTAGAAAGCATTTACACTTGTACTACAAGATACGATTTTTACATTTTCTGCAAACTCTTCAAAGTCTACAAACTCTACACAGTCTACAAACTCCAAAAACAGAACAAAGTGACTGCCATTTTATTTAAAAAGCATTTCTACTTATTCAGCAAGTCGAATTTAGCGTTTTTAGAAAACTCTGCAAAGTCTACAAACTCTACAAAGTCAGTAAAATCTGTCCCTTTGGTTACAAAGCATTTCGACATGTTCAGCAAGTTGAATTCTACGTGAAGTGCAAACTCTACAAAGTCTACAAACTCTCCAAAGTCTACAAACTCAAAAGACCAAAAAAAATGACTGAGATTTTGTTAACAACCCATTTCTACTTATTTAGCAAGTCGAATTTAGCGTTTTTAGAAAACTCTCCATAGTCTACAAACTCTACAAAGTCAGTAAAATGTTTGCCGTTGGTTACGAAGCATTTCTACATGTTCAGCAAGTTGAATTCCACATGTAGTGCAAACTCTACAAAGTCGACATAGTCTCCAAAGTCTCCAAAGTCTACAAAAGCATTGCAAAACACTCCAACACAACAGTCATAGTAGGATAATGAAAATACTAGCAACTCTACACGTGCTGATCAACTCTACACTAGCCAAAAAACGCCAGTGCAGACTGCAATTGCAGTCACTGTGCGCGATCGTCGCACTCACTACTCGCTCAGTGTACACACTGTAGACATAATAACAACGAATTGCACTTGCTTGGCAGCCATCATCGTCCATTGGGGACAGCGGGACAGACGGACGGGAGGGGGTAGGGGGAAGGGGGCTGTGCAACAGCAACGACTGGGGGCATTGTGGAAACGGCAGGCTAATAAAAATTTTCGCTTCTCTGCCATATCGAACGACATAAAAACTGATCGACAACGACAAATATAACTCGGGCAGGAGGGGGGAAAGAGGAGGAAGGGAAGTGTAGACTGTGGTAAGGGTAGCGAGGAAGGGGTTGCGAGAAGGAGAAGCAGGGAGCGGGAGGAGTAGTGTGGGGTACAAAATAATGTCCACAACTTTGCTGCTGTCTGTCGCTGTGTTTCAGACTTTGCTTTGCTTTTTTTGTTGTAAATTTTAATGATCTGTCATTTCGATTTATTTTATTTTATTTTCGAACACAGCCCGAGACAAAAGAACACAGCAGAGCAGGCAGAAGAGAGGAGAGGTGGCAGGGGGGAAGGCATCTATGTGTGTTTGTTGTGGGGGGATCGCTCGATTGCGCGCTCGATCGTCCGATCGACCGATCGCTCCGAGTGCCACTTCATAGAGCGCACGTCAGCTGCATATTAAATTAAAAGGTATTATATAGTACTAAATATACGTTGACGGAGACAGAGAGAGGGAGGGGGGGATTTGACAAAAAGTGAACTTGTGCGAGACAGACACAGTGACAGTCAGAGTCACGGAGGGGCAATCCCACAGTTCGATAAAAATATCCCAAACACACATCGATAGAATTTGAATTTCTCGAATTTGAAACCAAGTTCTCAGTTCGCTTGGCCTTCTATCAATTTGGCATAGTTTCGGTTAGCAGTTGACTGGCTGGGCGGGGGGGGAGGAGTGAGGTAGAAGTGCCCAGGGAGGGGAGGGGGAGGGGTGCTTGATGGCAGCCCATTGTGTTCGAATCGGTCGCGCTGGGAACTAGAGCGCATTGCTGCTGCCATTGTGTGTGCGTGTGAGTGTTGTCTATATATGTGTGTGTGTGTGCGTGTGTGTGTGTCTTGTGGCTTTTTCTCACACACACACACAGACGCACAGTCGGCGTACTGTGCATAATATAAATATATATTTATGTGTATACTTATATTGTGTGGCTTTTAATTTATTTGTTTTTTTGATTTCACAATATTTCGATCGACCAAGAAAATAAATTTTACCACATAAATTTGTGCCTGCCTGCTACATATTTATTTATTTATTTGTTGTTGCTGCTGTTCTTGCTGTTGTTGTTGTTGTTGTCGCTGTGGCTTTGCCGAAAATAAAAACGTATTGAAAATCTGCCATGGCACAGCGAAGAAACAAAACAAAAGAACGCAGAGTAGTCGTAAAAGCAAAGATCGCTAGGGATCTACCTAGATACATATTATATTTGTAGATACAGTATCTCTACCTATAGCTAGTATATAGTATATATCTATAGACGATACTGGCTATCAGCGGCCTTTCGATTGCCTCGATTGGGTAAATGTGCAGCTAATGCCGCCACATCTCATGCGGAAACCCGCGTGGGCGTTCATTGTCTTTGCGCGCTCTTTAATCCCCGCCACAAGAAAAGACACTAGAAGAGGCAGAAGAGACAGAAGAGGAGGTAGAAGGGGAGGCAGAAGAGGAGGTAGAAGGGGGGCAGAAGAGGCAGTAGGGGGAGGGAGAATATGTCGGCTTGTTATATTGCTAATTTCATGCTAATTTATATTCCCCATTAGAAATACATATAGATGGCATATATATATTCAGTGTTGTGTACATATATTTGTGGCCACTGCTGTTGTAAGGCACAGATCACACGCAGCTGACAGAGGGGGGAGTGGAGGTGGGGGGACTATGCTAGGAATGCCGACTGACTGATGGCATATTCTGTGTCACTTTGTATTCCCTAGAGTTCTAAATCGCCACTGACAGGGAATGCCCCCAAATGAGGCGCTGTGTGTGTGTGTGTGTGTGCCTGTGTGTGTGCCTTACTATCCTGTAGTTTCATTAAACGTTTAATTGGCCATCAAACGCATTTATCAGTGCTCACACACACTCCTCCCTCCCCTCCTCCTCCTCCTCCTGCTCCTGCTCTGCTGCTTAATGTGCCCCAATCATAATTGGCAAGCACTGATAATGCAACCCCAAGCACAAGGCAACCCCCCCCCCTCCTCTCTCTCCCTGCCTGCCTCACACCCTCTTTAATTATGAAATAATGTCAAAAACGTTATACTCCCCCCTCTCTCTCCATATTCCCTTCCCCTGCGCTGTCGTTCAATCTCATCTCATCTTCAAGCGAAACTTTGCGCACTTTTAATTGCCTACAATTTTTGGCTTGTTTTACTACGAGTGTGCGTGTGTGTGTGCGAGTGTGTGTGCGTTTGTGTGTGTTAGTTTTTGGGCTAGTTATCGCTAGCGAAAATTTCTATTGAATTTTCAGAGGGTCGAGCAACGTTTAACGAGTTTATGGGCCCCGTTTCCCATTATGAAGTCATAATTTCTGTCATATCATGCGGACGCGCTGCGATCGGTTGCCGTTGATAAGCCAGGCCGGCCAACGTTACCAGGAATTGCTACCAGACAACAACAACAACAATAACAACAAGTAGCAAAAACAAATAGAGAGGCAGAGTGAGAGAGAGGAGGAGGAGGAGGGAAGGAGTGTGGGGCAGGCACTTGAGCAGGCAAAGAGGCGCATGGTTCAAGTGTTTAATTTGATGCAGCGTTGCCAGACTGTCAGCTGCAGCAGCTGTGAACATGTCATTAACCCTTTGCAACACAGACAGAGCAAAGGAGAGGGAGGCAGGGAGAGAGGGAGGCAGAGCTAGACAGACAGAGAGACAGACACAGTTATAGGCAAATTAACATTTTGGCTGCGCTGCTGCTGCTGCTGTTGTTGTTGCTGCTGTTGCTGCTGCTGCTGCTGCTGTTGTTGTTGCCAAAAACTATGCCAAAAACTTTCAAGGACATGTGCAGCATACACGCAACAGCAGCAGCAGCAACAGCAACACATGCGTTTTGCGGCTTTTTTGAGAGAGACAGAGACAGCGCAAGACTCTGTGTAGCAAGAGGAAGATGAAGGAGAGGCGGGAGGGCGAAGAGGCGCCGCTGTTGTTGCTGTGATTTTTGTTTCGCCGCCGCAAAACGTGCGTAATTAAAAGTGTGTGTGTGTGTGTGTGTGTGTGTGTGTGTGTGTGTGTGTGCTGTCTCGCTCGCTCACAACAGCTGTGCGGCGCTTTAAACTATGAGAGAAAGCGAGCGTGTTGTGCAGCCCAAATGTATGCTACGAAAAGTGTTTAGCGCGTTTTAAACTGTTGCTTAACTCACACACACACACACACACACACACACACAGAGCTGTACTCAGCCATGTTTGAAGCTCAAGGACGTGGGCCTTTTAGCCGCCTGCCATTGGCTAAGTTAAAGACGCCAAGCCAACTCGAATATGCCTTAAAAATATGTGTGCAAATGTGGCACACACCAATACAAACAAGCCAGGCACACACACACACACACACACACACAGTCAGAGCAACAGCCTTGTGTGTGTGTGTTCGTATTTGTATATATTTCTGGCGTTGTCCTTTTGCTTTTTGGCAGGCAGTTTTTGCTGCTAATTTTGCTACTTTTGCCAAGACGAGAGAGAGTGCGACAGAGACAGCGAGAGACGGGGGCGAGTGAGAGTGAGAGAGGGGGGGGGGGGGACAACTGTGTGGGTGCTGTAAAGGTTTCTGTGTGCTTAATTTACTTCTACCCTGCTGTGTGTGTGTGTGTGTGTGTGTGTTTGCAGCAAACTTGACGTCGCTTTTGCCGCCTTTCTTTAAATTTAATTTCTTTGCTAGTTTTCCTTTTCCCCCCCTTCCCACTCTCTGCTGCTTGCTGCTCCTGCTTTCTAAGAGTTTTCATTATTGTTTGTTGTCTGAGGTTAGTTTTTCACTGCCGACGTCGACGTCGCCTTTTGGCACAATTCAGCTTGCGCCGCCGTCGCCTTTTACTGCCGACTTTAATTAGAACATTTCTCTGCACACTGCCTGCCGACAGTCTGTGTGCCTGTCTGCCCGCCTGTCTGTCTGTTTGTTTTGCGGCAACAGTTGGCCAGCTTTAACTCAAAATACAACAACAACAACAACAGGAACAACAACAAGTAGAGTAGCTCCCCCTTTTGCTGCCTCTAATCGCATTGGAATTGCTGCAAAGTCTAGCGGCATCTGGTAACCCTTGAGCGGCGCGCTCACTGCATGGGGGCTTGAGAGGGTTAATTTCTTGCTGTGTGTGCCAAACCCAAAAAATGCCAACGCACACTCACACACACACACACTTGCACACGCAGCGACACGCGCCGCTGCCACGAGCCACAAAAAATATGCCACAAAATATGCGAAAAAGTGTTGGAACTCGAAGGGTTTTCGCGCTTGCTCGATTGTTTGCTTTATTTAAGAATAACCAACAAATGATTTATCGATTACTCATTACAACTTTCTCTCTTTCTCTCTCTCTCTTTCAGGTACGTCAAGTTACACTTTATGTTGGAGAAGTAGAACTAGCTAAGCACGTAAGCTAATTAATTTAATAAGTTTGCTTTTAATTTATTTTAAAACACTGTTATCGATATGTTGGCGAACTATCGATAGCCCATAGTTAGCAAATTAATACGTGCGGTATTCATGTAGACTATGTAGAGGGTTTTATACAAACATTATTGCCGTTATCAATATTATCATATAACTATCGATAGTCGATAGTAAGCAATTAAGCACGCATACTATTGATGTAGGCTATATATGTGGTATTATTCATACAAATTTACAATTATCGATAACTTTTGGAACTATCGATAGTCGATAGTTAGCTAATAAGTCGGCTTAAAATAGTTGAAGGTTATACTTATTCTTTTCTACATACATACTTACTGTTATCGATAACTTATGAAACTATCGATAGTTGATAGTAAGCAAGTAGGCCTGTTAAGTAAATTTGAAGGCCCTAAATGTGTTATTCTACCTACATACTTACTGTTATCGATAACTCATAAAACTATCGATAGTCCATAGTAAGTTGTTAGCAGCTTATTCCCCTAAAATACACTCTATCAAGTTGATTTTGCTGCATACTACACTTCAATTCTCTTATCGATACCTTAGCTACTCACACCAGCTATCGATAACCCCCCTCCCCCTCCCGATCTTCACTTTTTAAGTACACACACCTTTCACACATGGGAAAAAAAGACACTTCCGTACGCCGAATTGCCTCTTAATGCATCCGAAAATAGACACGGCGTGTGAAGTTGCATCTTGTTGCGACTGACGTGTCACAACAACAGCAACAGCAGCAACAACAACAGCAACAACAACAACAACAACACAATGCGTTGCCGTTAATTAGGCTGCGGCAACCCCTGAGCTAAAGGAAGTCGAGGCTGAAGTTGACGATCGACTGAGGCTCGCGGAGGGAAGGTCGCATAATTCATATTGTTGTGCGTGTGTGTGCGTGTGTGTGTGAGTGCATTAAGTCCACATTTTGATTTATATGCACGCCCGCGCATCATCTTCTGCTTCTTATTCTTTTGCTGTTTTCGGAGTCTTCGATATGCAAATTTCCGAACTGAACCGAACCGAACCGAAATGAACTGAGCCGAGCCGAGTCGAGAAATCAAATTAAAAACTGAGACGAACGCATCATTTGCACTGCTCGCATTGTCCCGCCGGAGTTGCCCCCCCTCTCTCCCTGCATACTCCCTCTCCCCTACTCCCTTTCTTCCCCCCTCTTCCTCTGCCTACCCTGACAACTGCCTTCCTCCCTGTGCTGACTAGTTGGATCCCCCTTCGGATCGTTTTTAATTTGAATTTCCGTTGAGCATAAAAATCTCATGTGGCAGCATCGCAATTGTGCATGTGTGTGTGCCACTGTGTGTGCGTGTGTGTGTGTGTGCGCCTAATAAATCTATAAAGTGGCAAACGCAAGTACACGCATTATTACTTTGATTTTTTATGATGAAGACAGGAAGCGCAGACGACGCGACGTCGTCGACCCACACAAAACTCACACACACACACGACTATAAAGTGTAGCTGTAGCTGTAGCTGTATCTATAGCTGTGTATCTGTAGCTGTATCTGCCTGCCCCAAGTAGTGTCTGCTTTTGTTTTCGTCGCGTTGATTGCTTTGATTTGGCTTCAGCTTCGACTTCAGCTCAGCTCAGCTCAGCTCGGCTCGGCTCGGCTCAGCGTCTCCGGCTTTGGATTGCTTTCAATTTATTTTGGACTTCCGTTTGTTCTACATTGACATGCCAAGTCGCCGTCGCCGTCGCCGTCGCCGTCGTCGCTGCTACAAATCGAATTCAATTAAGTCTCTTTCCGCCTGCCACGTCCGCTCGCGGGCCTAACTATCCGACTGATTTGCCAGTTAAACGCAACACTTTTTCAGCGACCCCCCTCCCCCCCCCCTCTCTCTCGCTCTCTCTCTTTACGGCGTGGCGCAATTGATCATACTAATGATTATTATCTGAGCTAACGAACTAAGCAACAGAGAGGCAGAGAGAGAGGGGAAGAGGGACAGAGGCTGATGATTTAAGTCAACTTAGTCGGGTAACTCGCATTGTCTGTTACCGGATGTTTAGCCCAAAGATCAGAGATGAACGCACACACAGAAAAGCGAATCAAATAAACTCAAATTAAGCGTGTACTTCCCTGTCTAGTGCTGTCTCCCTCTCCCTCTCTCTCTCTCTCTCTCTCTCATATTGATCAGTTTTATCAGCTGCTCAAGTTCAGCTCAACTACTTGACTTGAGAGAAAGACTGCAGGCAATGTATGCTAGTGTGTGTGTGCCTGTGTGTGTCTCTGTGTGTGTGTGTGTCTCTCTGTGTGTGTGTGTGTCTTTCTGTGTGTGTGTGTGTCTTTCTGTGTGTGTGTTTGTGCCTGCTCTCTATGTACAAATGCTAGCAAATCCTGCAATGCAAAGAAAAAAAGGCAAATAAATTCTTCTTATGTTCCGCGAAATTTGCGCTGTTGCTGCGCTGCTGCTGCTGCTCGATTTTCATTGCTGCTAACGCGCGCAATCAAGAGCAGGCAGGCAGCAGCAACCCCCCTCCCCCTTCCTCACACACACACACACACAGCAAGTCGAAGAGCAACTCAAAGCTCCCTAACGACGCCTCCCTCCAGCTCTTGAGAGCTTTTCGCCATTTTTCCTGTCTTTTCTTTTGCTGCCACACTGCACACACACACACTCGCACACACACACACACAGGCACACATAGATATATCTGTTTATATATCTTTATATAGCCTGTACATATATCTGGCGTTTTTAGCGTTCACATATCGAGAAATATCCTTGAATCGAAATATACGACTCCTCCCACCCGCACTCACACTACTCCAGGCCTGCCCCCTCCACCCCCAGCAGCCGGTCATAAAAAAGAAGTAAAGAAGAAGAAAAAAAGAAAACAGAGAAGCAAAAACAGAAAATAGAGAGGGAGAGAGAGAGGAAAAAAAGAAAAACAGGAGACGAAACCCGAAAGTGAAGATGAAATAAAATAAAGCAGCAGCTGAATGGGAATCGCAGATAGGGAAGGCGTTGGGAGGCTGAGCATAGGGGGTGGCAGGGGGGTAGGGAATAAGAAATAAAATACAAAAACAGAGAGCAAGTGTGTGTGAGTGAGAGAGAGCGCGTGCGAAAGAAAGAAAGAAAGAAACCCGAACGAAACGAAACTCGGATAAAAATAGGGAGCGCATAAAAATTGGCAGCAGTTTGGGTAGCCTGGGTAGCCTGGGTAGCCTGGGCAGACAGCGTCGCAGACAAGCGAAGCCCCAGTCCCTCCACGAGACACACACACACACACGCACACACACACACAGAATTAGCGCTGGCTTGCCTGCTCCAGCACAAGGCGCATCCGACAGACACTGCAGGGAGCAGGCAGCTGGCAAGGGATGAGGAAGCAGGAGGAGGCAAGGGAGGCACTGCAGCAGGTAGTTAGGTAGGGAGCCACGCTCTATAGACAGTCTCGGCTGAAACGACAAATGTGAAAGGACATTGTCGTCGTCGTCGTCGTCGTCGCCATCGTCATCCTTCGTCCCGCCACAAACTTGTGCTCGTTATGACGACGACGACGAAGTTACAATCATGCCGAGGCATTGGCATCGGCATCCTCATCGGCATCGGCATCCTCCTGGCATCCCCCAAGCATCGCCTGGCATTCCCAGCGTCCCACGCTCTCTGCTCCGAGTGCGTCGACACCAACTTCATAGCCCCCCTTCCTATCTTTCCCCTCTTCTGCCCAGCCTGCTGTCGACGACGCCTTGTATTGGCAGTTGCAGCATAGCAGGCTGCGTTTTTTACATGCCACACTCGATAGATGGCTCTATATATCGTTTATATAGATTGCATTTGTATTGCAGATATAGTATAGATATTGCAGATAGTTGCAGATATATCAGATTTATATATAAAGATATATATACAGAGTTATATCTTTGATCTTTTGCCTCAACTGAGTTTAGTTTGTCTATGAGATGTTTACTTGGTTCGAGCTCAACTTGAACTGCCATTTGTAGAGTTCTTTTACATATATATAGTAGATATCGTAGTTATGGCAGATATGTTATGAATATTTAGTATATATAGAGTTATATCTTTTATCTTTCGCCTCAACTGAGTTTAGTTTGTCTTTTAATGTTTACTTGGTTCGAGCTCAACTTGAACTGCAATTTGTAGAGTTCTTTTTCCAATATTGTAAATATCTTTGATATATATCGTTGATATAATAAATATGGTAGATAGATTGTGAATATATAGAGATATATCTTTGACCTTACTCTACTTAGAATTAGTTTTACTTTGTTTAATGTTTGCTTAGTTGCAGCACAACTTGAACTGCAATTTGTAGAGTTCTTTTACTTATATATAGTAAATATCGTATATATGGCAGATATATTATGAATATATAGTATATACAGAGTTATATCTTTGATCTTTCGCTTCAGCTGACTTAAGTCTGAATGAGTTTTACTTTGTATTAACTTTAACTGCAATTTCTAGTTCAATATTACCGATAAATATGTCGCAGGTAGTACGGCAAATATATGGCAAATATATCGCATAAATATCGCATAAATATCGCACATATATCGCACATACATCTTTAATATATTCTTTACACAAAGTATATATTTTATTTATATTACTTTAGCTTTGATTTTCACTCTGCCCTAATTGCAGCTAAGTTTACGTTTTTTATAAATAAATCAGCTTTGGTTTTAGCTTTTTTCGAGCTACTATCTTTAGTCCTCTCTTGACTTTCATGGGGAATTAGGGAATTATGCTCTGCTATAATTTGCGCTGCTCGCCTTGGCAACTGCAGTTCAGTTCAGTTCAGTTCAGTTCAGTTCAGTTCAGTTGAGTTTTTCTTTAGCTGCTTTTGCTTTTTAGCTCATCAGTTTTTTGCTTAATCCGCTCTGCTGCTAAATCCCTCAAAAAGATTCCGCTGCATACCTTTGCTCGCCCCCCTCCCTTTGACCCCTTTGGCCCCTCTCCTTGCTATTTTTTGCTCTCGTCTCCTATAAAGCCAATTTCCGCATAAAAATAGTTGTATTCCCACGCTTGTAGCCTCCCTTCTCCCTCCCCTTGGCACTGCTAGCTTGCCCACAACATATGCACACACACACTCCACACACACTCCACACACACACACACTTACACTGCTATATAGCTGTGGATATATAAAAACTCACTGATGTATGTGCAGCCATGGCTCCAATGGGGAGCTTGGCAAGTAGCTTGGAGCAGGCAGGCTACTACAACTATTACACACACACACACTCACACATTGGCACACACACACACACACACTATTCCATACTAGCACACTCACACTCTAACACTCACACACACTCACACTCCAGCTCACACAGCGCAGACCTCGTGTTTTGGCTTTTGCTTTTTTTCCCCCACTGACGCGCCCCAAAATGTCCTTGTATGCGTGTCTCCCCCTTCCTCTCTCTCTGTGTGTGTGTGTAGGGCTCTCTATATATGTGCCTTAATGTGTCTTGGTGTGTGTGTGTGGCTGCCATTTCGTACATTTCGTTTCGTTTCGATTCGTTTGCTTCGGTATTTATCGACCAATGATATTGGAAATATGTCAGAGATGCGCACAAGGCGCCAGCACTCGCTGCGCTCGGACCCGCAGCCCACAGCCCACAACCCCTCCCTGCCTGCCCCCCTCCCTACCATACACTTCTCTCCTCCCCCCTCTACACTGCTTACTGACTGCCCTAGCCATAGTTTCTGGTTCGGCTCTGCCAGGGAGCAAAAGGATATGAAGAGTTGTAGGGACAGAACGGGGAGACGGAGGGGGTTAGGGAGTGTGGGGGCTGAGGGGGGTTAGGGGGTTGGTCGTTTGGTCGCTCGCTTCGTTCGACGGTCGCTGCGCATCGATTCGTTTTTGAGTGTTGGGACGCAAGTTGGAGTTGCCTCTATATGTCTCTGTGTGTGTGTGTGTGTTTTTTTTATATTCGCATATGTGTATGCATGTGTGTGTGTGTGTGTGTGTGCGAGGGATGCTAACTCACACAGCGACACGCGCGTCGTACACATCGTTGTCAGCTCTCATACGCCCCTTTGAGCCAACGCTGCCAGCATCGACGTCGGCGTCAGCGTCGACAGCGACGTCGCAGTTGTCGTTTTCTTTTTTTTTTTGCTGTGCCATTTTGATTGGAAAATCGCACACAATTGGAAATTTTTGCTATTGGCTGTGCGTTCGATACACTCACACACACACACACACACACATGCATGCAGAGAGTGCGGCAGCAGTGAGAGCGCAGTCAGCGCTTGCTCGCGCTCTTTTTATGGAAAATCAATCAGAAAAAAAAAGGAAAAGAAAAAAAAAAGAAATAGACGAACTGTAAAACAAACTCAAAACTGATGCCGCGACGGCGCTGCTGCTGCGCTGCTCTCGCTTGCACTTTGAGGCTGCCAAGTTGTGGCCAAGAAACTGCAGCCAGCAACAACAACAACAACAACAACAACAGTGGCAAATAAAATAAAATACAATTTCAGTGGCCGAGCAAAAGCACTCGAGAATAAAGCTCAATACCAAACGAGGCATTGAGTGAAATATGCCAGAGAGAGCGCGCGCCAGGCAGAGAGAGAGAGAGGGAGCGAGGGAGAGCGAGAGACAGCTTCGCCTTCGCCTCGAGCCCGAGCAGCTGCTGAGCAGGCGAGTGAGCGAGAGAGCGACGCTCTCGAACCAGTCTGTGCGAGTGTGAGTGCGAGTCAAGAGAGCAAGAGTGTGAGAGCGAGAGAGCGGGAGAGTGAGAGCGCGCTGCTGCAGCTGATAAGACACACACATGTATGCTTGTCTCTGCTCGCGTGCCTCTCTCTGTGTGTGTGTGTGTGTGCGTTCAATGTATGTTCGATACGTAGAACCAGAGCAAATGAATGAAACAGGAATGCGTGTCTGTGTGTGCGGGGCCAGGGCGGAGCGTTGCGCGGCAGCAGGGTGGCAGAGGCAGAGGCAGAGGCAGGCAGGCAGCGCTGCAGGTTCGACAGTCCCCTGCACTCGCTGCGACGCGTCGGCCTGAGCTCAACTGAGCTGAGCTGAGTCCGTTCTTTGGCGAGGGGACGCTCTCAACGACGCTCTCTTTTCACAGGCGTGTGCATGTGTGCCTCTGCCTGTGTCTGTGTGTGTGTGCGGACATCGACTGCGTCGCCGTCATCATGAACATCATATATAGATAGATTTTTAACAAACCTGATTGGATGTTATTGACTGGCGCACACACACACGGCCACTTGTGCTGGCTGATTCGTTCGCCTCGTGTGTGTGTGTGCGTGTGTGAGTGTGTGTGCACCACACATTGGCAGGTTCGGGGCCCGTTGAATATTGACATTGCTGCAGCCCCCGACCGTATGGGAAAATGGTCGATCGAGAACGGGTGGTGGAACGGGAACAGGCACAACTTGTGGCCAGGATTGCCAATGGACTTAAGCACGTGCTTATATACACACACACACACACACACACGGACAGACACACACACATGCATGCATGAAGTGTACTGTACATACTAGCGGAAAATGTGTAGAAGGTTTCTCGTATTTCATATGTTTTTTTTCGATTTCTATTGAGTTTACTATAGCTGTTTTATAGCTAAAGAGCGAAAAAATACTAGAGATATATCGATTTGGGAAACTTTTTTTAAGAAATGAACAACTTAAGAGTCTCTAAATTATTTTGTTTATTGATTATTATATTACTCGTTATAATAATATTCTTTTATTATTAATATTGTTTTCATTATTGCTGTTTATTTTATTGATTTAATAATCCAATTTATTAATTAACATTATTAATTTTCATTCATTACTTGTTTTTATCGTCTTAATACACAGCAAATCTGACCAAATCCTAAAATCCTTTAAAGTGTTCCATAAAAAATTTTGTTTAGTCAAAAACCTCTAAAACTAGCTTTCATTTAAGCCTTAAAAGACTTTTTTTCAATCGTAATCTAACGTTTTGTTTTTAAAAAAAAACACTCTAAATTTAGTTTTTTTTTATGATTTTACATTTTTTTGTTAAAACATTTAAAAACTCTTACAAAACAGTATTTTTCTTTAAAAAAACTCTAACTTTAGCTGTGATTTAAATACGTGCAGCTTCTTTTTCATAAAAAAATTTTAAATTTCAACTCTAATTTAGGTTTTAAGGTTTAAAGAAAGAAAAACTCAAATTTTAAGACTTTTTTCGATTGTAATCTAGTTATTTGTTTTTTTTTTTTAACTCTAAATTTAGTTTTTTTTTTATAATTTTACATTTTTTTTTTTTAAAAACTCGAACTTTAGTTGTGATTTAAATACGTGCAGCTTCTTTTTATAAACAAATTTTAAATTTCAACTCTAATTTAGGTTTTAAGGTTTAAAGAAAGAAAAACTCAAATTTTAGCGTTAATTAAAGTCTTGAGGTTATTTTCATAAATAAAAACCTCAAATAAGGCCGCAATTATGGTTTTTACGGCTCAATTCGAAGTTTCCTTTTGAACATGAACCCATTATGGAAAATTATAAAGATGCTATAGGTTAAGTGAGCTGAGAATATCATAAAAATTCCATAAAATAACTGCAGATTAATTGGCAACACTCTGTTGTGTTATCTACATTTGTTTAAGTTATTCAATAATTACGAGACGAGTTCAATGAATCACGCATAAATCACAATCTGAATCATTTTGCATATATACACAAGATAAGCTGAGTATCGTAATGTATATGTGTATATAGTATATTTATCTGTATATGTAGCGCCACTTTGAGTCACCCCTTGGAGATATACGAGCTGCGGTTCAATGCAGATTGAAGAGCAATGCAATTATAAATATATATACTATATATATTATATTGATATATGAAATTTAGCTCATTTACGGCTAGAACTAGCTACATTTAGCTAGAAATGTCTGTTAGAACTTAGTTTGAACACGGCGAGGCAGTTAGTTCGGTGCGTATCAGTGGACACATGAGCAGGCACACTCACACAAGCGCAAACACACACACACACGCACGCACACACACGCAGTGGGGCGAAAACCAATCGCAGGTCGTTCCAATAAAACCAATACAAGTGCGTGTCGTGTGCTGTATATAAAGCGGGCGCCCAAAAGGCGTTGCCAATAATATTGAAAGCAATCCATACACACACACACACACACACAAGCTGGCAGGCAGGGAGTGTGAGGTTATGTACGAAAAGGTTAACAGCATTTGCTCCTCTGCCTTTGCCTCTGCTGCGCTGCCCTTTGCTGGCTTTTTTTTCGCATCGACTCCCTACACACACACACACACACACACACACAGGCACACACACAGCGCGCAGTTCGCTCACTCGTGCGTCGCTTTCGCCCAATCGAATTCAATTGACGCTCAATTTTTATGTGCGAGGAAGAAAGAGCGGCAAAAAAGGGAGAGAAAAATGGGGAGAAAAATGGGGAGAAAAAAAGAAAAGCGTCACCTGAAAATCGGCGCCCAATGGGGGCTGCCAATATGTTAAATGAGGCAGCCACCCCGCGAGCCAGCAGCAGCAGCAGCAGCGCAGTCAGCGCAAGCAGCAGCAGAGCCACCCAATAATCATCGACGCCACTTGCCCCCCACCCCCTCCCTCTTCCTGCCCACAAGCGAACCCAAAACCAAACCAATCCAATCCAATTTGATGTATGTGTGTGAGCCAGCGTGTGTGTGTGTGTGTGTGAGCATTTCTTTTTACTTTTTTCCATTTCTCTCTTCCTCTCTCTGTCTTCCTCTCTCTCGCTCTCGCTGTGGCTGCGGCTCCGTGTGGGGCGCGCAGTTGTCGTCCTTGTTGCTCCCTTTATTGAATTTTTATAAAAACGAGTGGGGAACAAAATCAGCAGCCAGACAGCCATAAAAACGCTGCCGCTGCCACTGCCACAGCCAGCGCCACTTTCACTCGGCTCAATGCAGCAGCGGCAGCGCAGTCAGCGTCGACAGCGTTGACGTTGCGACGTCAGCAGCGCCTTTAAGCGTTCTGCGTCTTAAAGCGCTTTCAAGGAGCTTTTTTTTTTTGTGTCCCTTTGTGAGTGAAGAGAGAGAGAAGGAGAGACAGAGAGCGCAAGGGGGAGGGAGAGAGCGCGAGTGAGTGAGTGAGAGCGCGCGCAACTGAGTGAAGTTTTTTTTTCGAGCCACGGGGGGTTGCCAAAAAAAAGCCAAGAAAAAGCAGCAGAGGCAGAGTGCTGAGAGACAGGGAGGGGAGTAGAGAAGAGAGGCAAGGAGAGGAGCTGTGTAAGAGTGGGGAGGGAGGAGGAGGCAAAGTGGGAGGGTGGGGGAGAGGCAGCAATACATACCAACATCGATTTCGATTGGGAAGCCATCAACGGCAGCAGCAGCGTCGACGTCTGCGTCGGCAGCAGCAGCCAAGGGCCGCGGTGCCGCTTCGTGCGTTCTCGTGCCTTGCTCTCGCTCTCTCTCGCTCTCTCTCCCACTCTCTCTCTTTCTGTCTTTCTCTGTCGCGCCCTTCGTCTGGTTTGCTTTTTTTTCGCATTTTTGGGGGGCATCGAATCGAAGGCGACAGCGGCATGAGGCGGCAAAAGGTTGACAAGTTTTGCGCCCAACCAGCGTTGAGTAGCAGCAGCAGCAAGCAGAGGGGGGAGGGGGTGGTGATGAAGAGAGCAGAGTGGGGGGAGGAGGGGGGGAGGCGTCAATATAGGTACATACCGAAGGGAGCGAAGAAAAAGATGAGAAAAATACGCAAAGAAGCAGCGCAATAAAGAAACGTAATCAAGTGCACGCACACACACGCAAATACACACACACACACAGACAGGGAGTATATCCGTGTGTGTGCGAAGACAGTAGCCTGCTTTTAGGTGCTAAGCAGCGTGCTCAACACGCCAAGAAGACGCGTCGCTGTCGCTGTCGCTATCGCTATTGACGCTGGCAGCGCAGCAACTTGTGTATGTGTGCGTGTCCCTGTATGTGTCCCTGTGTGTGTGCGTGCCTGTGTGTGTGTGTGTTTGTGTGTGTGTGTGTGTGTGTGTGTGTGTGTGTGTGTGTGTGTGTGTGTGTGTGTGTGTGTGTGTGTGTGTGTGTGTGTGTCTCATGTTATTTATGTCATTATTGAATATGCGTTCGAGGCGCAGCCAACCCAAATCCAGAGAGATGCCAAGCAGAGCCAAAGCCAGCCAGCTTAGACATGTGTACCACACACACACACACACGCACACACAGACAGACAGCTTCAGCTTGAGCTTATGTACAGAGAGCAGCACTCATACACACACACACACACACGAGCATATCTTATGGCATGCGTTTTTATGCTTATTCGATTTTATTCGAGTGCTCACACACACACACACACTCGCACACACACGCACGCACGCACACAGTGAAAGCAGCTCGCTTGGAGCATCAGGATTTGCTGCTGCTTCCTTCCATTCAGTTGGCTGCCTACCTCCCTCCCCCGCGCTGCCGCACCCTGCCCACAGAGGGCGCTGTATGTGTGTGTGTGCGCTGCTGCTGCTGCTGCTTCTGACTGCGACTGCGACTCTGACTCCGATTTCTTTTCACTTGGCAGATTTTTCTTTTGCTTTTCATTTCTCGCTTTTTTTTGCTTCCTCTTTTTTTCCTTTTTTTTTCTTTGCTTTCTGCTTATTTTACTGATATATTCTGCTGCTATTGCTGCTGCTTCTTCTTCGTTTTCTGCTTCTTTTTTATTTTTATGCTGCCACTTGTGCTCCGCCCCGTTTTATTGTAGGGATTTTGCTTTATATGTGTGTGTGTGTGTGTGTATTATATACACTCGCACACACACACACACACGTAGGTGTCCTATACACATGCTATACATAAACGTGCGCTCAATATATATCGTATTGTGTGTATAGATATGCCATACCTTCATATACAGAGCCTGCACACACACACACACACACACACACACGTACATAGATTTTGTGCTCTTCCTTTTATTTTTCTTTTGCACTTCGGTTTTTGGTATTGGGCGCTGGCCACTCTGCACAACGAACCTCCTTCCCTCCCCCTTGTACCTGCACCCCGCACGCCTTGCGAATAGGGCAACGTATCCGTGCCAGCAACTTGTGTGTGTGTGTATGTGTGTAAGTGTGTGTGTGTGCTATCGAGTGCTGTCACTTCGTATTGGTTTAAACTTTTGCTAAATTGGGTGCATTCAGCACACACACACACACAAGCATGTGAAGATGTGCTTGAACTCTCCACTCACACAAGTTTGCAATTTCCTCTCTTTCTCTCTCTCTCTCTCCTTCTCTGTGTGCAGTTGTATATGCTTTAAGTCTCCACTCTCCACTCCACAAGTCTACACTAGCTGATTAACAGTTGACAGAAGTTTATTACAAGACATTTTTAGTAAGTCTCCACAAGTCTCCACAACTCTCCACAAGTCTCCACTTCTCTACACTACATCACACTTCCCTACATTGCCCTACACTTCTCAACATTAGTCTACATTGATCTACTATAATCTAAATAACTCTCCACAAGTCTCCACTTCACGGCAGTACTCCATGCTACTGCTTACATTGCTCTACACTACTTTACATTAATCCCAACAAGTCCTCACTACTCTACATTACTCTCCACAAGTCTCCACTACTCTCCATAACTCTCCACAAGTCTCCACTACTCCACACTACCTTAAACAAGCATACACAACTCTACAAAATTCTCCAAAAGTCTCTACTACTTCTTCTACAAGTCTCCACTACTCTCCATTACTCTCCACAAGTCTCAACTACTCTCCATTACTCTCCAAAAGTCTCCACTACTCCACACTACCTCAAACAACCATACACAACTCTACATAACTCTCCAAAAGTCTCTACTACTTCTTCTACAAGTCTCCACTGCTCTCGACTAGTCTCCACACAACAGCACGTGAACGTGTTCATCTTTTATGGACAATAATCTATCATCGCGCAGCTTAAGCCAATAAAAAAACAATCTCTGGCAATCTCTACACACACAAAGTGCGAAAGAGAGAGAGAGAGAGAGAGGGAGAGAGAGAGCGATAAACTACGCACTAATTAACAAAGACTTTGGGTATATCCGCTAAGTAGCTCAAGGTTTGTCACACCCATCAGCACTTAATAACTAACTAACTAACTGACGCCATTGCCCAACTCTATCCATCCCCCTCTCTCTCCCTCTTTGTGCCTTGCTCTATATCTGTCTCAAATATGGCTGGCCGATTTCTTCTAAATCATTATACGATCATATATACAACGCCTTTTATATGCCACATAAATCTTTCAACATGTTTAGTCAACAACTAAACAATTTATGACAATTGTGTGTGTGCGCGATTAACTGATATAGGCACAGCTATCGCACAGATATACTATATGCTATCTATACCCCTAGACAGACACACATATATATATATATATGTATATGTATGTGTACAGTATCTATAGCGGGGATTGTGTTATCTGGCTGCGTCCGTTTATTTATACACCTATTTGTTTGAACACTAAGCACACTCTGTGCCACATACATACATACATATCTGGTATAGTATCACGGCCAGATAAGGAATCTTATCTTTATATAGCGTATAGCTTAGCAGTATCTAGAACTGTAACTGTATCTTTCTTGAAATGTCGTCGTCGTCGTCTTCGTCTTTGGGGCGACCAATAGACAGTAATCAGGCGAGCTTCACTTGGGTTGGCTGATGCGACATGACTTGATTACGTCTCTATATAAATATGGCAGCTATTTTCTGTCAGATATCTTGAACAAACATTCGACACTGTGTATTTAGTATTTTATCCTCGGTTTAGTATATATATTCGGTATCTTTAGCAATATTTGAGCGGATTGCCACACGAAATGCAGCTGACGACGCGGCTACAAAACAATTTATGGCGCTTATAACACCTGACATGACCGGTACGGCCCCCAACCCCCACCCTATTCCCCCTTCCTTTTTTACTGCCACAAATACAATTGATAAAAGCAATGTAGGAGAGAAGGAGGGGAGGGGGAAGAGAACACGAAGTGCGAGCAAGAAGCATTTAATTTTTATAATTATGATGATGATGATGTATTTGCTCAAAATGGTCTCCAGAGCGCGCACTATGGTGTTAACTAACACACACACACACACACACACACGCACACGGGCAGACAGTAGCTGCTGCTATTATATGTACACATTATATACACACTCACACACACACTCGCACACACACAGAGAGAGAGACATGTATATAATTTTTTCTTCTTTTTTTGGAGCTTTAGATTTGATTCCATTTTGTCGTTTATCACAAATGCTGCTGACATGCGTACAAACATACATATTCCATCCGTATGTCTGTGTGTCCCTCTCCATCTCCATCTCCATCTCTCTCTCGCTCACTCGCTCTCTCTATGTGTGTGTGTAGAAGTTTTCGCGTTCAGATTTTTTTGTACACTGATTATCTGCATCAGTTGTTAATTGTTATTTGACGCGCTTTAATCGGCTACCGACGTGTCCCGTGCTCCAGCTTTGGCTACCGAAAAATACCGCACTGTCGAAGCTGTTCCCGAGAAAAATACCTCAAAATACCGAACAAGTAAAATCACTAATAGGAAATCTACGTTGTGTTTAGTTAGCGTAAGTTCTGCGTAAGCTAATCATAAGTTTAGTATTAATTGATGAGCTCATCTATTGCGAAATACTGCAAAAATACCAATAACCACTTGGCTTGATAGCAGTATTTTAATTTTAAGCTCCACTATTATTTTACATATCATGTTTAAGTATAGTTTAAACCTAACTGGTATACTTTTGGTATTTTTTTAGTATTTTGTCAGTATTTTGTTAGTATTTTTTTATTATTTTGTTAGTATTTTAGTACGCTGTCAGCTTCCAACTTAATTAACGCAACTGTTTTCCCTCTTTTTGCACTCTTTGCAGGTAATTACAACAAAATACTGAATAACCCAAAAAAATACCACACATAATTTGGGCCACACAGACACACACGGTCGTAAGTTTGCTGCATCTGTGCCTTTTTTTTGGTATTTTTTTATCGTGAATGCAAAAAAGGAAAATACTAAAGTTGTTTGTCGCATTTGCCGTTGATTTTGGCGTCTGCTTAGTGCAGGGGCGTGGCAAAGGGAGCAGGAGAGGAGGGGGGGGGGGCACATCACCTCTGGCTGTGCATTCATTCATTTGCGTTTCATTCATGTCCTCATCAATGCGACACACACACAGAGACACACACACGCAGACAGACAACAAAAAATATGTCAAAACTTGTCTCGTCTGCCTGCCATTAGCAGCAACAACAACAACAGCAACAACAACAGCAACAACAACAGCAACAG
The DNA here is from genome assembly GCA_018151435.1 of Zaprionus africanus. Classification (NCBI taxonomy): domain Eukaryota; kingdom Metazoa; phylum Arthropoda; class Insecta; order Diptera; family Drosophilidae; genus Zaprionus; species Zaprionus africanus. The sequence goes on from JAECXB010001995.1 coordinate 4,453,556, forward strand.
CAACAGCAACAAAGCCGGGGCCAGCCCTTGGTAACAGGCAGACAAGGCAAGGCAAGGCAAGGCGAGGCAGGAGCGGAGCCAGTTCGGAGCCTGTGGCTGGAGCTGAAAACGGCGCACGCCCACGCCCACACACGCCAGCGCAGTGGGCGTGCAAAACAGCATGATGATGTTTATGATAATGCAATGATGATGATGACGTTGATCATCATCATCAGCAACAACAAGATCATCAGACTTGCGAAAGGGTTTCGCGTTTTCAAGGCTGCGACAAGAGAGAGAGAGAGAGAGCATTCTGTTGCTTTCCCATCTCCCCCGGCTGCTGCTTCTTCTTTCTGCTCCTCTTCCCTTCATTCTCTTCCTCTTTCCCCTCCTTTTTCCCCGTCTGCTTCTTCTTCCACCTCATCTTCTTCACCTTCTTCTTGTTACTTTTTGTGAATGAACTTAACACTTTTCTTTTCTTTTCTTTTCCTTTGCCTTTTTTTGGCGTCGCCTTAAGTGTAATTTATGTGCCAGTTCACAATAGACGCAGCAGCTACCTTTGCGCGCTGATTGCAGCTACTGTGCGCCACACACACACACACACACACACACAGCTGTTAATGTGTGCATGTATGTGTGTGTATAGCACGCCCCCGCTTGCCTGCCTGCCTGCCTGCCTGCATTCATTATATGCAAATTTCAATTATTTGCACAAATCAGACGCACAAGATCTGCCAGCAACAACCTCCCCTCCTCCTCCTCCTCCCCCTCCTCCTGCTGCTGCTGCTGCTGCTCAACAACGCATTATTATCATCATCGACTTCATTATGGCAAGTCGGGATCGCTGGCCGCCCCCGCAGTCCGCTGATCGGTCGCAGAACGAACGACAAACGTTCAATTCAATTTCTGTGCCTCGTTCGCTTCGCTCCGCTCTGTGTGCCTCGTTTATCGGCAAACAGGAAGAGCCATAATATAATTTATTGTATTAATGCGTCGCGCTGCCTTTGCTGCCCCCTCCCCTTCCTCTCTCACCACTGCCTCTGCTGCCCCGCATAATATTTGCGCCAGCATCAACGGCAGCAGCAGCAACTCGACAGCACGACAGCAATTCCTCATTTCATTGATATGCCAATAGCCGAAAACCAACACACACACACACACACATGTGTAGCATATATATATTATATATATCTACATATATCGCATGTATTAATGTGTGTGTGTGTGTGTAGACAGGCTTCCCCTTTGCTCTTTTCTTATTAATTTCAACATAAACATCGAATTTCCTGTTGTCGATATGCAAAAAACGCGACGCGACGAATGCGACTGACTGACTGACTGACTGATTGTTGTTGTGCCTCTCTCTCTCTTGTAGTTGTTCTTCTCTTGTTGTTGTGCCTCTCTTGTAGTTGTTCTTCTCTTGTTGTTGCTGTTGTTGTTGCCGTTCCTTCGATCGAATTTCACCGAAACCCACAACAATTTCTGGCCCCGATTCGAGAGGAAATTAAATTAAGCGCGCTTGTCTCGCTCATTGTTTCAGCTCCATCTCTCTCTCCCTCTCTCCTTCTCTCTCACTCCCTCTCTCTCTCGCTCCCTCTCTCTCTCTCTCTCTGCATCTCCCTGCCTCTCCCTGCCTCTCTCAGTCTTGCATTGTTTGCGCCGATCGAGCCGCAGTTTGCGTGGGAGCATCGATTTGGTTTTGATTTGCGCTGAAGGTCAAAGCGGCAAAGCGATGTCGGGTCAGACGACGACGTCGACGTCGCTGCCAGTGCTGCTGCCGCTGCTGCTGCAGACAGTTTGCCGGAAGCAGCAAACCGTTAGAGGCAGCACTTGCCACATGCAGCGGCCGCTGGCAATGAACAATGCAACAGCAGCAGCAGCAGTGAAGCTGCAAGTGACAGGCAGGCGAAGCTGCAACATGTTGCAAGCAACAGCTATGTGTGGCACATACATGCACATACACACACACATATATATACTTACATATGCGTGCATATACTGCTATTGAACACTGTTCCCTCTTGGCTTTGTCGCTCTAGTCAAAGTCAACTTCAAATACTTCTCGAACTGCCCTCGCACGCGCGCCGTGTGAATGTCCTGTGACATTGAAAAGCCAAAACAGACTCTGCCTAGGCTGGCTGGCAGATGTGGGGGCGTGGCAGTGGGAGGCTTTGTTTGTTAGTCTCTCTCTCCCCCATGCCGCATCAAAATTTGCGTGCCACATTTGTGCGCGACCTGCGCATGTTGTTGACACAGTGAGTGTGTGGGAGGGGGCGTGGCAGGCAGCACAGACAGAGAGGACAGCACAGACAGCCCAGTGGACCAGCGGGCAATGCAATTGACACAATTTTCACACAGACACGACAAGGCCGGACAGCGACTGGACTGAGGAGGGAAGAGGCTGGGGGAAGGCTGGGAGGCTGCTTGGCTGGCATTGACCAAGCTGCTGCTGCTGTGTGTGATGTGCAGATGATACACTCGCTGGCCACACACACGCACACACTTGCAATTGATTTGTACTTTGGGGTCAGGCAGCAACAGCAGCAGCAGCAGCAGCGGCAGCGGCGGCAACATTGGCGGCAGCAGGAGAATGCCAAATATGCCAGCCACGCAAATGCCGCGGCAGCAGCAACAAGAACAACAATAGCAGCAACAACAAGAGCAACAACAAGAGCAGCAACAACAAGCACAGCAACAACAACAGCAACAGCCAGAGCAACAGCAGCAGCAACACCAACAACAGCAGCCTGCAACCCCAGCGGGACTGAGCTGAGATGAAATTTGACGTGGCCCAAAGTGCGTACAGCACGCAGGGATATAGTCGCATATATATACCGTATAGTTCATATATATAATATAGTTCAGTTATGGAGAGGTATAGCAACATATGTTGCTGTTGCTGCCGTCCCGCTGGGCAACAGCAGCAGCAACAGTTTGTCGTGGCGGCAAACCGCAACAGACGCACACGGCAAATGCCACAGCTGCCTCCTACTACTAATCCCCTTCGCCTCCCTCACTGTCCAGGCAGCAGGCGCGAAACTTGCGCTGTTTTTCTTGTTGTTGTTTTACTTATTATTATTAAGTGGAAAGCGGCAAAAGAGGAGGAGGAGGAGGAGGGAATGCAAGCTGGGCACAAAAAATCAGGAGCGCAAGCGGGTCAACAAATTTGTCTTGCTGATGGCAAATTTGCAAGAAAGAGAAAGAGAGAGAGAAAGAAGGGGGAAGAGACAGAAAAAAAAAGAAAAAAAGAAAGAGAGAGAGATAGAGAAAGGAAGAAAGCAAGCAAGAGCGAGACAGCAAGCAAGATTAAACAGGAACAAGAACAAAAGCCAGCGACAAATGATGATGATGATGATCAACGCGGAGACAGAGATAGAGACAGACGAGGCAGACAAAGCGCTGCAAAACAACGAAGACACAACAGCAAAAGAGAGAGAGGGAGAGAGAAAGAAGTAGAGAGAAAGAAGGAGAGAGAGAGGGAGGGAGAGAGGTAGAGCGACTGCTGCTGCTGCTTCTTCTTGTCAATTAGTGAAAATCGAATTAATATTGTAATACTTTAATGAAATAATGAATGCATGCAGACATATAGACAAACTGCCAGACAGCGCCAAGTGGGCGGGGCAAGGGGAAGAGGAGGGGGGAGGAATAGACTGCGACACTGCGACAGTTATTTATGCGGAACGACAAGACGAATCTGAAGAGCGCTGATTGTGTGTGCGAGTGCGAGCAAAAAGCCCAAACTAAAGTTGATAAAAATAAACGAGACACACGCAGAGACAGCGAGAGAGAGAGAGAGAGAGAGAGATACATAGAGAATATAGAGAAATAAGAGTGAGCAGCAGAGAGGGAGCGAAGGAAGAGGAGAAGCCTTTTGTGCTGTTGCGAATTGTTTGGGCGGCAACAACAACAAGGCCTGGCAAGGTGTGGAATGTATGACAGGAATTGATATAAAATATGCTAATTGCTGCATAGACTGTGGAGAGCGAGTGTGTGTGTGTGTGTGGAGCCCGAGTGTGGAAGTTGTGTGTGGAGTGTGCAGTGTGGAGTGTGGAGTGGCAGCCTCCCCTTGCTGACTTGTGAGTGCGTTGAGTGCCAGCGCTGGCGACAGGTTACTCAACTCAGTCAGTTAAAGTTTCGCCTAAAGAGCTTTAAGTAGCTTTTGTGAGTTAGTTTGACTCTTAAGCTAACAAGTAAATAAACAAGAGGCAACTTAATAAGTTAGTCGGTTGTGTTGTTAGGAATTAATAGTTAACTTCCTAAACAAAAGCTCATTAAAGCTTCAGAGTAGAGCTTTAAGCAGCTTCCAATTTATAGTTAGTTAGTTAGTTAGCTTTACTCTTTTAACTCTTTAGCTAACGTGAAAAGCTCATTAAACAACTTTCAATGGTCAAAGTCAGCATAACGGGCTTTAAGCAGCTTTCAAGGGCAGCTTTATTAGAAAGATAGTTTATTAGTTAAACTCATAAATCAACATCTTAAGCGAAAAGTCAGCTTTAAAGCTTTACGAATACAGCTTTAAGCAGCTTTCTGGGGCAACTTAATAAGTTAATCAATTAAGTAGATGGAATTTATAGTAAACTGTATAAAAATATCATTAAAACTTCTCAGCAGAGCTTTAAGCAGCTTTCAATAGTTAGAAAGTAAGTTAGACTTTCAAATGTCTTAACAAAAGCGCATTAAAGCTTCTTAGACGAGCTTTAAGCGGCTTTATGCAGCTGCCCTAGCTTTACTAGCCCTAAATAAGCTAGTCAGTTAGCTGTTAATTCAACACTTAAGCAAAAATCAGCTTTAAAGCTTTACCTCGCACAGCTTTAAGCAGCTTTCTTCCCTTTGTACCTTAATTAGTGCAAGCAGCAACAACTTCGGCCATGTTTACTTAGCCTCCAACTCAATTTGCAACAATGTTGCAGTTCTGCTGTCTAGGGCAGAAAGCCTAAGAGAGCGTGAGCAAAAGAGATAGAGCTAGTGCGAGGGGGAGAGCGATATAGCGCGGCATCCTCGCATGCCGTTTATGTAAATTATTGGCAAAAATGCATAACGGCAAACAATTGAAAATGCAATCAAGTGTTGGCCAAAACGGCCCTGTTGCCGCTGCCAACGACGACGGCAATGCAAAAATTTGCATGCACCAACAGCAGCGGCAGCAACAGCAGCAGCAGCAACAACAACAGCAGCAGCAACAACAACGCTGCCAATTAATCAAGAAATTCTTAAATAATTATTTGCCTATTTTTATAGTCACAACGCAAAAGGGGGGCGGGCCGGCACTGGGCGGGGCAATGCATGCTGTGCCATGGGGCAGCGGCCGACGCGGCTGACTGACTGACTAGCACGACGACAACAACAGCAACAACAGCAGCAACAACAACAAGTGCGACAACAACGTCAACGACGACATCATCGTCCGTTGGAGTGTAAATTTGTTGTTGCTGCCAGCCACAGATACAAATCTACACACACACAGGCACACACATGCATGGCTATCATCTGCAGTGCATATTCACACAGATCATGTGCATATATAGACACTTATATAGATATATATCGTGCACACACTGTACGCGCCTTTGCAGCTCGAATCGTGGCACTTTTCGATTTTCATTTTGTGATTTGCGTCCGTCTGAGCGTTCATTGTTGTTGTAAAAATAAGTCAGCCGGGGCAGGCACCCCACCTCACCCCACCACTACCCCCTTTCCCCTTGCCTGGCCATGCCTGCACTGTACAAACGAAATTTCTATGAAGCATTGCAGTTAGATGAGCCGTTTAGTGACAGTCAAGTCGTTCAACAGGTGAGGGGGGGGGAGAGGCAGCAGGGGGGAAGTACGAATCGCTGGCATGCACACTATCTCACTCGGCTGCTCTCTGCCTCTCTCTCTTTCTCTGTATCTCTGTGTGTGTGTCGCTGTCTCTGTCTGTCTGGTCTGGCCTGTGCTGAATGCATTGCGGCACTTTTCGCTAATAATAATAAATATTTGTGCAGAAATTAATTAACAACAACTACAACAACAGCAGCAATAGTAGCAGCAACAACTACAACACAAGCTGCAACAACAACAAGAGTAACAGCAGCAAGAAGAGTAGCAACAATGGCCACAAAGTGTCAAAAGAAGTGCAGATCCAGTGCAAGTTGCGAAGTTGTTCATCAGCTTCGTCGCTCTGCAGCGCTGCTGTTAAGGCGCTGTTAAGCCAACTGTTAACAAAGTAAATTAGCCAACACTGCTTACTCTTTGTTAAACTCTGCTATGCTTCAACAAGGGCACAAGCAATGTGCGAAAAAATTATAGAAAATTAAAGAAATTTAAATTTTGTATACAAATAGATAAACCAATTGCAAATAACTTCATTCATAAGCAAGTTATGCCAGTTTGCAGTATGTTAACTAGCATATGTTAACTAACCGAACTGAACTATGTTAAGGAGCATTTAAGCCAATTGTAAACAAAGTAAATTAGCCAACACTGCTCACTCTTTGCTAAACTCTGCTTTGCTTCAATTAATTTAAATTAAAAACAAAAATTTTAAATAAAAATCCTTTCAATTTTGTATTCAAATCGACAATCCAATTTCCAATCGCTTGATTCATAAGCAAGTTATGACAATTTGTAATGCAAACAGTGGCTACACAACAGCATGTTAACTAGCATATGTTAACTTACCGAGCTGAACTATGTTAAGGCGCTGTGTAGCTGCTCTGTGTGTGTTTGTGTTGAATAAGGCTTGTGTTGTGCAGCCGCAAGACACGCCAGCATCTTGGCAATTACTCAAATTCAAATTAAGTGGCGACACACACACACACACCAACACACATATACACACACACACCCACACAGAGCGTGCCGCTTGCTGGAGTACCCGAAATCCCAAGCAATCCAAAATGCCGCAACTTGTCTCGTTTTGTAAATAACAAATCAGGCATTTATAAATGATGTGAGCATAAAATAGACGCCATTACGCATCGGCTCAGCTCCCAGTACAGTACTCCCCCTCCCCTCCTTTTCCCCGCCCTGCCCTGCCACACCTCTTGCCTCATCAGTGAGCTGGCAACCCCAAGACAACACTTGAAACAAAAGCTGAGTTGGCGCACACAACTCTTTGCCAGGACGAGCTACAGCAGCAGCAGCAACAAAAGTGTCTTTCACCCTGGCAAGGCTGGCAGCCTTGTCTTGTCTCTGCTCCGCCTCTCCTCCCCATCTACTCCCCCTCTACTTCTCCTCTCCTCCCTCTTCTTCTACGTCCTTGTCTTCGTCGTCTTCATACGTCTCTAATAAGACATGATTGTAATTAATTAAATTAATTCGTTTCGGTTTTAATACACGAAATGTTTTTCGATTTTGTCAGGCACAAGGATACGCCTGCTCCCCTCCCTTCCCCCTTCCTCCTCTCCCTCTCTCTTTCTATGCTACAGCTGCCACCCCTTGAGCCACAGCGCGCACAAAAGGATTGCCAAATGAAAGTGAAAGATTTCTGATTTACGTTTTCAAATATTTGTTTGTCACACACTCCCCCCCAGCACCTCCCTCACTCCTTCAGAACTTCCATCTATCTACCCATCTATCTGTCTGTCTGTCTCGCTCTGTCTTGCTGTCTCTCTCTGTCTGCCAAACTATAAAATGTTGTCGATTTTGATTAGGCAAACTTGACAGGCAACTTTGTGCGTGGCTTTCATTAAAAATGCCAGCGTCGTCTTCCTCTCTACCTCTCTCTCTCCCTCCCTCCCTCTCTGCCTTCCTCCCTCTCTGCTGTGCTGCTCCTCAAGACAGGGTTGCTTTTGGCGTTGCCTTGGCATTTGCCGCTTGATGGGGCTACCTTTTGCGGCCTGCCTTGCCTGCCTCCATAATGAATTGACATTGATTGGAAATTTTGATTGAAATTGTAAAATGCTGAAGGATGGCAACGCCGAAAGGCTTTCGACTCTGTAGTCTTCTTCTTCTTCTTCTCTCCTTCAAAATAAATTGCTTAATTTTCGGCTTAATTAAAGATTTGATAGATAGTACAGACAGCCACAGTGCCATGCCTCTCCTTCTTCCTTGAATCCTTCCACCTGCCTCAGCTACTCTCTGTCTCTCTCCCCCTTTCTTTCTCTCCCTGTCTCATTAATCATATCATTTGTGTGTTCTATGCAGATCTATATGTTTTCCCATTTAATTGGGTGCCCTTAGAATAAATGTGCGCCTTGGGTTAGGCAACAAAACGTTTGACATTGGTAGAATATGAACAAAAATATGCCCAGGCTTGAGTGTTGTTATTAACACTGCTTTCTGGTGCATGTTTTGCGCACAACTGTACTGCCAGCTAAATAGAAATCATTAATTTCGTTTAGATTTTACAAAATTTACAGTGTCAAATTTATGTGTGGCACACACACGCACACAACCCTTGTGTGCAGTCTCCCCTCCCCCCCTTCGCTCTTCCCTTTGCCGCTGTGGCACGCCCGGAACCCGTGTCCAACCTTTTTTGGCACATTAACTTTGAGAAGCTTTTTATTTTTGAGGCCCGCATAAAAATGTCAAAAATTACACACACACACACACGCAGAAAACAAAGTAAAAGCCAAACACACACACACTTACACACATGCACTGGTGGTGTGGGAAGGGACTTCTAATCATTATTTGCACGGCCCCGCACTGCCCACATATATGAGTTATATATTTATTTGTATTTGTCTGGACTACCCCCCCTTCCCTCCTGCTATTTGGTCGGTGTAATGCTTAATTATTTACTCCCCCCACTTCGCCCTTCCCTGCCTTCTTTCTGCAAAAAGGCCTACGGAACAAAGTGACCAAAAGAGCGCACCAAATGGCTGTGAAGGGGAAGGGGGAGAGTGGGAGTGGGGGGGAGCGAGGATTACAACAATGCCTGCAGAAAAAGGGTCACACATGTGTCCGTGCTCGTGTGTCCGCATGTCCGTGTGTGCGTTAATTTTTGATGTACGATTGGTCAGCGGCCAAGAGGGGAGTGGGGGAGTGCTAGAGCGGGGGAAGGTATAAAAAGGTATGCATACGTTATGTAATAATAAGGATAAGCCAAAAAATTATTATTATTTTGGGCAGTCCACTTCAGGCTGTAGTGGGGGGGAGTTGGAGTGGGAGTGGGGCGTGCCAGGGTTGTGGCGATTGTTAACGAGCAAAAGGATGAACAGCAGAGATCGACGTGAAGTGAGCTGCAGTAGAAGCACGCGTGTAGCTGCTGTCTCTTTCTAGAAGAGCTGGAGAAACATCGAAGTTTGCTTAGGTTTTTATATGAAAAATCGATGTTTATCGATATAATATCGATGCTTCTCCACCTCTACTTTCTAGCTGCAGCGCTGTCTCTTTTACTCTCTTTATGCATCAGTTATACTTACATTATGCTCTCTTTCTCTGCCTTTCTTTGTGTTCTAGCTTGGCACATGCTCCTCTCTCTCTCCCATTGCCTTTCCCTCCTTCTCTCTCTATCTTCCTCTCTTACTGATCATTCTACGTACCTTTCAATCATATTTCATGCCTTTGCCTTTGCCTTTGCTTCTCTTTGCTCTGACGGCAATTAGCAATCGTCTAATTTGCTGCACACACACACACGCACACCCTTCTGTGGTTGTCTGTGTGTGTGTGTGTGTGTGTGAAAAGAAAGTTGCCGCACATATTTTTCTTTGACACTTTTACAGCCCCCGAAAAAAGCCACGCCTCGCCCTCGTCCCGCAGCGCCTTCTTGTCAGACTGGGACTGACAATTACTCACACTCACACGCCACACACACAACCATACACACACACACACACACTCGCACAGTGCCTTGTCATGTGACGCATTAAAAATCGAAGCTGCCTTCCAGCGCCAACTACAGCGACAGCTTCTTCTCTCTCCCCCTCCCCTCTCTCTCTCGCTCTCACTCACTCTACCTCCTTCTTTCTATCTCTACCTCTTTCTCTTTCTGTGTCTCCATCTCCCTCGCACACACATGCCCACGCTGTCTTCTTCTGCTTCTGCCTGCTTGGCGCGCATTAATCCTTTTTTCAGCATCTTTTCACACACACACACACACACACACGCACACTAGCTCACACACACTCAGACACACGATACTGTGTATGTATATAATCCTTTTTACAGTCCGCCCCCTTACCCCGCCCACTGGCAGCGCCTTGCGAGCGGCTTCGCATATCAAAGCTAATTTATATATTTTGTATAGCATACACACAGGCGCAGAGCGGGCGGGCGGCTTTGCCAGCTTCATCATCTTTTGCTGCTTCTTCAGGAAGTAGAAGGGGGTGCATGGGGGAGGGAGGGGGGTTGCTATAATAAATACAACTCTTTGTTTTTTCAATGGCTCCGAGTCAGCCTGATTTTTGATAAGTAAATAGAAATTTTATAAATTTACATACTCGTATGTGTGTGTGCGGGGGGGTGAAGGGGAGAGGGTGTGTGTGTTAGGCAATAAAAAAGAAACAGAATTTTAAATTAGGAAATATTAGTTAGCTGCGCAGACGGAACACAAACGAGGCAGACAGACAGACAGACAGAGAGACAGATAGAGGGGGAGGCAGAGAGGGAGGCAGAGGGTAGGGCAGGGCAGGCCTGCCTTGTGTGTACAGTTATGTGTACATGTATTTGCATATGCAGCAGGTCATCTCGCTCGCACACCGCAGCCTCACTCAGCATCTCTCTCTCTCCTTCCCTCTCTCTGTCTCTCACTTGGTACTTTTTCTTTTGCTTTGTTTTTGTTGTTGTTTTGTTTTTTGCGTGCGTCTTTGGCTGCACAGACAACCCACACACACACACGCCCACACGCCCAGCTACTAGCTGCCACGCCCCCTCTTCCTTTCCTCCTCCGCCTTCGCCTCCTGCAAGCCAACAGCAGCATCAATACATCATTTTCGTCTTCGTCTCTCGCTGTGTGTGTTGATTTTATGCTTCTCTCTCTCTCCCTCTCTCCCTCCCACTCTCTCTCTCTCTCTCTCTCTGTGTGTGTGTTTATTTTTTCGGTTTTTTGTTGCAGTTCTCAGGGCGCCCCATCTCGCTTGCACACTCTGCTTGCCCCCGCCCCGCTTCGCTTTCTGTTTGGGTATTTTTTGTTTAATATTTAAATAAATAATTAGCAAAAAGGGATATGTGCGTGGGTATATGTGTGGGTGTGTGTGTGTGGGTTGTGTGCAAGTGTGTGTGTAAGCTCTTTCTGTTTGTTTACTCCTTACCTCCTCCCCCCCCTGCTGCTGTGTGTGTGTGTGTTGCTAATGATGTTTGAAATTGTAAAGCAAATGCAAAGGCATGTCCCGAAAATAAAAACGCAGCAAATACGGGAAGAGCTCCAGGAAGGGGGGGTACAAATATGGAAAGGGGTAAAGGAGAGGGAGGAAGAGGCAGTGCGCTGTGCTCAAATAACTGTAAAATGAGTGTAGCACGTAAGGAGTAGCAGCAGAGGCAGCACAAAGCTAATGGAAGGCAGCGCACAGGAAGCTGGCCATAAAGCAGCTGAAAAGTAGCTAAAAAGCAGCTGAAAACGGCCAACAATTTATGCAGTTATTGGCAGTCTATATTGAGAAAATATAATATTGTATTGATAAGTTAGCTAAGCTTGGTAAATATGATAATTTAATGAGGTTTTCATACTTTATTGACCTTTATATTGAAGACCTGCTTGAGGAACTTTCAGTTGAGATACATTTAAAAACAGATAGATATAGATACATATATATTATATATGTATGCATGGAGTATATAAACATATAGTATACATATATATGTGTGCTTAACATTCCATCAATTCTTCTGGCTATCTCTGCTTGCTTTCTTTCTGTGCCTCTTTCTCTGCCTGCTTCTCCTTCTTTTCTCATTGCTGGCTTGGCTCATTTGATTGCTTGCTTTGCTGCTTGGCACATTGACAGTCTTATACCCCCCCACACATACACACACGTGCAGCATCTTCCCTCTCTCTCTTTTACTCACTCTCCCTCTCCTCCTCCCTCCCTCTGCCTTTGTCTTTGCCATTTCCTTTGGCTGTCAAGACACAGCGCAGCGCAGCATCTTTGTCTGCGCCTAATGTCATGCTACAGTTTGTTTTCTCTCCCATCCTGCCCATGCTTAACCCCTTATTGCCCACCTGCGCATACAACTTTTAACTTTTTACAAGTCTTCCCTCTGAGCTGCTGCCGTCGCTGTTTAATGTGTGTGTAATTGTGAAAAACGCTTTGGCTCCATTTTCTTTCGAATCGAGTCTGCTGCTCCTGCTCCTCCTTCCCCCCCACCTCCGACACTCCTTCTGCTGTAGCCACCCCCACACGCAATGGCATGTCATGTCATGTAGGCGTTTAAGTGGCAGGCAGCGACGCTGGCAGCGACTGCGCTGCGTGTTTTTGCATTTGCCGCTCGTCTCGAAAATGTCAAGACAACAACTGACAGCCGCCTCTAAATCAAAGTACCCCAGCAAAGGGTAGCTCCCTCTCTCTTTCCTTCTCTCTCTCTCTCGCTCCCTTTATCTGCTACCTACCTACCTCTGCCTCCATCTCCTCCCTTCTCCACTTGGCAGCCAGCGGTCGTCGCATTGATTTGCTTTGATTTATTGTGCCGCCACACAATGCGGCCACGTTTCCCAGACCCGCTCTTGTTGTTGCTCCTGTTGTTGTTGTTGCTGCTCTCGTTGCTGCTGCTGTTGAGGGGTTGCGGCCGCCTACAACAACAGCAGCAGCAGCAGCTCGCTCGCACACTCGAGCTGCGCTTCAAGCGCAATTCATAACGTTGCCTTCGTACTAATTACAAAAAGTGCTGCCCCTCTTCCCCCCTGCTCCCCCCTGTCGGCTGCCCTGCCCTGCCCTCTGTCCAGAGGCTGACAGCTGCCATGCGACAAAATATATATAAAAAAAAAAAAAAGAAACGCGTCCAACGTTCGACTCACTTCAGAAACAGCTTGAGACAATGCTGCATGCAACAAATTCTTCACGACTGCCAAGAAGCAGCAGCAGCGGCAGCGAATGAGTATGAATATGAGTACGAATATGAATACGAGTATAAGTATGAGTATTTATGCATTATAATACACACACGGGCACACACACTGTCGCACACTCGCCCCAGGGCTGGAATCTGTTTCTGTTCGAAAGTGCGCGCTTTTTGACATGTGCCGCGCGCACGACTCGCACACAGCAAAGGGGGTACAAGAGCTGCAGGGGGGGGGAGCAAGAGGTAGAGGTAGCGGGGGTTTGCCACAGAGTACTTTAGCACAGAACAGTTGACTTGCTTGGCATTGTGAGAGGGCTGAGCTGAACTGAGCCCGAGCTGAGCGATTGAAGTGCCCGCAGTAGTTGCAACAATTGCTGCAACAGGACGACGCAAGGCCTCAAATTGGCCCAGCGGCAGCCGCGGGCAACAAGCAGCTTTCAAGCAGTTGGCACTGCAAATAATTGGATATGTAATTTTATAATGACAAACGAGAAATCAATCAAGAAAGAAGAAGTAACTTCAAAGTAAACAGGCTCAAAATAAGAAAAAAATTGAGCGAGAGGGAAGGGAAGTAGGAAAAAGCTCTGCCAAGTGCTTATAAAGCTGCTTAAGTTAAGCGAGAAACTTCAATTAAACTTAGTTAACTAGAATTAAAAGTTAGCTGACAATTAAATGTTGCTTGTGGAGCTTTTAAAGCTGCTTAGAAAGCTGCAAGCTCGAGATGAAATTCATTTCTACAATATGCCAGCAATAAATATTATATTATGTATATTATATATTCCTTTCTGCCTTTTCTGGCTTTAAAGTAGCCAAAACTAACAGCTAGCTAAGGTCGGCATTAAATCTGTTCAACTTGAGCAGCTTTAAGTTGCTTTAAGCTCACTTGAAGCTGCTCTTTGTCCGTGTTTTTTTCCTTTTTTCGTTCACCTGCAATCTTTCGCTTTGACTGTCTGCTCGCTTCGCTCAATTATGCGCAATTGAAGTAATTGTACCCCCTCCAAATATGCACACACTACACCTCTACCACCCCCCCCCCTCTTGGCCAGCTCGTTTTTGGCTAATAGAAATGTTAACAGCATCTCGCACATTGGCCCCGCGCTGTTAACATTTCACTTAACATTTTTGGCGCGCGTGTTGCGTATTTTTTTTTTTTTTTTATATATTTCACTCCCCTGTCACCCCCTACCCCCTTTCGACTCCTTTTTGGCCGTTTTTTGGCTATATTTGGCAGCTCCTTTGAAGTGGCGTCCAGTGCCGGCACATGCAGAAAAATATTAAATGAAACTCGCTCGTACAAGCTAAAAAAAAACCAAAAAAAAGCCAAAAAAAAAGAAAAAAATAAAAAATACTAAAAGGGTGCTCAATACCAAAAGCCTTTTTGCCGTAAGCTGACCACACACACAGACTGGACACACACACACAGAGAGCAGGCACACTCTTCAGCAAATACACAGCGAGAAAAAAAGTGGAGAGAGAAAACCAAAAAAAAAAAAAGAAGAGGAGTAAAACACGAGCAAAGCCACCCGCATTTTAGTTAATTAACTCATTTGGTTGGCAACTCCTGCTAAGCTGCTCGAACTGGGCCACAAAAGGCGTTCGTCCAGTGAGGGGGAGTGGCAGGAGGAGGTTGCCCGCTCACATTAATTGATTTGATGCGACGTTGCCAAACTTCGCTCGCCGTCGAGTAGTTTTTGCGTGGAGCAAGTGCGTCGCTTCTCACGGGGATTGCATTTCTTTGGCCGTAAAACGGCCATGCACTGTTTTTGGCGGACAAACTGCTGATCGATTTTGCAGCAAAAAGTCAGAGAGAGCGTCGAGCAGCTATCGACAGTGCGCGCTCGGCATTATGAAAACAATTTTCAAGCTTAAGCAGCTCATGCCACAAGCAATAACAGCAACAACGACAGCAACGTGCCACAGACATTGCCACAAAACAGTCAGCATGAAAATTACTTCCCTCCTTTCTCTCTCTCTCCTTCTCTGTCTCTCTTGCCCTGTTGGGGCAGCCGCTTTTGAAGGCTGTCTGGCATTTTAAGTCCTGGCGAACGAGGCAAGGACAAAACTGCAGCTTCCTGCTGCCCCTGCTCCCCTTTCTCTGCCTGCCCTTGGCGCGAATTGCGCCCAACAGGCGCTTGTGTCTGTTGTTTGTACTTAAGAGCTTTTAAACATCATAAATATATATCTATGCGACGAGACTCGAAAGCGAGACGGGGCAGGAGTTGGAGAAGCAGTTGGAGAAGGAGTTGGAGACGCAGGCTGAGACCTGACTGAGTCGCTGTGGCAGTGTGCGCCCCATCTCCCCTTCTTTCTGAGTTTGTTGATGATGTTGACAAATATGCCTCGAGGGTCATTCAGCTACGTGGAAAAAAGATAAACACAGCTGAAGTCGCTGCTGATTTCGAAGGGTATCGGCAACGGCTCAGCGAGAGACTTTTAGGTTAGAAACGAATGTTGCTGTGCCATAATTTAGTTGGCTTTGAGACTTCTCTAATCGTTCCATTGCATTCCGAATTGCACTGCAGCTCGACCCTTATAACGACTTCCTGCTTAACTTTTCGTCGTCGTCTCATCGATATGAGCAAAAAGTTCTGTAAGAACCTGCAACCCGTTAGGGTCTCACACTCTCTCATCGACTAATTTCCAAAGTTCTTTATTGCCTGCAACGCCCTGTCTCAGCCTGCCCCCCTTCCCGCTCCCCTTCCCCGTCTTGTGCGACTTGGCTTCCGGTATTTATACAAATAAAATTGCACAAAACTCAAAAACCAAAACGAATCCAAAAACAAAAACAAGCACAAATCAACAGAAAATCGAAGCCAAGCCAAGCCAGCTACCCTCCTCAAGCCCCCGCACCCGCCCCCTCCTGCCTGCAACACTCTCAAAAGTCATTGCCATGCGGAGTCGAGGAGTCGAGGAGTCGCTTACAACGGTCTAAGGACGACGACGACGACGGAGCTGAGCCAAAGCTGAGCCGAGGCTGACTTGGCAGGGCTAAGAAGAGTGGGAGAGGGGGAGGGCAGGGGCAGGGGCAGGGGCAGGGTTGTAACTGGGCTCCTTTGGGTCCCAGACTAATTTGCCAAAAAAGTTTGCACCGCATATTTTTGTAACCTTTTTTGTCGCTGCCCTCGTCGTCGTCGTTGCTGCTGTTGTTGTCGTTTTAATTTCTCATTTGGCATTTGATTTCAATGCTTGCCAAGTCTGGCAGGGGAAGGGGGAGGAAGCAAGGGGGGGGGTCGAAGGTCAACGCTAATAGCACTAAAATTTCAAGTTGGCTTATCGATACCAACGATAAACTATAAATTTGTCGGCTGTTTTGGTTGTTGCTGTTTCCCGTTTCGGTTGCTAATGCGACTGGGCATTGCAGACGGTCCCCCCTGCACTCCCCCCTCTGGCTTGAGGCAAGGCCTCGTTCTAATGTTTTTTAAGCCTTTTTCGGTGTCTGTCTGGCTGGGGGGAAAAGTTTTGCAACGTATTAATTTGGCTAAATTTAACCCGTAATGACTTTAAAAGTAAAATTAATGAGGGTCGATAGTTGCCTTTGTGCCCGGCCAGGGGAAGGGGCAGGGGTACGCTGCCTGGCCAAAGTTTGCGGCCAGAACATATGCGACTGACAGTAGCAGCAAGCTGACTCTCTCTGTCTTCTTCTCTCCCATTCACACTCTCTCTCACACTTTCTCTCTCTTTTTGTCTCTCTCTAATTACAGCGCGCTACACTAGCCGAGAAGGAAGTGAACACACTCAAGGAGCAACTATCGACGGGCAGCAACAGTGACAGCAACAGCGACAACAACAATACAACAACAGCAACAACAGCAGCGACAGCAGCAGCAGCAGCACAAGCGGTACAAGCTCACGCACAAGCAGCAGCAGCAGCAGCCGCCGCGGCAGCAGCAGCAGCAGCCACAGCTGACTTTGCCCAGGGCGAAGAGGAAGCCAACGGCAACAGCAACTGCAACAGCAACATCAACAACAACAGCAACAGCTTCAACAGCGATAACGATAACAGCGAGAAGCTGTTGAATAGCTCGATTGTTGCGGCAGCCATTACGACGCTGCAGCAACAACAGAACGGCGGCAATCTGCTGGCCAACACCAATACACCGTCGCCATCGCCGCCGCTGCTGAGCGCCGAGCAGCAGCAACAGTTGCAGAGCAGCCTGCAGAACGGCGTCGGCGGGGCCTGTTTGAATCCCAAGTTATTCTTTAATCACGCACAGCAAATGATGATGGAAGCGGCAGCTGCTGCTGCTGCTGCCGCGGCTGCAGCTGCAGCGGCAGCACAACAACAACAACAGCAACAATCGCCCATGCATTCACCAGCAACAGCAGCAAATGCCACAACAGCCGCTTCAGCAGCGGCAGCAACTGCAACTGGTGTCACATCGACAGCGGCTGCAACATCGACACAGCAGCAGCAACAAACCGTGCGCGATGTTGCCGATGCGCACGCGAGCAGCAGCAATTGCAATGACGATGATGAGGACGATGACGAGGAGGATGCATCGATGCAATCGAATGTGGCACATGCCGATGGGGATCTGGACGATGATGATATGGAGCTGGAGCCAGAGCCGGAGCATGTTGCTGATGCCGGCAGCAGCAGTGCTGTTGCTGCCGTTGAGCAATCAGCAAGAACTGAAAGTGTTGCCGCCGCAGCAGCAGCAGCAGCAGATGAAGATGAGGACGAAGAGGACGATGATGATGAGGAGGAAGCGGCGGCGAGTGCTGCAACAGTTGCTGGCAGCGATGTTGCTGCGGTGCGTGAGGATGACGACGATGGGGAAGCTAGTTTAAATGTTAGCAATAATCACAACAACAACAACAACAATACCGACAGCTGTAGTCGAAAGAGCACGAACAACAGCAACAGTAACAACAACAACAACAGCAACAACAGTGAGACGCAACATGTTGCACTGCGTGATAATAATGTAAATGAGCAACATGTGGCACACGGCGCCGAGCACGATGACGACGACTGTGCCAACAACAACAACAATACCAACAATAATAACAATAACAACAACAACAATAACAATAATAACAACAACAACAACAACAGCAACAGCAACGAGAAGCGCAAGAAGCGCAGCAACAACAACAACAATAACAACAACAATAACAACAATCAACCCGCTGTTCTACTAGCTGCCAAAGACAAAGAGGTGAGTAGCCTTTTCCCTCCCCCCCTGCTTCACCTAGTCTGTAATTCAATGAACTATCGTTAGACCAATCCCCCTCTCCTGCCCCCCCCTTGCATTGCCCCCGCTCTCGCCAGACAATTACCCAGCGCAATGAAATGTAAAACCGTTAAGATTAGACGCCCAAAAAAATGCCAAAAAGTAGCTAAAAAAAAAAGGGAGAAAAGGGGAGAAAAGGAGTAAACCGCAGACAGCCACTGACCGTGCTCCCCCCTCCCCCTTCACCGCATTCTTTCCCCTTTACACCCCTTTTACTCTGCTCGCCCTACGCACAATTGAGAAAACACTTGCATAAGTAAACAAAACACCCACAGCCAGCCACGAGCCACGCCCCCCCCTTCCCAGTTTAGCGCGCACTTTTCTTGTAATTTTCTAGCCAAACACACAAGTGCAGCTAGCCAAAAAAATGCCAAAAGGAAATACAAGGCAAACAAATGAGCGTCCCGGCAGTCGAGAGACAACACAAAAATAAAAAGGACTTTTGACTTCTTCTTTACACGACGCCACAAGAAAGGACAACGCAAGTCCCAAAAAAGAGAAAAAAAGAGAAAGGGCAACAACAAGAACAACGAAAATATGCAAAGGGATTTGGCTGGCAAGGCAGCAAATATTCCCCCTAGCTAGAAGGACTGAAGGGAAAAAATTTACAGAAAAGTTAAAATGAAACTTTGTACAGTTTGATTGGGTCAGGAATAGGAGAGGGGGAGTGAGGAGAGAAGGATGAAGTGTAAAGTGATATCATTAAAATATTGACATGACAATTTTAACGCCTACAATTTGTTGACTTTCAACTCGCCTCAGCCCGCGCTGCGACCTTTCCTGCTTGTGGCAAAGGCAGCCAGCGAAACGTTTACGAAAGTTAAAAGAAAGAGTTGTTTTTTGACTGAGTTTGAACAGTTGTTGAAGAGGGAATTAGTAGAAAGGCATATGGCTAACTCTATATATAATTTATAGATATTTATAAGCAATCAAAGTAAAAATCTGAACTGCGGAACGTTTAAGAAACAGGCAGTAAAGGGGAATAGAGAAAAATGTGCGATTACTTTTGCTAGCTACCTTGGCAAGGCTCTTAGCTATGTTTACTTCACTCTTTTTGCCTGCTTTCTCTGTCCCTGTCCCTGTCCCTGTCCCTGTCCCTGTCCCTCTCTCTCTCTCTCTCTCTCTCTCTCTCTCTCTCTCTCTCTCTTCCTCCCTCTCTCTTTGAGCAGTACGTTTAAGAAGCAGTCAACAAAGCGGAATAAGCAAGCAAAGCCTCATAACTTCTCTCAGCTGCCTCGGCTCAATGAGCGCCTTATTGTGCTTTCTTCTCTCTCGCTCTCTCTTTCTTCTCACACCCTTGCTCTTTATCTGTTCTTCTCGCTCTTCTTGTCTCTGCTCTCTACGTCGCTTCCACTCCATTTCGCTTCATGCTGCAGCTCCTCTCCCCTACGCAATTTCTCTAATGCAAAGCGAACTCAACCGCGTCTCCATTGTGCCCACATTGAATGATTGCTTATTGCCAGCATCAAATTCCGTCCACACCCCTCCCCCCCCCCTCCTTCTCAGAATGCTTGCCCCGTTTGGTAGTCAGGTATCTTGCGCCCATTGCATGCAACTTGGCTGTGGCAAATTGTGTTGCATTTGGGTGGTTGCAGCCGAGCATCAATCATTATCATTTGCCATTAAGTGCAGCCTCGTGCAGCGTCTTGCGTCGCCACACAGCATCTTTGCCACCGCTGTTGCCATTAGCAACCCCTAGGTGTCGCTGCAGCAGCACCAGAACAATCATAATACCCGCCCGGTTGCATTTCTTTTAATGTTTTATCACTTCACTTGGCAGCAGCAGAGAAATCCTTCCGCCTTCCGCCTTGCAGCTTTCTTTCCCTTCCCCTTCCCCTGCTTACCTGCCTGCTTTTTGTTGCTGCTGCTCTCTCCCACTCCTTCTGTGTTTGTCTCTCTGCTTCTAGCCATTATTCGAAATCCATTAAATGCTATTTTTGCGGCGCCTTAACGATTTCCCCACCCCGCCCCTGCTAAGCACGACAAAAATACCAAGTACCTCGCAGCATAGCTCATTAGTTTGATTACTGGCGCCCCCTGGCGACAGACACACATACAGAGCGAGAAAAAGTGTCCACTGCGTGTGCTCCAGACAACGTCGCCAAGCCAAGTCGGACAACCCATGCACAGCTGTGATAAATGCACTCGCCTGACAACTAAATCACTTACGTGTGCGCCCAAGATTCAGATTTATCTGTTACACATGTTCATAAATATGCGACAATATTTTGTGTGACGCCGCCGACGCTTCGAAAAAACAGAAACAGAGAGAGAGAGAGAGAGGGAGAGAGAAATAGGCGAACTAAACTGAAGTGAAGTACCAGCTATATACGGTAGGAAATGCATAGGCAAATGTGCTCGGGATGTTGTTCGATATTGAATACCCTAAGCACACTAGAACTTACTAACTATATCAGTTCTGTAGGGTATTCCCCTTAGATTCTTATGTTATCCATCATTAGTAGAAGTTGTACAGTGATTTCCATAGCAGGACCTTGTTAAATGTAGCAGCTCTGTAAGGTACTTCCCATAGTTTCTTTTGTTATCTTTGAACCAGTCAGGGGAACTTTTATATTTCTATATTTCCTAAATTTCTCAATAGAAGAAGCTTTTAAGTCTGAAATACCCTATTATAATTCTTAAGAACTCGTCACAATTAAAGAAGTGCACATAGAAGACCTTATAAATCAGTTCCTTATGGTATTTCCCATAGTTTCTCATGTTAAATATAATTCCACAATATAAGGAACTGTTTAGGTAGAATAACTGTATATAATTATTCCTAAGAAGTTGTTGCCAGCACTACATTTAAGGTAGTGCTCCATATAAGACCTTACTAATCAGGTCTATAAGGTGCATCCAATAGTTTCTTATGTTAAACTCGAACCACGCATGGGAACTGGCTGAAATTCAGTGGACTTGCTCAGTTTGTAGTGCTCTCTTCGGCAAGCCAAGTAAATTCTATGCCACTTAGTATTTTTCCTCAAATAACAGTTTCCATTTCTGCAAATAATTTACTCATTTTATTCCACTGTATCCTGCACAGCGCCAGGATAAGCGCGAGAGAGCAGCATAAGAAATGCAAATATGATCGACAGTTGGGCAAAAAATAATATTAAATGTTAAATGGAATTGCAACAGTTGTTTGTTGTTAGAGACTGTCTTCGGGCGTGCTCCCTCTCCCCCACTCCCTCCCCCCTCCTCACTCTGCCCCTCTGCAGCTTTGTTTGTCTTGGCGCAACGCGTGTTTATTTTTTCGCAGAAGTGCAGTTCTTTTAGACAAAGTGGGAAGTTTATATGTGGAGTGTGTGTGTGTGTGTGCGTCTCTGTAAAAATAGAAGCGGGCCAACCATGGGTTAAACATGCCAGCCAGCAACAGCAGCAACAACAATCATTATTTAAACAACGAACATGCCGCGAATTGCCAACAAATTAGTACCCGAAAACGACTTCCGTTTCGATTTAATGGCATTTCTATATAGAAATATATCTGCCTTATAAATCGAAAAGAAAAGAACTCAAAAAAAAAAAAAAATAAACGTGACACGTTCAGCTTTGTAGATTATCTCAGTTTGTTGTTGTGTTTATCACGCAAGCAAACAAAAAAAAAAAAAAGAAATAAGAACAAACTAAAAAAAAGAAAGAAAAAAAAGAAAAAAATAGAAAAGAAGAGAAACAATAAAGCTTATATAGAACATGCTAAATATTGTCTAAAGTTCACAGTGATAAAGAGATGGAGACTGACTTGCAATGCTCTTGGCGATAGTTCGATAGTAGCAAACTATCGTAAGCACATTTACATCTACTCTACTCGGGGTAGTTGCAAATTAATTTCTAAGGAATTCCGAGGATGATAAGAGTCTGAAAAGTCTGCGAATCGGAAGTTATTCGAAATGGACTTCCTACAGTGCCAGCAATCAGTAACTCGAACTCTGCAAGGGCAGCAGAAAATACCGCAGATATGCATTGGTGTGTGCGAGTGTGTGTGTGTGACTGTGTGTGGTTTGTTGCCGAGCATGTTTATCGCGGGTTGTCAAAAAAAAAACAACAAAAATCATTAAAAAAAAAGTTTTTATAAAAAAAAATAGAATAACAAAAGGAAAAACTGTTTATCGAACACAACATAATTATTTTGTTTGTGTGTGTGTGTGTGTGTTATAATAAGAAACAAAAAGAGTCTCAAAACCAGCACGGCAACAACATTACAACAACAACAACTGAATATTCTGTTTGTTTTGTCGCCGAATTGAAAAAATTATTTTTTTTTTCTTTCCTCTGTTTTTTATGACTCTGCGGTTAGTTATTATTGTTGTTAATATTTATCCTAACACTTGTCACTCGACAGCAGCAACAACAACAACAACAGGTCGTGCCATATGCCATATATAGCCTACCATATATAGTAATTTATTTGGAATAGATAGACTATCAGCGCAAGGGAATTTCAATGGGGTTTAATTGTGGGAATCGCTGAGACCCTTCAGAAGTTTGTCATTTCCGATTGATATGGTCTCTATATATGTGTGCACATATAGTATATATTGTAGGAAGCATGGTTAATATTCTTTATAAATGAAATTCTATTTTTTTGTTTAAAGAATTTGCTGGAAATAAATTAGAAATTAATTCCCATGGTTAGTTCTGCAGCAAGTCGAAGCATAAACTGACAGATATGATGTGCTATGGCAAGTTCGTTGCACTGTCAATCATACACACACATACACACACCAACACATGCATATACACACACTCTCCCTCACACACACAAATTGTCCCGCATTTAGTCTGCTCAGTGACTTCGAGCTGGACTTGAATTTGGCATCTTCCCCTAGTTGACCAGCATAACAGGCATTATGCCTTTCTAGATAGATAGATCTGTCTGTGTCTGTCTCTGAGAGAAGATAATCATAATAATTTTCATGCACAAATTCGATTTGTGCTTATCATCGCGTGACGCGTTGCAAAAGGAATCGAAATCGAAATCGGAATTGAAATTGAAATGGAAATGGAAACGAGACGAAGCTTGTTGGGGGCGATGAGCTATCAAAATTTGTATGGCTCGAGTTGACGGATGCGTTTTCAACTAATTACAAATTAAGCACACGCACACAGAGAGAGAGAGAGAGAGTGGGAGAGAGAGGGAGAGAGAGAGAGAGAAAGAGAGACAAACAAACAGAGGCCTGTCTCGACCCGCAGATCGAAAACTTAAATAGTTTTGCAATTTCCTTTTCCAACTCTGACGCACTTGGGAAAGAACCACAAACCCTCCCCCTTCCCCTTGTCTGTCCCTTAAGCACGTCATGGTTATTGAAAGCAGTACAGACATAGTTCATTATAATGATCAACTGGCAAAGTAAACTATATCATTCACTAGATTAACAGTTGTTTAACACGCGTCTACATTGTTCGCCTTGTTTGCCTCGTGTCGGAGGGTTATTTTTATAAATTCACATTCAAATTCGAAATTCAAATTCAAAATCAAGCGGAAAAGCCGTCTGCGAGGTCGAATCAACACAAGTTGGCTAAAATTAAACCAAATTAAGTACAAAACCCAAATCGACAGCAACTGTGCAAACATGATCGATAAAGAGACGAGGCGAGGCAAGAGTTGCTTGTTAACGTCACTGATCTGCCGCAAAGATAGTGACTTTGCTGCCACTTATCTGTCTGGCTCGACTAATCGTCATCAATATTAATAATTTTATTAATTATACTACAGCAGAATGAAACGAAAAACGCAATTTGATTAGGCAGTGTCAAGGCAGATCAATTCGAGTGCGCCCCCTCTCTCGCGCTCTCTTCTGTACTGATTTTCTATTAGATTCGGATTCGTATTGAAATAATCGTAATTCATAACTCATAATCACCTCGCACACACACACACGCACATATCAATTAATGTACAAACAATTTTGGAATGATTTGAAATTATATTTTGTCGGTTGGGCTCTTTCGAATTATTGACGATTATTCAAATTTAGTATGATTTCCATCAATCGAAGCAAAGATCGAGCATATTTCTGAGTGTGAAGTGAATGTATTCATACGTGCAAGTTGAGTGAGTCCATTCGAATGCAGCTGAAACGGGTAAGATGATCAGGTACTCTTGCTGCACATATTCGAACTTTATTCATTATGAATTCGAATACAATTTTGTGGTTTCTGTTGCTGCTTTTGAGCTGCTGCTGCTGCTGCTGTTGTTGTCGCGCAGCAACAATTGCAATTATTCAATTCAAATCAATCAGCAACAAATCGCACACACACACCCACTCACACACACACACACACACAGCGAGCAAGAGACATTGAGCTTAGTTAGAACTGCCTGCAACGATTTAAGTTGCTGTCGTTATCGTTGCTGCTGTCGCCGTTGCCGTCGCCGTCGACGTCGCTGCTGCTGATTAAAGTGAAAAACAGTCATTATCATGCACAAGTGTACACACTCTAACACACACACACACACACACACACACACACACACACACACACACACACACAGAGAGACACTGATTGTCCAGCGAGTTGTTGCTTCGTCGACCAATTGCGGATAAATTCAATTTATTTATCGCATATGGATTCTGATCAGCCCAGCTACACCGCCCACGACCCCTACCCCACCTACCTCCCTCTCTCTTTTCCCCTGCTCTTGTGCCTCGTTGTGCATGAGTGCAGGCAGCACTGGCCTATTGCCATCTCGCTTGCTCGCACTCGTGTCTATTGTTCGCATTGACTGATTGTTGATTGTGCTGACAGCATTTTTATCTGTGTGTGCGGGAGTGTGTGTGCGGGTGTGCGGGAGTGTGTGTGTATATTTAGTGGCTGCTGTTCGCGTATATATGGTAAATGGCGATTTTGATTTTTTTAAATTGATTATTTCCTTATTTTCGTGTACCAGTTGCTGCTGCTGCTGCTGTTGTGTTGCTGCTGTTGTGTTGCTGTTGTGTTGTTGCTGTTGTGTTGTTGCTGTCGTAGTTGTTGTAGTTGTTGTAGTTGTAGTTATTGCTGTTGCTATTCTTGCCGCTGTTTGCGCGCTAGTTTGCTTCGGTTTTAGTTCGTTTTGTTTCGATTTGATTGTGTGTGATTTACATGCAATTTCAGTGCCGATTTGTGTCATTCGAAATTGGTTGTTGTCTTCGCTAAGTAGAGAGAGGGAGGGGGCAGGCGCTGCTGTGGCTCGTTGAGCTGCAACTGTTGCAATTTGGCTTTCACTTTTGACTTCTAATTAGAGTAAAGAACTTCTCAAGCAGTCAATAATTCTCTGGCTTCTCTCTCTGTCTTATTCTGTCTTTTTTCCCCTCTCTTCTGCTGTCTTTTCTTATATGTATTCTTCTTACTTTACTTCTAACTCTTCTTCTACCCCTTCTTCTAACTCTTCTCCCTTCTTCTGTCTCTCTTCTTGCAGGTAAGAAATTCCTCCTGCCACGCGCTGACTAGCGTAAGTACTTACCACCAACTATTCTAGTCATACTGATGCATCAGATTCCTTGTAGCCCCCCTCACCCCCTTTTCTTACCCATTCCTCTGCATGATGAGTTGGCAACCCTGTGCACTGTGTGCAGCTCATTTTGCTGCTTAAAAATCCATTTGGCACTTCATAAATTGCCCGCTGCCTGCTGCAGTTGCGTTTTGTCTAATTGCTGGCCATTAAATTTGTGGCAACCCATGCGAGAGTGCCCTCACCCCCGTCCTTTCCCCTGTCCCTGCCCCGCCCCCGCCTTCGGCTGTCGCCCAAATGGAGACGCCTGATTTATGGCTAACAAATAAGTTGGCAACTTTGCCGTCAACTTGTCAAACAATTTTTCTGCGCTGCGCGGCGCTGCTTGTGCGGGTGCTGTTCCTAAATAATTGCACAGCACTGTGGCAGAGCTTGTGAGCATCAATTTTGATGACAACTGTCAGTCGAACAAACACACACACACACACACACACACACCTGCAGACATACACACACTCGCACACACACACTTTAGTTGCCTTCAAAAATTTATAAATTTGCGCATCCTGTGCAAAAATTTGATTAGAGCGCAAGAGTTGCTCAAGATTTGCTTTGGCAAAGATTAACACGGCGAGACTGTAGCTGACCCCTCCCCCCCTCTGCACACACACCCTCTCCTTGCAGGGTATGCTGCAGTCGTGTCAGCAGTTGGTCAAGTCAAGTCAATTACAAGCACGAACGGAAATTCAACATTTCAATTAGAAGAAGGCAACAAGAAGAGAGGGAAGGGGAAAGTAAAGGAGAGAGGGAGTGGGAGGGGGAGATTAGCTGAAGGAAGATGCTGATGATGAAGCTGGAGACATGCTGCATGGTCAATAA